>JAAGEH010000452.1:24886014-24946376 GCA_011751065.1 Lasiurus cinereus | reverse complement strand
GTGACCTCCTAGAGAGGTTCCACCCCTCTGCCAACTGCTCTCTCGAAACCCAGGTGGGCTGATGGCAGGACCACACACATTGAGTGCAGAATAGGGGGGCTGCACCAGGTGCTCTGAAGGTTTCATCATTTGAAGCAAAGATCACGGTCTTTCTTTCCTGTCTCAATGTGGTTGTCACAAGGCTGGTATCACTCTGCCATACCCTTGATCAAATCACGGAGTCTGGCCAAAACCTGTTCCGCTCAATGGATAGAATGTCGGCCTGCTGACTGGAGGGTCCCAGGTTTGGTTCCGGTCAAGGGCATGTACCTTGGCTGTGAGCACATCCCCAGTGGGGATGTGCGGGAGGCAGCTGATAGATGTTTCTAGCTCTCTATCCCTCTCCCTTCCTCTCTGTAAAAAAATCAATAAAATGTATTTTTTTTTTAAATCACGGAGTCTGCCTGGGGTCAGAGGAGAAGATGGCACCAACATCTCCGCCTCCTGTTCTCCCTGGAGTCTCTTAAGCTGGACACCGAGAGCCAGGGGAGGGGAGTGCCAGCTTCTTGTTTGTTCCTGACCCACCCATTCAGCAGCTGCAGCTTCAAAGACCGTGAAGACGGTGAGCCAGGGAGATACGGGGCGTGGTTCTGTGATGAGCATGGCTTAGAAAGAGGGACCAAAAGGAAAAGGAAGATGGTGGCACCTTTGCACTGACAGACACCCATCATGTGATCCTCCAGGATCTCAGGGGGAAGGGTGTGCCTGACTTACTGGAAGGTACTGATGGGCTAAAGTTGTGAGTAACGAAAACACGCTCAGGTTAGTGCGAGCAGAGAAGGGAGCTTCTGGGTAGGATGCTGGGTTATTGTGGAATCCAAGGGTAGTCAAGACCCTCAAAGAACTAGAATTACAAAACTAAAATAAAATAAAACAGAAAAGAACTAGCGTTAGTTCTGGAAGGGTGCCCGGCATCCTGGCAGTGCCATGTATTTCCCCCTCTCAGTATAGGGGTCCCTTCCCTCTCCCTCTGTAGCCAGGCCTCAACTAGTCTCTGTGGACATGACCATCCCACCAGCATGGGGTTCACAGGGACCAGCGCAGGCTGCGCCCAGCCACATCCCACTTCTCACTTCCTAATTGGCCCTGTGAGGAGAGATGTCTACCCCTGGTCAATCAAATGAGACCAAGGGGACACAGCCAGGCGACATGAACGTGGTGGCGAGGCACTGCACATTGCAGACACACCCAATAGCCAGATGGACGGGGATGTTCCACAGCAAAGAATCTGTAGGGACAGCCAGCAAAAGGCCAGGAGTCAGAGGGACAGTAGCTTAAGGTAAAGATGAAGCAGATTTCATCGTGTCCCATGCACGTCCCTAGAAGTCCCAACCATTTCCGTGCACAAGCCACACCTACATCTGTGGAGGGCTGCTCCTGAGCTGTCAGAACCTATTTAGCCCACAAGCTTGGTGTCCCCAAATTGCCGAGGGCATCAGCTAACAACGGCTAACAGGGTTGAAGATATAAATAGCCCAGATCCCATCTCTCAGCTGAGAAGCTTCAGAAAAAATTCTCCAGTCAACCGAGTGGTAGCTGCCTTAATAATGCTCCGTTTATCAGCTTCTTTCTCTCCCTGTCTCACTAACCCACCTCTTTCCTCTGTTCCTTGTACCTCTCAAATACACTGCCTGCCCTCAAACCTCAGGACAGCATCTGCTTATGGAAACCAAAACGAAGATAAGGACCCTTAAGTTCAGGGATAGGGTCCCAGGCATCACTCTATCCTCCTGGGAGACCTGTGCATTCATTCATTCATTCATCTATCCACTGAATAGTATTGAGCATGTACTACATGCCATGCAACATGTGGACAAGTATAGGAGAAAAATGGTAAAGAATTGACAAGGTCTAAACAGCCATATAAAGAGAGGAAGGCTTTTTACAAGAGGAGTTTGGTAAGCTAAGGCTTAGCTGTGGAATTATTTAACTATATAAAAAAATATGACTCATGTAGGAAAAGTGGACACCAAATCCCAGAATATGATGGGCACCCTCTTAAAGTTTGAGAGAGGTGGTTTAGGACAAATTCTTTATCCAACAGTGAATAGCAAATTTACCCAACTCGGGTCATCCCACAAGAAATAATACAAGCAGAAAATGTCAATAGGTTTTTAAAAATAAATGAATGCTGGAGTTCACTTTTGATTCTGTTTGATGACATTTACTGAGTCCGTTCTTTGGACCAGGCATTCTGGAAAAAAAAGAGATGAATAAGGCAGACATGAGACAAGCCTTTTAATGGCGGGACCCTGAGTGAACGCTCAATGCAGCCCTCTGTGCTGAGTGCAATAACAGAGGCATCGGATGGCTCCAAGGAGCCCAGGAGAGGGGCGGTGTCCGCACCGAGGGGTGGACTGAGGCGTCACAGATGTGAGCAGGGCCAGTGCATTAACCAGGACTCTTTTGTTGCTTGTTACAGAAACTTCACCAGGACAGACTCCAGAAGAAAGAGCAATGTGTCAGCTTCTGTAAGTGGGAAGTCAGGAGAAGAACTTCAGGCACATCTGGGCCCAGGAGAGATGGCCACACCTTCTTCTGGCCCCTCCCCTGACCGCCTGGCTCCTCTCTGGGTTCTGCCTGGCTGCCTCCTGTTGCTCCTCCAACAGAGGAGGCTGCCACTGTCAGCCACAATTCAACCCTGCCCAGCTCTGTGACTCAGCAGGCCAACACTTCCCATTTGGCTACATATCCTATCTAATAAAAAAGTAATGTGCAAATTGATCATCACTCCAACACACAAGATGGCTGCCACAAGATGGCCAGCAGTAGAAGGATCAAGCCTGCTAGGGAGGGCAGTTGGGGGTGATCAAGCCTGCAGGGAAGGGCAGCTAGGGGTGACCAGGCCAGCAGAAGGGAGAAGTTGGAGGCAACCAGGCCTGCAGGGAAGGGGGACCCAGGCCTGCAGGGAAAGGCAGTTAGGGGCAAATAGGCTAGCAGCGGAGTAGTTAGACTTCAATCACGCTGTCAGGGGAGTGGTTAGGTAAGAAGGCGAGCAGTTGGGAGCCAGTAATTCTGGATTGGGCCTAAATGGGCAGTTGGACATCCCTTGAGGGATCTCAGATTGGAAAGGGTGCAGGCTGGACTGAGGGATACCCTCCCCCCCCACACACACACACGAATTTTATATACCAGGTCTCTAGTCCTATATAATAAAAGCCTAACATGCAAATCAACTAAACGGTAGAGCAACTAGCGAAATGACCAGTTGCTATGATGTGCACTGGCCACCAGGGGGCAGACGCTTAATGCAGAACCCAGACTAGACAAAGCTGGTGCAAGCAGGGGCCAGGATTGCCCCACTGGTCACTCCGCAGAGGGAGGTGACTGGTGGTAGGGAGAGGGGCGGGGCCGGTGAGTGGGTGGCACCAAGCCAGCCAAGGCAGGTGCCAGCAGGGGCCCTCTGATCACCCCACCGGTCACCCCACAGATGGGCCCTGGTCACCAGCAAGGCCTAGAGACCCTATTCATGCACGAATTTCATGCACTGGGCCTGTAGTTGAGAAATAAAATCCCAGGGAAAGACCTGATGGGCCTGGCCCAGGCCACATCCCACTCGGGCAGATGCCTTCATGCCCGTCCTGGTCCTCTAACCATGATGACTGGGTACACGCCAGCCTGACTCCCAGCTGCCAGCACATGCGTTCCTTTGCCTCAGAGCTTATTCTGAGCACAGGACTTCGGGACAGGCCAAACGCGAATGGGATGACAGCCCGCAGAGCAGCATCCACAGATAATTTAATACGAACTCAGTGCAGATACCCCAACCTCCTCCCCGCTCAGGCTAGCCAACACTGGCTCCCAGAGCCCCGGGGGAGCACGCTGTGGAGACCACAGTGGTAGCTGGTCAACAGCCATATGCGATTAAGTCCTTCCTGTCCCTGTCTCACTTACTGTCCTCCTGGTATTTCTGAAGTCATCTTCTCCAAGAACTACTTGCACTCACATCCTGTCTCAGAGTCTGTTTGGGGGGAACCCAAAGCAAGACCCCCAGCCATTGCCAGCGGCCTGTGGTGGGGAACAGGACCTCAGCGTGGGCTAATCTGGCACACCCACCCACCCGAGCAGCAAGAGTCTGTGACAGGAGTGGGTGGAAAGGGGGTCAGGCGGAGAGACAGCCAAGGCAGATGGGTCTAGATGGGTGATCAGGAGACAGGTAGGGGCTCCCTTGGCAGAGGGCAGTGAATGCAAAGACCGGAAGCCTGGACCTGAGCGTGTGCAAGCAGGGATGGTCACGGGGAGGTGAGGGCCTTGAGCAATGCACACTTTAACCTGGAGGGCGAGAGTTGGGAGCCCCCAAAAGGCAAGCCTCCCGAATTGTGGGAATCCGCGGGGAGGGCAGTCTGAGTGGGGAGCTGGGATGTTTCGGGGAGCGTTCCTGGCACCGAAAAGGACGGTCAGCCACAGTCCCCAGAACAGCTCCCTTCCTCTTGCCACCAGTGAGCCCTGAGCACACGGGAGAAAACTGGGAACCCCAAGTTCACCGTCTATTGAGCACGTGACAAGAATCCTACATCACAGCCTCATGCCAATGCTGTGAGGTGGGACCGACTGCATCCCCGTCACAGGCTCACACGCGTGTTATCCAGGGTCGCTCTGTGGGCTCCAGTCCCTGAGACTGGCACAATACTGTGTTCTTTTTATTAAATGTTCATAGGTCCGGCGCAGGTCTGCCCCCCGCTCTCTGAATCTCTCTGAGTCCTAAATCCCAACCGTGAGCTTGCCTCTCGTGAGGAAGACCTGTGGAGGCGATGGGGTGGCCGGGAGGGCACCTTGCTGGATTCTTCAGTTAGAAAGTACTGGGGCCTTCAGGGAGCTTGTTGTCACAGGACTAGGGATGGAAATGCTCTTACGGCTTTGAAGTATAAACACTTATCCTGGAACGCTGACAAGTCCTTCCTCCTCAGCCAAGGGCAAGTTTCTAAAAAGCGATGCCAATCATCAACACCTGGTGTGGCACAGAGGCGCTTGCCCTGGGACAAGTCTTCATCTCAGTGCTGGGTCCCTGCTGGCACGCAATTCCCCAGCAGTGGCACCAAGTGCTCGATGATCTCCTTTCTTAAAAACAGAAAAAAAATTCTTACATTCTAATAGATTGTCACTCAGCGACAAGACTGTACTGCTCAGCCTGCCGGTAGCTTCTCTTGTCCATTGAAGGATGTACATTTCAGCTTAAGAGTTGTGTCTGGCTGAAACCGGTTTGGCTCAGTGGATAGAGCATCGGCCTGCAGACTGCAAGGTCTCAGGCTTGATTCCGGTCAAGGGCATGTGCCTTGGTTGTGGGCACATCCCCAGTAAGAGGTGTGCAGGAGGCAGCTGATTGATGTTTCTCTCTCATTGATGTTTCTAGCTCTCTATCCCTCTCTCTTCCTCTCTGTGGAAAATCAATAAAAAATATATATTTTTTTAAAAAGAGTTGTGTCTGGCTTCAAGGAAGTCTCCCTACAGGATGGGGGAAATTCACCTTTCATTGTTCTCCTTCTTCCTTCCACCCTGATATAAGAGTCTGATGGCTGGAGAGCAGCAGCCATCTTGACCATGAGGTACCTTGGGAGCAGAAACCATAAATGTTGACACCTAGTCCATGACAGGGTAGGTCTCTACATCAGTCCCACTGCCTCGACCCGACTTCCATTGCATGAAAGAGAAATAAAGTTCTGTTCCTGTTTAGGTGGGAAGGAGGAGCACCGTCTTTGTTCCTCATAGTAGCTAATCCTGGTAACTTCTTCAGTTTAAAAGTGAGTAGAGATCTGATGTTAGATTTTAAATGTTTTGTTATTGCCCAGCCAGCGTGGCCCAATGGTTGAGTGTTGACCCATGAACCAGGAAGTCACAGTTCAATTCCAAGTCAGGGCACATGCCCGGGTTGCGGGCTCCATTCCCAGTGTAGGGCATGCAGGAGGCAACCAATCAATGACTTTCTCTCATCACTGACATTTCTATCTCTCTCTCCTCCCTCATTCCTCTCTGAAATCCATAAAAGTATTTAAAAAATAAAATGTTAATTAAAATAAGTAAATAAACAAATAATAAAGTGTTTTGTCATTGTTTCTTAGTTTTTTTCTCCTTTGAATCATCCATCTGCCACCTCTTCCTTTTGGGAGAGTGACAAAATGGAATCTTTAAAAAATTGGGAGACTTGGGCCTGGCCAGTGTGGCTCAGTTGGTTGAGCATTATTTCAAGCACCAAAACCTTACTAGCTCGATTCCCCGTCAGGGCACATGCCTGGATTGCAGGCTTGATCCCAGTAGGGGGTGAGCAGGAGGCAGCTGATAGATGTTTCTCTCTCCCTCTCCCTTTCTCTCTCTCTAAAAAAAAAATCAATTAAAAAAATGGGAAGATTACATTTAAATTTCACAAGAAACTCTTTGCTCATACTGGAGATCCCTCAGAAAATTCAGCTCTTCTGGAAAACGCTGCCACAGTGATTGCTTTCTTCCTGGAGGACCAATGGGCCTTTCCAGGGAGGCTGGGCCCTGAGTCTCATGCCCAGGGTGTGGTGTTTCCAGGAGATTCTAAACCTCCTGTCAGCCTGGGGGAGGAGAGGACTGGCAGAATGGAAGCTGGTGACCCCAGCGAGGGTGTCACAGTACCCCACCCCTCCTGCTGGAGAGGGGCCCTCACACAGTCTGTTGCTCACTGGGTTCTGCCCCTCGTGGCACTGAGCTCCCAGATCCCCTGCTGGGCCTTGAATCCAAGCCCTCAGGCTCCTCCTCTGTGAAATGAGAGGAATAACAAGCCCACTTTCGGTGCTATTGTACAGACACGGTCACTGTTGAGGATTATTAGTATCATCCCTACCATCTTGGTTGTCCAACTTCTCACCTCTCCTGTTTCTCTCAGTGTTGTCCCTGACAAGCATTCCACCCGGAACACTCTCCCTAGTCACCCCCATTCCGGAAAGCGATCAAAGAGGTATAGCTTGTGCTCCAGTGTGGAAAGTAGGGTAAATGAGAGCATTAGTGTCCTGGGGCTGCCAGAACCAATGACCACCAACTGGGGACCCAAAACAACAGAAACGTGTTCTCTCACAGAACCCTCTGGAGCCTGTGGGAGAGGATCCTCGCTGCCTCTTTCAGCGTCTGATCTGCTCCTGTAAGTTCCGTTCCATTACGTTATGTTACGTTACGTAACTCCCATAACTGCATCCTCTAGTGATAGGGACACAGTCATATTGGATTAGTATGACTTCATCTTAACTGATTACACCTACTAGTCCCTATTGCCAAGTAAGGACACCTTCAGAAGTTCCAGGAGGACATGAATTTGGGAAATACTATTCTCTTGACTTGGAACTGCATGGCCAAGAATATGGTGGAAGTGACTCCAGGCTAGTCCTTGAGAAACTGGCAGTTTCTACTTCTTCCTCTTGGGACATTGCTTTTGGAAGCCCACCGCCATGCTGTGAGGAAGCCCAAGGCGCCACGTGGACAGGAGCCCACAGCCAGCACCAACTTGCAGTGGTGAGAGTGCGCCGTCCGGAATGGGTCCTCCAAACCCCCTGATAGGTGAGCAGGAGAAATCATTGCTGTTCTGTTAAGCCACTAAGTTTGGGGGGAGGGGGAGGGTCTTGTGTAACAACAGGTAACAGGAACAGGAACACAGCAGGCGCTCACCACGTGTTTGCTGACTGAAACAGAATCATTTCGGACTCCCCAAGAAACTGCTCAACAATGGCAACAACAAGAGTCCTGAATACCCCATGATCTGTTCAACAGGACATGCCAGGACTCCGTCTCCCCTGTTGAGTAAACCGAGATAAACAGACGTTTGTTTTCCAACAGGCGGGTGGCTTCAGTGTTGCTGTTAAATAGGCCATATTGGTGCCTGATGGAAGACAGGCCTTTCGGAGCCATGGCAGGCTCTGGCTGGGTGAGTAAGTGAATTCGTGAGACGTGTCCCTGTGCAAGTCTTAGTGGGTGCTCTGACCTAGGGACAGTTGTAGGGATGACCTCATCCTATGTGCACATCTGATCATTGTCTCCCACTAAAATGCCTGCAGTCTGTTGCTCACTGGGTTCTGCTTTCAACTCAAGCCAAAGCTGAACATGTCTCTTCAAAGGAATCCTGACGTGACAGATCATGATGAGGATGGCTCCCCGTGACTCCTGCCTCGGGGTCCTGGCCCTTTTGCAAGTGACTTTGCCTTGTCAACAGGGAGAGACTATTTCTCTGCCCGCTGGTGCCTGAGCTGGCATCTGATTTGCTTTGGCCAATAGACTACGGTGGAAGGGATGGGGTATCTGTGCCAAGCTTGGGACTCCAGAGGTCTGCAGTTTCTGCACTCCCTCTCAGACCCCAAGAGGAGATGCCACAGAGAAGCTAAGTCTAGCCCGGTGGATGATGAGAGGACCCATGGAGGCAAATCATGGCGTCTGAGCTGCCAGCCACACCAGCTGCCAGCATGAGCGGGCAGCCGGGGACCCTCGGCCCCAGTGAAGCGGCCAGCCACCTGCATGCAGCTGCATGGGTGAGCCCTGGCGAGACCACAGAGGGCCAGCCAGACTGCCACCCCAGAGACCCTGAGGATAAGACTGTCACTGTTTGACGCCCCTACAATGTGGGGTGTTCGTTTCACAGCAAAGGCTAACCAACAGACCTTGTCATGTAACCATCAACTGTGTCAGGGAGAGAAAGCCATACATTTCCCACCACACGGCGAACTGTCCCGTGAAAAATCCTGAGAACACTCTGTACTTCTGTCATGGACTGAATGGTGTTCCCCCAATTCCTGTGTTGAGGTTCTAGCCCCCAGCACCTCAGCATCTGACCATCTTTGGGGACAGGTCTTTAAAAAGGTGATGAAGGCCCATGGGGTCATGAGGTTGCATTCTAATCCAATAGATTCACAGATTAGGACACAGACACGCACGGAGGGGAGACCCTGTCAGAACAGAGGGACAAAGTGGACGTCTGCCGGCCCAGGGGAGAGGCCCCAGAGGAGCCAGCCCTGTGCACATTTTGATCTTGCACTTGTGATCTCTGGAACAGTGAGGAAAAGCCGCTGATGGAGCTATAGCAGCCCGAGCAAGCGGCCCAGCTCCTGGCAGCTCTGCGAGGCCTGCCCCGCCTCCTCACACCGCAGCGTGGAGGTCTGCACTGACCTCCGCTCACGCCCCGCTTTGTCACCTCAGGGGGAACCGTTTCCTTCCCCGGAGGGCCGAGGTGGGCCTCCAGCCCCGGGCCCACCACAGCTCCTGGCACTCACTCAGCATCTTTAAAGAACTTTCAATAATGCCAGCCCCCAGAGTCTTCCCATCAATCCTCACCCTTCCTGTGGGGGTATCTGCTATTTTTGTCCCCTTCTCACTGGTGGGGAAACTGAGGCCCAGAGAGGCTGCCCAAGCCCCTCCTGTGCACACGGCTAGGCCCCCTCCCACATGGCGGCCTCCAGCAGTCCCAGTCCCCCCAGCGGACTAAGGGCCTCCAGAGGCGTCCACAGCCCCGACCCTGGACCCTCTAAAGTTCAGGGAGGATGTGAGTTTCCTCGGGCTGCTGTAGCAAAGGGCCTCACAGACAGGCTAGCACAGCCGGAGGTGTGCTCTCACAGCCCTGCAGGCCAGGAGTCCCAGATCAAGGGGTCAGCAGGGCCTTGGTCACCCCGAAGGCTCCAGAAGAGAATTGACCCCACGCTGGCCTCTCGGCTTCCGATGGTGGCGGCCTCTGGTCCTGCCCCTTCAACCTCTGCCTATCTTTACCTGACCAGCTTCCTGTGTGTCTGTGAGCAAGTTTCCCTCTTCTTACACAGATTCCCATGGCTAAATTAGAACCCACCCTCGTCCATGTGGCACCAACTAGATTACATCTACAAAGACCCTACTTCCAAATAAGGTCACATTCTGAGGGTCCCCGCGGACATGGGTTTGGGGGCGGGCGGGACGCTGCTCAAGCCCTCCGCACACGGTAGACGGGGCGTTGCCGGTGTGATGAAGTCACGCAGCCTGAAATGAGGAGGTTACCCTGAACTCTCCCGTGGGCCCGTGGGATCACAGGGTTCCTGTAACAGGAGGCAGGGGGGCCGAGCGGGGAGAGGTGATGGCAGAGCGGAGGCTGGGGGGAGGCACGTAGAAGGTGCAGGAAGGGCCACGCGCCAACAAATGGAGGCCGCCTCCCGAAGCCGTCAAAAGCCAAGAAAGGTATCTCTCCTGGGACCAAGAGGTGGTGGTCACTTACAGCAGCCCCAGGACACGAACACGGATCCGTGATCAGTTGTCCCTGCAGAAGGTGGGGGGGGAGCAGGAAGGGGCGCTGCAGAGCTGGGCCGCAGGCTCCGCGCTGCCCTCCGAGGGGAAACCGCTGTGAATCAGCCAGAGCGCGCACCGCACAGACGCTTCCAGGCAGCGCTGCTCGCAGACCACACAGCCCTCTGCCGAGCCCTGACTCATCTGGCTCCTCGAGGCGCTCCTCACAGCCTTTTACCAGAAATGCCCGGTTCATCTTGATTTTTCGCACCATCCAGCAACACTTTCCAGATGCACAAACTGGACGGGAGCCAATCTCAGACTCTGCGTGGTCTGGGGTCCACACGTGGCCCTCGGTGGGTACTTGAGCCCGAGTGGCTGGCAGGGCATCACCAATGCTCTCAGAGCCGCAGTGTCCCCGGTGGGCAGCGCTGCCCTGCCGCCATCCGGGCAGCCCGGGGACACTGCAGACGCTCTGACTGGCTACACTGGAAATGGCCGAGGCCAACGCATCCTGTGTCTCCTGCAGGCGTTTCTCATCTCCCTGGACAGCAGTTACCTTTACGCCCACAGCTACTCGGGGATGTGCGTCTGTTTTCTGGAACGGGGCGATTGGGAGGTGCTGTGGGGAGCGGTTCAAAACTTGACAAGAAGCAGCGTCTCAGTTTCTCACTTGACATCATCTCTGTTCGTTTGGAAAGTCTCAGGCCACGAGTCCACGGCTGTGCGACCTGGTGCCTCTCACAGCTGCGTGTGTCCCTTCCCTCTCCCCCTCCTCAGATACCGCCTGGTGCGAAGGGAAGGGAAAGGTCTGTGTGGTTTTGCTAGGAGCGGGGAGCACACCGCACCCCCAGATCCCTTCACAAGACACAGGAGCCTAAATTGGTTTCCTGGGGCCGCCGTAACCAACGACCACAAGCCGGTGTTAAGACAACGGGTCAACGTGTCAGCAGGGCCACACTCCCTCCCAAGGGCCTAGGGGGCAACCCTTCCGCCTCTTCCAGCTCCTGGTGGCCTCCGTCCTCAATGGCCTTTTCCTCTTCTTACAAGGACACTTTTCATTGCATTTAGAGCTCACCCAGGAAACCAAGAGGATTCGTCTCAAGATCTCCTGCTTGGTCACATGTGCAGAACGTCACAGTCACAGGTTCTGGGGTCAGGACTTGGAAATATCACTTAAATGGCCCATCCACCCCCTATATCAAGCTCGGGCTCACTCTGGTCCCTCTCTCCAACCCAGGCCCCACCAGCACCTGGACTTCCGGGCCATCCACGTTGGAGCTGGGCCACCAGGCATGGGGGTCCCCTCCACATCACACTGGGGGGTGGTTCTCAGCCCTTCTGTGTTCAGCCTTCTGCTCCCTCCCTCAACTGCAGGATTCAGATGCGGGGGCAGCTCAGGACATGTTGCCCCGCCCCCACACACCCACAGCTCTTTAATCTCCATCCTGTCTCACCTGTCTGGAGCTGGGGTGGAAGGGTTTCCCACCTTCTTGTGTTGCCGGGGTGCCCCTTTCATGAAGCACGGACTTTTATGTCCCCTCTGGCTGATAATCAGCCTGAAGGTCAAGTACCACAGGCCTGACTCTTTTTTTAAAATATATTTTATTGATATTTTACAGAGAGGAAGGGAGAGAGATAGAGAGCTAGAAACATCCATCAGCTGCCTCCTGCACACCCCCTACTGGGAATGTGCCCGCAACCAAGGTACGCGCCCCTGACCAAACCCAGGACCCTTCTTTCCACAGGCCGACGCTCTATCCACTGAGCCAAACCGGTTTCGGCAGGCCTGACTCTTGATGCATAAGAGCTAAAGGAATCTAGAAAGCCCTTTTGAGTTTGGACTATCAACTCAATAAGGAACTCTAAAAGCTAAACTCCAACTCCTTTTTTGCTTAGCTCATGACAAGCATCCCTAATCCCCCAAAGGCAGATAAAGGAGAAGGTCACATACCCCGAAATGAAAGAGGAAAGCACATGCATGTGTTGTAAAAACTCAACCCTCTTCCATTGACTAACTGCCCACACTGACCCAAGCTCACCAGCAGGAGGCTTGAGAGGTGTTTGTTTGTTTGTTTGTTTGTTTTCAAGTCTCACCTGAGGATATTTTTGCCACGGACCTCTAAAGAGAGTGGAAGGGAGGGAAGAGGGGAAGAGAGAGAAAAACATCTACATTATAGAGACACATTGATTGTTTGCCTCCTGCATGTGCTGGGAAACCTGCAACTGAGGTACATGCCCTGACTGGGAATTGAACCCACAATCCTTTGGAATGCAGAACAACGCTCCACCTACTGAGCCAAACCAATCAGGGCTTGGTGGACTTAAATCACTTGGTAGACTTCATTTATTTTTTAATGTTTTATTGATTTTTAGAGAGAGAGGGAGATGGATAGAAAGATAGAAACATCGATGAGAGAGAAACACCAGCGATTGGCTGCCTCCTACATGTTCCCTACTAGGAATCAAGCTCACAACCCAGGCAGGTGCCCTGACAGGGAATCAAACTGGTGACCTCTTGGTTCACAAGCCGATGCTTAACCACTGAGCCATACCAGCCAGGCAATCTATGATAAAGTACCATGAGCTATGACAAACATCTACACCAACTCAACCACAATCACTTTATAGAATGTTTCCACCACCTCATAAGCCCTCCCTGGTCTACCCCCACTGCTCCCTCACTTCCCATACACCCCCATCCCCCGCTTTGCCTTGCCAGTTCTAGAATGTCCCATTAATGGAATCATATGGCATGTTAAGAGTTGCTCCTGACCCTTCCCATCCCCTACAGGAAAGCACATTCAAAACTCATCAAGCTTCACCAATGAGGAAATACTTCAAGAAAAATAAAAATGTTTTGATTTGTATGTTAAAATAATACCTATTTCAACAGGTTGTTATGAGATTCAGATGTAATTAGGTGTCTTAAGTGCTTACTTACTTTAAAACCTATAAATGAGAGTCACTATTGTGCCTACTCTCTGTTCTCCTCTTTGCAGCCGGAATGCTCACCTAAAAACGCAAGCCTGACCAAGACACCTCATTAGTTCCATTACGGACCACTTTCTGGAATCAGCTTCCCCTACTGCCAACTCCCTGCCCCACCCACCTTATGTGCCAGCCTCACTGCCCTCTGAGCTCACAAGGAAGCTTGAATGTGCCCCTGGGCCTTTGCATGTGCTCACCCCTCCTTTCAAAACCAGCACAAATGCTGCCTCCTCTGAGAAGATGTGGTTGGCAGGTCACAATTGCTTCTATCTCTGTCTTCCTTAATAGCATCTTTTGCTTTTGGCACTTATCATGCAAATTACACATAGTTTCTTGAGGCCTTTCGACCAAGATCAAGTGTATCATGCAAATTACTTCATTCACTTGTCCAATGGAAGAGGTAAATTGAATGAGTGGTCCATAATTCTTCAATCTGCTAGAACTGTAATCGACAAACTGCTGCTCAGGAGCCACATGCGGCTCTTTGGCCCCTTGAGGGTGGCTCTTCCACAAAATACCACGGCCTGGGTGAGTCTATTTTGAAGAAGTGGCGTTAGGAGAAGTTCAAGTTTAAAAAATTTGGCTCTCAAAAGAAATTTTAATCATTGTCCTGTTGCTATTTGGCTCTGCTGACGAATGCGTTTGCCGACCCCTGTGCTAGAAGAGTGTCCTACGCCCAATGGCCTTGGGCTTCCCATGGCCTCAAGAGAGTACTTCCTACCTCTTGACTGTGGCCATGTGAGTGGCTCTGATCAATGGGCTTCTGTCATGGCCAGTTCACCCTTAGAGGACAGGGCACAGAACGAAGCTGCAGGAAGCAGAACTGAATGTGACCTGTAGCTTGGAGGCCAGTCCAGCTGAATCTGGCATAGGTCAGATAACACCACTCCTGTCGCCTCAGCTGATCTGCAGACACAGGAGCAGTTATCTGTGGTTTGCTACTCAGCATCACTGTGGCAATATCTAACTGTTACAATGGCCTCATCACCTCACTTTATGACAAGCATCTATAAGACAGGAACCATGTCTCACTTCCTCTGTCTCCCCAGGGCTGATATCTGAAGGGAAAGATGTTTCAGAAAGTCTTGTGCAAGGACGTACTGTTCACTTGAGCCACGGAGCCACGGGGAAGGAAGGACAGACTCAGGAGGTCCAGGCCTAATGAGCTTCTCTGGGACAGCCTCGGGGTTCTGATCGCTGGACAGCCCCACTTGAATTCCAGCAGCTTCCTTAAAGGCCTGAGCCTCCGTTTCATCAACTGTAAAGTGTTGTTGGAAGGAGTGAACGTGCTAATGGAGGTAAAGCTCTGAGTATACTGCCTTGCACATTGCTAGTCCCCTGCCCAAAAATACTACCTAAAATTGATCTATTTATTGGAGAGAGGCAAGCTAACCCGAGAGCTGTACTTAACAAAGGTAAGGACTGAAAATACCAGTTAAAGGGAGGTGTCCTTTGGCTCGGAAAGTTTTAGAGCATGAAATATGCAGCTCAGAGAGAAAGGCTTGGCATGAGGGAGGGAAGGAGAAGCACAGGAAAGGGAGCAGAGGTGATCGCTTCATTCCAGATGGCTGGGCTGTCAGCCCATTACCTCATTTCTCCCACATTTCTAGCACTCTCCACTTTCCTCCTTTGACGATTCGAGTCAGAGACAACACAGCTGTGAACGGAGGGGATTCAATGCACTCAGCTTCTGGTGTAGATTTCCTGTTTCCTACTGGTAAACAGGCAAATGCAAAGGTGCATCATTACTCTCAACCTTTCTCTTAACCAATCATCTTGTGATTGCTCCTATTACTTTAGGAAAAACCTCTACTTTCTATACATCCCTCAGGAAATTTTCACTTTTCCAATACCTGCCAGCAAATAAAAAAAGTTAAACTGGAATCAGAATAAGAAGCTGGAAAAATTCTTTGACAAGTGGAATGAGGAAAACTGAGACAGATAGTTAAACAGCTGAGCAATTTACAGCCAGATAAATTGCAAGGTCTTATCTTCCCTAAGTAACCAAGGATACTTAGGAGAGAATAGTTTACACATTCCAGACCATGCTGGGGCAGACCCGCCTCAGTTCCAGTCCCTCTTTGGTGACACTTTTTCGAGTCTCTCTAGAGCTGCATATTTCACGCTCTAAAACATTCCTTACTATAAAATTCGTGCACAGGGGAGGGGGGCTTCCTCAGCCCAGCCTGCAATGATGCAAGCATTCCGCGCCCAGCCTGGCCAGAGGCCCTCTGCAGCCAGGCACGGAACGCTTGCCCTGTTGCCAGGGCGACGATGCAAGTGTTAACTCCTGCACCCCTCATCCCCTGCCCCCGACCACTCCGTATCCATTGCCTAGAGGCCCTCCATGCCCGGGGTGGAATGCTTGCCTCATTACCGTGGTGATGAAGCAAGCATTTGGCCAGGCAGCTCATGCTGCCAGCTCTCAGCAGCCGCCCCCCCAGGACTGGGGGACTCTGGTGGGGCTGAGAGGACTGGGCACCACCATCTTATGGCTTTGGGTGCCGCCATCTTTGCGATGGAGTGACCGTCAATTTGCATATTCCTACTTTGTTATATAGGATTATGTAGCACTGGATGATAGTCTAAACTGACCAGAGAATGACCCTGACCCTATATGCTCATTTTGATGAATCATCACATCATCTGGAAAGGACACATCTGAAAAGCTGATGAATATTCTAGGGATCCTCCCCTGAGACCTCCTCTAGAATTCCTACCTTTAGAAAACAGATAAAACCCTTAAGACTAAGGCACAGCACCTTCCTCCCCCCCGGCCTCCAACCCCTTCTTTCCTCAGGCATGTATCTTTGCTTTCTTTCTCCTAAATTCTAAAGGTTCCCAGCAGACTTGCAATCAGGGGAGCAGTAGGCAACAGCAGCTCGTCCCAGTTTACCCCCGCACCTGTCTCCAAAGGCCCTCCTTTTGCCTCTGTAACTTGTTTCCTGAGCCCACACAGCCCCGCTGGCTCCCTTCTTCTGCCTCTGTGGCTTTCCTCCTAAAGGCCAATGCAGCCTCACCTAGGCTCATTCCTGTCACTGCGATCTTGCCTCTTCAATCTCAAACTATTCCTTGGTTTCAGTGCTCCAGCTTTCATAAATGTACTCTCAAAATCACCTGGATTTGTATCGTGAAATCTTTCCTGCACAAAGTCAAGAACTAACACATTCCAGACTATACCAGGGCAGACCTGCCTCAGTCCTAATCCTTTTCCACTGATAATACAAGCTGCTCAATTAACCTAAAAGAAGGCAAGAAAAATGGGGAGGGGACAACAAAGAAGAAATAAAAAAAAATTAAAAACAAATAGCAAAATTCTAGGTTTTAGCCCAGCTATATTGATATTGATATTAGACATAAGTAGCCTAAAATGTCTATTCAAACACAGAGGTTGTCAGATAGTATTAAAAAATAAGGCTCAACTATCTAAAGATATAAATGGGTTAAAAGTAAAGGGATGGAAAAATGTATATTATTAACACATACTAATCAAAAGAAAGCAGTAGTGGTGATATCAGTACCAGACCAAGTAGACTTCAGAACAAGGAACATTTCCAGGGATAAAGAGAAACTTATCATAATGATATAAAGACTAAGCTTAAAACATATTACTATGTTGTGGGGGAGGGAAAAAGATAGGAACATATCCACAATGGACACAGTAGCAATTTTAAAGACTTGATGACCAAAGCTGTAATGAATGAAAAACAAAATTAGATAGCATTAGATTATAATCCAAAAAGTATAGTGAAACTCTCTGTACTATCTTTCAACTTTTCTGTAAAATCTAAAATCATTTCAAGTTAAAGACTTATTAAAATCAATCAATATAATTAATGAGAACCACTGACTAAAGAAGGAAAACCAGATGATCATTTCAATAGATTGAGCATCTGACAAAATTCGACATTCAGGCATGATAAAAACTCTCAGTCAACAGGAATAGAAGGAAACTGCCTCAAATTAACAGTCCATTTTGCATAATAATCCACTTTTATATAAAAGTCTACACTTTACATCATAATTAACAGTAAAAGTCCCAATGATTCCACCTCACATCTGGAAATAGATTAGGATGCCCACTTCACCAATACTATGCAACACTGTAATGGAGATGCTAGCTATTGTAATAAGGCAAGAAAAAGAAGTAAAAGCCATCCAAATTGGAAAAGGAAAAGTATGACTGACTCTATTTGCAGACAACATGACCACCTATGTAGAAAATTCTATGGAAGCTACCAAAAGGCCCTAGAACTAATAAGTAAGTGTAGCAAGATTACAAGATACAAGATCAAATACAAAAATCAATTGTTTCTATATATTAAAAAATAAAAATTAAAAATCTAAATACCATTTACAATAGTATACAAAATATAAAATACATAGGCTTTAATCTGACAGAAGATGAGCAAAACCTATATATACATTAAAAACTACAAATGTTGCTGAAAGAAATTACAGATCTAAGAGAAATACATTGTAATCGTGAACCATAATTTGAGTATTTCTTCAAATTATGTGTAATCTCAATCAAAATCCCAGAAGTCTTTTCTTTTTTTTAGAAATTAACAAGCAGGTCCTAAAATGCATATGAAAATACAAAGGATATAAAATAACTTTGAAAAAGAACCAAGTTAGATTTACATTCCTGTTCAAGATTGTTACTAGAAAACAAAGCAAAATCGTGTGTTACTGGTATCAAGAGAGATAAATAGGTCAATAAAACAGAAAAGAGTCTAGAAATAAACCCACACATATATGGTCAATTATTTCTGCAAGGCACAAAGGCAAATTCGATGGGGAAAGACAAGTATCTTTAACAAAAGATGGTAGAAAAATTGTTTATTCTTATGCAAAAAAAAATACTTTTGTTCTATACCTTGCACCATGTACAAAAATTAAATCAATCACATCATAGACCTAAATGTAAAGCCAAAAAACTATAAAACTCTACAAGAAAACATAGGAGAAACTCTTTGTGACCTTGGGTTAGGCAAGGATTTCTTTGATACAATGTCAAAAACACAACCCATAAAAGAACAAATTGGTGAAGTGGATTGTTTAAACTGAGTTGCTGGATGTACACTGTGTCTATAAATGATATATGTGACTACAACAACATTTAATATGGGGGAGGAGTAAATGGAAATATATTATTGTAAGGGTCCTTTATTTTCCTGAAGTAATATTAACTTCAATAGTAGGTTGTGGTAAGTTAAAGATGCACATTGAAATCCCCAGAACAACCACGAACAGTGATGGTGTTTGCCAGGGCCTGGGGAAATACGCTGAGTGAAAACTGAAGGAACAGCATGGGGTCAGGGTCCAGACCTGCAGATATAAAGAAAGAAGGAAGCACTGACCGGTGTGCTCAGTTGGTTGGGCATCGTCTCCTCTATGTTCCATTCTCACATCGGTGTTTCTTTCTCCCTCTCCCTTCCTTTCCTTCTAAAAATCAATAAAAATATATTTAAAAAAATAGAGACAGGAATTTAAAAAGGACAAAAAATAAACATGTACAAATGTGAATGATGAGCTGATGGTTTTGTTTTTTTTGTTGTTTTTAATATATTTTACTGCTTTTTTACAGAGAGGAAGGGAGAGGGATAGAAAGTCATAAACATCCATGAGAGAGAGACATCAATTAGCCACCTCCTGCACGTCCCCTACTGGAGTTGTGCCCGCAAGCAAGATACATGACCCTGACCAGAATCGAACCTGGGACCTTTCAGTCCGCAGGCCGACGCTCTGTCCACTGAGCCAAACCGGTCTCGGCAGAGCTGACCGTTTTTTGTTTTGTTTTTCCCTACTGTTCCCTGCCCACCAAAAATGTTTAGAATGAGCATGTATTACTCTAGGCCTAGGGGAAAATGTGCACGACAAGACCATGAGAGAAATACACGAGGGAAGAGGAAGGAAAAAGGGAGGAAGGAAATACATCTGGTGGAGGATCCCTTAGAGCAGAGAGAGGGGGGACTGCCGAGCATCTGGAAGCCCCCAGCTCTCCCAGCCTCTCGGGCTCTGTCAAAGGTGGGACAGTGGCCCCCGGATGGCTTGAAAGGTCAGGGCATCCTGTGAACGTGGAGCAGGAACACACCTGTGAAACGGTGCACACTGTAGCCGAAGGGTCTGCCCCGTTATGGACGGAGGGTCGATGAGCTTCTGCTACCCGCTTAGTCGCTGAAAACCGCCACCAAACCTTCCTCCTGCAGCCATGCGAGCGTGCCAGCCACGACAGGATGACGTGTTTCGGGGGCACACCCGCGGCCTGAATGGGGCCCCCGGGCAGTCCCCCGCTGTGGCCTGTTTCTGAGGTTAATCAAAATGATGGGGAACTGGGGAGATTCCACCTCCTCCAAGCGCTAAGGAAGGGGCAGGAGTTCGGGGCTCTGAGTCAGCTCCGCTGGCCGAGGCTGGAACAGATCAGCGGAAGAGAAGGTCACAAAGTCCTCGCGGGTGACGTGCTCCTCTCTGTCTGCAGAAGGAGCCAGTGCTGGCGGGGAAAGGGCAGCCCTCTTCACAGAAAGCCGTCTCCGGCTTCCCAGAATTCTTAATCAAAACAGAACACCATACACGCACAAACCTTTCGAGGGGAGCTGTTCTTTGCTGACACTTCCCACCAATAAATTAAAGCCGTCTGACCGCTCCGTGAGGGCTCGCTGAGGCGCGCCGGCTGACACAGGGGCTGTCATCTGCGGGACACTGACATTCTGAACGACAAGCCAGCCCCGGTGCGTCCCGGGAAGGCGCGTCCTGGCTAAAACACACCCGAAAGTGGGCCTGGGTTCGAGTCCTTGTCATCGCGCCTCCGCGCTGTGTGCTCTTGGGAAAGTGGCCTCCCTTCCCTGGGCCTCCCTCCTCTCACCTGCAAATGAGGGTGCTGAGCCTGGCCTACCTCACAGGGCCGTGCGGAGACACAGGAGAGGGTCGGGAAGTGCTTGGTAGCGGGTGTATCACGGTCACTATTTAAGAAACGGCCGCTCTCATTTTTCATATTCATGTTATAGATTCTCGGCTGCGTGTGCTCGACCCAAGCACATTCCTTCCCGAGATGAATCACAGTCTTGGCCGTGAGCCAAGACCCAAGCATCACACCCGCGCCCCTCAGATCAGCGGGGGTTCGTGTATACCACTGCCCGGTGACATCACAGCAGGGCCTGGGGGCAGGGGACTCCCCGCTCTGCCACGTTCCCCACCCCTGCACCTTGGTGTCTCCGTTTATAACAGGACAGGGCGTGACAAGCTCTCTCAGACTCTTCCACTCTGTTTCCGCTTTCCCAGTGAAGAGCAGAACATTCAGCTCAGCGTGCAAAATGTGGCGTCGGACTGAGGGCGCATGAGCCCTGAGAAGCTGCAGCCTGGGCGCAAACGTGCGCTTCCTGAAGGAAAATGGCTTTCGCAGTTGAGATGTGATTGGCTTCCTGGGTCCCTGCGAGCGGGGTGCGCTGAGGCCCACCCGGGCTCCCACAGGCTGTCCTCATTAAAAACAACCCTGCGCAGGTGTGGCTTCTCAAGACGAATGCGCAGGGTCCCTCCTGGCTCTTCCAAGGAAGCAGCTGCGACCTTGAGGCGTGCAGGGCACCGCTAGGGAACCAGACTCAGAGCACCCGGGGGCAGTGGTACGGGGCCCACCATCACCTCCACGTGAACCGTGCGCCAGCTGAGGCGGAGCAGGCTCCTACAGAACCCTCTGTGTCTGGGCCAAGCAATACCAGAGGGAGATTCTGATGAGTCAGGGAGGGGATGCCCTCGGCTATTTTTCCTTCCTGCTGTGTTCCCGCAGAAGGCGGCAGGGAGATCGTGAACGTGGCCTTGGGCAGGCTCCTGAAACTTCACAGAGTGGAAGGCTCCTTTCTAATCACAATCTGCGGCCCCAAACTGATGCGGGTGGTAGCTTTTCCCACCCTCCGTGCTCTCCCGCGTGGCCTTGGAGGCAGACGGTGGCAGGAAGAACACAGCAGGGCAGGGCACCAAGGCCCTATCCTCTGGCCACCGAAGGGGGAGGAGGACCTCTGTGAGGGCAGAGGGAGGGGGCAGCACGCAGGAAAGCGACCCCAAGGAAGTGGTCCGCGGACTCCCAGGCTCGCCCCTGAGCTGCACATGCATGAAAATCTCACGCGATATTAGAAAATGGTGTTGAAATGAACATGAAAATACCAGGTATCAAAATTGGTGAGCTGCAGCGAAAGCCATGCGTATAGGGAAATTTACAGCATTTGAAAAAAAAATGAAGAAAAAAATAGGTATTCCTGTTAAATCTGAACCCCCAATTAAATCTTAACCCACAGTCCCACTTTGAGAACCCAGAAAAATAAGAGGAAGATAAACCCAAAGCCAACAGAAGGAAGTAATAAAGATGAAGGCAAAAATCAATGACATTGAGAACAGAAAAAAAAAGAGAGAGAAATCAACGAAACCAGAATCTGAGACTTTGAAAAGAGCAAACTGATTGGACAAACCTCTAGTAAGACTGCAGAGAGAGGGCACAGACGACCCCTATCCGGGATAAAAAGGTGCGACCCCCAGAGGAGCCCACACAGACATTAAAAGGAGAATGAGCGGACACGTTTAGCATCTCCATGAACATAAACTCAACAACATAGATGAGTTATAACTATTCCTGAAAAGCCAGATGACCAAAACTCCTTCAAGATGAAAGAGATTATCCGAGAGCCCTTTATCTATGAAGGAAATTAAACACGTAGTTAAAAACCACCACTCCCCACAAGAAATCCTCAGGCCCAGATGATTTTGCTGGTGAATTCTACCAAAGAATTCTATAAAGAAGAATAAGACCAATCCTACACAGTAAATCTCTCAGAAAATAAAAGAAGAGGGAATACTTACCAATTCATTTTTTGAGGCCAGTAGTATTCTGAGACCCAAGCCATATGACAATAGTAAGAGAAATGTATACGGACCAGAGCACAGCATAAACCTAAACCCAAAAATCTTCAACAAGTACTAGCTAATTGAATCCAGCTCTATATAAAGAATATATTGCCCTAGCAGGCTTGGCTCAGTGGATAGAGCATCAGCCTGCAGACTGAAGGGTCCCAGGTTCGATTCTGGCCAAGGGCACGTGCGTGGGTTGTGGGCTCGATCCCCAGTGGGGGGCAAAGCTGGGGGCAGCCAATCAATGATTCTCTCTCATCATTGATGTTTCTCTCTCTCTCTTTTCTTCTCCCTTCCTCTCTGAAATCAATAAAGAAATATTTAAAAAAGAATATATTACACTATCTACCTTATTAATAGACTGAAGAAGAAAAAAACACAGGATCATATTAATTGATACAGAAAGGCATTTGACAAAAGTCAACATCCATTCATGATAAAAACTCTCAAAAAACTGAGAGTAGAAGCGCCCGGCCAGGTGGATTAGTTGGCTGAACCATCTCCCATACACCAAAGGGTTGTGGGTTTGATCCCTGATTGGGGCGTGCGCAGGAGGCAAGTGATGCATGCTTCCCTCTCACATTGATGTTTCTCCTCCCCCCCTCTCTCTTAAATCAATAAAAACAGTGAGAATAATAATAAAAAAATAACAGAGAAGAAGGGAACGTCTTAATCTGCTAAAGGATATCTATAAAAATTCCACAGCTAGCATTCTACTCCATGGTGCGGGACAAATGCCTCCCCTTAGGATCAGAGACAAGGCAAGTATAGACATTCTTACCATTCCAATAACACGTTTTATTGAAAGCCAGTGAAATGTTACAAGAAAAGGAATGTAAAGGCATTAGGACTGAAAAGGAAGAAACAGTCCTATCCTTCTTTGCATCCATCATTGACTATGTAGAAAAGCTTAAGGAGCCTATAAAAGGAGCTTATAGAAATAATGAATTCAGCAAGGTCTCAGGCTGCAAGGTCAACATGCAAAAATCAATCATATTTCTTCATAAGAGCAATAAACAACTGGTAAGTGAAAATTTAAAAATAATACTGGCTATAATAGCTCCCCCAAAATGAAATATGACAGGTATAGACCTAACAGAACAGGTTTATACCTTAGAATTTCATTCTCTGTGTGTTTTGCTTTGCATGTCGCGTAACCCAAGCACTCGCCACAGGATTGCTGTCCCAGGGCCCTGCTCTCTCCCACTGACGTGAACTCCATGGGCTTGTCAAAGTTCTCACCTCCTCTCCTTCGTTTATCTCTCTGCAACTACAGAAGAAACCTGACACCGAGTCCGTGCTCAGAGAGAAGCTAACAAACGGATAAATACACTGGAAATGGACCCAAGATCTGATGCTGGTAAAGGCTAATAGCAGACTTGGGGCAAGGACTTCCGCGAGGCGGGGAGAGGGAGACAAGGCTGTTTTGTGATGGTGGCGACAGACTGGCCAGAGCCGCCCTTGCTGGTGATAAATCCTCAGCCCAGAGAGGTCTCCTTCGCTATTTACAGCAATAAGAGCAGGCTGAGAAGGCCCTATAGACGTGCTTATTAAGTATCAATTAGGATTCAGGCTGGAACCACTCAGGGTTTGGAAAAAATGTTTTCAGATTATTTTCCAAGTGTTTGATGAAACCCCAAAGACATTTTTCCCAGGCATACTTTCCCAGAAGTTGGAAACCGTACATATTTAAGAGAGAATTTAATCCTTAGGTTTAGGATCTGAGCGATGAACTCATCGCGATGGAATGGCGCGCGATGCCACGGCGGCCTGCGCTCTCTGTATTTTAAAAGGGGAATTAGATACTTGCATTTCGGGTGCACACAACTGAATCTCACATTCCCCAGCCAGTACTTGGATTCCAAGAGGGAACAGACTTGGCAGACGTGGCCCTCAGTTATTGGAATCAAGATAAGCCCTTCCTTGACCTGCCACAGGACCAAACTGCGGGCCATGGAGAACCCAGGACGCTTGGTGGGGGTGGTCGGAGGGGCTACAGCAGCCCCCTGGGCTGGCAATACCAAGCAGGGGCGACAAAGGGGAGAAAATACTTCTAAATGTAGATTTAAAAAATGCCCATTGTTGAAAAATTGGAATATACAAATAGGAAGATTGGAAAGAATGAGAAAGAATAACCTACAGAGACAACCCCTGGTGATATTTCAGCTGAGGGCGTCTGCTCTCGGGTTTTCTGTCCTGGGCTTTGGGAATTGGCTTCAGGTGGCAGATGTGTGACCAATGTGAAAGGGGGAGCTGCGAATGAATCGGCAGTTGGCCCCTCAGATAGCCAACTGTTGGGCAGCGGGTGAGAGGGCGGGACCGGAAGACCAGGATCAGGATTCCTGCCAGATGCACCTGTCACTCACGCATACTTCCTCCAGCAAATGTGGGCACCAATTTCTGCACATCTCACAGAGGTCGTAAAAATGGGGGCAAATTAGGGGAGAGAGGGTGGTGGGTAAAATGTGCTGACTGCAAACTACTAGCTCAGTTTCGGTTTCCTGATTGATAAACGGGACCATCCCTTCCCCAGACTACAGCCCCCGCTCCTAAGATTCTGGTGAGGATTAGAAACATATTGCTGTGCCAAGACTCAGTGTTACCTGCCTGGCAGTTAATAAAGGGTAATCAGGAAGAAAGGGGCCAAACTATGAAAGGTGCAGCTGTGAGCTGAGTCAGCTGCTGAGATTTATCATTTTGAAAATAATTTATTAGTGGATACACTGCTATTAACACTGGCAAACGCTGCATTTATCTCGGTGAGCTTGAATCCCCTTTTTGTGAATTTCAATACAGAGTGACGTGGAGGACAGACATCAAAAGGACTGCGTTCATCCTGACCAGGCCTGTGGCTGGCCTCCTCTCCCCTGGCTGGCGGGAGTGGAAACAGCTCCTTTGGAAAACCGTGTGACAGAGTCTACTCATGTGGACCCAAGAGAAACAAGGGCACCCGTGCACCACAGACAGGGGAGAACCTTCGCAGCGTCACTCCTCACAGCCCCACCTGGAAATGACAGGGTCTGTCAGTATCGGCAACAGGATGCAGCCATGCACTGCCGTCCAGTAATATAACAGAGCGCTGCTCGGCGATGAAAAGGAACAAACTACGGGGACAAACCGCCACCTGGGTGGCTTTTGGAGAAATAATTCTGCGGGAAAAATATGAAGAGTGCATACGGGATGGTGCCATTTACACCAAGTTCCAAATAGTCAAAATGGTCTCTGGCAGCGGTTCTCAACCAGCCGGGATGCTGTCTCCCAGGAGACATCTGGCGGTGTACGGCGTCATTTTGGGTTGTCACCCCTGGACAGGGAAGGATACCAGCGTCCAGTGGGCCGAGGTCAGGGATGCTGCCAGCATCCTACAACTCAGGGAACAGCCCCTGACACATGGACTTATTGGCCCCAGATGTCCACGGTGCTGAGGGTGAGAAACTGATGTGTAATAACGCCAGGTACGGGTCACCCTTAGGGAGGGGGGAGTGACAGGAGGCCCGGGTTGCTGGAAATGCTTTACACGGATAAATATGCAAAACCCAGGGAGCCGATATTTACGAACTGTGCGCGTCCCCGTACGTAAGTCACCTCCACCCCTGGACCCAAACCCAGCCTCGCACTCCAGCACAGTCACGACTCCCGGGTAAGTGTTTTACATCACTGTCCTCGCCGCGGCTCCCACTTAAGTAGGACGAGACATTTTAGTCAATGTATCATTTTTACTCAAGGGAAATTAAAGGGTTTGGTTTTCGGGTATTCCAAGTCAAATATGAACCATATGAACGTGCAGACTCATGGTAGCCACTTCGCTTCTTTTTTTCACAATATTTTCCAAACCACGGCGCACAGCATCTGGAGATCACAGCCCCGCCCACCCCAGGTTTTATTGCTCTGGCACCCCAACTCCGGGAGCTCATCATTTCCATGAAAAGGGGGCAGGACCTGGCCCATTCCTTCTTGCTCAACCAACCGCAAGCCTGTGGGGGAGGGGTGTCAGCATTTCTGGGTGTTCAAAGATCAACGGGTCACCTGCTCAGTGGGCCAGGAGGTCAGCTGGCTGGTGCTCAAGCTCTGAGCCACGACTGCATTCCACCCGGGACGGCGTGGAAGTGACGCGGTGGCCAGGCCCTGCCACGGTACCTTGCTGCGGCTCTGGCTCGGGGAAGGGTGAGCGCCGAGGCTTTGAGCCAGGCCAAGAACTGTCGGCGTTTTTTTTCTATTTTTTACAGTGAATCTCATTTTCCTTTTGGTTCGAATTATATTCTGTTGCCATTAGGACTAGCAGGACCGAAACACTGAAATAGGTTTGGTTTCAGAAGAACCAGGCTCACAAGCCAGCGTACATGTGGGTTCACCGTGCAAGCATCAAGCACCGAGGACTTACCCCGAGAAGACAGGCAGGCGACCCGCAGCCTGTGAGCGTCGTGTAGTAGGTCGAGCGGACGGACAACTCCAAATCCCCAAAACGAATTTCTAAAACGCAAACCATACAGAAGCAACTGAGACCCTCAGCACTGCAGTCAGCACTGTCTCAGGAGAGGCAGAACTCCTGGAGAGGTCAGGGCTGCTGTGAGCGACGTTGTTCAGTGGCTGGCGGCGGCCAAGGCCAGCCTGGTGCTCCCGTCACGGTTTGCACTGTGTCCCTGGGAGGACCAGGCTAGACCACAGGGCTGCCCTGGGCACGTCCCGCCCTTTCTCCTCCATCTCCTTTACCCTCTGTGCTCTTAACTGGTCGTGGCATAGAACTGAAGCATCGTGTCGTTGGCTATATTTATTAAATTATAAAGCGCGAGCTTTCTTCTCGGTTGTATTGTGAGTTGAAGTTTTATATTTCTACTAGTGGCCCAGTGCATGAAATTTGTGCACATTAAAAGGGGATTAATTAGCCAAAACCGGTTTGGCTCAGTGGATGGAGCGTCGGCCTGTGGACTGAAGGGTCCCAGGTTCGATTCCAGTCAAGGGCATGTACATTGGTTGCGGGTACATCCCCAGTTGGGGGCGTGCAGGAGGCGGCTGATTGATGTCTCTCATCGATGTTTCTAACTTTCTGTCCCTCTCCCTTCCTCTCTGTGAAAAATCAATAAAATATATATTTTTTTTAAAAAGGGAGATTAATTAGAGGAAATAATTTAATATTGCTATTTGCCCTTTCTCTATAATAGAAGTGCCAGAGATGAAAATTAGTAAAATGTATATGAAAATCTTTCTCCTGTCAGAGTCTGGGGCCCACCATGGGACCCAGAGTCAAGTCCCCGTCCACCCACATGCGCGTCAAAATCACGAGACCCAGACTTGACCACCCACCCAACCCCGGCCCTCACCCCCACCACCCCCCCCCCCCCCCCGGGGTAGATCCAGACCCAGCTAATCCCACCCTTGTCAAGCTACACCAGGCAGGGGAATAGCCTCAGGTCCCTTGGCCCAGTACCAGGATGGGGGGCATGGTCTGAGGTCCCCAGCCCAGCCCAGGGCAAGAGCAGGGGGAGGGGTAATGCCTTGAGGTCTCCCATCAAGCCCCACTGGGCGAGGGTCACAGCCTCAGGTCCCCTGGCCTGGTGCCAGGGCAGGGGGCGAGGCCTGAGATCCCTGTCAAGTCCCACCAGTTGGGGGCATGAACCTGAGGTCCCCCGGCCTGGTGCCAAGGTGGAAGGCACAGCCTGAGATCCCCTGTCAAGCCCCACCCGGGCAGGGGGGGGGGGTGCAGTCTAAGGTCCCCTGGTCTGGTGCCAGGGTGGGGGTGTGGCCTGAAGTCCCCTGTCAAGCCCCACCTGGTGGGGAGCATGGCCTGAGGTCCCCCGATCTGGCACTGGGGCGGGGGGAGCAGCCTGAGGTCCCCTAGCCCAGCACCAGGATGGGAAGCGCACCTTGAGGTCCCCTGTCAAGCCCCGCCAGGTGGGGGACTCGGCCTGACGACCCCTATCAAGCCCCATGGGGGAGGGGAGGGCATAGCCTCAGGTCCCTGCTGATTGCTCATTAAGGCTCCTTATGGGAACTTGGCCTCAGCTGTGGGTGCAGCCACCTTTGTGACGGAGTGATGGTCAATTAGCACATCCCCTCTTTATTAGACAGGATTTGTCTGAAAACAAATCTTAGGCTGCTCCAGATCTTGGGCTGGACCTTTCTGTGACTGGTTTGTTTGTCCTCGCACCGGTGGCTTTTAGTTTTTAACCCAAGTCCCAGTGTAGCTGTGAAGAGCACAGGAAAACACAGGCGTGTGGCGCAGCCGCCCGGGTGGCGCAGCTGAATCAAAGGAAGACAGTGGGAGGAGGGAACGCCGCTGGGCAGTCAGGGCCGCTCCCGGTGGCAGTCCTGCCGGGTCACCCACCACCCAGGCACACCTGCTTTTTAGTGGAAATTCGGCCAGTAGCAAACATCTCTCTACTCCGGTGGCCCTGACCAGGCAAGAGACAAAACCCAGCTGTCTGCATTGAACAGAAACATCCAGGACTACCGAGATACAGAAATTCAAATGAGGGGATGGGCGAGCAAGGTCAAAGGTCAAGGCAGGGAAAAAAATTCAAAAGGTGAGTTGCCAGCAACAAGGCCTCAGCCCCATGCCCAGTGATGACACCAAAGGATCCCCCAGTTTCCAGGGCTCACTGAGCCCCAACACTGTGCTGCTGTCCAATCTGATGGGGCAGTGCCACCTCCAGCCCTTTTATGGACCCTGGGCCACCTCCCCAAGGTCACGTGGCTGATGACTGCAGAGGAGCTTGGGACACAGGCTGCATGGCTTCTGCACCCAGTTTTTCATCATTTCATTACATTGTTGCTTTTTTTAATGCTCCAAACATCACCCAGATCTCCCCTTCGGTTTCTCTGCGATGCCCACCAGCCCGTCTGCCATTCCAGTTTACTCCCAAGGACGAGGAGCTGAAAGGGGCAAGCAGGCAGGCACAGGGACGCAGGGTGAGCACCTCCCACAGCAGGGTCAGGGCTCCGAGCAGACTGTGGCCTGTGCAAAGGAGACAGACTTATCACCAGCACCGAGAGTCCAGAGCCGCCCCACTGACAGATTGGAAAAGGAAGGAGGAGGAAGAATCAATCCTCACATCAGGAAGGCCACATCTTACAAGAGACTTCCAATCATTTCTTCAAAGCAGAGCAATGCTTTTTTCTTAAATCACAGAGCCCTAGCCAGTGTGGCTCAGTGAATAGAGCGTCAGCCTGTAGATCAAAGGATCCCGGGCTCGATTCCAGTCAGGGGCAAGTACCTCAGTTTCGGGCTCCTCCCTGGCCTAGGCCCTGGTCAGAGCTTGTGCAGGAGGCAACCAATCAATGTGTTTCTCTCAGTCTTTCCCTCTCCTCTCCACTCTAAGGGAAAAAAAAAAATCTCAATGGAAAACATACTCAGATGGGGATTAAGAAAAAAGAAATGTTCATTTTAAATCACACAGAGAATTCCCAAATACTCAAAAAGCCTGTGAAGAGAGTTGCTTTCTTTGAAGGACAGATGGGCAACCCAAGGTCAGGATCACCAGACCCAACCCAGTCATCCCAGGACCACCAACACTTTGAAAACCACGCAGATGGCCCACAACAGAAAACACATTCCAGATGGGTTTCGATGTTAAAAACAAACAAACAAAAAACCACAAAACAATAACAACAAAAAACTTCTGTTAAGAAACAACACACAAATTAGAAGCGTAGGGGTGAGGCTTATCTGTTTCCAGATGCCCAAAGCCTTATCCAGGGGATGCTCCAGATGCAGACGCGCCTTCCATCGGTTCATCCGGCAGAATACGCGAAGCTGCCTCAACATTTCACTTGTTAGAAAACAAATAATGAATGCTAAGACGTAAGTGGGAGTCTATTATAAAGTGGAGTTAATAAGAAAATGAAAATATTTTAGACGACATCAGTGTGAAACCCGAGTTAAAACCAAAATTCTTCCCTTGAACCACAGCAGCCAGGATTGAATTGTTTCCTTTAATCAAAGACGGTGACTTAAAAGCTCACTTCCCGTGCCTCGGGGGAAAGACCACTTGACAAAATGCTGAGCAAATCTGTGGTTAATTACACCTAATTACAATCAGTGCGTGTACAGCGGGAGACATGACCAAATGTGTGAAGCGAAATGCAAGTACTCGTGAGAAATAAAGTCACAATTAAATCCCATTAAAGGAGCTCACACTTGCTAAAACAATATAGCCTTTCACATAAAGGGGGTAGGGAGAGAAGGAAAGAGAAAGACGGGAAAGGGTTGGACCAAGCATTTGTTCATTGGTTCATTGGTTCATTCCTGGAAAAAAAAAATTTTTTTTTCACAATAAGAAGCTAGGGGCTAGGAAGTGAATTTCATTTTTCAAGCAAATAAATGATCCTCCAAAAGACAGAAATAAGATGGGAATGGTTAGACCAGAAGATGAGTAACAACACTCAACCAAAAAAAAAAAAAAAAAATCCTAGGAAGCAAGAGGAAGCGTTTGCTGAAGAAAAAGCATGCCTGCTTGCCCATCTGCGATGATTAAACTTAAAGGAAAAACACATCGTTGCATGTGGGGCCGCTGTTAATGTGTGGCCTTGCCAGACAGGAACTATTTTTAAACCACTCAGGTTCTGTCTAATGTTTTCTAAGTCCACTGCCCCGCCGGAAATCGGTGTCATGGACACATTTGCCCTCCCTGGGACAGTCCACTAGGTCATTTTCTTGGTTGAGCTGGAGGAGTGTTAGAAAAGCCCGCGTCTCCGGCTCCCCTGGGAGAAGTGGCTGGACCACACAACGGATGATCACGGAGTCCTGCAAGCTAGCCAGCAGCTCTGCAAGATCAGACTCACCGGCTTAATTGGTCAATTCAAAGCAACTCACTCACAGGGCAATCGCAGTTTTCTAACCAGCTGGCCTGGTCAAGTACAAGCAGCCAGCAAGAGCCTAGGAAATTTCCACTAAGGAAAAGACAGAAATGGTGCAATTGCTGATTACAAAGTTCCTGCTCATGCCGCCCACACATTAGATCATGATGAGGTGTCTACACTGAAAATAAAAGCACAACGCTGCTCTGAGCCACTTGGACAGCTGAACTACCGCTATTCCAATAGGACAATGAGATGACTGCCATTGTCCCCCACTGGTTTTTAGGCAGAAGGGACCGAAGGAGGGGGAGAGGGAGAGAGAAACATTGATGTGAGAAACATCAATTGGTTGTCTCCACATGTGCCTGGACCAGTGCCAGGGATCGAGCCTGCATCCCAGGTACCTGCCCTTGACCAGGAATCACAGTTGTGACCCTTTGGTTTGAGGGCTGACACTCTAACAACTGACTGAGCCACACGGGCCAGCGCATAATTGGAACCCAGAGTAGCTCACGCACTTTCTTGGTTATTGGACAAATAATACACCAATCAGATAAACCTCATCACATTCTTCCCTGTAAGAGGACTTCCAAGTCTTGTAATAAATGGCATATTAAAGAAAAATCTCTCTATAATATACTTCTGACGATAACTCAGCATTCACATTAGTTTAAGAGCTGTCTATAAAGACATATCAAATGCTAATAAAGGAAAATAAATTTATAACCACAACACCAAGGTTAATGGGCAAAGTTCTACATGTAAATGACCTAAAGCCAGAGAAAGTCTCTGAAACTTACAAAAAACCTACACATTGCAGCACAAAATACTGAACATTGAGTTCAAAGTCTTAAGAACAGATAACATGGGTCAGACCACCATTCCCTCAGTACCCTAGGAGATGCTGGGTTTACTAGCATCTGATTCACTATCCACGAGCCAATCATTCACTCCAGGGACCCGATGCAGGTAATTCTTACTCCCTAGCCGACATCTCCTTGCTAAGTATTTTGTCCCTTCCCGAGTTATGTGCTTCTGGCTGCAGTTGGGTGTGCTGATTCAGCTTAAGCAAAATTGGGAAGCTACATCTGTCTAATACAATCGGAGTTGTTAGGTGGTATGAGACTCTTTCAAACAAAGCTACCTTTCACCTCTCAAACCCAGCATCCTCACAGGCAGGTAAACAGTGGAGCCCTTTGCTGGCTACCACATGGCTGAATTTAAGTCTGGTTGTACCAGTGGGGACAGCAACTCAGGAGTGGATCAGCCCTAGCTGGTTTGGCTCAGGGGATAGAGCGTCAGCTTGCGGACTAAAAGGTCCCCAGTTCGATTCTAGTCAAAGGCACATGTCCAGGTTGTGGGCTCCATTCAGGGGACATGCAGGAGGCAGCCAATCAATGATTCTCTCTTATAATTAATGTTTCTCTCTCTCCCTCCCTCTCTGAAATCAATAAAAATATATTAAAGAAAAAGAGAAAGAAATGAGTTTGTGGATTCAGTTGTAACTCTGAAAGTGGACACAATAAAATTGGAGTTTTTAAAAAATAAAAGGGGTGGGGGATCAGTGTCACTGCATAGCACATGCTGACCGACATAGAATGTCCCACTGGACTTAGTCTCCACCACTTTTGAGAGACTTGAGATCTCTCAAAGAAAGCTTCTCAATACCTCAGTCATTTCCCACACATTTTGGGCTTGACACAATATACACCTTAGCAATTTAAAAATTACGTAGAAACCCCTATTTGAGGGGAAATTTCTCATCTAAATACACAGGATGTGCCCTAGCTGGTTTGGCTCAGTGGATAGAGCATCTGCTTGCGGACTGAAAGGTCCCGGGTTTGATTCCGGTCAGGGCACATGCCTGGATTGCAGGTTCGGTCCCCAGTGCGGGGCATGCAGGAGGCAGCCGGTTAGTGATTGCCTCTCATCATTGATGTTTCTCTCTCTCCCTCACCCTTCTTCTCAGAAATCAATAAAAATATTTTTTAAAACTAAGTAAAAATCGCCGAAACCGATTTGGCTCAGTGGATAGAGTGTCGGCCTGCGGACTGAAAGGTCCCAGGTTCGATTCCGGTCAAGGGCACGTACATTGGTTGCGGGCACGTACATTGGTTGCGGGCACATCCCCAGTAGGGGGCGTGCAGGAGGCGGTTGATTGATGTCTCTCCCCCATCAATGTTTCTAACTCTCTATTCCTCTCCCTTCCTCTCTGTGAAAAATCAATAAAATATATTTGAAAAAAAAATTAAGTAAAAATACACACACAGGATGTGTTTTAAGACTTAGAAGTAGGTTGTGTAGCAATAATAGCCTTCTTTGGCCTCTTGTTCGATTCCTGGGACAGGCATCCGGGTCAGAGGGCCCTGTTCTGAGAGGTCGTCAGTCTAATAACTTCACATCTGAAGAGCCACGTTATCCCGCTGCGAGGATGGCCAGCACCACGGATGGAGGCCGAGTGCTTGCTCAGGGCAATTAAGCCTTCCCGACAGGAGACAGGACCTGGCTCACAGCATGGCAACCCTGAACTCAATGAAGCGCTTCAGAAATGGATTTCATCTCATCTCCACCCAAGTTACTGCTGGTGTGGGTTGCTCCCCCAAATTAATTTGGTTCCAAACACTTGCACGTTATTTAATGAGAAGCTAATTGTTACATGACTCATAAGTTGGCCAAGTGAATCGAAGTAGGGTTACAACAGGGTGGGTAGGCCACGTGGCCAGTGAGAGGACTGTAAGCGCTGAGGTGAGAGGCATCCAGGGAACACCGGATGGCAGGAGGAAGAGCTGGGGCAGCAGGCTCAGACCACATATAACTGCTTCTCTGGAGGCCCAAGGGTATTTCTCTGAATTGTCTGCATGAGCGAAAGCGGGCACTTAGTGGCACTAGAGCCACGGGGGTGGCCTGAGTGTGGCCGTCCCTCCTCTCCACCTCTTCAGTTCAGGAAGGCTTTCTTTCCACAATGCAAGGGTGGCATCCGGTGCCAGGATGCCCCAGTGGCACACAAAAGATGCTACTAGGCCTATCAAAACCCACCACTTTGGTAACACTGACAATGCAGGGGCGGGAGGGGGGAGAGACAGGGGTTAGATACCACACAGAAACAACTGAGGGAGACTTCACCTCCCCTTTTCTGCCATTTGAAGATTCAAACCCATTTACCCAAATCACTTGTTTTCACTTGAGAAACATTAAACAAGCATAGCCTGAGTCTTGGCACGATTCTCCCACACACGTCAGCTGATCCGACAGCCTGCATCCCAGTCGCTGGAAAAGGCACTCAGTCAAAGAAACACCAAGCACAGTGTTAGACCAACTTAGTGATTTTTATTGATGGGCGACAACTTGATATCCTAGGCATCACTAAACTGTGTACAATTGGAGGCGCAGCATTAGAGAAGAGCAGGCAGCAAAAGTAAACAGAGTGGACTTAAGATCAATCTTCATTATTTTGCCCATATTTCATTATGTGTACACAGGAGCATGAATGCAATTTGAAATCTTTTAATGACAATAAAGTTACAATCACCCATCTATGTGACTAACACCTTAACTCCAAATGTTTGATCTGTAATGTGTACGTAAGCAGTTTTTCGTTACACAATTATTAAAATGTATTCTTTTTCCTATTAGAAACCAGCAACTCATTTTTTGTGTTTATTTCTTTTGAAGAACTATTTCTTCTCCAATAACTGGCTCATTTTTATCATTTATCAAAAACTAAAGGGTGGGGGAAGAAAGTGTGATAGATTAAAAAATTCGTTTTTTAAGTAAAGATAAAATTCATTTTCACAAATTTACAAGTGTCGTTGCTGGTGCAGAATTCATCCTACTAAGCAATCAGACTGGGAATCAAATGCAAGTTCCCTTCCAACTCAGGAATCAGCATTATTTCAAAATTATGGATTTTTGTGTTTTCTTAAATCAAGTGACAGTTTATTTCAACTAAGTGATTTTGATTTGGAAGTTAGAAGACACCATAAACTATGTTGTGCACAAACCCAAGTCATCTCTTTTTCATTCTAGCCCATTTTTGCAAAAGGGAGGAAGAGTTTCTCTCTAAAGAGCCACTAAAGAGAGGAAGGAAGTCAGTGAGAATTGATGCTCTACAAGCAGGTGTCGGCACACACAGCGCACAGGCGGTTACAGCAGGTCCACTCGGCGGTAATAGAGGAGGTAGGCTGTGCGGTCTGCAGCGGGCTTCACCACCTGGTATTGGTTAATCACCTTGACCATCTGGTCATCGATGCGCAACCAGCCATTCAGACCAATCTGGAAGACGTCCGTAGTGTAGTGACCACCCGTCGCACTGCTGCCGTGATGGTAGACCACTGGAAGAGAGGGCCCGGTGGGGGGCCCGGTGAGACAAGCACTGCACACCAACAGCTTAAACACACCTGCCTGGCTACCTCCACAAAAGCTGTCTGTCTTGTGAGACACTTACCAAAACAGGCGGGAGAGAGAGAACTTAATGACACAAGGCAGTTTATTCAAACACGAAGCCCTTAAACAAGTTACAATAAAAAGATATATACATACATCTTAACATCTTTTAAATGTTCAATACATCACAAACAATAAAACAAATGCTGATAAAATAGGGCTGTTCCATTTGTCAGCTCTTTAGGCAAGGGTTATCAGCCAGCTGAATATTTAATACTTTAGAGAGAACACTGGAAATTAGAACATGAAAGACACCCCCCCAGAGCCACAGTATCAAGTAATCAACATCTGAAAAAACACCCAGAGGCCTACAAACAGTTCATGCCCTTAATCTAGCCAAGTGTGCTGAGACTGTTCGAAAGGAGAGTATGAGAATCTTAGAGAGATTTTATAACAATGAAAAAATGGAAGAACCTAACTACCCACTAGAAGGAATTAGTGAATTATATTTACAACTAGAGGCCTGTTGCACGATATTCGTGCAAGAATAGGCCTTCCTTCCCCTGGCTTCCCGCCCAGCTTCCTGGGAGCCAGCAAGTCCTCGCTTCCGTCTGGAACCCGGCTCCAGCAGCTTCCTCCGCCGACCCTCTTCCCCTCATAGCAGGCATCATGCCGCTCTGCCCCTATGCAAATTAACCTCTATCTTTGTTAGGTTAATTTGCCTACTCACTCTGATTGGCTGTGGGCATAGTGGAGTGATGGTTAATTTGCATGTTTCTCTTTTATAAGATTAGAGGCCTGGTGCACGAAAATCATGAACTGGGGGGGGGGGGGAGCTGGGGGAAGGGGGATTGCTCAGCTTGGCTTGCATCCTCTCACAGTCCCAGTCCAGGAGCCCTCAGGGGATGTCTGACTCCCAAAGAGGTGGGAGAGGCTACTGCCACCGCCTGCAACCGTGAGCCTGGCTTCTGGCTAAGCGGTGCTCCTCCTGTGGGAGCACACAGGCCACCAGAGGCAGCTACTGCATTGAGCATCTGGCCCCTGGTGGTCAGTATGCATCCATAGTGACCAGTCATTCCGCCGTTCCGTCAATTTGCATATTAGCTTTTTATTATATAGGATAAGCAGAATTTTCGTACAACTAATTGTGATATAGGCATATGCTATATTACACAAAAAAATGAGAATCCTAAGTTTTCTATGAAATGTCTTCTATGATGACTCATAGCACCTACCTCACCGAAGGCAACATAGAAGGAAGGATGACAAAGAAGCTAGAAAATGCTAATGAAGACAGCCAGAAAAGCAGACACAATTGTTGCAAATAACTATCAAAAGAGATATAAAGCTTCCAAGGCATTAGAGACTCAGGCTATAGAAGGGAAAGAATGGGGAAAAAAGGCCTAGAAGACAAGCTGGAACCACAGGGAGCTCCAGGCTCCTGGTTCTGGGACAGGATGTCCAGCACCCATTAACCCACCCCAGAGTCCGATTCCCGTGACTAACTGAGAAGCATGTGAGTTCGGGCCACCTTCTCATGCACACCTTACAGTGCCATGTGAAGAGTCTGGACTCCTAACCCAGCTGGGTGACTCCATGTCACAGCCACTCCAAGCACCATGTACTAAGGTACCACATGGTAGCAGGAAAAGGTCACATTCTCAAAGTGTCAGCCTAGTGGCTTAAACCTACTCCGCTGTCTCAGAGACAGAATTGATCATGTCAAACAGGTCTTATGTTGGGCTCAGTTTAGAGCCAAGAGGGTATTTTGTCAAATGCAAAACTTCAAGCACCAAATTTCAGGTAAAACACACTTTTTCAAATGGTTTCCTGACTTAAATATTCCATAGCAATACCGATAGTGAAATCTATTCTTTATGTTAAGTGGCATTATGGAAAAATTATGCCTGAGTAGAAATTCTTTTATAATTGCTTTAATAGGGAATTAGTGTACACATTTACTTACCTGCAAATAGTCTATAGGTTCTGTGGCATTTAAAATTCTTATTTTTAACTCCTGGAGAAAGCAGCTCTGAAAAACAAAATATCAACAGCTCCGATCTATAAAAGCACTTACAGAGAGTCTCAGGGTAAAGAAGCAAAGGATTAACAAGTCTCCACTCACAGAACTACCTGGTAGACCAGGGAAACAAAACTCCATTCCTTTATTTGCATAAAAAGTGATCCATGAAGAAAATTAGCTGTGTAGTATAGTAAAAGACATAATCAGCAATCAACTGGTTTCTCTCTCATCAATGTTAAATAATAGCACAATTCATTAAAAAAAAAAATCAGATGTTCTAAAAAGTGTGTGGGGGATTGCCCTCTTAAAGGCAAAAAATAAAACAAAAACAAAAAGTCTTAGAAAACCTAGGCAGTAAAATATTTTACATGGGAGTCAGGCCCACAAAACTTCAATTACACAATAGTGAGATGGCTTCTCCAGAGGTTCCGACTACCAGCCGGGGCGGCCCAGGCTCTCGCGTCCTTAAAGCACACAGTTCCCCTTTACAGCACCACTCAGATGCTGGGAAGAGTTCACCTGGAGATTACTGGCCCCTTCTCTACTTCTCAGCTGTCATTTCTCTTTCTAGAAAGCATCCGAGGTGGCAGCTGATATAAAAATACATGAGCCAAAACCAGTTTGGTTCAGTGGATAGAGCGTCGGCCTGCGGACTGAGGGGTCCCAGGTTGATACAGGGGCATGTATCTTGGTTGTGGGCACATCCCCAGTGGGGGGCGTGCAGGAGGTGGCTGATCGATGTCTCTTTCTCATCAATGTTTCTAACTCTCTATCCCTCTCCCTTCCTCTCTGTAAAAAATCAATAAAATATATTTTTAAAAAATAAATAATAATAAAAATACATGTAAGAAGCAAAACCATGCAAATAGTGTCTGTAGGAAACCATACAAGTCAGTCCAACTAGGTGGTTAATTTGGGGGTGAGGGAAGGTGCAAGAGTGGGTCACTATTGGTGTGCTGTTTCCTGAAAACCATGCAGATTGGGATTATGACTCAGTACGTGATTCTCGGCTGGAGTTTCTTCCCTGTTCTGATCCTCAGATGGGATAAAAACAAAACAAAACAAAACAAAACAAAAACATGCTGCCTAGGAATGAAGCAGCTCACTATGAGGAGGGGAGGGCCATAAACGGGCACAGAAGTCCACATTTTCAGCCATAGGAAGAAATGAAACATCCTTGGGGTGTAGAAGCCAATCATAAGCACAGGCTGCCACCCACCAGTTCCTGAGTTACCTGGCCCAAAAGGCAGGGCAATGAGTGCTGTGCTGTGGGGAGAGAGGGGAGGCAGGGAAGGTGACAGGGACCCGGGGCTCTACCCGACACGGAGACGCCATCCCTGTCCTCTTTCCTGTTTTTCAGACACTGATTATTTTGAGAATCACTTCTAACTTGTTGCTTCCAATCAAGCTTCATTATCAGGAAGCATTCTTTACAAATTCTGAAGCTTTCAAGGTAAGCTGCTTCAAGCTATACTTATAGCGAGACAGCTTGAACTTGGTGCTTTTACCAGAATGTGCCACTGCTGCTAAGCCCATGTTACCTGAAGGAGACTTGTGGCAACACACAAACCTAACAGGTATGTTACTGCAACTGGGTCAGAGAAACCCTCAGTGGCCTATAGGGAATATTCCTAATTCACTAAAAAAGTCCATTTAATCAGGCTGATCCACACAGTCGTTAATATGCAGTATAAGAAAAGTTATCATGTAACCACTAATCTATAAATTGATACTCATTTTGATTGGTAAAACCTGTTTTTTTCTAATCTACTAAGATTGTATGTTTTATTTTTGCCTTTATTTTTAAAAAGCCATTTTAATGAGGATTTGAAAAAAGATCTATTACAAGTCAAGAAATTCCTTCATCTTGATCTTCTACAGAAATGCTCATGTGTCAAATGCCCACTGGTTTCCAGGAGTACTGTCACCATAAACACTGTTGCCTTACATATTTCTCACCTTTACTAATTTCCAAGTCCACAGGATATTCAATATTTTTTATAAGCTTCTGACATCCGCCAGTCTTCTCGTAAACAAATCGTTTCAGGTGCAGCACAAGGACAGGAGGAAGCTTTTCCAGGGTCACCCTCCGGCTAATCTCGACCTGGGACACAAAGCACACAGGTCCAGCAGCCAACTGACTCCAGGCAGCACAGGCCATGCCCCTTCCACTCCAAGACCTCAAGGGCCGACTCCTTACAGTACATGGCAGAGCTTCTAGACCTTTCCGGGGTTGGTTGTGAGATCTTTTCGACCTCAGAAAGCTACTGGCGTCCTTCTTAGAAAAACTCATGTATCTTTGTTAACACAACTGCAGAGGATCCCCCTTGGGTACCTGAGCCATCTGTGAACTCAATCTTTGCTCTGTGGCCCTAATGACAAATAGGCATAACCATAAAAAAGCTAACTTAGTGGTTTGTTGAGTTACATATTTATTGGCTTGTTTTTAATAACTCTCATACTGTTGATAAAACTGAGGCTGATGTTTCTTGAATTAGATGCTTTAGCCCTAAATGTACTTATTCTAATCCTTTCATAGTTTCTAATAAATGTTTTTATAAAATGCGACTTAATATATACTTTCACAGGTCTAATGAATGCTTATTAAAATGCAACTTCACAAACAATACTTCATTCCTTTATTGTTCTCTATACTTACAAACTCTTTAAGAAAAGATAACATGCCCACCGGGTCTTTGTATTCTAGTGTTTCTGTATCTAACAGAATTTGTGACTGAATGAAAATCTGTGACTGAATGAAAAGTGTGACCACAGCTCAACAGTTGAAATTAGGAATGATGGCTCCGGATTCCTCACCTGAGAATTGGGAGAGCTGGATTGAAGTATCTCTGGGATGCTTCTCAGTGTGGAGATCTGTCATTCTTACCTTAACCTTTTGTATGCCATAAGCATCTACAGATGCAGTTAAATACAAAATATCATGGCGTACCCTAGCTGGTTTTGCTCAGTGGATAGAGTGTTGGCCTGTGGACTAAAGGGTCCCAGGTTCAATTCCGGTCAAGGGCACATGCCTGAGTTGCAGGGCTTGGTCCCAGTAAGGGGCGTGCTGGAGGCAGCCAATCGGTGATTCTCTTTTATCACTGATGTTTCTATCCCCCTCTCCTTTACTCTCTGAAATCAATAAAAATATATTTAAAAAAATTTTTTTTAAATCACGTCGTGTGGGGATGGTTTCCATTTTGGACACTTGGCAGTTAACTGGTTAAACCTCAAGCAGTTCACTAGGTGGCTAATATGAAATTCTTAAATGTGTTTTTGGGTTTCCAGAAAAATGGAGGCACACTTTCTTATCACTCAACAAAAGTAGACCCTAATCACATTTTCCCATGGACCATCATCCTGTGTTTCTCTCTCTCTCTCTCTCTCTCTCTCTCTCTCTCACACACACACACACACACACACACACAAAAGACATCTGACCTAAAAGTATAATAGAATTAAACTTGGGCTTTGCCAGAATGGCTCAGTTGGTTGAATGTGATCCCATGGACTAAAAAGTCACCAATTCAATTCATGGTCAGGGCACATGCCTAGATTGTGGGCTCAATCTCCAGTGGCAGCATTCAGGAGGCAGCCAACTGATGTGTCATCCATGTTTCTCTTCCTCTCTCTCTCTCTCTCTCTAAAATCAATAAAAACATTATTTAAAAAACAACTTGTTATTTTAAAAAGCTTAAAAAACCACATTCCAGAAATTGTGTTTTTGCTCTTTACAGATATCACAAGTTGTCCAAAATGTTCTTTCCTCACATATCTGCTTTTCTGAGTGTTCTCTTATCTGATAACCACACACCATCATGACCATGGAGCTAGAACAGTTAGAATTGTTCTTTTTAACCCTCAAGGCTCTGTCAAAACATCACTTCTTTCTTGAATCCTGTCTCTTAGCCTGCCACCCAGAACAAATCATGTTTCCTTAGCACCTTCTAACAATAGCCCAACAACCACCTCTATCTCAATCCGTACCTCCCATTCCACCTCCTCCCCAAACTCCACGTTTAATTGCAGCAGAAGCAACAGAGGAAACAAGAGATGCATCACAAATGGCTTTCCCAACAGCCCGGGGCCAGCCTGTGCAGCAGGACGAGCAGGCAGACCTGCACAGCTGGCTCAAAGAGCGCAGAAGAGTGGCCCGCCGGCCAGGACAGCGCCTCCTCCTCTGGAGTCACAGCTGCCAGAGAGCAAGCTATGGACAGTCCCCACACCAATTTCACATTCCTGCCACACAAAGCAACCTCCCTAAAACAAGCACCCACTAGCTCTCTCTTTCATTAAATCCCACCACTACAATCTCCTTATTCACAAAGCCAAATGCCATAATTCTGACACTGGCTTCTACCACTTTTAAATTTTAAACAAAACTACGCAGAAGGAACCAGAAAATATGGTAGAGAATTAGGCATAGTTTCTGCAAATCCCCAAGAGCTGGCTTCACCGATACAATGCAGGAGACCCCGGGTGCATTGAAGTCCCCAGAGGAACACATCCTACTTTTATTCTTCACTCAAGTCATGAGTTGCAATGCAAGGGTATGTCCACCTCAGCTATGCAAGGAGATGACACGTTTTCTACACTGGGACATCATTCTTCACCTTGCAGTCACTACATACTATCATTTCAATCAAGCTTCACAGGAACACTACAAACTGTTCAAAAAAGCACTGCCCCTCACTAGCCTGCACTCACTTACCAACACCTGTGTATGAATTCACTGCCACAATTTAGGAGAATATGGAGAAGACATTCTCAACTGAAGAGCTGGAAACAAGCATAAACTGGTACATCTGGACAGCCAGGAACTAGGAAGCTAGTGGCCCACTGGCCAGGACAGCGCATCCACCTCTGGAGTCACAGCTGCCAAAGAGCAGAATCTACCCATCTCTCCAGAATAAGCTGACAGGTGCACCACACTAAGCTACAATCTGTGTCTTCACTCCTGAAGGCTGAAAGACTTTTATCTTTTCCAGATCAAATCAAAGGGCAACAGGCACTAGAACAACAACTTCCTCAACTTCAATGTCCTGGAAGACCTACAATCAAATGCAAAACAGATGTGCTATGAATCTCTTTTTTTTTTTTTTGTCCTAACTAATCTCATGAAACTGTGCTCTATGATATCAGGAATGTAAACAAGCCACCAGCCTCTGATAGGGGTAGCATTGACTTTGTGGTGCCATGATTAGATAGCCAGAAAATTAAATGGCAATCAGGATAAATAATCCACAAGACCGTTATCTTATGCTATATGACTCAGAGCGAAAGGAGATTGTTAGGATCATCTGTTTCAACCATTTCATCTAAAAATGTGAAAAATCTCAGTTCAAAAACGTTAAACAACTGATTTAAGAGGCTGAACTCATATCCACCTGTCCTCATTCCTAATTCTGTGTTCTTTCCACCATACTCGAGTGCCTTGGTAGACAGGTTCAAGATCAACCATGAATATACCTCTTGTTTGGTTTTTGTGGTATAACCTTGGACAGATTCTCTTGCCACCAAGCTTTCCAATGCATCCTGGACGGTACGGATCTTGTCAGACTGGATATCCAATTGCAACGTGAAAAATGGCTGCAAGGTGGCAGATTCTTTTGAACTCTGCTGGTAAACCACAGACCTAAAAATTGAAAACAAAAACAAAAAACTTAAGAGACCACTTTCTCTTAAGATTATCCAACAGGAGAAGAGGAATAAACACTGAAAATAAGATTATTCAAAATTACCTTCAGAAGACCAGCGAGAACAGAAAAGCCAAAAATATACTGAATTTAAAAATAATTCTGGCCCTACTCAGTTTGGCTCAGAGAATAGAGCGATCGTCAGCCCATGGACTGAAAGGTGCCTGATTCGATTATGGTCAAGGGCACCTATTGGTTACCACTTGATCCCCAGTCCTGGTTCGGTGTATGCGGGAGACAATCAATATGTCATTCCTACATCAATGTTTTTCTCCCCCTCCATTCCACTCTCTCCTAAAATCAATGAAAAAATACCCTTGGGTGAGGATTAACAACAAAAAATAATAATAATTCCCTGAGACCAGTTTGGCTCAGTGGATAGAGCGTCGGCTTGCGGACTGAAAGGTCCCAAGTTTGATTTCGGTTGGGGGCATGTACCTTGCTTGTGGGCACATCTCCACTGTGGGGTGTGCAGGAGGCGGCTGATCGATGTCTCTCTTTCATCGATGCTTCTGACTTTCTATCTCTCTCCCTTCCTCTCTGTAAAAAATCAATAAAAAATATATTAAAATAATAATAATAATAATTCGGATTACCCCTCCTACATATTTCTAGCAACTAATTCCAGCAGTTAACAATTTCCTATTCAAGGGCTCTGAAGAAAACATTTCACCTTCAAACTCCTTCACCTTCTCTCCACATTTTACTTAATACACCAGTTAATAAATGTGACTATCTAGCATGGCCTCAAAATGCTGACACATTTCATTTTCTCAAAGTATCACAGCCTGCTCTAATAAAAGAGAGGAAACCTCAAGGTAAACAGAATATTTTTAATGGCATTTTCCCCTATAAAAATGATTTACAAAGAAGAGGAGCAGGGTGCATATAATAAAAAACAAGTTAACATTCCAGGAAACAGGGCTACCTCCCTCAAGAAGAAAGCTGCCAATTCAACCTTGTTTTCTTAGCTGGTTTTTCATTTCATTTTTCTTTTTCTAAGTTTTTCTGAGTAAAAATTGTGTGTTGGGCCCATCTGTCACTTAGCCTCAGCAAGGATATATTCCAAGAGTTCAACAAGGGATTCTATTTCTGCAGCCTGAGTGACCTAGTTTATAGACGGAATAAAACGGGTGTGGCTAGATATTCAGACTTCTTAGAGCAGACACATGAAGAGTGAGCTGAAAGCTTTGCTGCTTAGGGTTTGATTTTCATATGCTGCTTTCCCAACACAGTCTGAGGAAGCATGTCCACACTCGTCCCCTCCTTTGGTTCCAAAGAAGAGTAGTGGGAAAACCACTAATTGAAGTTGAAGAAGAAATCAAGAAACCAAGGTCCTCTTGGTTCAAAGGGCCTAGAGTTAATCAAAAGCAGCCCGTTTTTTTTTTGTTTTTTGTTTTTTTTTGGGGGGGGGGTGGAGAAAGATTCCTTCTGAGGGAATATATATAAAACTTTCAACAATAAAGATTTAAAATACAAACAAAGATTCTTTCTGTGGAAACTGAAAAGCCACCAGAAAAGGGTGAATTTTAGAAGAAAACTTTTCCATTTGTTTGAATAGAGAATCATACTTAACGATGGCTACTACGCAAAGAGAGTTCCTAAATTATAAGAAGCAATTCCTTTCCTTTCCTTTGCCATTTTTTCAAAAAGACATATCAATAACCAATTTCAACACGAAGAACCCAGAGGCTGAGGCGAGGGACCGTGGCAGAGCCATTCAGGCCAAGCCAGACATGCCACAAAGTGGATTCTGGCTTTTCCCATGGGTCATTCTCAGACAAATTTGGGAACTTGGGTATGATGGCCATCAGTGGCACTGTAATTCTGATCCTACACCTGGGCAAAAATATGATGCTCTGTCTACACACCATCTTCTCTCCCATCCCTAAGTGAGTGCCCCAAGAATGCTAACATCAGGCTCCTGGTCCAATGGAGAGCCCAGGGCACACTCACCCTCTTCTCACTGCTGTGCACAAACCTGGAACCCTGCTCTCTTCTCCCAACATGGCCCAACCCACAGAGCCATATCTGGCAAAAACAAGTTACAGTGGCAGCGATTGGAGGTTGGGCATCCCCCAGAGCACACCTGACCACCGGTTGACACGGGAAAAACTCCAAAATAAAAGGAGCCCTGGAAGTAATTCGCAGCGAAGGGCACAGAAGTGACTTGTTCAAGGTCACATGGCATAACTGACTTCTAAATCCAATCCTCTAGTATCACTAATTAGCTTGTGAGAAGTCAGTGCACATTTTCTGAGGTTTTCATTAGCCTGTTGAAAGGTACTCAATCTAAGTTGTTTTAGAGCAGGGAGAGATTGAACTAACCCTCAATGCCTGGAAAGGGTATTATTTCTTGTGGAAACACAGCATTTGGGGCAATGAAAGGCTAAGAGTCTCACTAAAACACCACCCTGGTAGGCTCTGCTGTGAGGCCTTCGGAGAGGAAATGTGCTATAAGGTCCTTTCAGACCAGATGAGGAAATCTCCTGTAGATGTACGAGTTTTACCGAATTCCACATCCTGGTAGTACTGAATGGCTGAGCTATATAAATAAAAGCCTTTCGGGGGGATTTGGAATGCATGGAAAGCAAATGGCTTAGGGAACTGGGGCACAGGAGGAACCAGGTACTCAGACAAGATCACATGTCCTCTTTTATGTTCATACAAGTAGCTCTCCCACATTCTCTTAACTTTTAACTCACTTGGTCCAAAGCCTACAATTCCTCCTATGAGATACATAATTTCTTCTCTTCCCTTCCAACCTAGCTGTGAACAGCTGGACTGAGGGAAGGTAAATGTTGATGGAGGAGAGTCAGGAGCGGGGGTTACACAGGTCTCTGGGATACAGCTCCCTCTACAGGAAAGCCATAATGGGTAGTGTAAAAGCAGTGACTGGCAAGAGAACTATTAGAAGTCCAAGAGGAGAGGACATAGCAGTGTAGAGGGAAACCAGCAAGTCAAAATGTCTTAGGACAAGTCTTACACCTCCCTCCCCCCCCCCCTTTAGCAAAATCTCAAAATCTTGAAAAAGGCAAATACTAAAATATTCCAGAAAAACATGAACCTGATGTGTCCCCCAAAAATGCCAGTGATTGGGGTCTGAATGAAGTCCGCCTGGCGAGTGACTGAAGTCTTATTTCTGGGGCCCACTTGCTCCCATTCGTCCTCACTTTCTTCACCTGGTTCTTCCTGCTCTTCCTCATTCACTGAGTAGCTTTTGGGTCCATTGGAAATAGGAAGTTCTGGAAAACAGACAGTCTGCTTAGGATACTCTTCACATGAACAGCAAAAACATTAAAAGAAGTTCTACATACATCACCTACACAGATTTGTCATTTATAGTCTTATGAACAAAATCAAGGTGTGTTCTACATCAAAGACGCTACACCAAGAACAAATACAATGACCCGGCAGTGTGCTCAGTGATAAGAGTGTGGACCTATGCACCAGGAGGTCACAGTTCGATTCCTGATCATGGGCATATACCTGGGTTGCAGGTTCAATCCCCAAGCCCGGCTGAAGTGCATACAGGAAGAAACTAATCCATAAATCTTTCTCTCAAAAAAATCAACGGAAAAAAACTACCCTTGGGTAAGAATTAAAAATAAAATAAATAATTTTTTTTAATACATCTTTATTGATTTCAGAGAGAAAGGGAGAGGGGAAGAGAGATAGAAACATCAAGGATGAGAATCACTGATTGGCTGCCTCCTATATGTCCCCTAATGGGGATCAAGCCCACAACCTGGGCATGTGGCCTTGACCAGAATCAAACTTGAGACACTTCAGTCCAAAGGCTGATGTTCTAGCCACTGAGCCAAACCAAGTAGGGCAAAATAAATAATTTTTAAGAAAATATTCTCACACATTTTTGTAACAAATACATCATAACCTACTATCATTATTTGGTGAGAGAAGTTTCTTTAGGTTCAACATTTCTTCATGAAGTCCATTTAGAATGAAGCCCAAGTATTCCTCAGCATCTTCTTGTCGACCCTGAAAAGGGCAAATATGATCACATTAATTCCAACCGATTACTATGATCACTATCTAAGACCTGCAGGGAATGTAATTACCTGCATATTCAAACTATGCTTCCTCTTAAATTTTCAACACATTCTCATGTAAAGTATTTCCCCCTGAAACATTTGAGTTTTTCTTTGGACAGCTGAGATGGGGGAGGGAGGGGAGAATGGAGGAAAGGAGAGACAGATTAAACAGTTATCTCCAAGTGATGGAACTAATGGGCTTTTTTAATTATGCTTTTCTGTATTTATGACATTTTCTACAATAAATATGCATTGCCTTTATAAGAAAAGTTATTTAAAAGTTGGTATTTTGTTAAATTAAATAGAAGAACAAGAACTAGTTGTTTAGGGCCACCTCCCTACACAAGCCCAGGATTTTCATTCACACTGAGAATTAAAAATAATTCACACTGAGTCCAGAAATTAGCAGTCCCAAATGCCTCCTTTGGACCCAAAAGGCCATGCAGGGCAGGGATTAAGGAGCTGAAGCTAAAGCTGTGTGACCTTAAGCAATGACTTCACTCTTCTCAAGCATAACAAGGAGAAATAATACTTTCCTCGCCAAGTTAAGTAAGTTAATATATGGAAGAACTTACAACAATACTTGGTGCACAGTAAATGATACGTGAGTTGGTTCTAATTATGATTATCACCAACCTCTTTAAATTAATCCAACCAAATGACTCCCTAACAAGCCTAAATCTACAGAACACACCCACCAATCACAACACTTAGAAAGAGGGCAAGCCCTGAATAAGCAACAGTTAAGGCATAAAATGGAGTAAAAGGCAACACTCCAGTGGCTATGTTAGAGGAGTCCCAAACCTTTTCAGACAGGCTCGACTTGATGACTGTCAGGAGTCTATAAATATATGTGGGTTCAAAGGCAGCTCCAGGGCGGATATCCCTCACGATTTTATCCCCAAGAGCTGCAATGGAAATAGAACATAGATTTTCATAACAAAAATGAAGCCTAAAAATAACAAAAAGCAAAATCATCAAAACTCCCTCCCACACCCACCCAATGCTGAAAATAGCATAGGTATAGTAACATCTATTTTTAAAAAATTTTTCCTCCCAATAAGACTGAATTTATCAAATTTAGTCATCTGACTTCAAACTCCCAATATGTAATACATCAGAAGAGCTCATTTTACTCACCTTGTCTGGGTTTTGGAGGTACTGGCATATTAGTAAACTCATTCATTAGCCGAACACTAAACATGAGGGGGGAAAATATTAGAAGTAATTATTTTATAAGAAATGCTCTTACTAAAAAGCCTTGAGGGCTAAGTAGACTATTAACTAGTATGAAGATAGCAAATTTTAGGCAACCAATGCTATAACAACAAATAGTGAGTTCTTAAACCTTTTCTATATAAATTTTTGGTGTATTTTAAGTGATAAGCTGGTCAACACTAAAATTTATTTCACAGAATCTAAAGAAAACAGATAGACAATGCTTCAATTTCTTATCTGGTTAACTTCCATACAAAATCATGAATACTAAATTTTTTAAAAAATTGCATAGGTCTCATTTGCAGGAAATCAAAACTTTGCTAAACTATTTGAATTCTAATAATCAGAGGGGAAAAACCCATTCCCCTTCAGTACATTTTCAAGCACCTTACTTACAAGCTGTCTATCATGGGTGTTGATGTACAAGGTCTTTGCACTTTTGAATACAGAGGAATGAACTTCATCAGGTGATACATCGGAGGGCAAGCAACTAGTGCCTGCAGTGTCTAAATATTGGCAGTAAGGAAGTGTAAAGGAAAGGAAACAGGCACACCAACGTTCCAAAAGGCACATGAAGCACAAGAGCACATCAAACTAAATAAGCCAAGGACACTGAACAGTTTAGATGTGTAAACACAAAAGGGAATAAACCAAATAACCATGGGGATAACTGCCTTTTGATACCCATTTAAGGGTTTACTCTGCAATCAGTTTACATACAAGAACTTGACTCAACAAGATAAATCAATGAAAACAAAATTTCCATTTGTAAATGGTCATTCTGCCCTAGTATTGGGACCACTCTATTAAGAAAACTTGCCTGATTCTGTCATTACCGGGTTAATAAATCTTTCTGGAGCATGAGAATAACGCTGTTTAGAAGCAAGGTAGGCAAACTAAAAAATCACGTTTCTGGATTCAAAATTTAGGGTAGATGCCCCAGGGAGGCTGAGGCTGAGAAAACTCTAGTAAGTCGGCCTTGGAACAGCATCTAAGAAGGATACAGCATTAATGTAGCACCAGTTTCCTTTGTTGATCAGTCCACGGGGTTGCAATGAAACTGGTTTATGTATTAGGGTTACATTCTCCAGTAACTCTGAAAGAGTAAAGAAGCATATTTAAGAAGTTAATGACATCTAGTGAGTAACACTGAAGCAAATTCTTATGCTCTATCTGGGAGAGTATTCAAAACCCCTCCAATAAAGCACATATCCAAAGGAAAGGCAAATGGGGTTAAAGCTTCACTCCATTCAACATCATGTACATTACATTACTTAATGATTAAAATTTTTAAAAAGTTCTCCCAAACACCAACATTTGTCTTCTTGTGGGAATATAACTAGGAAGCATGGTAACTATTTTAATAAGGAACAAATGTCAGTATTAGAGGATTTAAAAAACACAGCCTTTCCTCTTAAAGACAACTAGGCCTGCCTTGGTAACAGCATGGTCTTGGAGACCCTGGCTATAAAGGGGTTTCCGTGCAGAGCCCGAGTCTTCTCCATGTCTGAACGAATCACCAGCAACTACTCCAGCACACAACATATCACAATGGGTGCTCAAAGACTTTTTGGGGGGACTACTATCTTCTACTAACTGAACTGTATTTTCCATTATAAGTCGAGTTTAGGGACTGTTTTGTACACCACAATTCCCTTATTCCATTTAGAAACAAGCTTCTTATCTTTGGGTTTCACCCATGGACATCTCCCTGCTTCATAATCTTAAGATAAATGCCATCCTTATACAATGCTGTAATGATTTTTAATATTAAATACTTTAAATATTTTTTTCAGAAATGTCATTTTGAAACTTGTAACAGTGACAGCTACAATTTTATGGCCACTGTCTACACTTAGCAAGTGCTTTACAATTTACATATGTTAACTGGCTGTACTTAATCCTTATTAATCCAGGAGTACCACCCCTACCCCCTTTCACAATAGGAAAAATGAGGTCCTGAAAGGTTAAACAGTTGCCTGTGATCACACAGGAGCAAGGGAGCACATCCAGCACCTGAAATGCATGGTTTGTGTGTGGCCAGACCACATAGCCTCTCTACTTTTACACTGTGCACTAGGAAAGAAGCACCAGGTGAGCATACATTTAATGGCAACATCCCTCCAAGGCATTGCTCAAACAAAAGAAGCCTTTTCTGGCTGATCCCAGACTTAAGCATTAAATGAAGGAACTAATTTGCAAAATTCTAACATCAACATACTCCATCCATTTCTCCTGTGAGAGTAAATGCCCTCTTTCCTCTAATTGAGGAAGCACAGGGAATAATTTTCCCTTTATGAAAAGGAAAACATTATAGGCTCAAGAGAACCCAAAGAAATCTATTCAATTGGACTAAAACTCCTCTCACCTCTCTTACTACAGGAAACAGTACTGTGCCTTCGATGAGTAAGAGGTCATTTACAGAACTGAACCAGGAGCTTCCATGTGATAACATCCAGCACAGACAGTAGCAGTCATTTGGCAGACACTGTGCTGGTTTTATCTGTATTTTTCATAATCATCTTAACCCTATCAAGCAAACAGCAGTATCACTCCAATTTTACAGGTGAGAAAACTGAGGTCAAAAAGAGGGGTCAGATAACGGGTATAGGTCACATAACTGAGCTGACACGTGAACTGGGTCTACCTGATTCCAGAAGCTGGGCTCTTTCTTCTCAGGAGACAATGGGTTCCACTTTAAAATCCTTTTACTCTAAGGTTTCAGATATTAAATTTTCTCCACAGGTTAAGATCTACTGTACTTACAACAGTTTTTACATCTTGTCTTGGAGCTATATTATCACAACAGTCTTAATTTACAATTAGTTAATATAAACACTACAAAAACCCCTGCATTTTCAAATAAGCATCAATCCCAAATAACACCCAGCATGACACCTATAAATCTTGGTCTTGGTATTTTTATATCTAGAACCAATTAAGTTTTTACAGAATTGTAAGACTCAAAATCAACTGCCTTCCTAACCCAGGACCTCTGTTAACGACACGCTGCCCTTTGCGGAGCCCTGTCTGGGCACCAATTGCTGGAGGCATGGAGACAGGGAAATGGCTGAGCGCGGCCCTGCTGCCGGAGAGCTTGCAGCCAGCGAGGAAGGGACATCACAGGGCAGGCGAAGCTGACAGGAACCAGTGGAGGGGATGCTCAGCCCAACCCAAGGACTGGATAAACCCTGAGGCAGCCAGAGCTGATGACAACAAATGGCAGCTGAAACCAGAAGCACATCGCCAGCTGGGGTAAGAGCGCCTTCTACCCACAGAAGCAATACAACAGGATGAGTGGGTTGCTTTTTGTTATGTACTGTGATGAGATAATGAGTTTACCTTTTAGAGGTGCTGAGAAGAGGTATCCAGATGACACCAGTAAAAGTACACTTACAATCATAGATCAGCAAGTACACATCTATACTTAACATACACACAGGCCCCTGCAGCAAGAGAAGCAATGGGTCACAAGAGAACCCTAAGCAGCACCATGTCAACACGACAGGCCAGAAGAACCCGTAACAGTGATCCAGGACAGGGAATTTGAACTAGTAGTGGGGACAGAAGCAGGTTTTAGGGTCTCAAGTGCATAGGAGGCAAAGTCTTTTAGAGTGAGGGTTTGGGATGAAGGTCCAAGAGGGAGGTGAGAAGGGGCTTGATGACATTAATTCCTGTTCAATACAGACACTGGAGGGAAATGGAAAGAAAATGGCCAGAGACAGATATAAAAGATCTAAAACTTCCCTTCCATGTCAACTGTTTTAATAGACTCAAAACACAAAATAACCAATATATTCATAGATAACCAAAAGCACTTTAAATTCATATCGTTAAACAAATCATCATTTACAACAAGGCTAACTCCACTCTGAAAAAGCAGATACAAAAACATCAAGAATGAACTGCTCTAAGATCCACTGAAAAGTCATCTCCTCTTATGTTCTTAACTAAGCTACACGCCCATAATAATCTGCACCCCTGAATAATGAAACATGCAAACCCTCTGGAATTAGAGGACAGATTCAACTTAAAATTGACTACTAGCTGACCTTTCCAACATTAAACTGGGAAACAGCATGCATTGGTTGGACAAAAATCTTTAGTTTCTAAACAATGCTCCCTTTGAACTGATGCCAACTTCTGGCCATTACTTTCGGTTTGTGTATTTTAAGGAGCAAGCAGGTAAAAAAGCCATTTCACTGTTGATATTCCACAATCTGAAATTCAAGTCTCTTAGCATCACCTAGTGGTTTCTTTAATAACTGCAACAGAACATTCCAAGTAGACATCTATATATATAAAAGCCTAAGCAATTGTTCAACCAGTAGTTATGACACACACTGACCACCAGAGGGCAGACACTCCAACCAGTAGGTTGGCTTGCTGCTGGGATCCAGCCGATTGGGACTGGGAGAGATGGGCTGGACACTCCCTGGAACCCTCCGCAGTCCCTACCCAGCCCCACTGTGCACTGTGGGGTCCCTTGGCCTGACCTGTGCCCTCTTGCAATCCGGGACCCTTTGGGGGATGTCGAAGAGTCAGTTTTGGCCCAATTCCCGCAAGCCAGGCCGAGGGACCCCTGTGGTTCACAGGGGCATAGAAAGGGAGTGGACTGACAATTCTCAGGAAAAAAGGGTGAAGGGGTGCAGGGAGAGCCTGGACAAAAATCATACACCTATGGATGAGACAATGGAAGGGAGGTAAGGCAGAGGGTGGGGTGGGAGCCAGGTGGAGGGGAGCTATGGGGAGAAAAAAGAGAAACAATTATAATAATCTGAACAATAAAGATTTATTTTAAAAAAACAATTAAAAATAAAATAAAAAATAGAAGAGAATAAAACATATTTGTCAAATAAAAAGGATAATAAAAAAGTAAAATCCATTAAAATAAAATAAAAATTAGCCTGCTATATTTAATTAACACTTAATTAACTCACCCTAATGCCTTGGCAGGGCCAAGCCAGATTTCACGGGCCCTATATGACCTACGGGTTGGACATTCCCCACCCCTGCAATAGACAGTAGCATGGGATGAATGAACCATCTGGAGACTAAAGTTATTGGTTATGGTAAATGGCTGCATTCTGATTGGACAGAAATGACCCAGTAAACTTCAAAGGTCATTCTATTACATAGTTCAGTAAGCCTCCAGGAGCATCCCTGGGAAAAAGCAGGCAAGGGCAAGGAAGACGAACCAGACACTTGGGTTCACACCCTGGCTCTGCCACTTCAATTCATTTCACACTCTGGAGCAGATGACTTCACTCCTTCCTCACCTGTAACAGACTACACCACAATCAGACACACGGGGAGGCTACTGTGTGATAATGTAACACATGTACAGAACACTCCTAGCAGGGTTGTCAGGTCATTACAGACACTCCATAATCCTTATTAGAAAACTAAAGGGGAGAGAAGGGGCTTCAGCGCGGCCAGTCCTCTCATAGGCCAGGATCCCTCAGGGATGTCCACCTGCAAGCTTAGGCCCATTCTGCAGGTAGCAGGCCTAAGCTGGTAAGTGGACATCCCCTGAGGGATCCTTAGAGCTGCTGCTGAGGCAGGAGAGGCTCCCACCACCACCGCTGTGCTCGCCAGCCAGAAGCCCACTGCTCCTCGGAGGTGGGAGAGGATCCCACTAATGCACCAGCCTTGAGCCCGGCTTCTGGCTGAGTGACACTCCCCCTGTGGGAGTGCACTATCTCCCAGAGGCAGCTCCCTCGTTGAGCGCCTGCCCCCTGGTGGTCAGTGCGTGTCATAGCAACCAGTCGTTCCACAATTCAGTCAATTTGCATATTAGGGTTTTATCATATAGGATAAAGCGCTAATATTAATTTATGGAAGAGTTTTAGAATATAATTTTCAGTACTCCACAAAGAAATGTTAGCTTAAATTCCTTAAAATTGTTTTGCCAATGTGTATTAATGAAGTTCCATTTCAAAAAGATTGCAATATTGTAAAAAATTACAATTTTCTTATTGATTAGGATTCTCTTAAAGCCAAATATCTAAATAATTTAAAGGTTCATCTTTGTAACATATTACACATTGAGCACTTTGCCCCAAATAATTTCAATAATTCCAAACTGAGACACTAATTTCTGATGAAGTTCATGTGTGCTTCTCCTCTTCTCTCTCCTAGTAAAATAGTGCAGATGCAAGACCATTCTAATTCCTGTAGTCACCTGTCACTGTTATTGAATCCTGTTAAAATGAGTGAAACCTATTTCTATAATTCAAGTCAGTTATTAATGACTTGCAGACAAGCCAGTATGAATGCTGCTTTTAATTTTTTCATATACCTCGTGGCTCTATTTATTTATTTAAAAATATATATATATATATTTTATTGATTTTTTTACAGAGAGAGAGGGATAGAGTTAGAAACATCGATGAATGAGAAACATTGATCAGCTGCCTCCTGTACACCTCCCACTGGGGATGTGCCCGCAACCAAGATACATGCCCTTGACCGGAATCGAACCTGGGACCTTTCAGTCTGCAGGTTGACGCTCTCTCCACTGAGCCAAACCGGTTAGGGCTCGTGGCTCTATTTAATTAAGTTCCTTTTCTAACAATATCACCATTTCATTCATAGCCTAAAGTCCAATAAGCATTACAATTATAAAAAGAATCAAATCCAGAAAGGACAGTCATAAAAGAGGGCAAGGTTATTTCCTGAAACTTTAAATCTTGACAAGTGGTCCCAAGTCAGCACTCTTAGTAAGCTATTTTCCCTTCTTTTTACAAATAACCACAAACTTACTGTGATGCTGAACTTTTCCCTTCTTTTTAATCACCACTGTTGGTGTAATTTACTACTGAGACCCATTCAGAGAGCACCTTTCCTAATGGCTTCCCCAGCAGTTGGTGCGCTTCATGGAACAAATGCCAGAAGGACTCCATATCACATAGAAGATGAGAAATTGAAACCGATGTCTTCACTTTTGTAATAGCTCAAACACTAAATGGCAGGATTAAAGTTTAACTTTGTGAAATCTGGCATACAGAAAAAATGAGTGGCTAATATTGTTTCTTGTATTTTACAAGACATATACAGGAGCTTGCATGTTGCAACATACCATTTAAATGAAATGATTTATTAACTCAGTGGCAATACTAGCACTGTAAATTTTTAAGTCAATATAAGCTATGATTATTCCTATACACATTTTACACATCAAATTTTGTTTTCCCAAAATTAGGATTTAGAGGTCATATCACCATTTATAACCCATGAAAATGCAAGGTGCAGAACTTTCATTGAGTCTTTCGCTCAATAACTGCCCCATAATTGACATTCTGATATGTTGATCTTTTTTCTGACATCTTAATTATCCAGAACATTATCCAAGAGTTTCTCTTTTCATTACATCACTATGGAAGAACATATGCTATCTTGGTTATCTCATCATGTGGAGGACAGCAAAGCAACCCAAGTGTACCACTGATTACAGATCAGCTTGTGTTTTTATTTAGTGGAGTGGCTCTCAGTTTAGCTCTATAAAATAGAGATATATGATAAATGTCAGTGAGGACATATATATATCAAAATCAGATATGGATTGAATTCTTAACTCACAAGGTGGATTCCTGCCAACAAGTGCTGTATCTCTTTTTAGCTTAGGGCATGCTACATTACCACTACTTCGGAGAATTTGAAGAGAAAATGCAAACTAAAGAAAAAATTTCCCAAGGGGAAGTGGGTGAATAAATATGAATACAAACCACCAAAACAAAGGTCAATAAAAGGCTAAATTTTTGTTTACATTTCAATTAAATATGAACACAGAAATTCATTTTCCTGAGCAGATTCAACTTGTAATAATTTTCTTGCTCTCTCCATTACTGGTGTTTCAGTTGAAGTGTTCTTCCCTTCCATCTTCTTGTGACACAGAGTTTATATTTAAGAAACAGCCAATGGAACAAAATGTTCACAAATAATCTACACTGTGAAGATAGCCCTGCCACCAAGAAGTTGAAAGCAGAACCCATTAATGTAATGGTTAAACAGTTTACGAATAATCAAGAGTTGGTTGTATTCCACTTCAAAAGTCCTTATATGTGATCTTAATTAGTATCCTAATTAGTATCTCACTTGTGATTATACAAAAGTTAATTGGCATTTTAAACAGAGACTTAATGACAGGGCTAATGATCCAGAAATGTGAAGAATTCAAAAAACAGTTGACAATGTCTCTTCTCCTTCTTACCAAAAGCTGGTAAGAATAATGATAAACATAAATTACTCTTTCAGTAGAACTAGTTAGATACTAATGTACAGCAAATGCTATAATAACCAAAATCAACAGATATTTTAATGGAGCTAGAATTTCAGTTAAATGCTGCTTAAAATTCACTATCATCAACTGGCCTTCCATGGGTCTATGCTTAAACGCATGCCCATGTAAGGCCAGTTTGTGATAGTGAATCTGACATAGCAAGTTAATGCATCTTTTATCACTTTTATAAAGTAAATCTGTAAATAGGAGAATATGACAAAGGGAAAACTATTCCAAACAATACCTTTTACCTAAGCTCTATATGATTCCATGTGTTATTTAGTGTGACTACTACCATGGCAGAAAGGAATACTGAGAACTGTCAGCAAACCATGTTCTATATTTCTAAGGCTCAATAAACAGGCTCAAAAGAATAAAGTACTTAAAAGGAACTAAACTTTTGCTCAGTTAATTAACTCATCTTTGGCCTAGTCAAAATAGGGTTAAAGAAAAAAAAAGGGGGGGCGAGCAAGGGGAGAGAGACACATACATTCATTCAAAAATAATTACTTAGATTGTAGCAATGCTCTCCATTAATACAAGTAACTAAGAACTCCTATATACACAACATTTTACAAGGCAGGTTAACATTAGATTTAGGAAGTTAAGTAGACTTTAACAGAAGTAGAACAAAGCAAACTATGTTTCAAGCCACATTTAAAGTTATATGACTATAATGTTTCTTTCTTATTGTAACTAAAGATTAAGAAAATTCCCCAGGGATGAGAGGTTTTCCTTTGTGAAATAATTTTTAGGAACAAAAGTATAACTACAATGACTTCAAGACTTTCAACTTAGAATGCACATTTTTAAAAGCATCCTACCATGCATATATCATTGTAGATTTAAATAAGCTTTTAACTTAATCTATACCAATTTATACTGTCTTATCCTGTTAACAGCATTCCCTTGCAATGAATACATTCTAAAAGTTACAAAAAAAAAATCATCTGGTTTTTAGAAATAGGTATGAAGTCCAAAATAATGACTGGCCTATCAATTATCTCCTTATTTCAAGAGAACTGCAGACACCAAGAGTAAATACTGTACTCTGTATAAGGAATAAAATGCTCACTTTAAAAAAAGTATCGCTTGCTATCATCTTACTGCCATCAAAAGAATGTTTTATATTTGATGGAATTCTGATCATTCATAAAAAAAGGTTTATAATTAATGGAATTGTGACCATCAAAAAAGAATGGTTATAGTTGATGGAATTCTAACCATTCATAAAAGGGTATATATTTTAGAGCCTGCTACTGCATTCATCCTCATCCCTGGTAATGCTGTCAGATGCTCCAAAATATTAAATCAGAAGATATCACATGAAGTCTCAATAAGACAGCTTATTTTAATTCGGCTAATGGGGTAAAAAAAAAAGCTGAGTAGGCTTGGTATGATGAAACCTGAAGAAATAGCTCTGGTTTCCTAGATACATATAAATATACATGCTCCTCTGTATTTACGACTTCCTACCTTAATTTAAAAAGTTGCAAACTATGCAGCTTCACATTTTTAAAGTAAACTGGTTCACTTTTAAGCCTTACCACTTCAAAATAAAACCTTAACTTTGAGTCAAACTATTAGTTTTTCTTTTTGTGTCAAGAGCTAACTTTAATGTGTTAAAACTAAGTAAAATCCATTTACTCAATCCAAAACAGGCATTAAAAAAAAAAACAAAACAAAAAACCAAATGCTTTTTTGTATCTTAAAAAATATAGAAACAATGCAAAGTGAGTCCAAATTAGGAATTATACCAAAGGTGTACAAAAGGTGTAACAGATAGGACAAGTCACAATGGAACAGAAGTACTTGATCAAAGGGCAAGAAATGGAAATGTCATTTGTCAATAGAAAAGGACTGGTAGCAGACAGAGATTTTTCAATTAACATAAAGCTATGACAACTCTCTCTCATTTTGTTTATATATTATTTTAGATAACATGTAAGGCACAGGCATTCTTCAGAAACTCCTATTAACAGACAGGTAATCTACTATTGCTCTGAGTAACAATCTATCACCACGGTTTATAAGCCAAGACTGTCACAAACTTCTCAACTCAACAGGTGATGAGATCTGCTCCCCTCTTCACTTTTGACCTGTATCTTTTGAACTATACCTGCAATCTTTATGGCTACAGGATCCTCTGAAACTGGAACAAGCCCTTCCTTGATTTCAGCCTGCTTTTCAGAGACCAGGGGAGATGTGGCAGGAAGGGAATACTTAGTTTCCACAGAAGCCACAGGCGAGGAGGAAGAGGGCTTAGAATCATGGAAAAGACTGGCCCAAGACTTAGGCTGACTGACAGGAGTGGTGCCCACCACAGAGGCCAGGGCCTCGGCGGGAGGGGAAGTGCTCTCGGCCTTAGCTGGGTCCGAGTCCGTGCTTTCCACAGTGTGCAACTCCATCCCATTGGCAGTTGAGCCCTCACCCAAGGATTCAAGTATTTGTCCATTAGTAACGCCAAGGTTTTCAGTAGTATCAGTCCCAACATAAGGGTGAGCTATAGCTGTCCTCAACAGGCTGTCCCTGTCAGCCTCTGCAGGAAGGCAGGGCTGTTCAAAGTCAGGCCCCTGGCAGCCCTCAGGTTGCCCTGCAGTCCTAGCATTGCTGTCCAGGGCCCTGGGAAAAGAACCTCCAGGCACAGCGCCACTGATGAAGTCTGTGGAGTCCTGAGGGCTGCTACAAGTCCTGGGTGTTCCCAGCAAGGGCATACTACCCATCAACTCTACATCCTCTGTGCATATGCTGTCCAGGATGGTTAAACTGGCATGACCATTGACCAGGGCTTCCGTGGAAATACTACTTTCGCTGCCATCTTTCAAGTAACTATAATATCCAGGTGGACGTTTTTTCTTCTTTTTACGCTCCCTTTGTCCAAGACCACCCGAGGTGCCATCGTTTTCCAAAACTTCTGCTTCTGCGTTGGAACTGCTATCCAGATCAAGGGCGGAGCCTGGGTACTGGCAGTCAATGGAATTGTAGTTGGCTTCTTTATCCAAGTCATCAGGGGTCTTTTTGGAAGTTGTGCAACTAAGAATAAATTCAGGGGCCTGAGGGTTCAATGTGCTTGAAATACTGTAGTTGGGAGTTCTCTGCAAAGTGTCATTGGATTCAATTACTTCGTTAACACCAAACTCAATTCTCTGATATTCTTGTCCTATTTAGAAAGAAGAGTCAGTAAACATCCCATTAAGAATACAACTATACAAACTATAAAAATGCCAATAATTATTTATTTTCTCTTTGAAAATTGAAACACTAAAGTCTTCGTCTAATGAACAAAGCTGACATTTTATTTCTCTGATGAATAAATAATTTGCTAAAATTATAACTATAAGATTATATTTAATTTGGGGATATGAAAAACAGCTTGAATTTATCTTCTATTCTCCAAGTAGCTTATTGGGACTTCCAGAGGGTAGAAATTAAAATTATAATATAAAGCAAATAACATTATGCCTGTCTAAAAACACTACTCAATGAAATCTGACTTGACTAGCTTTCTTTATGGCTGAGAGTAAAGGTATAAGCTTTTTAGACAATTAAAAGAAAATCACACCCACCCAGAGTTGTTCAATTGATTCAGCATCATCCTGTGCATCAAAAGGACGCTGATTCCCATTTAGGGCACATATCTGAGTTGCAGGTTCAATCCCCAGGGAAGGCAACTGATCAATGTTTCTCTTTCACATCCATGCCCTCCTCCTTCCCCACTCCCCCAGGCATGTCCTCAGGTGAGAATTTTGAAAAATAAATAAAAGAAAATCACGACTAAATTAGAGACTTAAAATCCCCCTCCCCCCCCC
>JAAGEH010000452.1:24814973-24885914 GCA_011751065.1 Lasiurus cinereus | reverse complement strand
AACATACGAGATTTTTGAGATATGAGCCATCGAGCGAGTGATTTTTTGCTTTGAAATACGAGCAACATTTGAGATAGGAGTAATCGTGCGGATCGGCCGGCTACACACGACCCACCAGTTTACCCCGACTCAAGCGTCTCATAGTTTCCCACGCCTCAAGGTTACGGAACGAATTAAACTCGTATCTCGAGGTACCACTGTGTGTGTGTGTGTGTGTGTGTGTGTGTGTGTGTGTGTGTGTGTCTTCCCTAGTTAGTGTAAGTTAATAATTCAAAAAGCATTAACTATACCAAGAATGCATCCTCTACATAAAGGTATATTTCAAAAGCACTTTTTAAAATTATGCATCTCCTGAAATTCCCCACTAATATTCTTAATTGAAGTCTGAAAATAGCCTTGCATGAATGCACGTTAATTGTCCACTAAATAAATTCACATTGAATTAAGTCCATGAGTGGTGAAGGTATCTCAAAATTACCAAAAGATAAAAATCAGACCATGAACTTTAAAAATTTCTTTGGAACCCTTCAATACTTCCTCCCAGCTGACATCCTAGATACTCTATCCATTTTAAGATGTATGTTTTTTTCATAGTTCTTATCTCTGAAATTAGGTTTAGAATTAATTGTGTCTTTTAACAGACACCAAGCATCAAAGTAAGCTTGTAACTGATAAAATAGTTACAAATTTTGCAGTTAAGAACACATGTCTTATAATTCATTTTTAGTGTATACCTGAAGATTTTTCCAAATCTAGAATAAGAGGCCAACTTTTTTCAAGGCATGTATTTCAAGAAAAAAAATTATAATATGTGCCAAAAGAATTATGTCCCATTACAAAGTACTAAATATATTGGAAGTCTTTTTATAGAAGGAAAAAAAACAGTCCCAGACAGAAGCCAGTTGTGTGCCAGTAAGTGCGGGCAGGGCCTAGTCTCCTAATTCTTCATTCGTTTTGACAAAACACCCCTTCCTTGGGGTTGGAATTGGGGCTGGGGCGGGAGGGGGTCTGCACAACATCAAAAAGTTCCTGAAAAATGACTACCGACAATAATTACATTTAAAACAAGTTTACATATTAAGCCACCAATGAAAGAGAGAGAGAAAGAGACATTGATGGGTTGCCCCCTGTACATGCTCTGGCTGAGGATGGAACCACATCCTAGGTATGTGCCCTGACTGGGAACCAAGCCCACAACCTTTGAGTATACAGGCCAACGCTCCAACCAACTGAGCCCCCTGACCAGGGCAACAGTTCCTTTTCTTACCCAGGAATTCTCGGCATGGAACACATGTACACCACACTGCAAGGCAGAGAGGTTAGCACAAAGCCCTGTCAAACTGAAAGACTGGAAGAAGTCCTGCAAACTAATTCTTTGAACAATCCAGTCAATATAATGGGTATATGGCAACTCAATGCTCAGGTCAGGCATGCCGTGGTTTGTTGGGAGAAGGAAACCCAGCTCAAAGAAAACAATTACATCCTCACACGGCGTTTCTCGATGTTTGCTCACTGCAGCATTTGCAGTGAAGCCTCTGATCTCTAGCGTATGCCACTGTGAAGATGGTGGGGCCACTAACTGAACTAGAGACAAAGGTAGAATACGAAAGAAAAATAACGGAACAATTTAGAGCACTGAGTAAACATCTGCAGCATGCTCACTATGTGCAAAGTATACAGTCAGAGAGAAATCCAATGACACAGATAAAAACACTGCTCCAGAGGCTGGGCAGCAGGACAAGGGCCTTTGGGTCCCTCTAGCTTCATTTATTTTATTCTCAATTTAAGCCATCATTAAAACTGCTCTTTCCCTTATGATTTCCTGTATCACTATTTCTTATAAAAATTGCTGATAATTTTAGATATAACCACTTTCTGGTTTTACTATAAAGAGTTTAGGTAGCCTTTTCAATGTTTACATTTAAACCTAAATTATAATTAAAACTCCTTTCACAGGTCTGATCATGTTAACAAAACAGGGAACGAAAGAAAAGGTCTAGTTTTCAGCTTCTCCAAGATCAGCCAGGGCCTTTGACATGAACCAAACTGAAAAATGGTCTAGACAAATTTGACCTGTGCAGTGGTAGCCTGCAATATTTCAACAGCAGGCACTTAATATAAAATCGCTACATCTCAACAAGCACCATCTTCAGGAATCAGCTCATTGTTTATGACAGAGATCAAAAACAATTAACAAGTCAGAAGGTAAAGAAGTTACCTGAATTCCCAAGAACACTCGGACAGACAGGGTCATAAATGTAAAACTGCAGGAACATATTCAAACTGCCACTGAGCCATACCAAGAGCACATGCTCAGAGATTTGCCAGCTCAGGGCCCAGCAGCCTCTGCACCCAGAATGAAAGAACTCTGACAAAATGTACTGGCTATGATGAATGGCTAATGAGAAAAAAAAAAAAGAACTGCACAACTACTTTCTTAACTAAACCTTAAATGTCTGACACTATGAAGCATAAACTTAAATTCATTAGTCAAAGTGGTTCAGTGATTAAATCTACTACAGTTTACAGCCAAATCATCAAGCTATAAGGGAATGTTTATTCAAAAAGCCTGAACAAAGAGAAAACACTGTTTCCAGGTGACATGCCGGCTCAGCTCATATGGCCAGAATCCACATTGGGGACATAAAGAAGAACAAGCTTACCATCAGGTAGTTCATCTGCTGCCTGTGTGCCACACAGAACTGATCCATTGTATGGAGGAAGCTGCATGGGGAATCAAAAAAATTTTAATTCAACCAAATGTTAAAACCCAACACATGCTACTTCATTAAAACTCTTTATCCATGTAACTTTTCATGGCATTTTTACCAAAATAATACACATGGAAAGACAGTAAAAATAAATCATCTTCATTTAAGAAAAAGATATCACAGGAATAATTTAAAGTATTTGTTACTAAATAGATCCAAAAATGAGGCAAAAAGAAAACCCACAAAACTCCAATTGATAAGTAAATCAGTTTCAATAAAATGCTTATGCTATATCCTTTGTTTCACAGGATGTTGATGACAGCTCATAAATACCACTGCCACCTATCTTTGTCCACTAGTAAAGATGACTTAGTGACTGTCAGCATTTTGTGTTCACTATCACTACATGTCAGCATGGCCAGGCCTATGGGTAGGGATAGAGAAAGCCCCACTGGAAAAGAAAAGTTTGTGAATTGTGGCTTCCTTTTTAATACAATGCTTTAAATAACCAAATTAATAGCTAGAAATCACATTCCTTGTTTGGAAAAGATCAAGCAAAATGGCAAATGTCTGTAGAAAGGGATTATAAATACATCAAGTTTTTCTCCTTCCTAGCTATTCCATAATATCTAAGAGCTGAAAATGTTTCATATGCATATGTTTGAGATAAGAAAGTTTAGATGGCAAGGGAAGTAGACAATAATTATTACCTGAAGGCAGAACAAAAGAACAAAACTCACAATGCTTCTCAAACTCTGCTTGCTGCAGCACTGGCAGTACAATGGCCCCACACCAGGGTGGGGTGCCAGAGTCTGCAATACTCAGAGGCACCCTGGTGATTCCCATGCCCACTACTGCTGAGAACTACTGCTTAACTGGCTTCCTCAACTGATTTCTCCAACTCTTAGGAAGTCAATAATCAGAGATAAAAGCTTATCGTTCCAAGTAACTAAGTTCTCTCCCCAGAGAATTAATGACAAATAAGAAGCTGAGAAAATGCAGTTAATTCAAAAGCAATGACTGCTTTCAGGATTTAAGAGCTGCACATGTTTCCACCATGTGGAAGCACCCCAGTAATCTTCACACTGACACAAAAGGAGAAAGCATTCTGTACCCAGAGATGTGCTTGCTACACTGGCTTTGCACCTGAAGTGCAAAGCCCGTTCATTCCACACACCATTCAAACACCTGCACCAAGTGCTCTAGCATTTACCGCTGGCGCGAGCAGAAAGGCACATTTGAAGAAGCCACAAACAGGGGTCATGTTTCTCTGCAGCCACAAAAGAAGTTTAGCGGAATCCCAGACACAGAATGCCTTTTCTTTTTCTATCAACAACACCGGGGTGCCCCCTGGTGATAGAAATCGATACAATTTTAAGGCACTAGAACTTGTGTGTTTTAATGTCCCTGTATTTCAGAATCTAGTTAAGTGGTAGAAGCAGAATCTGAAAAGCTATCACCCAGCGGACTCCAGAGCAATGCTGCCATTTTCTGTTAGTGTGTTTAAAACACTTACTATATACAAATCTGGTGAAGAGTATAATTTTTGGGAATTACTGAATGCTGGAATGAGTTCTGGCCCAGAAGTGTGTTTCTTTTTTTACTCTAGCAGCACATGGGACCTTTAATTCAAAAAAATCTTTTCCGCTCATAAGAAGTCCTTCAGTCTGTAGTAATTGAGTATAATAAATACACAGCAGGCATAGCCCTGGCCAGTTTGGCTCAGTGGATAGAGCATTGGCCTGCGGACTGAAGGGTCCCAAGTTTGAATCTGGTCAAGGGCACATGCCTGGGTTGTGGGCACAATCCCCAGTGGGGGACGTGCAGGATGCAGCCGAACAATGATTCTCTCTCATCACTGATGATTCTATTTCTCTCTCCCTTTCCCTTCCTCTCTGAAATTAATAAAAATATATTTTAAAAAACACACAGCAGAATAAACTGTAATAATTGTTTGCTTAAAGTTGTTTCTTTATATAGCTATTTATAAGAAACAAAATATAAAAAACAAAGCAAAAGCATAAAATCTCACACACGAAAGTAAACTGAACAATGTGAAAAAACAAAATCTAGTTATATTAGATACAGTCAAATCACCTTAGTCTGCCCTAACCGGTTTGGCTCAGTGGATAGTGCGCTGGCCTCTGGACTGAAAGGTCCCGGGTTCAATTCGAGTCAAGGACATGTTCCCTGGTTGCGGGCACATCCCCAGTAGAGGGTGTGCAGGAGGCAGCTGGTCTATGTGTCTCTCTCATCAATGTTTTTGCTTCTCTGTGCCTTTCCCTTCCTCTCTGTAAAAATTCAATAAAATATATTTTTTTAAAAAATCACCTTAGCCTGAAAAAGTGCAGCTCAAAGTCTTGTAAAGACAGGACTTTACAAGATAAGATAATGTTTTAAAATCTTTTCGGTGCTGCCACCATTTGTTCTGCTGTCTAAAAGACCTTATAAACCCTATGTCTCTCCTCTGAAATATTAAGACACCAAACCACTGAGAATAACTGTCCTAATTCTATCATCCCACCCCCACACACATTCATGTGCTGTGCACCTATAGCCTGCCCAATGCTATCACAGGCTTGTTATTCAGGTCTATGTGTTGTCTCTAATGGTGAGTGTCTGGGAAGTTTCAAGAAGAATTAGCACTCTATCCCTATTTTGAACACCAATAACATGATTATGACTGGGGTTCATAACATAGTTATTCATAAGCTAACTGTACTTTTTCTAGCTGGAGAAGTTCATTTTTAAATAACCCTGGCTTCTAAACTAGAACACAGCTTTAGAAAGGTATTTTTAAAATTACCTTTAAAAAACTGATCTAGGCATGCCTCATTTTATTGCACTTCATTTTACAGATGCTCTTTACAGATATTACGAAGAAAGCACATCAACACTGAGGCAAGACCCTCCACCAGCAAAAAAGATTATCTGAAGTCTCAGATAATGGTTAATGGTTTTTAACAATAAAGTATTTTTAATTAAGGTATATACTTTGTTTCTTTAGACAACACTACTGCACAATTAACAGACTACTGTTAACTTTTATTTGCAATGGGAAACCCAAAATTCATGTAACTCATTTTTACTACAATATTCACTTTGTTGCAATGGACGGAAAGGGAACCTGCAATATATATCTCCAAGGTATGGCTTTGAGATCACTCAGCTGAATTTGTTTCTTCCAATTCTGTTAAACTGCAGTATTGACCACCCTATCTTGTCAGTCAGTGGCAAGCTTTCAAACAAGCAAACTAAGAGAAAGACAAACTCTCAGCTGAGAGGAATGATGCTTTGTAGAAAGAATGTTTGTATATTTTAACATTTATATTTTTATTTAATAATTTATTTATTAAAAGTTGAATTAAATTAAAATTTTATTTTTATTTTAAAATTGTTTTTATATTTCACGTTAGAGGCCCACTGCATGAATTTGTGCACATTAAAAGGAAATTAATTAGAAGTAATATTTTAATATGGCTATTCACCCTTTCTCTACAATAGAAGTGTCAACCAAATTTATGATCAACAATGACAGGTGGAAACACATGCTTGCATTTGGCACCAGCAAGAGCTTTATAGATAGATAAACTTGCTTAATTAGACCTGCTTTCTGATTTAGCTAAACGTTTTCCAGCCCATGAAGCACCCAACTTCTCTTTCAGGTAATTGTCAGCAACATAGCAGTAATGTCAACACAAAGCAGATTATTATTGTAGATCACACAGGGAGAACAAAGGGTGAAATATTTAACGGCAGCAGTGTTTGATATATCCTATGCAGTGAGAAAACCTGAAGTTATTTTCAAGTTCCATCATTTCTTACTTCCTTTCAGTCAGGTCAAGTTTCTAAACTTTCTAAATCTCCAGTTTCCAGCTAATAAAAAAAAAACACACATACACACAAAAACAGGATTCTACCAAGTCTCCTATCTACCTACTCCAGGACTTCTGTGAGGATCAAATGAGATGAGGTACGTGAAAACGCTTCACAGATATTTGGTTAACACATTAAGCGCCCACCCAGTCTTATCTTCCAGATGGAAAGTCTAGTCAATCACCAGTGACTGGGCGCTTAACCTGTTAAAGTGTAAAATGTTTGCACCTGGTTATAAAGCAAGCTGTATTCCTGGGGTAAAGAAACTGCAAGGGGCCGAGACCGGTTTGGCTCAGTGGATAGAGTGTCAGCCTGCAAACTGAAAAGTCCCAGGTTCGATTCCGGTCGGGGGCATGTACCTTGCTTGCGGGCACAACTCCAGTAGGGGGCATGCGGGAGGCGACTGATTGATGTCTCTCTCATTGATGTTTCTAACTTTCTATCCCTCTCCCTTCCTCTCTGTAAAAAATTAATAAAAATATATTTTAAAAAAAGAAACTGCAAGGAGGCTAGTCACTAGGGAAAGGAAGCCAGACGTTGCTATGTGATGTCATTACCCGGTGCCCAGAGTGACTGTGGCTGGGCTGGGCTGTGGGCCGCATTTTGTTGCCATAGGTTCTTGGCAGCGGTGGTTGCGATTTGGTAAGGTGTCAGTCCAGAGTGGTGATGGGGTCTGTGTCCCACTTTGGGGAAGCTGAGTGTTGCTTTGTGGGCACCAGGTTCTCAGTGGTTTATCAAGTTAATAGTCAAAATAATATATGAGGAACAGGGCTGAATTCTAATTTATGCCACCTGGTAGAACAGTACAGCTAAGAGGTGCAATTTTACCTACAAAGGGACAAAGGATTACCCACTGTTCCAACCACGCATCCCTACATTAAACAGTGCATGTCCTATGACTATATTACTATCATACAAGCCCCCAAATTTTAATAGTTATATATTGAGGATAATAACTCAGCCCAATCATGTTAATTAGCCTGTATTTCCCTTTTACAGGTTATTGGACAACATTTGATTTTGATAGACAACACTAGTTATACCCTACCCCCATGCATGCTCAAAAGAAACAAAAAAAATAAAGAACCTCCTGCCGAGACCGGTTTGGCTCAGTGGATAGACCGTTGGCTTGTGGACTGAAAGGTCCCAGGTTCGATTCCAGTCGGGGGCATGTACCTTGCTTGCGGGCACATCTCCACTGTGGGGCGTGCAGGAGGCAGCTGATCGATGTCTCTCTCTCATCGATGTTTCTGACTTTCTATCTCTCTCCCTTCCTCTCTGTAAAAAATCAATAAAATATATTTTTTTAAAAATAAAATAAAATAAAGACCCCCGAATAGGCCCAGACACACTATGATTTTTTACTATAATTCATTTTAATGACTCACAGCCATTACTTTTGCAAATAAAATGTCTGATAGCCTTGGCCAGTGTGGCTCGGTTGGTTGGGCATCAACCTGGGTTCCAGGAGGTTGCCGGGTTTGATTTCCAGTCAAAACATGCCTGGGTTGAGGGCTCAATCCCCAGTAGGGGGCGTGCAGGAAGCAGCTGGTCCACACTGTGCTTTCACATTGATGTTCTCCACTGCCTCCACTGAACCAGTCCTGATCCTCCTCCTCCCCTGTATCCCTTCCTCACTCTAAAAATCAATAAACTAATCTTTAAAAAAAAAAAGTGTGACATAACTTTACCACCAGTATCCTTACATCCACTAACATTTATTACACACTAGGTATCACACCACACATTAATGATTTCCCAACATTTCTTTGAAGTAAATAAGCATTCTTCAGTTTCAATTTAAAAAAAAAAAGGAAGAATGATGGAGGAAATGGCCCAAGACCACTGAGTCTGTTTAAGTAGCAGAGTGAGAAAGGAACTTAGCTCTTCAGACTTGAAATGTGGTACATTTTCCACTTTCATATCACCAGGAAAACCCAAGTTTTCAATCCAACACTTATTTGCAAACAAACATTTATAAACCCTACACATATGCACACACTTGAGAAAAGCTTTCATAAAGTACAGAAGTTGGGCTTTATTGTTTTTTAAAACCTTAACTGCAGAGAGGACTATTAGACTGTGGCAAGCATCACCATATTTTATTGTGATTCAAGCAAGAATTTAAAACTTGAGTCACTGGTAGACTCTATAGAGTAGAACCTCAATTAACACTAATGTTTAGGGAATTTGGGATCTGATTATGTTTTTCCTAGTTAATTATTTTCTTTATCAGAAAACACTAAACTTCAATCCTTAAATTCTACAGAATTCTAAAATGCATAGATACATTGTATAGTTTTATGAAATGCAATATATATTTAGCTTTCACTAAACTGTATCCTTAGGCTCCTTAAAATCCTAACTGTTAACATCAATGAATACAAGAAATAGAGATGGTAGTGAACTATATGCATTTCTAAAATAAAACCTGATGTTTTATTTTCTTTCTTTTTTCTAAAATGAAAGAGAAGAAATCAAGGAACAAATCTTTCTTACATCTCTAAGCTTAAAATAATTCTTTCAATGTGTTCTCATTTAATTCCACTGCCATAACTCTAAAATTTTTTTAGAAAACAAGAAGCCAAGGACTTGCCAAGGTCATGTGTAAGTAGTCCAACCAGACCCCAACCCTGGCCTTTTGAGTCATATGCTAAGGAACCAGCTTCTCCTGCCCCATTTTACCAAATAAAGCAACACCATCTATACTAATAGAGAAATATGCAAATTGGTCAGGACGCCCTCACGTAATGAACAAACAGCAGGCTATGTGAGACCACCAGGTCAGTGAGGGGCAACCAAACAACCGAACAGCAGGTTGCATGGGGTGACCAGTCCGGTGGGAGGATGGAGGGGGAGGAAGGGCAGCAAGGGGCAGCCAGGCCCTTGACCAGAATTGAACCTGGACCCTTCGGTCCACAGGCCAATGCTCTATCCACTGAGCCAAATGGCTAGGGCTCAACAGTGTTTATACTTAAAACTATAGGCCCAGTGCACAAAATTCATGCCTGGGGGGTGGGGGGGGTCTCTCTGCCGGGCCTGCATCCTCTTTAATCTGGGACCCCTTGGGGGATATCCAACTAAACCAGTAGTCGGATGTCCCTCTCACAATCCAGGATCACTGGCTCCTAATCATTCATCTGCCTGCCTGACTAAAGCCCCCAACTGCTCTCCCCTGCTAGCCTGATCTTGCCCCTAATCCCCTACCAGCCTGATCTCGCCCTGAATCAACCTAGCATAGATGGGGATGTGACCTGACAGGGTGGTACTACATCTAACGGCCAAGTTCTAAGTGATAGTACTGAGAACACTTCTACTGCCATGGCGGAGAGGTTATTAGATTTCCCACCATACACACATATAAAAATCAATGCCTCAATTTAAATTGTATTACATGCTAAAGTAAAAACAAAAACCTTAAGAATTTTAGAAGAAAACAAATATCTTTATCACCCTTAAGGAAGGAAAAAATTTCTTTAAAGGTATTTTTTTAAAAACCTATATTCTACAAACAATGAGGAAAAGAGTCATTAGACATTAAAGTGAAAAGTGTGCTCTCTTTACCCAGAAAAAAAAAGTGCATCATATATGAAGTTTAAAAGCCCTCATGCTAGGAGAGATACCTGTAACATGCAGAAACAAGATTATTAACGCTTTAAGTCAGTAAGAAAAAGAAACACTTAATAAAAAATACAGACAAGAGATAGAGATCAGGTAATTCATAGAAGTAGAAATATATCACCAATAGACATGAAAATAATAAAAAGTGCTCAACTATTTGTAATCTGGGGAATGTAAATTAAAACAATGACAATCTGTTTATAATCCATCAAATTAAAATCTATTAACAAAAATCTTAAAATATTCCTATACTGAGAATTAGGCAAGATTTTTTTTTTTAAATGAGATAGAGATAAGTCTCATGCACTGCTGATGTTAAAACCACTTAGAGCCCTGGTCAGCATGCCTCAGTGGTTAGTGTCAGCCTGTGCACCAAAGAGTCACAGGTTCAATTCCTGGTTAAGGCCACATACCTGGGTTTTAGGTTCATCCCCAGCCTCTGTCGCAGGCCCTGTGACAGGTAGGCAACCTAATCGATGTATCTCTGTTACACTGATGTTTCTCTCTCTTTCTACCCCTACCCCACTCCCTTCCACTCTCTGAAAATCAATGGGGGAAAAAAAACTCTCTACAAAAAACCACTAAGCAGATAAGCAGTACCTAGTAAAACTAAAGATGTTTATCACTTGTACAACCCAGCAGTGTCATTCCTAGAATATATACTGGAGTAACCTAGAGGAGTATGAGAAGACATGACAAATATGGTTATTCCAACATTTCTGTAATAGTGGGAAGAGCTAAAGACCTACATGGTCCTCAATAAAAAGAACTGCGATGTGTTTAATTAATGGTATTTGGAAATTAAAATCAAAGAACAAGAACAAAATGCATAAGCATAGATAAATCTAAAGAACATTAGCTTAAAATAAACTATAAAATGCTGAATATAGTATGAAACATGTGACATTTCATATAAAACAATACAATGCACTATCTGTTGATAACATACACATGTACTAAATGGTAAAAACCAGTCAGAAAACAATATGTACCAATTTCAGCTGAGTTATTATTTCTGGGAATAGGGGAATGAGATGAAAGAGGAGTATAATGGAAGTTTCAACTGTATCTGTAATGTTTTGCTATTTATAAATACAGTTAAATGTTAATGCAGGGTATCCCCAAAAAATGGATATACATTTTAACACCTGATTCTAATGCATTTTAATAAACACTGCCTGTATAATTTTTCAAAGTGTGTAATACTAGTATTTTTTTATTTTATTTCATTTTTTTTGGTTGGTGGGTTCAGGCATTTCTTATATTAGTTCCTATACTTTTCTGTGCCCTGGAATTCCTTATCAAAAAGCATAAATTAAAAAATCAAAACTAAAACATAACCATTAACTACATCTACACATATACTCAATAAAATAAAGTTTTGTCTTACCTCAACTGAAGAACGAGGAGTCACAAAGAATTGATTGAATTCATCAGGGCTAAAATCTCCAAAAATATACTGAAGAAAAAGAGAGAGAGGGAGGGAGGGAGGGAGGGAAAGAGGGTGGAGGGAGGGAAAGAGAGAGTCATTGATCACATAAACTATACAAAATTATATACTTTCAAAAAAAAGCCACCATATATTAAAACAATTCTATGATATATTCAGGATAGAATGCCCAAGATCCTTCCTTCATTAAATCAAAGGTCTATAAAGTGAGATTTCTAGGTGTCTTATTTTCCAATTACAAACAAGAAAATACTACTTAGCCTTTTCTACAAAACTGTCAAAGAAACTGTTAAAGCTTATTTTGAAACAGGTCAGTTTTGTACACCAAACTCATAAACAGAGTCCTGCTTGCAGGACACTTTTTTGATTCACAAACATTTCTAGTTGGAGTTCCATTTACCTTTCTGCTGACTCATGTTACCACTTCCATTTTAGTTTTTTCTGACATACATACTAAAGAAAAGCATAAAATGTGGTTCAAATGGGAAGATAGAAAAATCCAAAAAAAGGAAAGTACTAATGATCTTAATTTTTTAAAATACCAGTATGTATGCAATTTTTATCTTTAAAAATCCATTGAAACCTGATGCACAGATAAACATTATTTAACAGACACAAACCTAATTATGTATCCTCACTACATAGAATTCTGAATGTGACTTTCTGAAAAAACAAATGGTTTAAAAAGAAGAAAAAAAGAAACACACACAAAGAAAAAAATGATTAAACTGCATGAAAGCAAGTTTAACAAGTGTGTGGCAATTCATATTCTCCCTGGAGCTCCAAGAAATAAGTCACTAACAAGAATAAATGTGACTGGATTTCTACAAAAGACAATCACTCACTGATTACTCATTCATTTAATTGGAAACTAACACCTACTAAGTGCTTTGCACCATGATCAGTACTAGGTGTAAAAATGATAAAACAGAGTTGTGGATCCTTTGCTATAATAAAACTGACAGTCTAATAACTTGCAGGGAAATTTACAAGCATGTGATTCAAAAATAACCAGTAACCAAGTATTATATGAATGGATATTACCCATTATTGTTGTAAATGTGAATAAATAACTCTCACAGCCTGTTGATAAGAATGCATTGATATTCTGAGAGAAAACATTTCTGAATGGCTCTCTTGCAGTAGCTACCAAAACTGTAAATATACATTTTAAAAAAACAAAAACATCTTGACATAATAATTTACATATGCATAAAAAAGTCCACAAAGAAAACTATACACTGGAAGTGATGCTGTGAAGCTCTTTCTTTCTAACCGGGGCCCAGCAGGATAGCTCCTTCAAAGGGTAGTGAGAGAAGGGCCATTCTGCCATCAGTGAGGTAGTGACCAGAGACAACACCACCAACATTCACAAGAACATCCAGGGTGTGGGTTTCAAGAAGCATGATCTTTGGTCATTCAAACAGATCCAGAAATTTGCCATGAAAACTGTCAAGGAAAACCTTTATTTACTAGAGGCCCAGTGCAGGAAATTTGAGCACGGGGAGGGGGGGGGGAAGGGTGTCATCAGCCCAGCCTGCACCCTCTCCAATCTGGGACCCCAGATGGATCATGCCTAAATGGGCAGTCAGCCATCCCTCTCACAATCCAGGACTGCTGGCTCCCAACTGCTCGCCTAACTGGTAGCTATTGCCTTCCTAAATGCCCCTAACCACTTCTGCCTGCCAGTCTAATCAGCCCTCAAACACTCCCCTGCAGGCCTAGCTGACCTCAAATGCCCTCCCTTGCCAGCCTGTTTGCCCCTAAATGCCCTCCCCTGCAGGCCTGGTCACTCCTAACTGCCCTCCCTTGCAGGCATGGTCCCTCCCAACTACCCTCCCCTGCTGGCCATCTTGTGGCAGCCATCTTGTGTCCACATGGGAACAGGATCTTTGACCACATGGGGGCAGCCATCTTGTGTGTTGAAGTGATGGTCAATCTGCATATTACTCTTTTATTAGATAGGCTAGAGGCTTGGTGCATGGCAGCTGGTTTGCCCTGAAGGGTGTCCTGGATCAGGGTGGGGGTTCCCTTGAGACATGAGGTGGCCTGGGCTAGGGGATTGTGGTGGTTTGTAGGCCGGTAATGCAACCCAAGTGGAGGCCCTGGTATCTGGGATTTATTTATCTTCTACAATTGTAACTTTGTAGCTTGAAGTGGTGTTCACTTCCAGTGGGCAGCCATTTCTGTTGGGATTGATTTATCTTCTATAATTGAAACTTTGTAGCCTGGAGTGGAGGCCTGGGTCGGCCAGGGTGTGTGTAAAGCTTGGCTTTCTCCATTGCTGGGGCAACCCAAGCCTCCTTCCTGCTCTCCCTGTGGCTGCAGCCATCTTGGTTGGGTTCATTTGCGTACTCGCTCCTGATTGGCTGGTGGACGTGGCTTTGTGGGTGTGATGGAGTGGTGGTTAATTTTTATGCTATTCTTTTATTAGATAGGATGTAAGCATGAAACATTCTTTCCTTTAGAGCAGTGGTTCTCAACCTTCCTAAGGCCATGACCCTTGCATTTAGTAGTTCCTCATGTGGTGGTGACCCCCAACCATGAAATTTTGCTACTGTTATGCATCATGATGTAAATATCTGCATTTTCTGGTGGTCTTAGGCGACCCCTGTGAAAGGGTCATTCGACCCACAAAGGGGTCGTGACCCACGGGTTGAGAACCGCTGCTTTAGAGGATTTTTTTTAAAGTTGGTTTTTAGGGGGAAAATATTGTTTGGGCAAAAAATAAAGATAAAAATGATTCTGGGTCTGATTTTACAGGCTTCATACTCGGGGGGGGGAGGGGGGAAATGCCACTGACCACATGAATTAGTTTGTCCTATAAGAGCAGAGTGAGTTAAAACATAGGACAATTAAGTTTGCATGGGAAACTAAACAGGAGGAACAAATAAGTGCATTTCCAAAGCTTGGTGCAGGGCTTAGCACACACTAGCACAGATGCTCAACAAATGGGTGCTGTGAGGATGAAACAAAAGAAAATGCCTGAAGCTCCTCCACTGGTCACACCACATTACAGGAATGTCGTTTTTCGTTAATAACTCTACTCTTCTAATAGCTGCATCAAATAAAGCAAGGCAAAACTGGAAATTGCTCTAGGTTTCCAGCTCTTCCCACCAGAGATAGGTGAATAATGGCGTCATGAAAGCTACATCAAGTGTTCCTTTCCCAACTGCCATGACGCCACAGGAAAGGAGAACACGCCACCAGGCCATCCAACCTCTCCATGCCCCTGAGGGAAGCGAGCCTAGGAGACGTAGTGGCTCTTCTCCCCACTCCCACACCCCCACAAGGAAGAAAGCTCCATTTTCCCCTCAGGTCCAACTGACCCCAGCTCAGGCTTATAGAACTCCCACTTTCTCATGGCTTCTTCTTTTCTCATCCTTTCTAGGAGGACATGAAAAATACATATATAAGATATACTTGAGAAAAGGGGGGCAAGTCCACAAAACAGGATGGAAACAAGACATCTGCCTGATGCACAGCCCCTGGGTGTAGCTGCGCTGGACGAGCCAACCTGTCAGAGGGCCCGGGTCTCTAAACCCTAGGGAAAGGGCTGGGCAAAGCTGAAAATATCAGTGTTTGTGCTAAAGGAAAAGCAAAGATTTTCCGCTCAAAGAAGATGGAGGGGGAGAAGTGTTTGCTGTTTCCCTGCACTTCTCCACAGATCTAAAGTCCACAGGAAACACCCCTTTCTGCAAAGCAAAAATGGAGGACTATCACTACAGCATGGCACCCGGAAGCACTGCAGTACAGCATACCAAGTTTTCAATCAAGGTTCCAAAACTTCACCTCTACAAGTGTGAATGCATGTGCAGGGTGCTACCCAATCAATGCTCTCTGTTTTCCAAAACTCATGGAAACAGATCAACCTCTGGGGTAAACATTAAGGTACAAAGGCAGTGATCAATACACACTTTGCTGCAAGTGCATCGTACTTCACAGGTTCCAAGGCAGTCAGACAACTATTCGGGAACAACTCCCATGTACAGACCCAAAGTCAAGCCTCACATGGTCAAAGGACAGAACCAAGTCACAGATAAAAAGAAACCTAGGAGAAATACAGTCTTCTCCCTGGTTTTCAGACCCAGGGAAAATGAATTTGGGATATGAGAAATATTAAGAATAAACTGTTTTGAGTAATAAATGCCTTAATTTCATCTCTAAAATGAGGGGATCCTGGACTAGACAACCTCCAAAGTCCTTCCCAGTTCCAGAGGATCTCCTAGATCTAACAAAGACTAAGAGAAACAGTCGTTTGGAAATATTCTCAGACTACTAGTAATTCAGGCTACCCCTGGATGGACCCTGAAAACATGATGCTGAGTGAAAGAAGCCAGACTCAAAGAATCACATGTTGTGTGATTCCATTCATATAAAATGTCCAGAAAAGGCAAATCCCTAGATACAGAAAGTAGATTGTGGTTGCCAGGGGCTGGGGGGAGGGAAGGTAAAAGCAGGGGAAGTCCATTGCTAATAGTTATGGGGTTTTGGGAGTGAGAAATTGACTGTGATGATAGTTGCACAACTCTGCAAACACACTGAAAACCACTGAAATGTACGAGTATACTTATTTAAATAGATGAATTCTATGGGATGTGAATTATATCTCAAAATAAATGAAATAAAAAATATCAGGTGAGTACTTGCATAAAAGTAAACATTTTAATTTATTTACTAAATGTTATTGATCAGTCCCATATTTGATGGGTGCTAACTGGTAGCTATTAAACAATCAAAGGCACTTTCAATTTGGAAAGCCGTGTGGGTGGTTTTGAGGGCATCTGGGGATGTCGTTGTTTAAACAGTCAAAGCACAGCAGGAATTTTGTTGATTTAACAATGTGTATTGAGCACCATCTATACACAGTGAAATGTACTCGATTATGAGAATAAACTTTGAATTAGACAAACACAGGGTTCAGGACACAGTGACATTTAGTTTTGTAACAATGCAAGTAAGTGTACCGCAAGTTGCAATGAATGCTACAAATGGCAAAAAAAGAAAAAGAAAGAGGAGACAAAAGAAAGAGGGAGGCAGAGAAAGGCTTGTTCCTCAACTGACTGTATTGTAGCAGAATTCTGCTTTATTTTCTTGGGGCAGAGAAGCCCGAAAATGGATAAATTGTGTAACAAAGTCCCACCCACAGACAGCAACCTTCCATAGGATTCAAATGTCAAAGTACTAAAATTTAGTGTCTAGTTTCACATGGTTTGTATATTTTATTCTATTAAAGTCCTATCAGAAGATATCATCTCACCTTCCAAAGTAGGATTTTTAATAGGTTGGCTTTAATACACTCTAAGTGCTTTCATGGAGATTCTAGGCTGAAACTTGTTTTTAGACTGCATCTCCAAATTGGAGAAACTGATTCATTTAACAAAAAGCCAACTTACCAACTTTCCAGTCCCGTGTCTGAATTAGTTATATTACACAATGGCAGTTAAATTTTAACTTGCTAAACTAGTACTATGCAGCAAGATAATAGAAACAACCCTCATTATTCAATAACTTGCTATATAGAATTTTTATCACATGGAACACTGGCTGATAAATTAGGAAAGATTCCACCTATTCTCACAACCATTACAAACATCTAAATGCTAAATAGGGGAAGGGGGAGAGATGAGAGGAGGGGAGGGGATAGGAGAGACAAAAAGAAAAAAGACTGTCAATACAAAAGAAAACTGAAACAGTACATTTGACTCTTGAACAACACAGGTTTGAGCTGCACAGGTCTACTTACATGAATTTTTTTTTAATATATTTTATTGATTTTTTTACAGAGAGGAAGGGAGAGATAGAAAGTCAGAAACATCGATGAGAGAGAGACATCGATTAGAGAGAGACATCGATCAGCCGCCCACCTCCTGCACGCCCCACAGTGGAGATGTGTCCGCAAGCAAGGTATATGCCCCCGACCGGAATCGAACCGGGGACCTTTCAGTCCGCAAGCCGATGCTCTATCCACTGAGCCAAACCAGTCTCGGCTGAATTTTTTTTTAAAATAAATACCTGTACTGTTTTTGATCCATGGTTGGAAGTCTTCAAATGCCGAGGGCTGACTGATGGCAAGAAACAACTTAAGTTTTGGGGAGTCAAAAATTACGTGCAAAATTTTGACTATGGGAGTCAGTGCCTTTACTCCTGAGTTATTTATTCAAGGATCAACCATAGTGCTAACTCTGCTGGGGCCAGGGATGAAAGAAGACAGATTGCAAGAGGGCACAGGGGAAAATTTGGGGAGCTTCTGGGAGTGATGGAAATGGTGGAAATGGTAGAAATGGTTGTCTTAATTGTGGAGTTAATTACACAAGGGAAGAGGTAATTACACAAATATATATATTTGTTAAAACTCAAACAATGTACTTTAAATAGGTGAAATTCACTGCACATAATACTATTACTAGTGACCGGAGCATGAAATTCATGCACATTAAAAGGGAATTAATTAGAGGAAATATTTTAATATTGCTATTTGCCCTTTCTCTGTAATAGAAGTGTCAGAGATAAAAGAAAATTAGTAAAATGTATATGAAAACCTTCCTATCAGAGTCTGGGGCATGCCACAGGAACCAGAGTCAAGACCCTGCCAACCCACATGGGTCTCAAAATCGCGAGAGGCTCAGACCCGGCCAGACCCACCCCCATTTGGGCTAGATCCAGACCTGGCCAGCGCCAACCCGGTCAAGCCCTCCTGGGTTGGGGGTTAGGGGGCGGCCTCAGGTCTCCCGTTAAGCCCCATAAGGTGGGTCCCCTGCCCCGCCCCAGTGTCACACAGCCTCAGGTCTCAGCTGATTGCTCATTAAGGCTGGTTATGGGTACTCGGCCTCCGCTGTGGGCGCAGCCATCTTGTGTTTTGGGATCCCCATCTCTGTTGTGGGGATCAGCCATCTTGTTACAGCATGACAGTCAATTTGCATGTTCCCTCATTAGATAAGATGCCTCCAAAACAGGAAACAAGTTAAATTCATTTTTATATCCTGAACAGTTAATATAGTATTTGGCATATAGTAGTAGGAGCTTAAAATACTTTGTTGAACAAATGCATTCAAGAAAAAGAAAAGAGAAAAACCACAACAAATACAGTTCTAGGGATAAGGAATGATAACCTCTGCATACTCACAATGGTAGTTTGGACACCCAGTCATAAGTGGGCTGACAAAATTTTAACTTGACTGCTCAGACTGGTTTTTATTGTTTTTAACCATCACCAAAGATGTTCCAGCCAGGAGCACAGTTTTCATTTTTAAGTATAATCTTTAAGTATAATTAAGATATTATATCTAATTTTTAAATTAAATATCATCAAGGAAATTGATTAAGCTTTAAAGAAAACTTTAGCCCTAGCAGGCTTGGCTCAGTAGATAGAGCATCTGCGTGCAGAATTAAGGGTCCCAAGTTTGATTCCAATCAAGGGCACATGCTGGATTGTGGGCTTGTTCTCCAGTAGGAGGCATGCAGGAGGCAGCCAATCATTGATGTATCTATCTCTCCCTCTCATTTCCTCTTAAAAACCAATAAAAATGTTTTAAAAAAGTCAACTGCAGCCGAAACCGGTTTGGCTCAGTGGATAGAGCGTCGCATGTCCTTGTGGACTGAAAGGTCCCAGGTTTGATTCCGGTCAAGGGCATGTACCTTGGTTGCGGTCACATCCCTAGTAGGGGCGTGCAGGAGGCAGCTGATCGATGTCTCTCTCTCATAGATTTTTCTAACTCTCTATCCTTCTCCTTTCCTCTCTGTAAAAAACCAATAAAATATATATTTTTTAAAAAGTCAACTGCAAGCTTAGAATGGGTACATTTATTGTTAAAGTATAACACAATAAGGTTTTTTTTAATTCATGCAAAATCAAATTAATTAACTGATGCACGTCTATAACTGAGTATAAAGCTGTACTATAAAACAGCTCTTGAATACTAATGACCATAGAATTTACCTTTCATTTACATAAATAGAATTCTTAAGTACTCTGTATTTGTAAACATCTAATAACTGTCCTATGATCTCAGATTTGGGTTTGTTTTTATTTTTTAAGATTTCATGTTCCTTAGTCCAAAATTCTTACTAGTGATACACAACAAACACCACCTAAACTACTGTGCGTATTGTATTTTGCTCCATGCTATCACTGTAAGGGTACCTGCCTTTATTTAAGCCTCTGTGTCATCATCACTCAATTACCACCTCAGATCGTTGGCATGTAGCCCGGCCTTTATAATTGCCTGAATCCCCTGACCACCTACTCAAACCTCACACTGCACACATGGACAACTACTGCCAACAACACTGAATCAAAACTCCAGTGTTTCATTAAACAGAGTGCTACATGGGCAAAAACTTGTAAACGCATCTGTTCTACAGGATTTCTCACTTAATGAAATATGCTGGAACCAAGTCAACAAAAGCTTGGCTACAAAGGCCACCTGCTAGAAAGGAAGGTGCATCACTAAATCAGAGCTTCTACATAAATGATTTTCTTCTGATTTGCTGGCCCTTGCCAATCAATGGTCTCTTCAAATACCTTGGAAAATCTAGAGCTGCCTAACAAGAAGTATTTATGTTAGTTGTACATACACCCCTCTCCTTCCAATTTTAAGGAGGAAGTACAGAACGTTTCCCTTAATGAGTTGCTTTGGTTGTTAATGAAAACCAAAGTTACTTAGAAGCAGTAAAAGATGCAAAATTACTATCTGCTTAAAATAAACAATGCAAAATGGATGCTGATAACTAAGCCATGTCACACTGATGAAGAAGTATTTCAAAGATTTTTTTTTACTGATTTTTAGAGAGAGGAAGGGAGGAAAGAGAAACATATATGTGAGAGCAAATCATTGATTGGCTGCCTCCTACACTCCCCTACCTAGGATTGAGCCCCCAACTCTGGACATGTGCCAACCTGGAATCAAACCAGTGAACTTTCGGTGCATGGGACGACACCCAACCAACTGAACCACACCAGCCAGAGCAGGAAGTAGTGTTTTCAATTAATATGAATTATTCTTCTATATTACTTAGCAAAATATAACTTCAGCTATGCCTCCAAAATAATTAATGAATTAAAAGACATTTATCCTTCAGTTTACTATTGTTTTTATTAGCTCTGAGAAAAGAACTCACAATCAGAAACAACTAAAAAAATGGATCCATACACCTGAAACTAATACAAAATAATACTGAATGTAAACTGTAACTAAAAAAATAAATAAATAAATAAAAAAATAAACAAATTAAAGAAAATATTTTTAAGAACTAGTGGGTTAATGACGACATTGGCTGGGATATCTATGGGGATAAAGGTGGCAAATATAAAAAATAACAAGTAGCCAAAACCGGTTTGGCTCACTGGATAGAGCATCGGTCTGCGGACTGAAAGGTCCCAGGTACAATTCCGGTCAAGGGCATGTACCTTGGTTGCAGGCACATCCCCAGTACGGGGCATGCAAGAGGCAGCTGATCGATGTCTCTCATTGATGTTTCTCTCTGTCCCTCTTCCTTCCTCTCTGTAAAAAATCAATAAAATATATTTAAAAATAAAAATAACATGTAAGCCAACTGGAAAGTTCTCTTTCCAAGTTTATCATTGACACACAGGCTTTCTACCTGAAGGCTGACATCTCCTTGGCTCTCAAATTGAGGGGATAAGGGCACTTGCTCTTGCCATGTCAACAAAGGATCACTGCTATGGCCTACCAACTGGGCATGGGAAAGCTATGGTGAAAAACATTTTACTCGCATCAATAACTGTCCTATGATCTCAGAACTACAGTTTTAAAAAACAGCCCAGAATATGAAACAAAACAGAGATAAATATCTGATATACAGGTCAGGCACCTGGGTGGAAGAAACTACGTAACAGAGATACAGAGAGCCATAAAAAATCTTAAAGGAAGCTTAGAGGTCACCCATACATTCTTATTGCAGAAATTATCATCAATCTGAAATACGAATAGCAGTCCATCTCTTCTTAATCATGGATCTGTATGTTGTGGTCCTGTTCTTCATTGCCAGAATCAGAAACAACAAACAAACCCACAACAGCCCTGAACATACTGAATGAAAACCAGGTGTGCTCTTTATTTCCTTCAACTGGTTCCTCTGTCAATTAACTTATCCATTTGACACACAGTTAAAGCAAGATGCTGTATTAGGCAGTGGAGGCACTGGAGGAAAACCAGAACACACATATTCAAAAAAAACCTTCCTGGGCCCATCAGATCTCACCCTCAGGACCCCTGAACTTCTACTTGAGGGCACCTACCAGAGCTCTAATTAGACAACCATTTGTCCGGTGTTCACCAAGCAGGGCAATGTCTTCTTTTCACCACCCTGGGCATGGGGCCCAGTACAGGCCCAGCAGGCTGCAGGCCTCCTCGAATGGCCAACTGACCATAGGAAAAAGGTGAAGCACCTACAGAATCAAAGTTCACAGGGCCCTCAAATCCACATACATGGGATTCCTTTCCTTTTTCATAGAGAAGTGATGAACTAATGAACAGAGCTAACTCAAATCTATCACTCAAGAAATCAATGGCAAAGTAACAAAAGGTACCTTAACTTTCTGTCCACCTTACAAAAAAAAAGCTCATTTGGTCTGGCTAGTGTGGCTCAGTGGTTAAGCATTTACCTATGAACCAGGAGGTCATGGTTCAATTCCTGGTCAGGGGACATGCCTGAATTACAGGCTTGATCCCCAGTTGGGGGGGGTGGTGTGCAGGAGGCAGCTAATCAATGATTCCCTCATCATAGATGCTTGCTTTTCTATCTCCCTCTCTTCCTTTCTGAAATCAATTTAAAAATATAATTTTTAAAAAGAACCAAGAGCAATTATTTTTTAGCACTAGTTTGTGAAAAACTGGAGGCAAAAATTCCTTAAGCTGATAAATCCAAGACCAGTAACCAAATAAAGCAACAAGAACTTCTGATGGCAAATTGGCTGGCTGTGTACACACACCCCCAAAGAGATTTTGACCCAAACCGTCTTCAGAGTGGATTAGAAAGTTAGTTCCGACTCTCTGGGACATCAGACGGTCACCGTTAAAATGAGCTGTGCTGGAGTCTGCACTGCTCCCATACTGATCATTAGGTTCTGTTTCATGATATGGAGCACAGCAGTCATCTACAAAGCATCTGTAGCTTTGGGGAACATTCTCACACTTACATATATTTTTGTAATTGCGTTTAACAACTTAACAACCCCAACAGACACTCCAGCATACAGTAAGAGCTGAAAAAAGTTTGATGAGAAGGAATTGATCAATTAATGAACTACAACAAAACTAAAATCTCATTGTGAAGATCCAAGGTGGTAGATCTTCAAAAGTTTCAGGTTTTTCAGCTGCTTCTGTTTCCACAATTCATTCCACTCAATGCTAAAATTAGGTAATGTCACCTCTCAGAGTGTTACAACTTGTATTTGTGGTTGTTGCTCACACCTAACCTACATTGGAAAAATTAAAAAATTTGTGTTCAAACTATGATTTAGTTAATCCCATTCATGAGAAAGTGGTCAACAGATTAAGTGGAAAAAGATATAAACAAAACCATATGGAGCCCTAGCCATTGCTAGCTGGTTAGAGCGTTGGTTCTTGCACCAAAGGATCAAAGGTTTGATTTCCGGTCAAAGTCACATACCTGGGTTGTAGGTTCGATCCTTGACCCAGTTGGGGTGCATGCTTGAGGCAGCTGATTGATGTGTCTCTCTGTCTATCTGTCTCTCTCTTTCTGTCTCTCTCTTCTCCATCCTCCCACTCTAAAAAATCAATGGAAAAATACTTCAATAGCAATAACAAAAACCGTATGCAGTCTCTGAAACTTGAGTGTGGCTAAGATAACATGCAGAAGTCATCTAAAACAAAATTTGGGGCCTGATCACAGGGATCTCTAATCAGCATATCTGGATGGTGGTCATGGCGCCAGGTGATTATCTTGGGAGAAGACCATGACCAAAGATCATAATTTAAATACTATTATATAAAATGACCCCAAATGTTTAAAATTTATTACAAAAAGTATTCAAAGGAAGCATTTCAAAATACAGGTTGGGCAAAAGTAGGTTTATAGTTTAGAGTAATGAAATATGGAGTTTACTCTTATATTATCATTTATTAATTATTATATTACTTGTCTTATTATCGTGATTCTTTTGCGTTAATAAAGCTATTGTAATCATCATAACCTGCATGTCTTTTTTCTATGAACTATAAACCTTTTTGTTTTCCACACCTATATTAACAGCAGTTATCTCAGGGTCGTAGGATATAATGGGTGATATGTTTTTCATGCTTTCTTATTTTCTAGGAGCATTAAAAGAAAAAAAAACGCTTATTTTTATTTATTTTTTAATACATTTTATTGATTTTTTTTACAGAGAGGAAGGGAGAGAGATAGAAAGTCAGAAACATCGATGAGAGAGAGACATCGATCAGCCGCCTCCTGCACAGCCCACAGTGGAGATGTGCCCGCAAGCAAGGTACATGCCCCCGACCGGAATCGAACCTGGGACCTTTCAGTCCGCAGGCTGACGCTCTATCCACTGAGCCAAACCGGTCAGGGCCAGTCATAATTCTTTATCGGGTTTCCAAACATGCCACAGGCTCTGAGACTGTTCCTATGCATGTTCTCTCCTACGTGCCCTTGTCCTCATGCTTTTATCTCTAAATGTCACCTTTCTAGAAGAAACATCTTCCCAGCTTCTCCTGACACACAGTTACACTCTTTTTTCAAACCATTTTACTGTACATCCAATTATCTCTTAGATTATGCCATTTCTATTTACTACAACCTCCTTACTCAAAAGTCCAAGAATCATCCTACTGACCTTATTGCCACTGTAACCCTGCTAGTTTATTCTACATAGGGCAGTGATAGTATAAGCCAAATACAATTTGATTTTGAAACTCTGTGGTCAAGTGCTATATCATGCCCGCTTCCATGTTTTTCTCAAGGTAGACAGTATCTTCTAAGAAAGGATGCAAGGTTGCTGCCTACTTCCCATCTTCAGCACTGAGCTCAAGACACACTGGCTTTCTCTGAGTTCCTTAAACACTCCAAACTCACTCCAGTCACAGAGACAAGGCACATATTGTTCCCATTGTCTCAAGCTCCCAGCTAAGCCACCAATTCTGGGGAAACTTTTCCTTGACTTCCCCAGGCCATGCCAACATGCCAACAGACTGTGTTCCCTTCCTTCTGGACACATTTCTGTTCGGAATAATACATGCATTACTATGATTATCTGAAGAGCACTGTCTCCCTCACTAGATAGTAAGCTTCCTGAAAGAGGAACAATGACCGTTTTTGCTCATCACTCCATCTTCAGTGCCTGGTACATAGGAGCCACTCAATAACTATGTGATGAATGAATGAATGAATGAATGCTCTTAACTATGCTGTTCACACATCTGTTACAGGAATTACCACCCTAAACAGGGCTCACCAATTACCTGATTTCTCTCCCCATTATTCAGTGAATTTCTAAAGCACAGAAACGTTTACAACTCTATATTGCTAATGCCCAGCCACCAAAAATTTTTAAACAACCACACAAGATATACAGTCCTTCATATGTACTTTTGAATAAGGGTCTGATGTCCTAAAAATTAATTCCAAATGAAATGGAATGCTAGCCTCAGAAAGCCTGACTGTGCATTTGATTAGTCAGTAGTGGATGGCTGAATACAATTGTCTCTAGGGAGATGGGTCTGAGATGGGAGTGGGAGGAGAGTGCTTTCTTTCTTGCCATTGCAGTATTCTGAGAAAAACAAAAGGGAGAGAAGAAAAGCTGATTTTGAAGAAGATAGGAATATACCCAGGTTAATTACCCAATTCCCCACTAGTCACTCAGACTGGTGACCTACAATCCCTCCAACAAAAGGTTTGTCCTCTCAGTAATCTTCTCTAGTGCAGTGGTGACCCATCAACAATAATTTGAATTTAAATCAGACCTCTCTTACAACAGAAAAACTGACAAATATAACTGCTATAATTAGGGGGGCTAAATGTCTTCAAAATATCCTTTCTTTTAAAGAAAAACATTGCTTAGACATTTTGTTACTCAGAAATTTCTACAGCATTTCCATAGTCCTCAGTATATTGGGTTCCAATGAGCCATTTTTACCTCCAGTATATCTGCTTCATTCCTTGACAAAATTGGGCAAAAATAAGAAAACTAGAAACCAAGATGGCGGCATAAGGTATACACACTTGTATGTGATGCCTCTCACAACTACACCAAAACTACAACTAAAAAACAAAACACATTATCACCCAGAACCGCGGGAAAGCTGGCTGAAGAGAAGTTCTACAGCTAGAAGGAAAGAGAAAAGAGCATGGAGATGTGCACAAGCGCGGAAAAGCTGAGGTACCGGCTGGCGGCTGGGTGCACTGTTTTTTCAACCCGAAGGGAGACAAGCTTCCGATTGCTCTGAACTCCAGTTTCTGGTGAGACTGTGGGGATCAAGACTCCTACTGGGAGAGGCTGAACTGTCTGCCATCGGGCCGGAAAGTGAGGGTGGCTTTCTTGCAGAGGGGTGCACAGGAATCATTGTTTACTACACTGGGGGAGGGACATGGGGACGTGGGGACACAGAAACTCAGAAACTCAGAGACAAAGAGACAGCTGACTGGCAGCCATCACTGTTTGCCACTCTCTAGTGACTCCCTGAGACCCCGCCCCGCACAATTTACAAACCCACCCAAGCTCTGTGCAGCAGCTTTTGCATATAAAGGGCAGGCCCTATGGCAGCTTAATCTAACAAACTGCAGCTCTGCTCAGACAGCTCCAAAACCTCCAAACCCCAAGCAAAGAGGAAAATTCTGTAGTTCTCGCTGTAGCTTCCGCTGGGTGGCCTCAGACAGTAGCCGATCTGCACTCCATTGGAGATCCAGAAGTCAGTGTTCCTAGTGGTCAGTGTGAGAGGACACCAAATTTCAACTCCTTACATCTGTAAGTGACACATTCAAGAGGCAGACTCAGTGAGCACCAAAGCCCCAATGAAATAAGTCCTGCCCCATAAGGCTGTCTCCTGCACAGCAGTAATTCCATTATAGACACATCGGGTCCTCACAGCCAATTGGCCTGGAGGTTAATTCCTCCCAATGTACCAACAGCAATCAAGGCTTAACTACAACAAGACTTTGCACTCAGCTCACAAAGGGGTGCACCAAGAGTATCCACCTCAGGTGATAGGAGAGGCTGAAATAATGACAGAAAACTTTCCCTACCTGGTGAAAGAAATAGACTTACAAGTCCAGAAAGCACAGAGAACCCCAAACAAGAGGAATCCAAAGAGGACCACACCAAGACACATCATAATTAAAATGCCAAGGGCAAAAGACAAAAAGAGAATCTTGAAAGACAGCAAGAGAAAAACAGTTAGTTACCTACAAGGCAGTATTCATACAACTGTCAGCTGATTTCTCAACAGAAACTATGGGGGCCAGAAGGGAGTGGCAAGAAATATTCAAATTGATGAATAGCAAGAACCTACAACCAAGATTACTCTATCCAGCAAAGCTATCATTTAGAATTGAAGGTCAGATAAAAAGCTTCACAGACAAGAAAAAGCTAAAGAAGATCACCACCACCAAACCAGGATTATATGAAATGCTGAAGGGTATTCTTAAAGAAGAGGAAGAAGAAATGGTAAAGATAAAAATTATGAACAACAAAATGACAACAAATACAAATCTACCAACAAGTGAATCTAAAAATCAAGTGAATAAAAAATCTGATAAACAGAATGGATTGATGAATATAATAGAATCAGAGACATAGAAAGAGAGTGGACTGACAATTCTCGGGGGGGGGAGGAGGTGTGAGGGGTGCGGGAAGAGATTGGACACCTATGATGACGACAGTGGCAGGGATATGGGCATGAGGTGGGGTGGGGAAACAGATGGAAAGGAGCTATGGGGGTAAAAAAGAGAAACATCTGTAATAATCTGAATATTTATTTAAAAATAGAAAACTATATTTGAATAGGTGCCTTCAGTAATTTTAAAAATAAGATTTGGCCAAGACCAGTTTGGCTCAGTGGATAGAGCATCGGCTTGCGGACTGAAAGGTCCCAGGTTCGATTCCGGTTGGGGGCATGTACCTTGCATGCAGGCACATCCCCACTGTGGGGCATGCAGGAGGCGGCTGATCGATGTCTCTCTCTCTCTCTCATCAATGTTTCTGACTTTCTATCTCTCTCCCTTCCACTCTGTAAAAAATCAATAAAATATATTTTAAAAATAATAATAATAAGATTTGTTCCACAAAGTTCAATTCAGTGATTATCTGCTTAGAACTGATTTTATGTATTATGAACAATGGAACAATCATCCAATAAATAAATGCGCTAATAGAAAAAAAGCATAGAAATATATATCAAATTGAAGATTAAGGATGAGAGGAAGAGATTGACTTATATTTTTTAACTTACATACTTCTATATTGTTTGTATGTTTTAGAACTAGCATGCCTTAATAAAAACTTATATCAAAATGCATCCCATGCAGTATTTAGTAATTAATAATTATTAACATATTAGTAACAGTAATAGCAACACATTCCATCTTTAAACATTTAAATCTTTTTTAATATATTTTTATTGATTTCAGAGAGGAAGGGAGAGGGAAAGAGAGATAGAAACATCAATGATGAGAGAGAATGATTGGTTGGCTGCCTCCTGCACGTCTCCTGCTGGGGATCAAGCTGCAACTGGGACATGTGCCCTTGACCAGAATCGAACCTGGGATCCTTCAGTCCACAGGCCAACGCACTGTCCACTGGGCCAAACCAGCTAGGGCTAAATCTTCATTTCACTCATTTGTCCACCATAAACATTCATTGAGGAATTACTATGGGAAGTCATAATATGAAATGTTATCCTTTCATCAATCTCTTCTAGAAAAGCAGCTTGTAAAGTAAAACAGGCAAAGAATTTAGAAGTTCAAAGGCCTGCTTTTAAGTCCTTGATTACTTACTTAAAAGCCATGTCACAGCTTCTCTGAGTCTCACTTTACTTGTGTAATGGTAATAACAATATGTTACAGAGTTGCTGCAAGGGTCAAACCAGCCATGGCACTTTATAAACCATGTAGTTTATACATTGCACAACATCAATTACTGAATCCTTAATGTTTTATAATAAACATGTTCTTCCTTTTCCAATCATCAGATCAACCCAGAAAGTCAACCTCCGATCTCAAATAAATGTACATATCTTGACAGCCATTTAACAGGAATTTCTACTTAAATATCAATATTTAAAAGATACCGTGTGTGTGTGTGTGTGTGTGTGTGTGTGTGTGTGTGTTCATTCACCACACTGGGCAAGCATCTTCCCAAACTCTAGAATTAAATGTCATTTTCAAATTCTCTGCTATTCCTCCAAAGCTTCCACATCCCTTACCAAAGAGAAAAAGACTGGCTCAGTCAACATGGTTCAGTGGTTGAACTTCAACCCATGAACCAGGTCATTCCCAGTCAGGGCATATGCACGGTTATAGACTGGATCCCCAGTGGGGGCGTGCAGGAGGCAACCAATCAATGACTCTCTTAATATTGATGTTTCTATCTCTATTCTTTTCCTTTACTCTCTGATATCAGTAAAAATATATTTTTTAAAAAGAGAGAGAGCTCTAACTGGTTTGGTTCGGTGGACAGAGCCTCGGCCTGCAGACTGAAAGGTCCCAGGTTTGATTCCGGTCAAGGGCATGTGCCTTGGTTGCAAGCACATCCCCAGTAGTGGGGGTCAGGAGGCAGTTGGTCAATGTTTTCCTCTCATTGATGTTTCTAATTCTAACTCTATGCTTTTCCCTTCCTCTCTGTAAAAAAGTCAATAAAAATTTTTTTAAAGAGAGAGAGAGAGGGAGGGAGGTATTGCTGCCTCCTCTAGATTTATAAACTGTCTACAATAAGAGAAACACACACACACACACAAAAATAAACAAACAAACAAACAAAAAACGAGAAATCCTGACAGTTATCAGAACACCAAATAAATTCACAAGTTAATTGGTCCTGACTAAATTTAAATGAATATAAAATAAAAATGCACTGCTCAAAGAACACTATGACACTATCATGAAAACAATGAATGCAGATTGTAACACCTCATTAAACCAAAAGCAAATCAAAATTTTATATGCAGAACCATATAAACTAGTGGCCTGGTGCACGAAATTTATACACATTAAAAGGGGACTAATTAGAGGAAATAATTTAATATTGCTATTTGCCCTTTCTCTATAATAGAAGTGTCAGAAATAAAATTAGTAAAATTTATATGAAAACCTTCCTCCTGGTCAGTGTCTGGGGTGCACCACAGGACCCAGAGTCAAGTCCCCACCCACCCACATGCACTTCAAAATCGCATGAGACCCAGGCCCACTCGGCCCCCACCCCCATTGGGCTAGATTCAGACCTGACCAGCCCCACCCTTGTCAAACCCTGCCAGGCAGGGGACATAACCTCAGGTTCCCTGGCCCAGTGCCAGCACAGGGTGCATGGCCTGAGATCCCCTATCAAGCCCCCTCAGGTGGGGGACATGGCCTGAGATTCCCCCACCAAGCCCTGCTGAGTGGGAGGCATGGCCTGAGGTCCCCCGTCAAGCCCCGCCAGGCAGGGAAGTGCAGCCTCGGGTCCGCTTGCTCGGTGCTGGGCAGGAGATGCAGTATTAGGTCCCCCGGCTTGGTGCCAGGGTGGAGGGGCATGGCTTGAAGTCCCTCAGTCTGGCATGGGGCAGGGGGAGCAGCCTGAGGTCTCTTAGCTCAACACCAGGACGCAAAGTGCACCTTGAGGTCCCCCGTCAAGCCCCACCAGGCAGGGGGTATGGCCTCATGTCCCTGGCCTGGTTGCCAGGGCAGAGGGCATGGCCTGAGGTCCCCTGTAAAGCCCTACGGGGTGGAGGAGGGCGTAGCCTCAGGTCCCTGCTGACTGCTCATTAAGACTCCTTATGGGAACTTGGCTTCAGCTATGGGTGCAGCCATCTTTGTGATGGAGTGATGGTCAATTAATGTATTCCCTCTTTATTAGACAGGATATTCTTGGGTAGTTCTAGTCCACAAGGTCCATGGCTTACAAAATGTAAGCTTTACTCAATATATTAAATACAAAAATGAAACATTTTGACACATATCACAATGGTAAACTTCTATTTTTGTCAATAGTGAGAAGACTAAAGTTAATAAAATGGCCCAAAAAGCCATCCCCACCACTTGCAGTGCAATCAGTCAATCTCAGCTAAGGATTATAGCTCAGGTGAGGGTTGGGGACTATAATATTCATGGGACTCCCATCCACAATAACAAGGACAGTCTTTTTTTTTTTTTTTAAGACATACTTTATTTTATTTTTATTATTTTCCATCCTTACCTGTGGATATGTTTAGAGCAGTGGTCACCAATTTTTCAGACCTCACGGACTACCAGTAGTGACCACTGTTCCAAAGGTTTCCTTAAACCAGTGGTCACCAACCTTTCGGACCTCACAGACCACCGGTTGGCGACAGTTGGTTTAGAGAGAGAGAGACAGAGAGAAACATCGATATGAGAGAGTGACACTGACTGGTTACTTCCCGGACGTCCCCCAACTAGGGATTGAACCTGCAACCCAGAAATGTGCCCTGACAGGAATTGAACCAGAAACCTTTCGGTGCACAGAACAACAGAGCCACTCTGGCCAGTCAACAGGTGCAGTCTTAATTTGTCTGTTTTTTTTTTTTTTTGGGGGGGGAGCCAGCCAACTTCCCTCAGCCCCTTCCCCTGGCCAGCTCCACCCCTGATGGGCCCCCACCACCCCAATTGGCCTGTGACTCCTCCCCCCAGCCGACCTCCTGTGGCCCCAATTGCCCAGATCAAAGGCCAGGCTGAGGGACCCACCTGTGCATAAATTTGTGCACCAGGCTTCTAGTTTCTTCATAAAGACAAAAAGGGAGACAAAAATCCACTACCATCAAATATGGGGGGAAGGCAGGGACTAAATGTAATATCAAGAAGGCAGAGTAGTAAGGACCCCAGTCTACTGGGATGCACTTTCATTTCTAACACATTTCTATTACTTAAGAGAGTATAGTCTTAGGAAACGGCCTTCGAGCTGATACTAGAAAAATAAATTGAGAATTATCTAAAGAATGGCAACCAAAAAAAGCTGCAAAGGCCAAGTGAGATGAGCCTAAAAATCAGAAGACTAGTCATCATGAGTGTGCAGACACTTGGTGGCAGGCACTGGGCTAACACTATACAGTACATGCATATTATCATCTAACAATTCTCAAGTAAGCCAGAAAGAAAAAGTCTAGAAATACATGCTTTAATTCTCCACATTGCCTCTCTCTGTGTCCCAAACCACACTTCTATCTCAATACCTCACCTATCCTATCACAGGAGAGAACAACCACAGCATTGTTCCAAGACAGAGGGCAGAATGGAGTTAACTGGCTGACAGCTTCTGGTTTCTCAGGTCTTCTGCTGAAAACGGGGTATGGCGGAGGAGCTTTCAAATAGAAAGTAGCCAGCTCATGAAAAATCTACATTCTGAAGACTTCACATCTAGGTTTATGATAGATTCTACAATGTTTGAGTTTTGAAACAAATACTATGAACATACCCCTTGGGCTATCTTTATTACTAGTATATCTACACAAATTCTAAATCCAGCCAGTGGACAGAAATGGTCATAGAAAGACTTTTTGGAAGATCAATTCAATAAACAGGAAAACTGCAATCCAAGCACATGTAAGTCTTTGAAAATGAACATCTACACTGCTGAAATAGCACTAAAGCAACAAATGCCAGTAATCCAATGGCCTAAGGCTAGTAAATTCCATTGCAAACAGATTTATCTGTTTTGTGCCACAGTGATTTTTGTATGTGTGGCAGTTAATAGAAATAGAAGTCTAATTACAAATTCAAAAGCAAGCTCTTTCTATTTTTCATACTTGGTATATTAGAAAGTAAGAAATGTCCTCAGCAACCACCTTTAATGTGCCACTTGAAAAACCAGATTCATATTAGCAAGTACTTACATGTCTGAAATCTGTAAAAACACTAAAACAAACATAAATAACCTTGATGTAACTACTTCAAGAAGAGAGATACAACTTTTCTCAAGTATTTGAATATTCTCTCCTGAGCAAAGAAAGCACAAAGTAAATGTGTTACCAGGCTTGGTAGTAAATAACCATTAAGCTTTGTAATCATTTTCTCCTTTAAGTTTTCCTATGTGAACACTATTAAATCATGCCAGTTCCACATTTTAAAAAAGCTCTGGGATACATATCCTAACTTTTGCTCTAAGAGGAGCTTAGAACGAGGTAGACCCACTTATTATTCACTATAATTTCAGTACACTTTGGTCGAAACAATATGGGCTCCTGAGCATGAGGGCAAGGCCCTGAATACCATTCACCTGTAGAAACCACTGAGGCAGCAACCATCAACTCACAAACTCTAAATAGCGTAACTGGTCTTAGGATATGTCTCAACATTTTGCAAAGGAAAAAAGGTATCTCTAAGTATCCTATATATAAATAATTTTATGTGGGAACCTCTTTCACGTCCCGCGTGGTTCAGGTTCGGGTACTGAAGAAGGCCACACGCAAATGAAAAGAGAGACTAGAAAAGCATTAATTTGGCAATATTGGGGGGCCAGGCGGGAGCCTTCCTCTAGTGCAGCGGTTCTCAACCTGTGGGTCGAGACCCTTTTGGGGGTCCATCGACCCCATCACAGGGGTCGCCTAAGGCCATCAGAAAACACAGATATTTACATTACGATTCACAACAGTAGCAAAATTACTGTTAGGAAGTAGCAACGAAAATAATTTTATGGTTGGGGGTCACCACAACATGGGGAACTGTATTAAAGGGTCATGGCATTAGAAAGGTTGAGAACCACTGCTCTAGTGGGAAGGACTACCACCTTCCTTTGGCCTTGCCATCCTTTTTATTCAGGTTTGGGATACACCCTTTGCCCTGAAACAGGCAATTCCAATAACAAGTAGATTATTTTATCAGTAAGGATTTACATGGTTATTTGTTGGGGAAGTTCATTGTCTCAAGTAGATAGGGTGGCTGGCTTTGACCTTTCAGAGCTTCAAGGTTTCAGCCTTCCGGGTTCCTCGTCCACTTTCTATTAGTGAGACAATTATTGGTTTCTGGCATCTTTATATACTTCAGTTGCTCCTATGTAAGACTCCAATAAAAATGTCTCTTTCAAGAATTACTAATATAATAAAAATTTAAAAACTAAAAAAAAAAAAAAAGAATTACTAATACAGTTGTCAGATATAAAGCTATTCATCAATATATAGGGTATCCCCCAAAAATGTACACACTTATTTCTATAGATTCTTTTAAATTTTAAAAATGAACTATATGTTAATAAACACTGATTTTATAATCATTCAAAGTGTATATCTTTTGGGGACATCCTGTAGTAACACTCTGTCATATACTGTAAAATTGGATCCAAAATAGTCCCCAGTGTAAAATGTGGGGACCCCACTATTTCAAGGCAATGAAAAGACTGAGGTGAAGTTTGCTGCAGAGGACCAGGACAGCAGTAGCCGCATATCTAACAGGGTATAGGAAACATTACTGTGGGGATGTCATTATATGACTTCAATGATCCCAAAAATTTATTCTGGTTTAAGGCAGAACTAATCTGTCCAAATTAATTATCCCAAATAATTTAATCAGTTCCCTCTTGACAACAAATATTCATAAATTAGAGAGGTACTTATATTTCAATTATCAAAGTTCATCATTTGTCTTTGTTAAGATATTGAAAGCTTTTGGCATCAGAAATGTTTCCAAGTTTTGCACTGTTTCATATCAACTCAGGATACAGAATTCAATCAAAAGTATGGAAATAAGACATAATAAAGTTTTAAAACTGTTAACTTTAATCCAATTTTAAAATAGGATCCTTACTCCCTGCTGGTGTGGCTCAATGTTTGAGCATCACACATGAACCAGGAAGTTTAATTCCCAGGCAGAGCACATGGCAGTGGTGATGCATGGAGGAGGCAGCTGACCAATAATTCTCTCACACCATTAATGTTTCTCTCTCCCTCTTCTTCCCTCTTTGAAATCAATAAAAATAAATTTTTTAAAGATAAACAGGACCCTTACTGTTAGTTTTGTGGTTGTTATTCCCAATAGTAAGCAAGCAATATGCATATCATAGTGCTTAGCCCAGGGCAAGCGTTCAATCAATGTTTATTGAATTAATGAATGAAAGGCCTTTAAGGCTGAAGACCTTTAGGACAGCAGGTAACTGAGTAAAATTTATTAAAATGTTCAATCTGACTCAATCAGGTTCCAATCATTAAATCTTGGCACATATAACTTCATTACTTGTTTTCATTACTATATTTTTTTAAAAAGAGAAAAATCATACCCTGACTGGTTTGGCTCAGCGTACAGAGTGTCGGCCTGCAGACTGAAGGGTTCCAGGTTCGATTCCAGTCAAGGGCATGTACCTTGGTTGCAGGCACATCCCCAGTAGGGGGTATCAGGAGGCAGCTGACTGATGTTTCTCTCTCATAGATGTTTCTAACTCTCTATCCCTCTCTCTCCTTCTCTGTAAAAACTCAATAAAATATATGTTTTAAAAGTTTTTTAAAAAGAGAAATCATACTATTTCCATTGCTAACCTCTCCATGCTAGAACTTATTATCATTTAAACCATAACCCCAAAGTGCTGCTAGCATTTATGTTCAGCTAACTTGTGCCACTCTGATTAAATAAGTATTATATAAGCCACACTGTTGTATAAAACATAAAGATAGTACTAGAACAATGAATGAAAACAAAATTACAATTAGGTTCACATATTATCACTGCTAATTAACATTTTAATCAATTTTGCATTGTGATTAGTGCCTATAATAATGGTAGTGAATTGTGCCTGACATTCTTTTTTCATTTCAAAATCACTATGAATATTTTTTCTTTTAAAATATAGATCTGGCAGTTGGGGGGAAGAGAGGAGGAGCGGAAAGATAAAATATAGTTTTGTTTTATTTTATTGATTTCAGAGAGGAAAAGGGAGAGATAGTAACATAGATGACAGAGACACATCAATCACCCTGTCCAGGAATCGAAACACGGCAACCTTTGGGTGCTCAGCGACACCCAACCAACTGAGCCACACAAGCAGGACACCCTGTCTATTCTATTACACATCAGTTCACAATGCCCTTGACCCTGTCCATACTTACTATAATAAGCTATGTGCATGCGTATTTTAAGTTGAGAAAAAAGCAAATAACAAATCTCCCAAAATCTCTTAATTACACATTCGTAAAAATGGTTCAATTTAATATTAAGTCTCTTTTTTTGCACCAAGTACGATACTAAAGAGTAGATGTACCCATGAACAAAAAGTTAAAAGGAGAAACTTCTAGTGCAAACTACACTACCAATAATTTAACGAAATTGCCACTCTGTAGATTTAATTTTTTTAAAAGGTTTTCACGTTTTAAATTCCACAACGCGCATTAATTACAACAGTTATTAAAAATCGACTTCATTTCCAAAAAGGCAACGAAAGCCAATACTTTAAAAGAGTTAGGATTTACCGGCCACCAGTTTACCCAATAGCTACTTTGTTTCATTCCCCCCATATCCACTACAAAAGAACATTGAGACGGTATAAAAGTGCAGTAACTTTCTAGGGATGAGATGTTAACAAATCAGCAGTCCACGGCAAACTTGGCAAATAATAACTCGAGCCGATTTTTTTTTTTATCCCAGAGTATCTATAAGGGGGGGGGGGAGGGAGAGAGAAAGAGAGCGGGGAGGAGTGTGACTCGAACTCAACTCTACAGATACATCTCCCTAAAATCAAAAGGTGCCTTTTACTTTCTTCCTAAGGGATTACTCTCAACATCCCCCCCCCCCCTTTAGATGCCGCTGTGACAGGGTGCACAGCGTCGGGCAGGCTGACATGGATTCGTGCAAAAGATGTCACTCGCGAGTAAAAGCACCGCCCTAGCGACTTAAATCTTAGTTTCCTTTGCAACAGTAACCTCAGGAGGCTCCTCAATGACTTGAGTCTTAAAAACTAGGAAACCGGCGAGCCAAGCCCCCCGTGGGCAATCGAGCTGAGAGAGCAGCCACGGGAGAGCGGGGGACACAGCGCACCCCCAAACCTGGCGGCTCGCTCGGGGCAGAGAGGCTGCTTACGGAAGTGCTGGGAGCCCGAGGGGCCTGCCGCAGCCCCCGGCTCCTCTCCGGTGAGCAGGGCCCGCTCCCACCGCCGGCGCGGTCCAGCCAGGGAGGGTTAACCCCTTCGCGCCCTCCCCACGCCCTCTTCCCGCCGCTGCTGCTGCTGCTGCTGCTTTCCTACCGGCAGGGGACGGCGCGCTCCGGAGCGGGGCGGGCCCAGGCAGCGGGCGGGCGGCCGCGGCACGGAGACCGCGGGCGGCTCGGGGCCTAGTCGCAGGCAGCGTGCCCCGGCGCCCTCCCCCACTCCCACACGCCTCGCTCCGGGCCCGGGTGCGGGCGCTCGCCCGCCGCCCGCCCCGCCGCCCGCCCGCCCAGTCTCGGGGGCCCCTTCCAGCCCAGGGCACGGGCCGGCAGCTACCTGTGGGCTGCGGAGGGCCATGGCGGCCCGTTTCAAGGAGCCTTGTCGCTCGCCCGACTTCTCACGCTGCTTCCCCCGCCGCCGCCATCTTCTCGCCCGCACATAGACACTCGCATCGGCCGCCGCGCCTGCGCACTGGCCGCGCACCGCGGGGCGCGGGGAGGCCGGGCGCGCCGCGCGCGTGCTGCGCCTGCGCGGCGGGCAGGTGGGCGTGCGCGGCGGGAGGCGGCCCGGGGTGGACTCTGAGCCCGCGCTCGCGGGGCGGAGGCCGGCCTTCCTGGACCTGGACGGGAGCCAGCCGAGCCCCGCTGCAGGGCCGGAGCGGGGAAGCGCAGGGGAGGGCGATGGAAACACCAAAGCGCCTAGGTGGTCCCGGCTTCTCACCTGGGGGGAGGCTGTCCAAGCGGTTGGTGGGCAGGACTGGGGACCTCCGGTGCCCGGGAGCCGCAGCCGCAGCCGCAGCCCCAGCGTCTCCCCGGAGTGAGCGCCGAAGACCCAGAGGGACTCCTCTGGTGTATGAAGGTCACATTTCCACCCATTCGTTCACTCACTCGCTTTTCATTCCTTCCACAAATACTGACAGTCTACCCTGCCATGCCTTTTGCTTGACCATGGGAGGATGCTGAAAAGCAAGCCAACGCGCGTGAGGCCTGGCAAAGCTAGTAAGCAGAGCTACGGTTACACACAGACCGCTGTATGTGCAGCTCAGACAGACCAGCTTTGGCCTCATTGGTTCAAGAAAAAGATCAGACAGAGGGTGAAAAACCAGGACTGCAGGCTTTATTAGAGAAGGACCTGCCTGGCTGTCTGGCAAGGGGAGAACAGGTGCAGAGGTGAACATGCCTTTTGCCGGGAGGAATGGGAAGGTATGGGGGCTTAGGGAACTCATACCTGCTGATGGGAGGCTTAAGGTATGGTCATATAGGGACAAGGACTTAGGGTATTTGGCAGGTGTCGATGGGTGGTTCAGTGTATAGTTCATATAAGGTGCCTAGTTAGGTACTCGGGAATGTTCAGGCTTCAGGTGCAGGTTACATCATACTTCGCCCTCCAGTTGAGGGAAGGAAGGATCTCTATCTTTCCAGGCTTTTGGTAATAGTTTTTTTTAAAAATTGAGAGTCCGGGCAAGGTCAGGGGGGGAAGGCCCGTCTTCCATAGCTACTTCCTGCTGAGAAGGGATATCTTTAGGGGCGTCTAGGGGTCTCAAGGATTCTGGTGACATAGGTGTGGCTAGGTGCTGAATTCAAGGCCAAATAGATCTCTCCCGTCTTCTGGTTGGCAAACGCCTGCATTCTGTTCTGCAAAAAAAAAAAAAAAAAAAAAGCTAGTGAAACAGCGCATGAGACAGGGGCCAAAGAGCAAAATTAAAAGAATAAATACCAGTGGGCCTAATAGTGGGAGGAGCCATGGGGTAAGTGAGCCAAAGCTGGCACACCCCCTTTCCAGCTGGTTGTGTCGTCTTTGGTCAATCCTGTCCCAGAGGGACTTAATGTGACCTTTGACAATTCTTGATTCATTTACAAAGTAGCAGCATTCTTCCCCAGGAAAGACACAGGCACCCCCTTTTTCTGCCGTCAAGAGACCTAAAGCACGCCAGTTCTTAGGACTGCTGTTGCCAAGGAGTCTACCTGCCTTTGAAGGGGATTCAAGGAATTGCTATAATGATGGAGATATCTTCTGAAAATGCAGCAGACAGTTTGTGGAAGAAATGACCAGAGGAGGAAATGCCTCCTTCTCCTTCCCCACTGCAGTGAGGACTCCTGTCCGCACTAAGAGGGGAACAAGGGCTGCCCTTTTGTGGCAGGGTCTGAGAAGACCAAGAGAGGATTCAAGTCCTCCCTCTGTTGTGATAGAAAGATGGGGGGTTAGGAAGACATAAAGACAGAGAAGTGTGACAGGTCCTGGGGGACACAGGTGTAGGCTGTAGGCCCACAGAGGAGAAAAGTACCCAGTGGAGGGCAGGATAAGGGAGGGGTTAAATTCATAGACTGTACACAGTAGTAAAGTGTAGGAGTAGTTGAGGTCGTGGTTTGAGAGGTATTTGTTACACAGGTAGTGTTTTCCATATCAGAGAGAGAGAGAGATGTTGTATAGGGTGCCTTGAAGTCTGGTATAGGTAAGAGTTAAGTTAGTGGTCCAATAGGTTGAGGTTGGAGTGGCTATGATGAGGGTTCGAGCCAGTGACAGACAAATCCAGCAGCATGTTAGCGAGTAGATGGGAAGTTGTGTTGATGGGGGTTGGGGGTGGGCAAAGGAGTAGGTCCAGAGTTTGTAGGGCGAAAGAGAATGTCCAAGCTGCAGGTACAGGTTATGTCATACTCCGCCCACCAGTTGGGGGAAGGAAGGATCTATCAGAAACAGTGAACCCCCTTTCTGAATAGGCAGTTTACCATCTGCTTTGGCCCCTTTTCTAGCTGAGTGATGTCAGGCAAGCCACTTCTCTTTCCTAAACCTTTGGTTTCCTCAGCTATGAATGAGACTAATAAAATGTCATAATTTTGCCCTAACCAGTGTTGCTCAGTGGATAGAGCGTTGGCCTGCGGACTGAAGGGTCCCAGGTTCGATTCTGGTCAAGGGCATGTACCTTGGTTGCGGGCACATCCCCAGTAGGGGGTGTGCAGGAGGCAGCTGATCGATGTTTCTCTCTGATTGATATTTCTAACTCTCTCTCCCTCTCTCTGACTCTCTATAAAAAATCAATGAAATATATTTTAAAGTTTTTAAAGTACATCATAAGATTTTTGTATCAAATTAGATGAGTGTGAGAGCCAGCCCTCAATGAAAATTGGCTACTGTGATTGTTATTCATAACCATTATCAACAAACATTGCCAGACCCAGTGCTGCCAGATCACCAGATCTAGTCCTACATTCCATAAGACACGTAGCCTGGTCTTTTTAAAAAATGGGATGCCATGAAAAATATGTCAGGAGAGAGACTGTTCTAACATAAAGAGCAGCAAAAACATAATCAAATAAAATGTGTGAGCCCTGGCTGGGTATCTCAGTTGGTTAGATCCATGGTTGGCAAACTGCGGCTCAAGAGCTACATGTGGCTCTTTGGCCCCTTGAGTGTGGCTCTTCCACAAAATACCATGACCTGAGCAAGTCTATTTTGAAGAAGTGGCGTTAGAAGAAATTTAAGTTTAAAAAATTTGGCTCTCAAAAGAAATTTCAATCGTTGTACTATTGATATTTGGCTCTGTTGACTAATGAGTTTGCCATCTACTGGGTTAGATCATTGTCCTGATATGCCAATGTTGTGAGTTTGATCCCCCATGAGGGCACATATATGAATCAGACAATGAATGCATAAATGAGTGAACAACAAATTGATGTTTTTCTCTAAAATCAATATTTTTAAAAATCAAATGTATGGACACTGGTATTTTTTTTTAGCTAGTAAATATTTTTTGGCAATTGTAGAAATTTGAATATGGCTTGGATATAGATAATTTTAGTGCATTACTGATAAGTTTCATAGAGTAATAAGGATATCATGTAAGAGAATGTTCTCATTGTTAGGCTACGCATCTGAAGAATTTAGGAGTGAATGTCATAGTATCTATGAGTTATTATTTTTAATGGTTCAACAAAAAATAATTTTGTAAACACAAATATACGTACTAGTAAAGAGAAAGCAAATAATGCAAAATGTTAACAATTATTGAATCTAAGTGGTAGTATCAACTTTGTTGTATGTTTGAATTTTTTATAACAAAAAGCTGGGGAGGGGGAATATAAATTGTATCCATGTTGTGGTTACAACCACAGAAACATTATGTTTGTACATGGATAAACACTGGGAGAGATCTGAAAACCAGTGACTTATGATGGTTTGTATCTGGTTTTGGTGAAAATGGAACTTGAACAAAAAATCCAAATTATAATAAATAAGAAACAGTTCAAACGTTTAAATCACTCACAGAGATATTAACACCTGATTTCAATACAAGGAGATAAATGATTTGTGAGTAGGAAAAGGAGAGAGAGAGAAAGAGAGAAAGAGAGAGAGAGAAATGAAAATGCTCTGCTGCTGGCTTTGAAGATGAAGGGAGGGGCCATGAGCCAAGGAATACGGGCAGCCTCCAGAAGCCAGAAAAGGCAACGCGACAGATTTTCTCCTAGAGCTTTCCGAAGGAACATAGTGAATCTTGGGGCCCAAATAAGTAAGTTTTCTTGATTTTAGCCAGGAAATTGCTTGTTGTTACAGAAGCCATAGGAAATTAATACAGCGGTTAATACCATCTTCTTTGCAAGCATGCTGCCAGGAGGAAATGAAGTTATGGGGCTAGCACATGGAATATTGTGCCTGTCAGGTGATAACAAAGTTTTATTACCATTTTCAACAAATGGTAAGAGAGTATTTATTATATCCCAGGGTAGGTGTAAGGTTTCCCCAAAGAAGTAACATTTGAGCTAAGTCTTGATGAGTATGTCTTCGTCAGAAGGGATACATATTTCGCCATCTGAATCAATGGAACATGATCCGACAAGCAGAAATTAATTCCTGGCCCCAAGGGGGCACAATATTTCAATTAGGCTAATCCTACCTGGAAAATTCTTTTCTGGAACTCTGATAGCATAGAGGAATACCACTAGTTGTGTGACTTTGGGCCACTACCTAACCTCTCTGAATCTCAATTTCCTCATCTATAAAATGGGAGAAATTATACCTGCCAGAGATGTAGTGAAAATAAATATAATAACAGATAACATGTAAATATAGCCCTAACTGGTTTGGCTCAGTAGATAGAATGTTGGCTCTACAGCAGCGGTTCTCAACTTGTGGGTCGAGACCCACAGGTTGAAAACTGCTAGCAAGGTGGCCTAAGACCATTGGAAAACAGATATTTACATTATGATTCATTAACAGTAGCAAAATTACAGTTATGAAGTAGCAACGAAAATAATTTTAAGATTGGGGGTCACCACAACATGAGGAACTGTATTAAAAGGTCACAACATTAAAAAAGGTTGAGAACCACTGGGGCCCTAAATCATGACTTGCCTGAAACTGCACCTCTCATAGTGAGACAGATGGGGATTTTAAACATGGGTTTGCCAAATGCCGAGTTGGGATCTTACTTAGAAATTGAGTCAAACCATGTACCATGAAAATAAATTTTTGAGACAATCTGGAAGTCTAGGTAAGGCCTGAAGGATACCAAGGGATTATTTACCCCTTAATGTGATAGGCGTGCTAGTGGCATTGTGGTTATACTAGGAAATACGGCTTCTTGTTTTAAGAGATGTTTGCTGAAATACATAAAGGTGAAATGACATGCTGCAGGGGATTTGCTTTAAAATGCTTGAGGGGGTGGAAATAATAGGTGAAGCCAACGTGACAAGATCTTGACAACCACTGAATCTGCGATATGCAAGTGTCAGTTCAGGTCCTCTGAGAATCAGTTCCTTTCTACCTGGGCGGGAAATTAGGAGGCAGCTGGTGGAGCCTTGAGAGTAGAGTATAGGGCTGTTCCCTGTGGAAGACAGGGGAAGGAAGGAGGGCTGGATGGGAAAAGTCTTTAGATATGGGCAGTCTTCAAAAGTTTCAGCATGGCCCTAACCGGTTTGGCTCAGTGGATAGAGCATTGGCCTGTGGACTGAAAGGTCTCAGGTTCGATTCTGGTTCAAGGGCATGTACCTTGGTTGTGGGCACATCCCCAGTAGGGGGTGTGCAGGAGGCAGCTGATCGATGTTTCTCTCTCATCGATGTTTCTAACTATCCCTCTCCCTTCCTCTCTGTAAAAAATCAATAAAATCTATTTTTTAAAAAAAAGTTTCGGCATGGCTGGCTGGTAGTCCTTGAGCCAAGTTTGCCCATCAGAGAAGTCCCATGTGTCTCAGGAAATAGCCTGCCTAGTAGCTAGCTGTGTGAGCACTCAGTGGCTGCTGTCACAAATGACCACAAACTGGGGGCCTTAAGACAATAGGCATTTATTGTCTCCCCGCCCTTGAGGCCAAAGGCCTGAAATCAAGGCGTCGGGTCGGCTCTTCTGGAAGCTCTGAGGAGGAACCCATCCCATGCCTCTTCCAGCTTCTGATGCTACTGGCAATCCATGGCGTTTCTCAGCGGTAGCTTCATCGCTCTCATCTCTGCCTCCATTGTCACTCGGACTTCTTCCCGTGTGGCTCTGTCTCTGTGTCACATAATATAAACAACACAGAGGACTTCTCATCCAGAGCCAAATCAAATCTCAGGTTGTCCACTGGAGCCTCTAATTGTGCCTAGCTCTGCCGGGCTTGCTATCTGAAATCTGCTCATTGATGAACATCAACCTCAAACTCAGCCCAACAATCTGCCCCGGGAGGGAAGGGAACAGACAGAGGAGGGGGAGACAGATTGCACACTGAGACCCAGCCTCTCGCTGAATGGTGTGTGGAGTGGAATTGCTCACCCTTTTATTTCTTCTCTCTCTCTCTCTCTCGCTCTCTCTCTCTCTCTCTCTCTCTCTTAATTTTTGATGGCAGAACTCAATAGTCAAAGTCTCTTCTTAAGGAAAGGTATCTCTCCTATACATTGCACTATTTCCTTGTCTCTGTCCTTCTCCAGACAGCATACCAGCCTGCAGACACCACCATCTAAAAGTCTGTGGACGAAAGGGGACACATGCTGACCTGACAAGCTCAGGGGAGGCCTGCAGGCGGTCTTGCACACTCAGAGACCTACAGTCACCACAAAGGATGGTCTGAAATGGAACTTTAACTAAATGCAGTGATGGTGGGTAGTCACCTCCTAGGCCGGTATCTTCACTGACAAGGTCAGCCTTTACCTTAACTGAGCCTGTCTTTTTGCATCTATGATAACATATCCTTGAAATGTGTGGGTAACTGGTAACTTCCCTTTTTCCAGACCCCTTGGGGCACAACCTAATGTACTGAGCACCAGGATAGATATCACAAACTCCTTCTTTGTTGTCATCATGTTAATTGTTGACTATTAACTATCCTGCACCCACTTAAGTGTATGTCTATCATTTTACTTTTTATCCAATCCCAGAGGCTCCTGCTCCCCCCCCCATCCCCTACTCACCCCCCTTCTCCGCTTTGCTTTCTCCCGCCTCTCTAATCTATCACCAGTGGATTTCATGTAACCCACCTACATCCGGTCCCCTCTTTGATTGCAATGTATAAGCATAGATGAAAACCTGCTATTCTCTGTAGCACTCTCCCAATCCCTTGAGATAGTGCTTCCCCACAATTGTTGACAGTTTGGCCCAAATAAACGCACAAAAATTCTTTACAGGTCTAAATGTTTTTATGTTAACATAACAAAAATCAAGAGATTTTGAAGGAAAAAAAATAACCCATGACTCAGCAGCAGGTGAACCTGGCTTAAATCCAGTGCTAGAAGCCTCGGCTTCCTCCTAACGTGCCCTCAGGGTCTCCCAGTGCCTTGGAGAGTCAGATAAGTGCCGGGCAGACTTGGAGACAATGCTGCAGGAGTCTGAGATGACATGGAGGGCCATTTGTGTTCCCATTTGGGATAACAACATGCACTGGCATGGAAACCAGTGGAGGTGATGTGGGAAGATGGTGAGACTGAGGAGCACAGGAGGACATCACAAGTGAAGAACCTGTGACTGAATCCCAAGCTGGAGACAATTTTGGGGCTCCTGGATACGGCCATGCCTGAAACTAACAAAAATTTATAGACTTCCCAATGAAGCCATTCTGCATAGGCTGCTGCAGAGGAGCTAGTGAGCGGGAAAGAAGCGAAAGCACCGATGAGAGAGGGGAGAAAGGCAATGTTCACCCACTGCCATATTTCTGATTTGTTGGACTGGGCAGATGGGACGGTCTAGGAGGAGCTCTTCAACTACACCCAGAACTCCCCTGGTTGCTCTCAATCTGATGACAGAAACACAAGCTCAGAGAATGGCCGTGCTTATCTGGAGGCACAGCGCTTATGTCTTGTCTCTCTCTTTGTTTCCATCAGCACACCTTGTGTGAACGTCACAGCAGAGCTGAAGAACAATATCACCACCAGCAATGCAGCAAGGGGACCAGATCTCCCGGTTTCAGAGTTCAATGCTCCTGGGCTTAAATTCTGGCTTTGCCCGCTCAGCAAGTGATTTGATTTTCCTCCGTCTGTTTCTTCACCTGTAATCGTGTGAAAACAAGTCAAACCTCCAGCGCAGTGGCGAGGTACACAGATGGAGACATCAAATGCAAAGCACACTGCAGGACGCCTGATGCATGGAAAGTGTTTCATAAGGAGTGCATGTGATGACCATCATTCTGGGACCTCCAAACAGAAAAACAGTTTCTGACTAACTGGCCTGTGACATGGATTATTCCTTTCCAATTTAAGATGCTTTCTTTTAATGGAAGGTTAAAAAATAATAAAAGTGTAATTGGCATTTGATAGGTTATTACTATGTTGTGTGTGCTCTACAATTAAAGTGATTTGCATATAAGATGATATTGCTGCTGTTGTCACTATTGACATGTTAGTAATACAATAATTTTGAATTTAATTTTGACAGAAGATTCTAGGAATAGTAGCCTTCCAAGAGAGGGAGAGGGGCACCCACCACTGGTCATGGGCTACCCCCAGTAGTACTATGATCTCAAACTAATTGAATGAAGGGCCAGAGGCAGGAGACTAAAGATCCATCTTACTTTTAAAAATCCAGTTTGTTTTAATTCTTCCCAATCATGAAGGCGATACAAGCTCAATATGGACAGGCAAAGAAGAAAAAACTCATTTCTTTTCAAAGACAAACACTGTTGGCTTTTTGGTGTATAATCCTGAAAGGAAGGGAGAAGGATAGAGCTAGAAATGTCAATGATGAGAGAATCACTGATTGCTGCCTCCTGCACACCCCACACTAGAGATCGAGCCTGTAATCTGGGCATGTTCCCTGACCAGGAAGTGAACCATAACTCCTGGTTCATAAGCCAATACTCATCCATGGAGCCACACTGGCTGGGCTATATATATATTTTTAACATAATAGTGAGAATTTAAAAAAATATATTTTTTTATTGATTTTTTACAGAGAGGAAGGGAGAGAGATAGAAAGTCAGAAACATCGATGAGAGAGAGACATCGATCAGCCGCCTCCTGCACGCCCCACTGTGGAGATGTGCCTGCAAGCAAGGTACATGCCCCCAACCGGAATCGAACCTGGGACCTTTCAATCCGCAAGCCGACGCTCTGTCCACTGAGCCAAACCAGTCTCGGCAATAGTGAGAATTTTTTTTTTACAGAGAGGAAGGGAGAGGGATAGAGAGTTAGAAACATCGATGAGAGAGAGACATCGATCAGCTGCCTCTTGCACGTCACCTACTGGGGAAATGCCCGCAACCCAGGTACATGCCCTTGACCGGAATTGAACCTGGGACCTTTCAGTCTGTAGGCCGACGCTCTATCCACTGAGCCAAACCGGTTTCGGCAATAGTGAGAATTTAATTTAGTTCAATGATGCATATTAAACACCCAAGACAGTGCCTGGCACTTAGATACGGCTCAGGAAATGAGAATGTTATTGTTGTTATTACTATTGGATATCTGATTTTGTATTTCCTATAACATTAATGTAATTATTTTTCCCTTTTATTAAGAATAAAAATGCATAAACATTATTTTAAGTGATAGTACAATATTCTGTCCTGTGCATGTTTCATGTATATAAATTGTTTCTAATTGTTTATTCTTAAGAATATTAATGAACATCTTCATGCCCAAGGTCTTCTCTACATTTCAAGTTATCACATTGTATTAGTCAGGGTTCTCCAGATAAACAGAACCAATAGGATACCAATAGATATAAATATACAATGATTTATTATAAGAAATTGACTCATGTGATTATGGAGGCTGAGAAGTCCCCCTAACCACCACCTACAAGCTGGAGGCGCAGGGGAGCCGATGGTGTACGTTCCAATCCGAGAGCAGACCAATGTGGTGAATATGTTGACCCTGGGGAGGGAAAAGGCACACTTATACCCGGAACACTGTCAGTTCCAGCCTAGATGAATTGCTGAGCCTTGCAGGTGGAAGGGGTATAAGGTAACCCACTGGCCACCAAGTGGGAGGTGGGTCTCCGTGGTGAACGGTGCCATATTTGGAACTCAACATTGGCCATGTCTCTGGCAATGGCAGCTAATTGAGCCTTGGCAAGCAGAGCCCATGCACAGCCTCTGTCCCTGCTACCATGACGACTCCGTTCACGTGCCATGTGCCAGCACTGGGCTGGCCAAAGGACGACTGGCTGGCATCTACTGGCAATGTCATTTTGCTTACTCAGTTGCTCAATGCCTCTTGCATTGTGAATGCCCTTCAGGGAATATTGCATGTGGTACAAAGATCTGCATACTCTGTGCCCACTTGTGCACACCTATCCACATGCCTCCTCTCCAGTCCTATTTGTCCCCAGTCGTTTTTTTCTTCCAAGTCTCTGACCAACCAGTCAAGCCAGTTGCCACTGCCCACGAATCTATACTCGTTCTTATCTAGGCCTACTTTTCTTTCTCCGCGAAGTGGATGGCCAGCTGCACCAGCCAAAGTCTGCCTCGTGGGAGGAGTTGCCTTGTCTTTCAAAGTCTGACTCATGCGCAGAGTCTTTGAGTCTGTTTTCTTGTGGATGCCCTATTAGTCAGGGTTCTCTACAGAAACAGAACCAATAGGGTGTGTGTGTGTGCGTGTGTGTGTGTGTGTGTGTGTGTGTGAAAGAGAGAGAGAGAGAGAGAGAGAGAGAGAGAGATTTTAAGGAATTGGCTCATCCTATATAATAAAGATGTAATATGCAAATGGTGGTTATGCCATGAAGCATAATGACCGACTGCATAATGACCAGATCACAGATCAGCAGGAGGGTGAAGCAGCAATTTGAAGCAGGTGGCAGAGAGCTACAGGAGGGAGCAGGGCAGCAAGCTATGAAGGCTATCTATACTAATAAAAGGGTAATATGCTAATTAGATCAGGAGACCTTCTGGACCTCCTTCTAGACAAAGCCATGGTGGTGGGACTGAGGCAGAGGCTGTTAGGGCGATTAGGCTGGTGGGTTACTAGGCCAGTGGGCGGGGGAGCAGTTGGGGCCAGCAGGCCGGCAGACAGGCAGGCAGGTGAGTGGTTAGGAACCAGCGGTCCCGGATTGTGAGAGGGATGTCCGACTGCCGGTTTAGGCCCGATCCCTAAACCGGCAGTCGGACATCCCCTGAGGGGTCCCAGATTGGAGAGGGTGCAGGCTGGACTGAGGGACACCCCCCCATGCATGAATTTCATGCACCAGGCCACTAGTTAGTTATAAACATTGGATTGGAATCCAGGTCTCTTCATCCCATTCCAGAACCAAAATGGCCCACAGCTTCGGCACACTTAGAAGTTCAGAATTGCGTATAGGAATGACATGTTTTTAGCACCTTTAGAGGCCTGAAGGGTGGGGCTGTGACTTCCAGGGAGGATGAATCACTATTGTGGCTTGCCTGGTGAAATGATTGCATTGAGCAGAGCATGAAGTTGCCACACCAGCGGATGCTGGAGACCATTCAAAGGGCTGGGTCACACATAAGGGCTTCCTGCCCTGTCAACAGGAAGTTCACAAACACACTTCACTCTCTCTGGGAAGCAGCAGGTGTGTGGCCCCTGCAGGGATTTGCTCCAAGACCTTCTCCAGCCTTTTCAGGCTGAAAGTTTCAGCTCCCCCTGGACTGAGTTGTGCTTTGCCGGAGAGAAGCCTGTGGTTCAGGTTTTGGCCAGTGCAAACCCGGCACAGCTGTTAGCAGTTTGGCAGAGACTCCAACCCAGAAATGCCTGTGGGTGAGAGACAGAACCCCCTAGTGAGCAGAGGTTCTCTATGGAGCATGCCTGAGACTCCCCAGGAGAGCTTGTGAAAACACACATTGCTGGGGGATGATTCAGCACATCTCTGGGGTAGGGCGGGAGAACCTGCATGTCTACCAAGTTCCCTGTGATGCTTAAGGGGCCATTTTTGGAACCACCTTTTGAGGACCACTGCTCTAGAGCGCCCCTGGAGGACTCCCTGAGGTCTGCACACAGAGAATTGCTCCCACAGTAGGCCCCAAATGAATGCTGCCTTTATTTTCACCCTTTTGTCCCCAATTTTAATGTTGGGTGTTTTCTTTTTAAACCTCATGGGAGGATATTTTTCTATTGATTTTTAGAGAGAGTGGAAGAGAGAGGGAAAGATAGAAATATCGATGTGAAACACAGATGGGTTGCCTCCTGCACGAGCCCTGACCAGGGCCCTGACCAGGGAGGAGCCTGCAACCAAAGTACATACTTTTGACCGGAATTAAACCTGGGACCCTTTGGTCCATAGGCCATCGCTCTATCCACTGAGCAAACTGGCTAGGGTGTTCCTGTGGAAACCTCTTTCACGTCCCAAGTGATTCAAGGTTCCCGGTTCGAGGTTTGGGTTCTGGAGGAGGCCACACGCAAATGAAAAGAGAGACAAAAAAGCATTAATTTGGCAATATTGGGGGGCCGGGCGGGAGCCTTCCTCTAGTGGAAAGGATTACCACCTTCCTTTGGCCTTGCCATCTCTTTTATTCAGGCAATTCCAGGAACAAGTAGATTATTTTATCAGTAAGGATTTACATGATTATTTGATGGGGAAGTTCATTTTCTCAGATAGGGGGTGGCTGGCTTTGACCTTTCAGAGCGCCAAGGTTGACCAGCCTTCCAGGTTCCTTGTCCACACTTCCTATTAGTGAGACAATTATTGGTTTCCGGCATGTTCCCAACTTTAGAACCCAAGTAGGGAGATTCTGGCTCTCGGCCTATATCTATCTTGGAGATCAACACATAGGATTCAGAGAATGGGGTGAATTGTTGCTGTAGTATTTTAAACAGCTTTATTGAGATATAACTCACACAATTCGCCCATTTTAAGTGTACAGTTCCGTGATTTTTTTGTATAATCACAGACATGTACAACCACAACTGCAGTCAAGTTTAGGACATTTTCATCATCATGAAGAGAAAACCCTACCCCTTAGCATAGCTCCACACCCCTTCTTTTTTTTTAATTTTTTTAAATTTTTTTATTTATTTTTCACAGAGAGGAAGGGAGAGAGACAGAGAGCCAGAAACATCGATGAGAGAGACATCGATAAGCCACTTCCTGCACGCCCCACAGTGGAGATGTGCCTGCAACCAAGGTACATGCCCTTGACCGGAATCGAACCTGGGACCTTTCCTTCCCCAGGCCGACGCTCTATCCACTGAGCCAAACCGGTTTCGGCTCCACACCCTTTCTTATTCCGACCCCAGCCCTAAGCAACCACCAATCTACTTGTGCCTGTTCTGGCCATTGTGTATCAGTGGAAGTATACAACCTGCGGTCCTATGTGTCTGGCTTCTTTGACTTAGCATAAGGCTCACCCATGTTTAGCCTGTGTCAGCGCTTTGTCTCTGTTTGTGGCTGAGGAATATCCCACTGTACGATGGGCCACATTTAGCTCATCTGTTCCTCCATTGCTCTTATTTTTGCAGTGAAAAGTGACCTGGCTCTTGGTTAAGATTCCCGAACACACACATGGAGTACATTTTCCTTATTTAAATTTTAGAAAAAGGACTTGGGCAGCTCTGAGTTCCTGTCCCCTGGAGCACTCTCTCGGTTGCCCCCAGCTGCAGGTGAGAACTCCTCAGACCTCTCTGAGATCGCCGTGTGGGAAAGGCCGGGTGTCCAGTGGTCCAGGCGGAGGCAGCCTTCCCCCAAAGCAGACATCTGAGTGGAGCTGTCCCTCAGCGCCCCCGGCTGGAGCAGTAGGATCTGCTAGCTGGGTCCCACCTACCTAGTTACACTGTTGTTTTAACCGCCACGACCAGGTGGAGGGTGTAACGGGGCAGCTGGGTGCGTTCCCCGGAGGAACTGAGCAGGGAAGTCTCTGTGCTGGCCAGCATCCTCCAGCGCAGATGAAGGCAGAGGCCTCTGACCAGACTGTCTCCCGCCTTCTATCCTTGCCCCTCCCCTCTCCTCCCCTCTACAAAGGAAAGGGCAGACGGCACTTCCCTTGAAGAAGGGGAGCAGGGTCTCCTCTGAGAGCTGTACCCTGCTCTCCTGTCTCACCACTTCCTCTCTGGCCTTGGCTCCCCTCTCCTGCCTCACGCACTCCCCTCACCGGAAAAAATTTAAAGCTTGGCCGAGTTGCAATTCCCATGCATAACATGCATTCACCTGAAGTGTACCGTTTGGTGAGTTTTAGTACATTCGTACCACCTGTCCCTACCTGCCCTGCCTGTGGTTCTGTTCTCGCCGCCAGGAGTCGGCCTCGGGCGGGCCCCTGCGGCCACGTTCACCACCAAAGCTGGCACAGAGCAGACGCCCAGGGAATGCGTCACCTTCCTGAATATAAAGCCGGCAAGCTCCACGGAGAAGGTGATATGTGAGCTGGTCTCAATTCAAGAATATGGGCAGGTCCTTGAGACAACGGCCTGGCCTCAGCTGATGTGGGGTGAGGACCTTGTCCGTGGGGGCTCTGGCCAGATGGGGTTTGGTCCTCTCTGCAGACCCAAGCCCCGTGCAGACTTACCTTCTTGTACCTGCTGCCTCGCTGCCATCTCTGAGGTAGGGGACAGCAATCGCAGCTGATGGTGGAGTGAAAATTAAGGACACTCCCCCGGTTAACCCTTCAGCTCACATATTTGCATCGTAGAGGGACGTGGGGACTTTAAATGGTGGTCACTTTCCAGTGGTCGGCAGAGAGGGGTCTGAGCTGGCAGACTTGTGTCTGACACAGGCCCACTGTCCTCTGATGCCAGCCACGGCCACAGTGGTGGCTCAGGGCAGGCTCAGCGACCCCAACAGCGCCCTCCTCTCACACACCGTGCTTCTTGCTGCCTCAAGGCCTCTCAGACACCGACCAGCTGTGTCCTGGCTGCCACCAAGTCCAGGTGTAGTGTGTAACCGGGGCAGCCGTGGTGCGTTCCCTGGAGGAATTGACCAGGGAAGTCTCTCTCTGCTCCCGGCCAGCATCATCCAGGCCCAGATGAAGGCCCAGCCCCCCCAATGTCTCCTGACAAGAGCGCCTCCCCCTTCTATTCTTTCCCCTCAATCTTTCTCCCCGCCGCTCCCCTGGAGGAGAGGGCACGCAGGCTTCTGAGAGCCCTGCCCAAGGGCAGAAGCCCGTAAAGGCGTGCCCTCTCCTTCCTCTGGCAGATGACACAGGAACACACCTGCTGCTCCATTGCGCTGACACTCCCCCAGCAAGAGATGCCATCTGGGTCCCCCACCCTGAATTTGGGGGGCCTTTGTGATGATGGCCTCAAGGAGCGAAATGCAGCAAAGGAACATTCCGTGACATCCCAGGCCATGGGGGGCTGCTAATCACACTTGGGACCCTCGCTCTGGGAGCAGAGCAGGAGCAGAAGAAGTTTGGAAAGTGACCATGTGAGAGAGACTCGGGGGAGGGGAGGGAGAGTGTGAGAGTAAGTGAGAGAGAGGGGGATGCTGAGCCCAGCGGTTTCAGTGCCCCCACAGCCCCATCATGCAGCGAACTTCATGAGTGGACGTGAGTCCCCAGTGAGAGTTGCTTAGCTCAGTGTTCAGCAAACTGCGGCTCGAGCCACATGTGGCTCGCGAGTGGCGGTTTGCCACCCTGTTGACTAATGAGTTTGCCGACTACTGGCTTAGCTGACCCACTCAACCCTCAGATGTGTCTGCAAAAATAATTTATTATGGCTTTAAGCTACTACTTAAAACTATAATGACTTACTACTTGGCAATATTTATCTATTTTCCTCTCCTTTTTAAAAAAATATTTTTATTGATTTCAGAGGGGAAGGAAAAAGGAGAAAAAGAGAAACATCAATGAAGAGAATCATTGATCAACGGCACACCCTTACTGGGGATTGAGCCCACAACCCAGGCATGTGCCCTGACTGGGAATCAAACCATAACCTCCTGATTCATAGGTCTACACTCAACCAATGGGTGACACTGGCCAGGCTAAAGCACCTTCTTACCAGCTTTCCCTCCTTCCTGGGGATCACCTCCCCAAAGACCACCCCCCAAAGAAACCACCTGCCTCACGTCCTTGTCTAAGGGTCTACATTCACGAGAATCCGGACCGATTCCAGCACTGACCAGCGGGGTAGGGGAGCTCAACCAGCTTGGGTAAGATCGTTAACCCGAGCCTAGGATTCTTCCTCTCGAAATGTCTCATTTCTAACCTGAGATTCTTCTGAGGTTAAAATAAAAGAATCCCCGTGGCTTTAGCTTCTGACGGCCAGTGTCCCATTTGGGGCAGCTCATTGGCTCAGAGGCAAATTCTTATCCAGTTTTCCAGGTGTGATGGGCATGGCGGTAGTTCCATCCTCCTCCCAACGCTGAATTGCTAACGGTGCCCGCCCCTTGTGACTGGGCTTGTCTGCTGGCCTTGCAAAACCACGCGGCAGAGGCACCACCTCAGGCCCAACGTGGGGAAAAGGTGACCTGTGTTTGTGTTTGTTTTTGTTTTGTTTTTTAATTTAGGAGTTAACAGAATAGGACAGTGAAAGAGGCTTTAGGCTAGCCTGTCTAAATCTATACACTCATAGATCTCTTTATTTATTTGTTGTTGTTAATCTTCTTCACCCCAGGATATTTTTCCATTGATCTTTTAAAGACAGTGGAAGAGAGAGGGAAAGACAGAGGGAAAAATCTATGTGAGAGAAACACATTGATTGGTTGGCTTCTGCACGAGGCCAGACCAGGGCCCAGGCTGGGGAGGAGCCTGCAACCAAGGTACGTGCCCTTGACCAGGATTGAACTCGGGACCCTTTTGTCTGCAAGCTGACACTCTATCCACTGAGCCAAATGGACTAGGGCGACCTCTGTTCTTATAGAGCTGTTATTGTATCTTTCTGATAAAGATAATAAATTACTTGTCATAAACTATGTTTCTCTGGTTTCTAATATCCTTTTCTAGTCTATTACCCTAAATAACACAAATTTAAGCAAATAGTTTCATTTCAGATCACAGAACTTAGTGAGTGCTGCAATCAAGGATCTGAATGAAATTCCTCACAAAATATAATAATTAGAAGAACAATGAAAGCTGAATCAAAATGTCCCAGCACCCCACAACACTAAAAGGCAGTCTGGTTTTTGCCAAATTATATTTGGCCTCAATATTCAAGGGGTTCTTTTTTATTTGGGCAGAGAAAATAGGACTAAAGAACATTACAATAACCACACAAGACTACAAATGCAATTATAAAATAAGCCATATCCTAGCAGGCAAATCATTTTAATGTGTTTCGAGAAATGAATACTCTGCAAGAAATTAAAGAAAAAAATCAATGTGCAAGAAATTAATTATAAAGAAATAAGACACAGAAAAGCTTTGAGTGTCATAAATTACAAATACAAAAGAGCAAATTAAAAAACAAGCACATGATTACAGATTTTGATAGCATTACTAGCCAGAACATACCCAATGAATTACTTAATTATCAAATATCTTACTAATTTTGACAGAAGGCTGATGGTAATGATTAACTTTGATTGATTCCAAAGGACTTTATTTGTCCTTCAATTTCAAGGAAACCTGTAAAGATGACTACCAGGAACTTTGAAAGGGTGTTCTTTTTCTCAAAGAACTCACCTGCAAGGGGTTTTCCCTGCTACCCACCGAATGTGTACATTCACTCAACTCTTTTAACTAAGGCAACCAAAATACAATTTCTTGAGATCCCCAAATCATCATCAGAAGCCACAAATTCTACCCATGTTAAAAAACAAACAAACCCACAAAGAAATGAACAACCTCCAATGCTGAGGGCAATCATCAATAATTCTATAAAGTGCAAGACGGTTCACTGTTACAGATTTCGTGGATTTCATGCTAAATTTTCTTTTAAAAGAATGGGTGGATGAGAGTGGATCAGGACCCCAGCCATGCCCTGGGTTGAGAAATAACCCGTATGAGAAAGGTGATCTGTGGATCTGTCCTCAGGTATCTTTTCAACTCTGTGCACACTGCTGAGGTAGGAGCTTTGGAAGGAGTACGGGACTTCTTAAGGGAGTGTCCTCTTGGCTGAAAGTGCCCTCTTGCTCATTTGGGGGCCTAAGACAGTCATGGTTCATATTCATTGGCCATGTGTGACCTTACAAAATTCAAAGAGTTGTATCAGACAGACCACAGCCACAGGGGAGAGCAAGATCCAAGGCAAAGCCATAGGAGACGGGCAATATCCTGGCACTGACTACGGGACATCTGCTGTCTAGTGCAAGCTCAAGGGGTGGGGATCGGGGGGTGAGGTGGAAAACCCTGGCAGGCAACCTACAAAACGGTTATTAGCAAATGGTATCAAAAAGTTATCAAAACATTTCAAAAAACTTTAAAAACTGCCAGGCTTGGCAGACGCCCTCCGCAGGATCTCCACGTACCTGTGGAGCTGCCCCCTGCTCCAGAAGTTTGTCCTGGAGGCCAGGAAACCGCCCCCTTCCCTCTGAAGACACTCAGAATCTGCAGGGACAGCGAGGACAGCCGGGCCATGGCTGGAACTGCCTCTCCCGGTTAGGGACCAGCCGTCTGAGAGTCTAGCGAAAAACTCCAAGAGCGAAAAGGCCTGTGAGGTACTGCTTGGGCTGGAGCTGGCCAAGCCACATGCCATGGAGGACCAGGGTAGAGACAAGCTCTATATGGGGGTGGATATGGGGGGAGGGGAAGTGTTTCTCTCCCAACCCACATTACTCAAACCACCAAGAGGTTATTCACTCCTAGACTTGGAGCCAGGGACTTGGAACCACAGGTAAATTCATCTGACCTCACAGAGGGAAACCCTGGACCTCAGGGGAGGGACTCCACCCCCTTCGGCATTCTAGTTTCCACCCAAAACTGAACACCTCTTAGGGCTGGCTTCTGGGGTTTCCATTAAGTCATCATGAGATCAGGTCACCTGTCAGTCAGGGGCAAGGGGAGGAACATTCAGAATATAATACACACCTGGGTTTCCTGCTCAGATCAAAATCTGAAGGTCCTGCCCGGTAGTGCAGCTAACATAGCAGAATGTTAAAAATACTGATTCAGCCATCCACACCAGCGGGTTGCTGAGACAGTCTGTACAGCTTTGACAGCAGAAAGACCACTCTAAGGAGCAAGGCTTTCTCCAGTTTTTCTCTCCCCACCCATTATTCCATTTATGTCTTAAGAGCAAACAAGTTCCAACTGGGATGAGGATCAAATTCAAAACCTACAGCTAACATACAGTTAAAACTCTAGTTCTTTAAAAATGAGGGAAAACAAAACAACAAAATCTGAATAAAAGCCCACCCTACTTATTGTGAAAGATGAAAACAAACGATCCTGATACTCTCACAATTCCGCCTGAAGCACTGGCAGTTTGATGCCACAGTGGCAAGCGTTGCTGTTTTCAAGATGGCAGCCTGCAAGAACCTGGGCTTGGTCCCTTTGGTGGGAAACGACGCCTTCAAGATTCTGCAGTCCAAATGGCCACCTGCCAAACGGAGTTAAAGCCATGTCCTTCCATCCTTAGTTGGCCTGCACAGTGGCGATTTCCATCTTGAAACATGGACAGTGAAAACCATGCTGGCCCCACCACTGACCCCAAGGAACTTTCTTAAGTGTAAGTGGAGCCACCACCAATTATTTGAAGTGGGTTCACCAGAGGACACCGACTTACCAAGTCTACCTTTAAAGAAATGTCCCCGCCACCTCCATATTCGCTTCTAAGCCGTGTGGATTACAGAGTGCCTTCATAGTGGGAGGAGAGGCATCACAAAATATTGGGTGCAGGGCACTGAAAGACCAAGGCACAAGTCAGAACAGAGGCCAGAGGCCTGCATCCTGGTACACGTCCTGGCGGTCATAAAGAAAACAGCTGGCTTAGGCTACAGACCGATGGCGGGCCACTCCCAAGGTCAACGTTATCTGTCTCCCAAGGCACAGATCAGTCTGTGAGCTCTTCCCCTCCTGCCCTTGGGTTCTGGTTGACCACCTCTTTGACTGGGGTTGAGCAAGGGAGAACAAGACCATCGATGCTGTGCCTCCTAACGGGTCTTCGAGCAATGAACCCTTTCCTGGAAAAGAGAGGGGCTAAGCTATCCCAACGTTGGTAGAAGTTCTGCAAAATATGCCTCGTGGAGGGCTGGGACTAGGTATGAGACAAAAAAGGGTTCCAGGCTCAATGAAGTTTGAAGTTTGATGGAAGGTTAATAGTTAATGCAGGACTTCTCAGAGCCTTGAATACCCAGAAGGGTTGTCAAACCACAATAAAAGTGTAGTTTTTTGGTTTGTTTATACGCCTTGCAGAACTTCTCAACAGTAAGCAAGCCTCTAGAGACCCCCATATACAAGAAGCTAGCTAACTATGCAGACTGCTTTCCCAACTAGCAGCAGAGGGCCATGATTTGGGTAATGAAGCTTTAAACACCCACTCACAGCTCTCCTGGTTGCTATAAAAATCATGGAAAACCCTGAAAGAAAGGAAGTGCAGCAAAGAGATAAAAATAAAGTTGAGATTCTTATTCTAATATCAATGCTTACAATGCATCTTGAAATTTTCTCATCTCTGCCAAGGTATAGATCATGAATGCCGCCTTTGGCCCGTGGTTAAAACTGATCGCATTCCTTTCCTCCCATCATACTCTGGGTGTCTTGGGACAGTGGTCTGAAACTCTTCTTCCAGGGCACAGACTCTTGATGCTCTAGTAACTGCAGAAATCAGTGCAGAGTGGTCACAGATCCCAAAAGGGGGTGCTGAATATTTTAATAGCTTATACAGATGGAAGAGCTTCACCCCTGGGAGAAGCCTCGCTGCCATTATTTCCTCTAACCCTGTTGCTTAATGAATGATGAAACAGCTCACGACTTATTGAAGAATTTGCCCAGCAGCACAAAACTACTTAGCGGCCGGTGACTGGGACCAGGGCCTGTCGCTTGAGTTGGTGAGGCACTCAACGACCCTCGGAGGGGTTCACAGGCGCTCACTCGTGTAACAGCTTTCAAGAAATGCTTCCAGGGGCTGGAGTCAGCGAACAATGCTAAATTCTAGGGAGCTGCCTTCTTCTTTCCTGAGAAATAAATGTAGATTTGGGGGCTCAGTACATCAGAAACAGTGGGTGCCAGGAAAAAGAGAAAATTAAAAAAAAAAAAGCACAAACTGTAGAATAATGTTTATAAAGAGCTTCAGGCCTTGTTTTCCCTTCTTCCTGGATTTCTTAAACCCTTTTAGAATTCAGGAAGATGACTAACCAGGAAAACCGAGTAATTCAGAAACAATAGTCACTTGATAAGAAAATCCTAAGGGGGATACCTCCTGGGTGAGAAGTCCAGGGTTCCCTAGGTGACCTGGTAAGCTCTGGTCACTCTCTCACCCTCTCCAGATCCCTGTGTCCCCACTCATAAAAACAAACGCACTTGACCCTGCCAGTGATTCCCTAAGGTGGCCGATGCTCAGTCGCTCCAGGAACTGGTTAGTTTCCAGCCATTCCCTCCACCACTCCTGGTAGGTTCAGATGCAGCCATTCTGAGGCAGGGTCCAGGAATCTGCATTTTATAAAGCTCAGCCAGGTTTGGGGAGGCTCAGGGCTGGAGGACCTGAAATGTTCACGGCAAACATTTCTATGTCACCCCTGCCCTAGCTAATCTTAGGGGGGGTGGTGCTTGCAGTATCCCCCAAAATTGGTAATGTGGAGAGAAGCCCTGTATAGACATCAGGGGATAATTCCTGTCTGGGCCGAGGTTTAATTACTCAAGCAAAATAATATGTTAAGTTACGTAGAATATTTAATTGGTTACGGTGATAGTATAGAAATACTAAGAATCATAAAAGTAAAAAAAGCCGTTAAGGGGGTACATAATGGTTCCAGGGTTCTATGAAGTCGCTGCTGGTCTACAGACACTCGGGGAGGTGGCGGTGGGGACCGGTCCCAGCAGGCGCGGCGGGGTCACTGGCCCCGCTCCTGGTGCCTCTTGGCCTTGCCCTTCTTCTTCTTGTCCTCCAGGCGCGGCTTCAGGGCGCAGACGCAGGCGGACACGCCGGCGATGGCCTTGGGCAGGTCGGTGCCTTTGCTCCACTTGTCCTTCTCGCGGTCGTACACCTGCACCGTCTTGGAGAAGGCGGTGTTCTCCCAGCTGTAGCCGCCCAGGATGTAGATGCGGCCCTCCCACACGGCCACGCCCGACTCGCTGTTGGCGTGCAGCAGCGGGGCCACGCGGGTCCACTGGTTGCACTGCGGGCTGTAGGCCTCCACGCCCAGCACGTCGAAGCGCTCCATGGACTCCACGCTGTCGTCGCTGCCCCCGATGGAGTAGATGCGGTCCTCCAGGCTGCACATGCTGTGCCAGCCGCGCGCGGTGGTCATGGGCCGGCGCTCCTCCCACACGTCCGTCCGGTGGTCGTAGCACAGCAGGTTCTTGCGGTAGGGGCCGATCTGGTAGTCGTGGCCCCCCGAGATGTACACGAAGTCTTTGTAGATGGTGCCTGCATGGCCGTAGGTGAACCTGGGGAGGGACGGACAGAGACGGAGAGGGAGCTCAATACTGTCCTGGGCGGGGCCTCTGGGAGCTGAGGCTGCAGTCTTTTCCTCATGAAATGGGGACAACATGTCGTCCTGTGAGGGGCTGGTGAGGATTTGAGGGGCTAATGCAGGGAGCAGGGACCCGTGAATTCTTTACAGATGGCAGCTGTCACCGCACAGGAAGTAAACAGGCCCGGGCAACAATTCCCAGCCCTGCCCCTCTCCATTTCCCCGCCTGAGAAATGGGCATCATCTCAAGACTGCTTTCCTTCTCCTAAGGCAGAGGTTCTCAACCTTTTTTAATGCTGTGACCTTTTATTTATTTATTATTATTTTTATTTTTTAAATATATTTTATTGATTTTTTACAGAGAGAAATGGAGAGAGATAGAAAGTCAGAAACATCAATGAGAGAGAGACATCGATCAGCCGCCTGCTGCACGCTCCACAGTGGAGATGTGCCCGCAAGCAAGGTACATGCCCCCAACCGGAATCGAACCTGGGACCTTTCAGTCCGGAGGCTGACGCTCTATCCACTGAGCCAAACTGGTCTCGGCAATGCTGTGACCTTTTAATACAGTTCCTCATGTTGTTGTGACCCCCCATCTTAAAATTATTTTCATTGCTACTTCATAACTGTAATTTTGCTACTGTTAATGAATCATAATGTGGGTCTCGACCCACAAGTTGAGAACCGCTGCTGTAGAGCCTAAGACCATCGGAAAACAGATATTTACATTATGATTCATTAACAGTAGCAAAATTACAGTTATGAAGTAGCAACGAAAATAATTTTAAGATTGGGGGTCACCACAACATGAGGTCACAGCATTAAAAAAGGTTGAGAACCACTGTCCTAAGGGCTGGAAACAGCAACAGCATGCTACTGAGGCACACACAGGGACTGACCAACTTGTATAGCAAAAGGGGAACGAAGTGCAGTACAACTCCACCCATAAGGTTCCGAGAAGTCAAGACTAGGGAGGCAGGAAATGGCAGTGGTGGCCAGCAGCCCGGAGGCAGGGGACAGGGACGAAGCCGTGGAGCACCAGGCACCTCAGGGCAGGGACACTACCCTGTGTGGGTCTGCAAGGGTGGGTACCTCTCCACTGAAACTCCGGAAGTGGACAGACTCAGAAACCGAGGGATCTTTGTCTTAACGGCAGAGCTGACACGTGTCCGAGATCAGCCTACACCGGAGCCCTAACTCACCCTCTGCTTCTCATGTTCTACTCTCTGTTATTTACCAGCCAGGAGATTTCTTCCTGGAATTAGAAGCCTTAAAATCCAGAAGGCGGGGTGAACTGAACTGTCATCCAAAAGCGGTCGCATTCGAAGAGTTCGCCCCAAACCCCCATTACCTGGGCAAGCCGGCCACGTAGGACCAGGAGTCAGTCTTGGGACTGTAAGTCTCTACTGAAGAGAGAGCGCCATTCTCATTCCGGCCACCGACGGCCACCAACATGTCTTCAATGGAGGCAAGGTAGAAGTCCACACGGCGTTGGTTCATGGAGGCCACCTGCGGAGGTGAGACACCTGTACCTTCCCTTCCCCAACCCCGGGCAGCATCAACATCCGGCACCACTTCCCAAGCTGTGCTATGGGACGCAGCCCCGGGAGGGAGGCAGTGGCCAAGTGAGTTTGGCGGGAGGGAGTTAAACTTAAAGAAACCAGGGTCCTTTCGGAGGGACTTCTCCGTCCCCAAGGACCCGTGAGACACTGCGAATCCCCAAAAGGGGTTTGGAGAACACAGCTCCCCAAACTTGTTTGGCCACATGGCCAGCCTCACGTACTTGAACTCTGAGGGCACACAGTTCATCATTGCTGATGCAGTGATTTCTTAAAGTAAACATTCACCTTTCCTCTTGCCAATCCCTCAGATAAGTTTTTAATGAGTGCTGATTGCCATTGTGTTAACAGGCAGAAAGTGGAACTCCACAGGAAATTGAAAAGCAAAAGTCCCAACTTTTTTTTTTTTTTTTAAATAATCCAAGTGGAACACACAAGTCAACACGGTCCTGCAGGAGATCCTCGTTCAGGCTGCCACCGCCACCAAGCTGAGGAGGACGGGCTCCAGAGCCGGGAGCCTCTCTCGAGTGTCAGCACTTACACCTTGGTGGGTGGTTTTAGGTTTCCGAGAATAAAATCAAAAGATCAGCGGAGTCCATTCTGAGTTCTGAGCTCAGAACAACACCACGTGAAGTGAAGCCACTGAGGTATGAGGATAAAGAGAGACCGACTTTTCATGGATGTGGTCCAGAGAGGTGTGGGTGGGGGGAAAGGAAGACTTTTTCACCTCTGCCGGGCACTGGCCAATCAACACGAACTACATACAACCCCTGAACCTGGAAGGTCAGCGCCCCTCTCCCACCCATGTCCAGAGGAAGAAGCTGAAGTTTGGAGCAGGCCAGGGACCGGTCTGAAATTCCCAGCTACCACTTAGCCGGATTGGGATGTGAACTCTGGGTCTGACGCCAAGACCCACGCTCTTCCCAGAATTAGCCACCACCCCTGCTGGAGACGTGAACCTTCACGGCCCCCTCAGACCAGCTCCAGACCTTTCCGAAAGAGGAGCGTGGCCGGGACTCGGAGCCCCAGGAAGAATGTTGGAACTATGGGTCAAATCTCTAGCCGGCGCTATCCAATGGGTAGCCACTAACCTCGTGTGGCCATTTCCATTCAAATGTAAATTAAATACAGAATTCAGTCCTTCGGTCCCACTGGCTCCATTTCAATAGCTCAGCGGCCACACAGAGCTGGTGGCTACGACATTAGAAAAAAGCACAGACCTGGAGCGTTTCTGGGTGCAGGAAGTTCTAGACTGACCCTGCAGGTCAGCCCTCACTCCCCCAACCAGGTGCAGGCACAGGGGAGGGTGGGTGGGAATTAGGTGGCTCGTCACTTTATCATCACACCTTCTTCAGAAGCAGGAACGGGTCAAGGCCAGAGAGAAGGGAGGGAGGGGCTTAGGTCAAGGTTAGAGTCAGAGAGAGCAAAAGTCCTCAAGAGTAAAGAAAGAATCTGGCTTTAATCTCACCTTGATCCACTGTTTACAGCGGGGGTCATACCTATAAAGAAGATTGGACGCTGCGTCCCCTCCATTGTCCCTCGAGAAGCTGCCGCCGGCGATGAAGATGAACCCCCCCAGCACGGCGACACAGTGGTGGCTCCGGCGGGCCGGCAGGGGTGTCTCCTTGACCCACTGCTCGCTCTTGGCGTCCAGGTAGCAGGTGTCGTCACTGAGCTCCAGACACCGCTCAGAGACCTCGCCGCCCACGAACAGCAGGCGCTCCTCGTTGGTGCGGAGCGCCGTGCGCTTGGTCTGCATGACCGGCTGCGCCGCCAGGCTGTTGTGGTAGCGCACCGCCTCCTCGATGAAGCCCTCGCAGTTGGCCTCCCGGGGCAGCAGCGAGCACACGGCCGGCTTGACGCGGTGCAGCAGGTCATTCTTGGGGATGAGCGGGAAGTGGATGTGCTCCAGCACCTGGTAGGCGTGGGCCTCGCGCTCCGGCTGCTGCGTCAGCCACTGCAGGGCGGCCTGCAGCAGGTCGTGCTCGCATTCCCGCTGCACCTCGCTGCTGCTCAGGTACACGCAGAGCTTCTGCATGGAGACGTTCTGCAGGAAGTCGGGGGTGAAGGACAGGGTGCCGAAGTGGCTCAGGATGAAGCCGTCGATGAAGGCATCCAGCCGCTTGAGGCTGTAGATGGAGGCCAGCTCTTGCAGGTACAGGTAGTTGTCCTCGCTCACCTCCTGCTCCAGGTACTCGCAGCAGAAGTCCACCACAGTCCAGATCTGCAGCAGGTGGGCCGTCTCCAGGATGTAGTCGATGTTGCCGCCATCCAGGGCCAGCTCCCCGCCGTACAGGAAGTCCACCACGGCCTTGAGGCCGATGTAGGAGGCACCAACCAGCTCCACCTCCTTCTGGAAGGCCTCGCGCATGCCCAGGGTGAACATGGAGTTGAAGTAGTCGCTGCACACGGCCAGCAGGTTGCGGTGGGCTGGCACGCGCTGCTCGTCGGCCACCAGGACGATGTCACAGAAGAGGCCGCGCAGACGCTGCTCGTTCAGCCGCTGCAGCACGGTGGTCGAGTGCTCCGACCAGCGGTACACCTGTGGGAGAGCAGGTGTCAGGGGCTTGGACCCGGGCCCAGAGAGGGGAGGCGCGCCAAGCTGCCCCCTCGCTACTGCAGGAGTCAATCTAGTGGGACACAACCAGCCTGTTAAATACAGCGGAATGGCTCTAGCCAGCTGCTCAGTGGTTAGTGCGCTGATCCAGGGACTGAAGGGTCACAGGTTTGGTTCAGGTCAAGGGCATATACCAGGGCTGCAGGCTCGATCCCCAGCCCAAGTCAGCATGTGTGGGAGGCAACCAATCGATGCTTCTTTCTCTCTCTCTGTCTCCCCTCCCCCCGACTCTCTTCTACTCTCTAAAAATCAGTGGGAAAACATATCCTCAGGTGAGGATTAACAAATAAATACAGGGGACTGAAGGAGACTGGGAAACAAAATACAGTGCACTGTAGGGAACAAGGGTGTTTGTGTGTATCGGACATATCTTCCTTCTTTGTAAATAAAATTCCTAAAATCAATCTTCCTTTCTTCTTTCCTCTCACCTCTCTTTTCCTTTTTTATAAATAAAATTTCTAAAAAGGTTTCTTTTTTCCTTCCCTCTCTTCCTTCCTGTGGCTCTGGGGCACACAGGTTTGAAAAATGCCGTCCTGTCAGGATAGAGAAGTGGCTTCGGACGCTAAGGTCAAACAGAATCGAGGTTTGCATCCAGCTCTGCCACTTACTAGCGACGTGATCTTGGCTGAGCCCCGAGGAGGCTCTGAGCCTCCATTTCCTCATCTCACACTCGAGGATGAGGATACTACTCGCCACTAAGGTGGCTGAGGGCGGGGGTGTCCTGGCAAAAAGCCTGCCCAAGGGAAGCTGCAGTGATTCTCAGTCCCCTCTGAGGCTCTGTGCCGGGGAAGACAGCTTTCTCTGGGTCTTAGAAAGGCACGTGGTGAGGCTACAGCGACCCCGTTTCTAGCGATCCAAACTGAGTACTCTGGAGACCCTCCTTCCAGAAACACGGCTTCACCAGCCACTGCCAGTGTTAGAAGAGATACCCTGAACGTGAAACGCGGAGAGGCTGTCTTTTTCTGGGGGCTTACATGTACCCTGCCCTGTGCCGTGCACTTGACATGCACTCTCATCCAAGCATCATGAAAACTCTGCAAGAGAATTATATAATTATTATAATATTTTAATCCCCATTTTCCAGATGAGAAAAACTAAGGCCAGAGAGACTAAGAAACTGGCCCAAAGCCCCACAGTGATTGCGGCAGAGCTGAGATTTGAAGGTAGGTCTGATTCCAGGGCCCAGACCAGTAATCACCATGCTACACTCCAATGAACAAATCAATTACTATGAATAATAAATAGGAATCCATTCCATAGATTCAGATCGGCAGATGCTTATTCCGTGCTATATGCTTGCCATGTGCTTTTGAGGAATCAAAACTATGTCAGACCTGGACAACAGTTTCTAAATCCTTGGAGAACTAATTATGCTTTGGGCTTTCAGGATACCGCATGCTTGCTTCTTTCCTCACTATGAAAACAACAAGAACATTCAGAATGGGAAAAAAGAGGCCTTCAGAAATACCAACTAGGGAGTTCATCGATTTGAGGGCGACTGAGCCTAAAAAGGGGAAAGTGTGAGAAAAGGAGAAGAGGAAGATGGACTGAGGGCTCAGATGTGAGCAGCTGTGTGACTGACTTCCAGGTCCCCAAATTCTTACAGGTTCTTGTCAACATGTATCTTACAGCAGTGGTTTTCATTCCTCTCTTATCCTCCCTGCCCCCGCCCCCCCGCCCAATCTGCTCCTTACTGCCTCTAACACACTTGTAATTGAGGTAGGTCCTTTACTTCCCCGTGGCCCTGCCTGTTGGCCTTGTCTGGATAACTCCAACATCAAGCGCTCCAACTGCCTCACGGGCATGGACAAGGGCCTCGCATTCTGATGAGGACACCAGATTAAAGCTTCCTTCCCATTCACGTTGAGAGAGCCAGACTCACCGCTCTCATGTTCCAGGACGGCTTCTCCTGGGTCCATCCATGGATAGCTGTGTCTGTCCTGCTTAGCAGCAGAGAGCCAGGCTGGCCTGCTTTTGGCTTCTAATTAAGCAGGAAGGGTCTGGGCTCCAACACACACTGGCCTGGGGCCCCTCTCAGGTGTGGCGGAGGAAGGGGAATTATAAAGCATGGCGGCAGCAGGCTCCCCTGTGATAGTCAAGGCTCGGTGTCCCGGGAGAAGTGAGTGAAGGGCACCACCTGGGCCCCTGGCCGTCTCTAAGCTGAGGAGGCTGCTGAGGCTCTACACTTCAATCGGGGTGCACATGACCCCACGCTGCTGAGTAAAAAGGGAAACAGCTCCAAGGGGCGGGGATGGGGGAAAGCCCGGATGACAGCTGCCGAGGGGCACCATCTGCTGCAGGGAGCCAGGGCAGGAAAGAGGGCAGCGCTGCTTCTAAAACCGGGTCTCCAGGCTAAGCAGGCGCGTTTAATTCCGTACCTGGTTATTTCCGTGTAGCTGCAGACAGAACTTTCAAAAAGCAGACGACGATTCCCCAGTTTTAAAGGGACACCAGTAACAGAGTTGCAGCATTTTGTATGATTTCGAAGCCCCGGCCTCCAACATTCTCTGATGGTATTAACCCCGGTTATTCCTTTGTTTTCCATGTCAGAGCTTTTATCAGAGGCAAGGCCAGGTGGGTGGAGAAACACAGGGACTCAGGAGCTAACACTGGACAGACGCAGCAGGTATGGGGTACTTCATAATAGAAAAATGCAGCATCAAAATGGACCAACACATTTTAGAATAGTTAAATGAACAGTTGTGGTCACAGGAGAGGAGACTCCACGTGCTGGCAAGGAACAATCTACCCCTACACACACCAGCAGGGCAAGAATCTCACCGAGTGCAAGGAGGCAGGCACAATAAGAGCCCCTGCCTTCTGGTTCATTTACATAAAGTTCCAGGGCAGGCAAACCTGCAGGGCTGGAAGTCCGGAGACTGGCAATGTAGGGACTGGAGAGGTCTGGTAATTTCTGTTTTAAAAAAAATCTTGGTACAGGCTACATGGGTGTGCTAATCTCTAGAAAATCAAGGTACGCTTAAAGCATTTATGTTATAAATGCAATCAAGCCAGGGGTAGAGAACCCTACTCCTAAAAGCTTTGATTCGGAAAGAAACCAACTCAGAGTCTGGCTTTCAGGGACAAAGATTTCCAGCGCTATCAAACTTAGAAAGTGACACTGTCTCCGCAGCCAAGCTCTGAAACAAAGCCCCTTTGAGACAGCAGGGAGACCTTCCTGGGTTTTCACAGTAGATAAAGCCAGGCTTGGCAAGTCTTCCCAGGACACGCAAAAGGAAATGGGAAACCGTTTCTCAGGAGACCGACCTCTCCCGAAAATGACAACCCCGCTTTCCTGGATGCACAGCTGTAGAACCGCTTTTTCTCATTTTTCCCCCCCTCAAAATCCAGGGTCTTTCCACAACTCTCTTTATCTAATGTGGTTTTTTCTCAATTTTTTTTAAATCTTCTTTTTCTAATATTCCCCATGAAATTGTAACCACCACATACATTCTGTTTGTCCGTGCATGTACTTTAAGCACAGCTGTGCTTTAATCATAAAAAGAGTGAGTCTTTCCATACCCCCAAAAGCCAATCCCACGCCCTTGGGAAAAATATTGGCCTCACTGAAAATGATCCAAGGTAACCATAAACTTGAATCTCCAAAAAGGGCCACTTTTAAAGAAAAGAGGGTGGTACTGACATGTACAAAGAGGCAGGCGGAAGTGAGACGGTCCTGAAAACCAGGCCCCCAATCCTTCCTTATGCCGCCGTGGGGAGAGGGCTGCTCCCAGCCCCTGGAGGAGTTTGATGAAGACACAGATTCCCAGGTCCAGCTCTCAGACTTTAACTGAGCAGGTACGAGGTGGGGCCAGACATGCATTTCTTTTTCTTTTCTTTTTTAAATATTTTTAATTGATTTTTTTTACAGAGAGGAAGGGAGATAGAGAGCTAGAAGCATTGATGAGAGAGAAACATCCATCAGCTGCCTCCTGCACACCCCCTACTGGGGATGTGCCCGCAACCAAGGTACATGCCCTTGACCAGAATCGAACCTGGGACCCTTAAGTTCGCAGGCCGACGCTCTATCCACTGAGCCAAACAGGTTAGGGCTAGACATGCATTTCTAATGAGAACCCTCACCTTCTTCCAGGATGGTTTTAATACACCCAGTGTGACACAGGTTGGGAGCCCAGTCCTGGGGAGCACCCTTACTCACTTCTACGGCCCCAGAAAGTCACGTTGGGGGAAGACCCTGGGCCCTGAACATCGAGGTCTGCAATGTGTTGCCCCCACTACAAGGTCGGTGCTGGTTTCTCAATGGACTTGTCCTTGGAGTTTTCGAGCCCCCACGTGGGGAATGGCAATCCCATGGCTTTTATCCTGACCCACCCTTGTCAGGGCTGAGGTGCAGAATAAATGAGGTGAGTTGTGTCTCTCCCATACCTCGCCCTCCTTGCTTTCTGATTTTATGATTCTCCCACTCCCGACCTGTGCTAACCTCTAAGGAGATTAATCAACATCACTAACCACCACTAGAAAACCAGTCTATACATTAAGAACGAGCTCGTCAGAAAAGCATCACATTTCCTAGGCAATGTGCACAGGTGGCGAGCGACCAGTCACAGACCTTTGAGGATTCGCTGATCTTGTAGGGTCGAGACACTCTCGTCAGCCGGCTTCCCTCCATCGTAAGAGCAGTCAGAGTCCTACAACAAGAACAGGGTTTCTGAGCACACGGGGGCAGTAATGACTCCAGGTCATTCATTCATTGCAGGCTCTGCTCCACCGCAGCAATGACAACAAAGGTGACAGCAGTCACACAGAGGACAGAGGGAGGAAAGCGGTGTACTACAGAGAACTCCTGCTGGGAGTTGGAAAAAAAATCAGGTTGTTAGGTCACATTTAGCAAGTGTTCCTTTGGCATCTAAAATCTGACACCAGGTCTTTTTAGCTAAACCGCCTCCTACAAATACCTACCTTTTGATGCTTGGTCTCACATAGATAAATAAGCCTTTTGGTTAGAATAAGGTTACAGGGACAAGAGTTATTTCAGAGACTGGACAATGAGCCTGGAACCAAGCGGCGACGGGCTTTCTTTCCATGTGCCGTGTCATTTAACCCCGCTTCTCCTTCACCCCTGAGGCAGGTGGCACCATCACTTCTGACACTTAGGCTCCCGGGGAGGAGGGGCTCACCCAAGGTCACACCACAGGAAGCGGCGGGTCCCTCTCGCCACCACTCCAGGCGGCAATCCGAGGCTCCGTGGGCCACGCGTGAGGAAAGCTTTCTGGGGCCAGGCTGATGTCACATGTCCCATTTTACAGATGAGGAGACTGAGTTAAAGGACACAAAGCTGGTCAATGGCTGGGAACCAAACCCGAGCCCTTAACTGTGATGCTCTGCTGAGTGTGACCAGTCTATGAGTGTCATACTTCTAAAACGAAGTTGAGGATGTGGTGCAGTGAAGACTGCCATATAGAAAGCAGGTTCTAGACAAAGGTACTGGTTTAAGTGCTTTCCTGATTCAATCCCCACAACAACCCCAGGAGGCCAGCACTATTATTATCCTCAGTCAGTGGAGGAGGAAACCGATAGCAGCAGGGGAAGTAACGAGAAGGGTCACACAGGAAGAAGCTGGCCGAACTGGGATTCCAACCCACAGTGCCTTCCCTGCACTTAACCCCTAGGTTACGCCACCTGGCCATAAGAATTAAAAAAGAGACAAGAAAAAAGCCCGCTGGCAGGAAACCTGCTGGGCCTTTGCCCTGCCTGGAACATTCAGGATAAACGAGCATGGAGCATGTTCATCTCTCGAGACCTCAGGGTCTTGTCTATGAAATGGGTCCGTTTAGCAGGTGACACTGAGGTTTCTTCCAGCTTTGAAATGCCAGGCGACTCACTGACAGCACAGAGCCAGCCTTGGAGAGACTTGGGGGGTGAGGGGAGTAGAGGAAGCAGAGGAGGGGCTGAGCCAGCAACACGGGCTACAAGTTACATGCTGGGACTGAGGGTTTAAGGAAGAATTCTTTTTCCTGCTGAGTTAAAAAAGAGTCAATGTGTTACCTACTGAACAAAACAGTCTCTTGCTAATAAAAAACACGATATAACAAGAAGTCAGCACTGTTTCAAGATAATCTGGGGCAGGCAGAGGGGGCTTCAGTATCCCCAAGGGAGGAATAACTTCAGGCACAGTCCACGCTGTCCGACAGCTCCCAGGAGGGAGGGAGGACGGGACAACTTGACAAATTAGCAACTCGGTGACCATGACCACCTGTACCCACCCCTGTCCTTCCCCGGGGGTCCTCAGCAGCTGGAGGACTGCGAGGGGAGGGAAGGGAAGCACATCCATGCGGCGCCTACTGCACACCCTGACTTCCTTGTTTCTCCTTCACCCCCGAGGCAGGTGGCACCATCACTTCTGACACTTGGGCTCATCCAAGGTCACACCACAGGGGTAGGCGGCGGGTCCCTCTCGCCACCCCTCCAGGCGGCAATCCGAGGCTCCGTGGGCCACGCGTGGAGGAAAGCTTTCTCTTCTAGGCCAAGATTTCTAGAGAGTTTCCCCTGGTGTAGGTTCCCCTTTTGTCTCCGGGCAAGAGGTTGGGGGCCGATTTTTCTACAAGTGTGGGGTGTCTGCTGCCTCCGCGCTTCCAGCCACAGGGACGGGATGCTTAAAAGATCTTCGTAAACACGGGCGCCGCGGCCGCGTCCGGCCCGGAGGGTCCCCGGGAGCCTCTTCTCCAAGCTTCTTCCCCGGGTTTCGACCCCAGAACCTGCTCGACCTCGGCGCTCGGGGAAACACCCGTCGTGGAGAGGAGGCGGCTGCCCGCCAGCACTCACCGTCGCCCGCAGGGTCTCTGCTGCTGCCACTCCGCTCGGACCCGGCACCCGCGGCGGAACTGCCGGCACAACGGCCGCCCGGCAGGCTCGAGCCGGCTGCGAGGCGGCGGCGGCGGCGGCGGAGGCGGAGCCGGGGCGCCACCCGGCCCGGCGCCCCCGGCGGGACGCGGGGACACGCACCTGGGCCGCGGGCGCGCCTCGGCCGCCCAGTCCCACCTCGGGGGGCGGCGCCCTCCCCGCTCCGCCGCCCACCGGCCCGGGCACAAAGGGGCGCCGCGGGGGCCGGGCGGGG
>JAAGEH010000452.1:24791902-24814573 GCA_011751065.1 Lasiurus cinereus | reverse complement strand
AGCGATTTTTGCTTTGAAATACGAGCAACATTTGAGATAGGAGTAATCGCTCGGATCGGTTGGCTGCACACGACCCACAAGGTTACGGAACAAATTAAACTCGTATCTCAAGGTACCACTGTAGTACTCCTGGCAGTGGCTTAGCACTCACTTCTGAGATCCAGGCGCCAGCAGGTGAGACCAGGGCCAGCTACATCATTTTCAGGGTCCGGGATAAAATGAAACGGGCCCCCTTGTTCATTCAGCAGGAAGAAAGCCTTTTCCCTTGTTCTACAGTCTCTTTCAGCTTGTCATGGTGCATTTCATTTGCTGTTTCATGTCAGGCTCCCTTGGGCATGGGGACTTGTGGGACTCACACAGACCCTCACACGCACCTGGGACCCAGCCCCACGCCTCCCTGTACCTGTGTCCAGGCCCCCCTCGGGGAGGCACTGATCTCTGGACAGGGGCAATGGTGTGAGTGGCCAGGAGCCATCCTGGAAAGGCAGGGGGTGAGGAGAGGTGGGATCCCATGTGATGCGAGGCTCCATGCTCTATTGTCCTATTGGGTTTTGCTTACACAACACAAATTCAGAAGAGAGAATCATGAGCGATTTTAAGTCAACAGTCACAGAGCGGAAAACCCCAAGTGTGGGGCCTTTCCGAGGGTAGCGCCCTGTGTGACTGTGAGCCTAGATGGTACCACTGACACTGTCACCAGAGAGGAATACTTGAGCTCATGTTATTTCCATTCTCAATGTATCTCCATTCAAGAACAAATGTCACACACCCTTGTAAAGAAATATGTCATCTGGACACACAGAATGGCACAAAAAATGGAGAGGGTGGGGGAGGAACATCTAGGCAAGCTAGATCTAGGTTAATTGTGGTGGGTAATCCACAGGCCACGTGCAAATACTTGATCACCCGTGGAATCCTCCCCATAACCTAAGGGGTCCATGCTATTATCCCCATTTTACAGATAAGGAAACTGAGGCTTAGAACCATTGAAAGGCGCATCAAATACCATACAGGTGCTAAGTGCAGCAATCAGCATGAGCACCCAGGCCATTGTATGCCAGCACCAAACAGCTACCCCTTGAACTAGCATGCTGGAAGGTCCACGGAAGGTCTGCCCGCTGCTTTTCCTTCGGGCCATCGAGTTGGCTCTGACCTGCCTGGTTCCAAGGAGTAGCAGCTGGCTATCGAGTTGGCTCCGACACGCCTGATACCCAGGAGGTGGCAGCTGGTACTGAGGTGGCAAAGGAGAGATGTCAGCAAGCTGCTGGCTACGCTCCTGTGACCAACAGAGGCGGGATCATGAGAACTGCTACTTGCAGCTGCACCCTTCCCTCCCCAGGGAGTTTCCTGGGTCCCAGTCTCCTGGAGGAGGCGGGAGGGAGGAGGCGGTGGGGCCTGTTCTTTAAACACTTTGTTCTTCTCACCAAACGTTGTCCTTGGCCCAGCTCCCCTCCCAAAGGCTGAGTAATCTAGAAAAATTGCAACACAGCAGAAAAAAAGACACACACACACACAAAACATGAGCAGGCCTAGGGGCCAACCGGTATCATGTCCGTAAGCAGAATTCTTGGCCCGCTCATTCTAATTAGTTTGTCTCTGTTTAGACCAGAAGACAAGAAGCAACAGTTGCCTTGGGAGTATCAGGCCAGATAATGGATGGAGTGGCAGTGGGAGACTGGGCCCCAACCTGGGGTCCCTAATCTCAAGTGAAAGAACAAATGCCTCCCTCAGTTGGCACTCGCTGATTCCTCCTCTTTCCTCCCCAGCCCTGTCTGGATTTGGACTCTGGCCTGGCTATTCCCCAGCTGTATGTACTAGACCAGTGGTCAGCAAAACTACAGCTTACGAGCCACGGTTTGTCGCTCTATAAGTTTGCCGACCACTGAACTAGACCAACTATGTAGCTGTGCTGTGCCTCAGTTTCCCCATCTCCACGTGGGGCAGTCCTTGTTCCTTTCTCAGGGTGTTGACAGAGAGTTGAATGACTTCATACCTGATGGCATTTCTGACAGTTCCTGGCACATAAAGCTCCATAAATATGAACTCAACGGGAACTCGATGCTGATGCTGCCTGACCCTCTTCCAAAGAAAGAGCCGGCTTTGGGCTGAAGCTTTTGCTTCCTATTGCAATAGAAACCGTTTGGAAATGGGGCCACTTTTCTCTTTGTCATTTACACTTTAGCCCTCATCAACCTCAGGCACAAAATCTTTCTCCAGATCATGTGACCAGAGGGAAAGGAAGACACCAGCCCCCAGACAGGCTCCGAGAAGAGAGGAGAAGCAGGTACCAGGTACCGGACGGGCAGGAGGTTCTCTGTGTGGCATGGTGTGACCTGAAGCTGTCTCTGTCTCAAAGCCTGTTGGGTCAGAACTGCTCATCCCTTAGAGCCGAGGTCCCTAAGTTGGCATCACTGGGCTGGCCAGCCATGCCAGGCCGACCACGTGCTTCTCCTTTTGCCACCTGTTAAGATGCAGTGCTTGGGGTTTCAGAGTTGCAAAGTTGGCTGGGGCCCAAGGCCAGCAGGTACACCTGTCCTCCTCTATGTGTGTAAAGCCAGGTGAGATGAACAAAAGGCTTCCCAGAATTGTTGGGGCTGGAAGAGCATTAATGCAATTGCTTGTGGAGTTATGCCTCGCCTAGCCTCCTGCCCTCCCCCCCATGGAATCGTCCCTGGAAGTGTCTCTGCGGAGAACCGGGGCTGTGTGTTCTCTGAACCCCGCATTTAGTGTCAGCCTAGGATAGTCAAGCCCTCAGGCTCCAGAACTGCGCTGGACCAAATGGTTACCACCAGCGATGTGGCTATTTCAATTCCGATTAGTTAAGGTTACCTAAAATGAAAAATTCAGTCTCCCAAACCACATTTCGAACCCACAATAGCCACATGTGCTAGCAGCCGCACTTATTAGCTGCATGACCTTGAACAAGTGACTTATGTCTTTGGGCCATTTATCTGTAAAATGGGAGTTAATCCATTCCACAGCAAAGACTTAACTGAGTGCCTGCCCTGTGCCGGATGCTGGGGACACAGCACTGAGCAACACAGATAAATGAAATCATGGCCCCCATGCAGCTGACCATCTAAAGGAGGGACAAAAACACCACTTGTCTCCTAGCGTTAGTTTGATAATTAAATGAAATAAAGAGGAAAAAGCATTTAACATTATTAAAGCATTTAACATGGTGCCTCGAGCAGTTTAAGTGCTTAAGAGACATTAGCTGCCATTATTACCAGTAATCTGCCTTCCTTCTCCCACAGCCCTGTTAGCTAGCATGGTTAACACATAATATTCATACCCACACTTCCAATCCTATTCCCATGACAGACATAGCTAATCGATCACAGCACACTTTCCCACAGAGCCCAGAAGTACCTGTGAGATTCCAGGAACAGAGCAACAGGCAGCACTCCCAGACACTTCCTTTCAGAATTCACAATCTCCCTCTTGGATGTTACCTTCGAGTTCCCCTACGGTCTGCTTGGCGCCCACAACCCTGGATGCTGGGACCCCTTGGTCCTGGGGAAACTCAGACTCCAGGCCCCAGTCTGCCCCTCCTCGGGGGAAAGAGCAAGTGCCTGGTCAGTACCTTGTCAGCTGAGCTCCTGCTCCTGCTCTGACCTCGTGCCAATCACTGGCTCCTTGCTTCGCTGCTTCCTGGAGTCGGGGTCTGGTCGTGCTCTCACCGGGGCTCCTCGAGTCTCAAATCCCGTCTCTCTCCTTTATTCAAGAACAAGGAATTTGTGTCAAAGCTGGGCAAACAAGTTCTGGCCCAAAAGGGCGGAGTGGAACCTGGTCCTGCATCTGAAGGGGGAGAGACAGACACGTGAACACGCAATTGCAATATGGTGAGATAAGGGGGAGGTGGAGGCTGGCCCTTGGCTGTGGGGGCCCAGGGGAGGACGGAACACTGGGAACCCTGGGAATCTGCTTCACGGAGGGGGTGCCCGTCTTGGGCCACCAGAGCCTTGGAACTGCTGGTCCTTCCGTCGCTCTCCCCTATGGCAGGGCTTGACTCGAATGGCCTGACCTGGCTCAGCAGAGCTGTCCTCTCTGGATCTTGCGTTATTTTGGTTTTGCTGGTCACATTCATCCCACCATTCATTCAGGACCGTCTTCGGTAATGACAGCTGGTGTCAGCGGTCTGAATTCAACACGTGCTTCTGCCATGTACTGGCTGTGTGACCTTCGGCAAATCACCTAGCCTCTCTGGGCCTGTGTTCCTCCTCTGTGAAATGCTGTTTGCCAAAGAGCCTACCCCCAGGGGTTGCAGGGAGGATTTAGTGAGCTGTTGCCGGGAGAGGGGTTAGCGTGGAGCCTGGGGCGCTGCAGTAAGTGCCTGAGACTGGCTCGCTGCCACGCCACTCACACACGCATCTCCGGTTTCCCAGAGATTTAGAATTCTCCTTTACTCTCTTACCATGGTAAATTCTAGGAACTGAAATTCTCTTCAAGCACTAAACCTTCCTGGCACCCTTCGGATAAAGCTTATCTGCTCGTGACATACACCTATCGGGCCATGTGTGAGCTGTGTTTGAAAGGATAAGTGGGAGATCAGCAGGGCAGAGGAGAGAGGAAAGGGGACCCGGACTACGATGGAAGGCCAGAGGAGTGAGGCAGCAGTTTGAGTCCAGGAAGAGCCTATAACCTGTAATCCATAAACACCTCGAATCCCCGCCCCCTGTGACTAAGCCGCCCTCCTACTCTAGAAGGCCCGAAAGGTGTCAGCCCCCTCCCGCTGAGGGCAGCCTGAGGCCAAAGCCTGGCCATATCAGAGTCTCAAGATTTACCTTTCCTCAAGGGAGAGGGCACCATATTGTGGCTCTATTCACACTCCAGGGCTCCTTCTGGGATTAAGCTAAAAGTCACCTTAGTCAGGTTTTCTCCTGTCCCGTTCTGCTTCCTCAGCTCCTTTAAGTGTCTTCTGAGAACTCTCCTCCATCAAGCGCTGCCAGAGAATCCAAGCCTCGGGGGCTGCATCTCAGACGCCTGACCCAAGATTCCACAGATGAGCATGTGAATGAAGGGGCAGGGCCGTGGGAGACAAGTCTTGTTTTTGTCCTTCTTATAAAGTAACTAGAGGCTCGGTGCATGAAATTTGTGCACAGGGGGAGAGGGATGTCCTTCAACCCAGCCTGCTACCTCTCCAATAGGGGATCCCTCTCACAATCCAGGACTGCTGGCTCCCAACTGCTCATCTGCCTGCCTTCTTGATTGCCCTTAACTGCTTCTGCCTACCAGCCTGATCACCCCCTAACCACTCCCCTGCCAGCCTGATTCATGCCTAACTGCTCCTCTGCCAGCCTGCTTGCTCCTGATTGCCCTCCCCTGTGGGTCTGGTCACCCCCAACTTCCCTCCTCTGCTGGTCTGGTCACCCCTAACTGCCCTCACTTGCAGGCTTGACCACCCACACTGCCCTCCCTTGCAGGCCTGTCCCTGCCAACTGCCCTCCCCTGCTGGCCATCTTGTGCTGGCCATCTTGTGCCAACATGGGGGCAGGATCTTTTGACCACATGGGGGCAGTCATCTTGTGTGTTGTAGTGATGATCAATCTGCATATTACTCTTTTATTAGATAGGATAGAGGCCTGGTGCACGGGTGGGGGCCAGCTGGTTTGTCCTGAAGGGTGTCCTGGATCAGAGTGGGTGTTCCCTTGGGGCATGGGGTGGCCTGGGTGAGAGGCCTGTGGTGTTTTGCAGGCCAGCCACACCCCCAGCTACCCCAAGCAGAGGCTCTGGTATCTGGGATTTATTTATTTTCTACAATTGAAACTTTGTAGCCTGGAGCGGAGCCAAGCCTTCTGCTCCTCTGCCCCAGCAGCCATTGAAACTTTGTTGCTGTAAGCGGAGGCCTAGGCAGGCCAGGGTTTGTGGAAAGCTTGGCTTCCTCCATTGCCAGGAGCAACCCAAGACTCCTTCCTGCTTCTCTGTGGCTGTAGCCATCTTGGTTGGGTTAATTTACATGCTCACTCTGATTGGCTGGTGGGTGTGGCTGGTGGGTGTAGCAGAGGTACAGTCAATTTGCATATTACTTTTATTAGATAGGATAACCCTGTCCCTACCAATGCCCCCCTCCAACCTGGGTTCCCCCAGAAATGGACATTGAGGCTAGAATTCAAGTTAAAGTAGTTAATTTGGAGTCAAAACCAATTTGGCTGGGTGGATGGAGCGTTGGCCTGCAGACTGAGGGGTCCCGGGTTCAGTTCCGGTCAGGGGCGTGTACTTTGGTTGTGGATACATCCCCAGTGGGGGACATGCGGGAGACAGCTGATCAATGTTTCTCTCTGATCGATGTTTCTGGCTCTCTGTCCATCTCCCTTCCTCTTTGTAAAAATCAATAAAATATATGTAAAAAAAAAGTAAAGTAGTTAATTTGGAAAGTCTAGGATATAATGATTGGGAAGAGAAGACAGTGAAGGGAAGGGGTCCTAACAGCACAGATAAAGCCAGCCGATTCTGAGGGTGATTGGAACTTTATACACAGGGAACTCTGGGAAATAGAGAGTTCCCTGTGTATAACATCCCCCTTAGAGCCTGATAGAGTACATACACTGAGTGGCCAGATTATTATGATCTCTGAACACATAATAATCTGGCCACTCAGTGTGTGTGTGTGTGTGTGTGTGTGTGTGTGTGTGTGTGTATGAGGCCTGGTATACAAAATTCGTGCACAGGGTGGGGGGGTTGTCTGCACACTCTCCAATCTGGAACCCCTCAAGGGATGTCCGACTGCCTGTTTAGGACTGCTGGCTCCCAACTGCTAACCTGCCTGCCTACATGATTATCCCTAACCTCTTCTGCCTGCCAGCCTGATCACTCCCTAACCACTCCCTTGCCAGCCTGATCGACTCCTAACTGCTCCTTTGCCAGCCCAGTCACCCCTAACTGCCCTCTCCTGCCAACCTGGTTACCCTAACTGTCCTCTCCTGCAGGCCTGGTCACCCCTTCCTGCAGGCCTGGTCCCCTCCAACTGCCCTCCCCTGCTGGCCATCTTGTGGTGGCCATTGTGTGTCCACATGGGGGCAGCCATCTTTGACCACATGGGGGTGGGTGGCCATCTTGTGTGTTGGAGTGATGGTCAATTTGCATATTACTCTTTTATTAGATAGGATTAGAGGCTTGGTGCATGAATTCATACATGGGTGGGGTCTGGCCAGCCTGGCCTGCAGGAGGGGACATGGACAGTTGGCCGGTCTGCCTGCTGGTTGAACTCCTGGTTGAGGGGACAATTTTCATATTAGCCTTTTATTATATAGGATATACACGGAGTGGCCAGATTATTATGTGTTCAGTGATCATAATAATCTGGCCACTCAATATATACATCCTTTCTGGCTGACAGCTGCTCACGGGGCTAACCAGCCCGAACTTCCTGCCTACTGGGCCAGTAGGCAGGGCATGTTCTGTGAATCTGGGATAAAGACCTCCACCCAGCGCTGCAGATATGGGCAGTTGGAGAAGTAAGCCCTGAGGGATATACATGGAACACCAACAGCATTTGCTGTACCTTCCTTTAGGGAATTATTACTTCCCAAAGCCCTTTCCAAACGTTTCTGTTGAACCTCACAAGCCCCATTCACAAGTGTTGGCACATGACCCATGTCTAGCCAATCATAGTAGCTGATTCCTTGGCAACAGTGATTGGCTCAGGGATGGACATATTATTCAAGCAGACCCAATCAGAATTGTTCCTTGGGATTTTTATACAGTTGCTGGGAGAGAGTTCTCTATTTTTTTCTGTCACTAACTGAGTAAAATGTAAGCTCAAAGTCCTTCGCATGGAAATAGTTCATCTGGAATAGAAGTGAATGTGGCCAACATGCAGACAAACAGAACTGAGAGATGAGAGAGGACAAGAGAGCGGATGACAATGATGATGTTGAACCCCTGGCTTCATTGTGCCTCTAATTTACACGTGCCAGTAAATTCCCCATCTCTCCCCTGCCCCAAAACTATTGGCTTAAGCTGATGTGATATCGTCTTCTTTCACTTGCAAAAAGTGAGTTCTAACTAATGCAGAGATTGTTCATATGTTAATCCCCCAGACTTGGAAGTAGTAGCATTTCAGGGATGAAGATGTATTTGTTGACCAATAATCTTGGTTGGATTATGAGTCCAAGTACTCAAGGCAAGGCCATTCCCATGCCGTTGGTTCCCAGAAGGCTGAGATCAATTGGAAAGCTTCATATTTTTCTTTTCCAAGTCACATAATACACATGATTCCAGAAAGTAGGAATGCAGGATGGGGGTGTAAAAGAGGGAATCAGAGGTTGCTGGGCCAGATGTATACCAAGTTGTCCAATGCTGGGGTGACTGTGTGGTCGATCCTATGGGACTTTCTAGGGGACCCAAGAAATTCATCTCTACACTGTCCACCCAGGAGATGAAAGGGGACACATTTGTGTATCATTTCCTGCACCCCCACTGGTCAGCGGTAGCCCATGGCTGGGTTCTGGGTTGTGCATGTGCGAGTCCCTAGAAGGCTCTGTGGTACTGCATGCCCTGGTATCTGAAAAGCCTAGGGGCTGAAGGTGAGATGTATGTGGTCCTGGGCGGGGGTCTCCCTAATTTCGCTTTTGCACAAAGTAGCTGAAGCCTCTGCAGAATTGCTAGCTGTGCAGTAACAGGGGTGAAAGATGGGGAGAGAGGATCTGTGATCATTTCTCATCGAACAGATTGAAGACCGCAGTGCACCCTGACCAGGACTGCCCTGAATCAGGATGAAGACTGGAGAGTTGTCACTGCCACACCTCGTTGGACTTCAATCTCTTGCAAATCCCTTTTCTGGTCTAGGGGTCACGTTCTGGGAGTCAAGAGGTTTTCCTGCCCCTGCCCACTCCCTCTGACCCCCTCGGTGGGCGGGCACCAGTACGTCCCTTGCTGGGAGGTCCTCCCCCTGCCACTTCTCTGGGGTCAGTTTCAGAGAAGTCTTAACATTGTAAAGGAAAATCAAATTCTGGTCTTATCAACTGCACCATCCCCTGGGCCCCCTCCCTTATGACTGCCTGCTGGGTTCAGCCAGGAGATTGGAAGATGGGAGGAGAAAAGTTGGGGCATTTCTTTCCCAGCACCCTCCCCGCTTTGGGCTGAGGCCTGTCAGCGGCTGCTTCTTTCCATGGATACATCTCCTGCCAGGAGTTCCTGTTAAAGAGGAATTATTCTGTCACTGGGTAAAGATGCATGATAGACTGTATTTGAGACTCTGGCAACAAGGGAGAGACTCTGAGCTCACCTCTGACGATGGCAGAGACAGCTGGGTCAGAGGGCGGACAATCACTAAGAAGAGACATCAAGGGTAGGAAGGGAGATCCTTGCTAAACTGACTTATGAGGATCCTTGCTAAAGGTGGGCCGAGGATATCAAGGGTGGGGGGTTCTTTCTAAGCTTAATTAGCATGATTATTGGTTAAAGCTGGGCCCAGCAGGCCAAAGACAAGATGGGGTCAAAGGTGAGGCCTCATGGAGAAGAGGGCTGTGAGGGGCCTGACTAAAGTTCAGTATTCAAGTGTTGGCACATGACCCATGTCTAGAAAGAGTCTTTGCAACCCCTCCTCCATGGTTCCAGCTCCTGAGGCTCCAGTAACACCCCCTCCTCTCTTTAGACCTAGGCTGTTGACAGCTCCATTCTTGCTAGTCCCTGTTGCTAGTACCTCAGGAGGCCTTGTTGGGTCTTCTAACTTGATTCTCTCAATAGTCTCTTATTTCAGTTCTCTTCAGAATTCCACCTGAGGTGACTTCTGTCTGCCCTTAGCACGCTGGCTCCCTACACTGGGGAAAAATCGCCTTTCTATCATTTATCTGTTGTTTTCCAAAATGGCTTTTAGAAGCCATTTTGCTTTCTATTTCATACTGTCAATACCAAGAACCTGAACTTCTGGTCTAAGGGGAAGATAAACCTGAACCCACAGCATTGCATAGTACAAAGCATCTGAGGATCTATAGTCAGGAGTCCTGGGTTTGAGGCTTGGCTCTATGACTTGCAATGTGTGGGAAAATGGACAAAGGGCTCAACCTCAGTCTCTCCATCAATAAAATGGGCACGATAATACTGACCCGGACAATCAGGCTGCAGCAAGCATTGTCTAGTGTTGTGAGATCAGGGAAGGAATATTTATTGAATGAAAGATGAAATGAATAGCTGAACAAAGTGAGCCAATGCAAAAAAGTCACCTCTAATTTCTATTGTCCAATCAAATTTTAATTTTTAAACAAAACTTTAAAGTTGCTCTCTTGACCAACTTTCACTTAACTAACTGACCTACTAGATTAACATACTTGTTGCATTTCTTCTGGGAAACACATTAGCAGGCTGAACTCTCCACCAATATACTTCCTCCTCTACCAGTTGGTCTATATGCTTATCTAGAGTCAGTTATGTTTGCTCCCAAACTTGTTGATGGCAATTGTTTATTATTGTCATTAATCGGTTTAATTAAGTGATACAGAAATTGTGGGAACAGGAGAGTAAAAAGAAAAATTGTCTCTATGAAAATTAAGGGGAAACTCAGGAAGGCTTGACATGTGAGACTAAGGAAATTAAAATTGAATTCTCTGTGGAAACTGGAGAATACTACGCGGAAGGGACTTGGGAACCCTAGATGGAGGGAATGATTCTACACATCGTTACTCTGAAACCATCTTTCGGGTCTCCGTGTGAGGCCGTGGCTACAGTGTTTGGACAGTTCAAGCCTTGGACCCATGAGAGGGCACAGCCCTCTCCTTGCCACGTGCAAGTCCCAGCTCGGAGGGCAGAGCTCTCCCAGCACAATTATAGCCTACAGCTGCGGTTGTAAGCTTGAACCTGGGGTCCGAACACGTGGCCCCATGTGCCTGAGTGATGTAGGCTGCGAGGAAACAAAGCTTGGTCAGGTGCATGTAATTGAGCAGAATCAAAACTCAAGAGAATGTTGTAAACATTTTGACCACGCCCTTCCTTTGCCGTGTGGAAATTTGGCTATAAAATAAAGATATGGCTTGTGGGCATGGCTCACTGTCCTCCCATCAGAGAGGCAGCGTCCCACCAAGACGCGGCCCGTGGCCGTGGCATTGTGGCACACTCCAGTCTCTGGGAGAAGAGGGAACGGGGCGTTGAAGCAGGAGGGGTTAAAGACACGGCCGGTGTGAGAAGAAAGACCAGGCCTATTTCAGCCAGCGTGCCCATAGAGCATACACTCCTATACGTTAGATCAAGCAACTGACATACAGTAAGGTGAATTTACAGGGCGTGACAACTGACTTCTTAGAGCCACAGTGAGCCGGTTGACAGAAGCCCTGATAAGAAAGCTTTCTTGTCTTTCTGACGTTCTCCGTCTGCTCTCTTTTTCCTGTTCTCCCGGGTTCTCGTTTCCTCTGCTATTCCCAGCTCCACCTCCGTCTCTGTCCAAACATGGAACAGATTTTCAAATTTATTTAATTCATTGTGTTTATTGAATTAAATGGGAGTATTCTCTGTTAATTAACTCAAACAATATTTCTTTACCCACTGCATGCTGCTGTTATGGGTCAGTTAATGCCAACGAGATGCTTACTTGAACAAACACTGCAGACAATTACGGCTTTTTATTTGCATATTGCCCATATTAAGTTCGTGCTCTCTGTGGACCTATAACAGTTTCCCTTCTCCAGCATGAAATTAACGTCTCAGAAAAAAATTTACATAAACCCGAATGTACATTTAAAATGTTCTAGGGAAAATGACTGTTTAAAGGAATTCTGTGATAGATTTTTTTTGGGGGGGGGCATTGTTTCTAATAAAACCAAGAACCAAGATTTCTATACACGGTGTTTGCTCAAAGTCGGGCAGATCTACAAACACTTTCCTGTCTGTGAGGAATTTACAACCTGTTGAGAAAATAAGACAGAGTGTCTTGACAGAGCAAGCTGAAAAGATTCACAGACGGTGCAAGATCCTCTGTTCCCGAGGCTTCTGTGCCATGCCAAAAGTGGAAATGGTTCAGAACAGCAGCAGGCACCAGATCAAGAATGAACGCTCGGGATTCCTCTGCTGTGACGGGGAACTCACTACCACCCAGGGGAGTCCATTCCACCTCCATTGCAAAAACACTTCTTTACATCGACTCCAACTCTGTCAGCCTAGTGCCGGTTTGGACCTGCTCTCAGGGGGTTCACAGAAGAGACTATCATGGGCTGCAAGAGAGTCCCTTCCAAATGAAGGTTCTGAAGTTTCTCTCCTGCCCTGTGGTCTGAGCCCCCTCCCGGCTGGCACTGCCGGGATGCCCGGGGGTCGCCAAGAAGCAGAGTTTGGAGACATTGGACCCAGGGCAGCTCAGCGACCTGTGCTCTGAGACAACTAGAAAAATCGGCGCTGGCTTTGAGACCATCATTTTCCCATAGGTTTTCTTTTCTTTTTATTTTTTTAGGCTTTATTTCCTTCATTGCCAAAACCTTACAGAAACTTTGAAGATCGGTGTCCAGTTTCCCAGTTTCCACAGGGCCCTCCCCTTTAGCACGGCCACAGCCACATCAGACCACAGTCCTCAACCTGTGGCCCGAGCGGCTCGTGGTGGAGCTTCTCCTTCTTTATTTCTTTTTCTTTTTTTTAATATATTTTATTGATTTTTTACAGAGAGGAAGGGAGAGAGATAGAAAGTCAGAAACATCGGTGAGAGAGAAACATCGATCAGCCGCCTCCTGCACGCCCCACAGTGGAGATGCCCCCAACCAGAATCGAACCTGGAACCTTTCAGTCCGCAAGCCCATGCTCTATCCATTGAGCCAAACCAGTTTCGGCTCTTTCTTTATTTCTTGCTGCTCTGGAGCCTGTTAGGTCTGCTGGTCCCTCTTGCCCTCCTCTGCTCTGAATCACTGTGGGATACGGGTGGACTGGAGTGGGGCTCCCCCTGCAGGCCGCAATTCCCAAGCTTCCTGTCACTGGATTTGCCAAAGGGAGACAGGGTGGGAGCAGGAGGCGGGAGGGAAGAAGAGATCATCGGGATATGTCTCCCCCTCTCTGAGCAAATCTCTCGCAGCCACCTGTCCTCCACGCAGCAGCTTCCCCGGGTGGCCTCAGCCTCAGGGCTCTGGTGTGCCCTCCTCCTCCGCTGCCCCTCCAGCCAGTCTTCGCTGTGGCTACCTCCTGGATGCTTCCCCAACCCGCTGGGCTTCTCAGCTGGCCCCTCCCTGATGCAGTCAGTACCCAGCATTCAATTCTTCCTGCTCATCTACCTGACCAAGTGCATTCCGTGGTTTTTGTCTCTCAGGGGCACTAGGGCAGTGTGCTACCTCTAGTAATGTCGTTTAAGATCGCACACAGATCTGAGGGCTGCTGGCGCTGAAAGACCGGCTGCTGATCCAGCCTTTTACGTGCATCTTCCCTATGTGCCCCCATCCTTGTAGCTGTTCCATGAAAGAGGAAACTGAGGCTCGCGAAAGGCATGGCAGGGTAAACTGCTGTCCAAATCTGTCACCACGAGGGCGCACTGCCTGGCTCAGCGACTTGGGACCACCTGCCCTTCCGCACTGGCAGCTGACACTGCAGGTGACATCAGCCCTTCCCCGGGGGCTTCCAGCTGGACGTCTGAACCCAAGTGGGCTTCTCCCCAAGAGTCTCCATCCCGGGGGCAGCACCCAGGCAGGAGCGCTGGCTTCCGCTCCCTCAGTCAGTGGCTCAGCTCCTTCGTTTTCCCCTGGAGCCTCTTTTCAGAGATTTGACGATGGGTGAGCTCTGCGCCGATTCTATAAATATCACTTGCTATAAATATCCCTTCCGCGTAAGGCACCTGCTTCGCAGCGACACCCACCTTGCTGAGAACAGCAAGTTTAGGTTCTGTTTTATTCCCATCTCCAATTACCGCTGAGATGGGATTTCTTTCACTCGTTCTTTTACATCTGTAGCCCCGAGGAAAACGTGGAAACTGGGACACCGATCTTAACATTTCTGTAAGGTTTTGGCAATGAAAGAAATGAAGCCTAAAAAAATAAAAGTAAAATAAAACCTATGGGAAAATGATGGTCTTCCAAAGCCAGTGCCGATTTTTCTAGTTGTCTCAGAGCACAGGTCGCTGAGCTGCCCTGGGTCCAATGCCTCCAAACTCTGCTTCTTGGCGGGGAGGCTCAGAGCCAGGTCAGGCTGCCTGCATGCAGATAGTAGCTCTGCCACGTCCCAGCTGTGCAGCCTTGGGAGACGGCTTCACCTCTGGGCTCTTGGTCCCCTCATTTACGCCAAGGGGCTAGTGACAGTGTCTCCTCGGGTTGATGTGAGAATGTCTGAGGTAGTAGTTAGCGGTGTAACACGTAGCATGGTGCCCGGCACATAGAGCACAATCCACAGGAAGACATGCTGTTTCTAACACTGGGTAACCTAGTTACTGTATAATGTAGATGGCATGAATTGCTCTCACTGATAGTGTATATTATTATCATGCTTCCATATATATTATATAACTTTCCCACCTGGCCAGCGAGCTCAGGGGCTCACACACACTGGTCTCTGGCCATTGTTCATTTCCTGGGTCCATAGCAGATTTAAGCATTTGCTAGGGGGCTTCTCCCACTTGCTGACCCCCTTCCACTCCCCTGGCTAGCATTACAGGGTGGTCCTAGTTTGTATGGTGCTGATCATTCCCCCTTTCCTGAGACACTGGCTCTTCCCTTTCTGGAAAGTCCAACTCAGTCTACTTTGTAGGTTCTTTTCCTTTAAGTGCTGGTGACCCTTGGGGCTACGTCAGAGACTTTCTTCTTCTACCTAAGCATTCTTCCTCGGCCATCTTAGACATTCCTGGCCTAATCGCCCGCCATGGACCACGGCTTCCAGATCTGTGTGTCTGTCCTCTGGGTATGCTGGACCTCTCCACGCTGATGTCCCATGAGCAGCTCAAATGCCACATTCCCAAATTGCACTAATTTCCCCCACCCACTCAGATGTTCAGACCTCCAAACAAGGAGACTTTCTTCACTCTTTTTCAAAAACTTCATTAAACATTTATAAGTGTACAATTCAGTGATTTTTTTCATATTTTTATAAATTTGTGCAATCATCTATAATAATAATAGCATAACATGCTAATTAGACTGGACAGCCAAAAGACCTTCTGGATGTCATTCTGGACATCCTTCTGAACTAAGTCACGGTGATGGGGGCTGAGGCAGAGGTCATTAGGGGCAATCAGGCAGGCTGGCGAGCAGTTAGGGGTGATCAGGCAGACAGGTGAGTGGTTGGAGGTGATCAGGCAGGCAGGAGGAGGCAGTTAGGGGCAATCAGGCAGGCAGGTGAGTGGTTGGGGTGATTAGATAGGCAGGCAGGCAGAGGTGGTTAAGGATGATCAGGCAGGCAGGTGAGTGGTTAAGGGCAATCAGGTAGGCAGGCAAGCAGTTAGGGGTGATCAGGCAGCCTGGAAGAGTGGTTAGGGGCGATTAGGCAAGCAGGTGAGTGGTTAGGGGTGATCAGGCATTCAGGTGAGCAGTGGTGATCAGGCAGGCAGGCAGGCAAGCAGGGGTGATTAGGCAGGCAGGTAGGTGAGTGGTTAGGAGCCAGTGGTCCCAGATTGTGAGAGGGATGTCTGACTGCTGGTTTAGGCTCGATCCCATCAGGCCTAATCTGGTAGTTGGACATTCCCTCAGGGGTCCCTGATTTCGAGAGAGTGCAGACTGGGCTGAGGGACTCTCCCTGCCACCCCATGCACAATTGCCTGCACCGGGCCTCTAGTTATCACTATCTTATTCCAGATCATTTTTATCAATCCCCATAAGAAACTCCATACTCATTACAGTCACCTCATGTACCTCCCCTTCTCCCCTCCCTGCAGCTCCTGGCAACCTCTTTCTCTGGAGTTGCTTATTGGAACTTTTTATATACGTACTGGGATTCTAGAAAAGATTTCCCTGAGGGGTAACATTTGAGGTCAGAATTGGAAGTCAAACATTCAGAGTTTGGGGTAGGTTGTGCCAAGCAGAAGGGTAGAATTTGCCTGAAGATGAAACTGATGCACACAGGAGGGCAACATAAAAACATACAGAAAGATAGAGACCAAACCCTGGAGAAAACATGCCTGAATTTCACTTAGCTCTGGGCTTTGAGCCATTACGTTCCCTTTAATATTGTTTAAGTCTATTTGAATTGAGGGCTCTGTTGTTAACCTATAGTATCCACACCGAAGTAACTGCTTGCCTCCCTCACTAGAGGGAGGGTAGGCAGAGTTTATGTTTAGTTCAAATTTGTAAGCAGGCAGCTCTTTAAATGTTTTCATGTTATTTTATTGATTTTTTAGAGAGATGAAGCGGGGAGGAGGAAAGGGAGAGAGATTGAGATGTTTCTCAGTAGCCTCCTGTCCTGACTGCGGGTGGAACCTGCCATCTTTTGGTGTGCAAGATGACGCTGTAAACAATTGAGCCACACAGGCCAAGGCCAAGCAGGCAGTTTTTATATGCAACTTTTATTGACCGAGTTTAAGAATCCAGAGATTTCAGCCCTAGCCAGTTTGGCTCAGTGGATAGAACGTCAGCTTGGGTTCGATTCTGGTCAAGGGCACGGACCTGGGTGCGAGTTTCTCCCTAGCCCAGACCCTGGTCGGTTGCATGCAGGAGGCAACTAATTGATAGTGTTTCTCTCACATCGTATTTCTCTCTGTCCCACTCTCTTTAAAAGATGAATGGAGAATATCCTCAGGTGAGGATTAATGAAAACAAAAAAATAAAAACACCAAAAACAAAATCAAGAGATTTCAAAAAGAGATCCAGACTGTTTGCGTTCCTTAGGCTATTGGAAGGCTTGGCACGTTCAGGCTAAGATTCCTGCATGGTAACTAGGGCAGAGCTGTGAACCAGCAGCCCTCTTTAGATGTCTGTCCTGCAGAAGAAACTGATGCCCAGAGAGGGGCAGCCTTGAGAGGATCACTAAGCTCAGAAAAGTTTTTCTTATAGGCTGCATTCTTGGCTCACTTATAGTACGTGTCTGCCCCCTACAGGCAAGTGAGTTTGTGAGCCCTTGGACATATAATAGGCCCAGCACCAGAAATGAATGAATGAATGAACGAACGAACGAACAAAAGCGTACATTTACACCACTCCCCCAATCCTCTATATACAGTACACAGCACGTAGTGTCAAATATTTTGATTTCTTTTCTAAAGAAACAAATTATATTCGATTGCTTTTTAGACTGTGCGGATCTCAATCTAAACAAATATTAACACGTAGTATTTATTTCCGATGTGTCATTTATTTTCTGCCTTAACTAGACAAATTGACTTCAGGGTCCACAAAATCAGGGTTCTCTCTAAAGCCAACCCTTTACTTTTTCAGTCCAGCAGAGGGCGACAGCAACACTGACTAGAACAGCAGTTACAGGTGGAATACGTTTAAGATCTCTAGTCATGGTGAACCTAGGAGTCACATTCAGGATGGGGCCACATTTTTTTGCTTGTTGTTTAATATTTTCAATAGATAATGCATTTATATGGTTAAAAAATAAAATAGCACGTGGTAAAAATTCCCTTCTAGCCCTCTCTCCCTGTACCTGCTTACTATCTAAGCTCCTCACGGTACAACTGTTATTTTCCTCTTGCGTGCTTCTCTGGAGTTTTTTTTTTTAAATATATTTTATTGATTTTTTACAGAGAGGAAGGGAGAGGGAGAGAGAATTAGAAACATCGATGAGAGAGAGACATCGATCAGCTGCCTCCTGCATACCCCCACTGGGGATGTGCCCACAACCAAGATACATGCCCCTGACCGGAATTGAACCCGGGACCTTTCAGTCCGCAGCTGATACTCTATCCACTGAGCCAAACCGGTTTCGGCCCTCCGGAGGTTTTTATGCACATACAAATGTAAACATCTATGTACACTTTCCTCCACTTTATTCAAAAGGTAGCGACAACAGGAGGTGTTCTCAATATACTGTTCTGTACCTTGCTTCCTTTGTTCATGCTGTATCTTGTAGAACGTTCCATATCAATACATAGAGAGGATTCTCTCTCTCAATATCTCTCCCTCCCTCTCTCTCTCTCTCTCTCTCTCTCTCTCTCTCTCTCTCTCTCATATAGTTTTCCATGGCATACTTGTATCACTTTCCATTTATCCAGCCCCCTACTGATGGGCATTCCGGTTATTCCTAATCTGCTACTAGACATAAAGCTCAGTACATAACAATGAATATATTCTGCACATACATGAGTGTATCTATCGCAGTGGCTGTCAGCCCCAGATATGCATGAGAATCACCTTTAAAAATCCCAACACTCAGGGCAACCTACCGCAGATCAACTACTTCAGACACTCTGAGAGTGGGACCAGGGCATCCTCGTGATTCTAGTGTACAGCCGAGGATGGGCATCACTGACCATCTAGTGCAGTGGCCGGCAAACTCATTAGTCAACAGAGCCAAATATCAACAGGACAATGATTGACATTTCTTTCGAGAGCCGAATTTTTTTTAAACTTAAACTTCTTCAAAGGTCACTTCTTCAAAATAGACTCGCCCGGGCCGTGGTATCTTGTGGAAGAGCCACACTCAAGGGGCCAAAGAGGCACATGTGGCTGGAGAGCCACAGTTTGTAGACCACGGGGCTCGGGCAAGACTTATGAAATATTTGAATGTATCCATCTTTGGTTATTACTCCTGAATTTTGATCATGGTGTTACTGGCTGGGACCTTGGTGCCTCAATGCAGAAAAGATTTTAAGGTCAATGAAAATGAAAGTCAAACAAAGTCAGGTTTACTGAAAACACACTGCAAAGGAGAAGCTGCCACTCAGAGAGACAATGGCTGGGCTGCTTGAACTCCCTGGGAAGTCAGAGAAAAGGGGCCTTGGAGACAGGTTCAGGGGGTTAGCTCAGGAGGAGCCACCGCTCCCCATTGCTCCCCTGGTTGCAAGTCTCATGGGCTCCCTTAGAGGTTGGGAGCTACGTGCCTGTTGGGGAATGGCATGGCGTGCTCCTTGGAGGGAGAGCTCACGCTGGGTCCTTGGTCTGAGTGTATTGATCTTTCTCTTGCAGGTGGAAATCTTAGGGGAGGTCTCAGGGGAGGGCCTTAATAGAACACCCACCAGCTTTCCCGGGGTGCTCTTTCAGGGCCTGGTCTCCACTGATTAGTCGGTGCCAGGGCAGAGGGTCATTAGTCAATGTAGCTGCTCCTGAGGCAGCCACAGTCACTGGTCTGGTTTTGCTGCTTTTCTGGGCTTAGAGCTGAAATACAACTGATGGCATTCCGGTTATTCCTAGTCTGCTACTAGAAATAAAGCTCAGTGCATAACATTGAATACATTTTGCACATACATGAGTGTATCTATCGCAGTGGCTGCAGGGGCGATCTAAACGGCCTGACGAGAGATATGAAAGGTCAGGGGTCCAAATTGCATAACTGGTGAAATGCTAGGGGGAGGATAGGTTACCGAAGTCTGCTGGCTGCTGGGCCACCCTGGAGAGGCAGTCTAAAGGCAATGTCGGTCCAATTCCTGTTCAGGACCCCAGGGCAGGTCCCACCCCAGCTGCTCAAGTCTACCTTCCTACCTAACAATGGTTAGAGTTTTCCCATTCCAGACTTACAATGGAAGCTCTTCTTGTTTCCTTCTGGAACTTTCTGGTTTCAATGATTTGCACTTAAATTTTTGATCCATTTGGAATTTACCATGATCCATTTTTGTTTTTCTTTCCAATGGCCAATTGTTCTATTCCCTTTATCAGGGTGTAAGGTAGGAACTGCCTTGGGCTGCATCAAATTGGAATTTTTGTTGTCTTTTTATTTATAGCATAGGGGTTCAGAAGAAGTCACTCCAAGATATGCCTCTGTGGTGTACAGATTATTTTGAGCTAAAGGTAATTGTAGCCTCAGGTTCAAGAAAAACTCCTCCCAGTTTCCTCAAAAAAACTAAAAATGGAACTCCCATTTGACCCAGCAATCCCACTCTTAGCGATATATCCTAAAAAACTAGAAACACCAATCAGAAAGGATATATGCACCCCTATGTTCATAGCAGCACAATTTACAATAGCTACAGTTTGGAAACAGCCAAGGTGCCCGTTGGCAGATGAGTGAATCAGAAAAATATGGTAGATCTACACAATGGAATTCTATGCTGCCATAAAAAGAAGGAATTCTTACCATTTGCAGCAACCTGGTTGGAACTGGAGAGCATTATGTTAAGTGAAATAAGTGAGTCAATGAAAGAAAAATACCACATGATCTCACTCATTTATGGATAATAAAGAACATTATAAACTGATGAACAAAAAGATAGATACAGAGGCAGTAAAGCATCAAACAGACTGTCAAATTACAGTGGGAAGGTTAGGGAGAGGTGGGGTAGTTAAGAGATCAACCAAAGGACTTGTATGCATGCATATAAGCATAACCAATGGACGCAAGACACTGGGGGGTTAGGGTATGTGTGGGAGTGGGGGGGCAATGAGAAGATATGTATACATGTAATACATTAATAAAAAAAGAAAAAAAAGAAAAATGACATTTTAAAATACAACAACAACAACAAAAGGAAGAAAAAAAGAAAAAAAATAACTCCTCCCCATCCCTTACTTCCTAGAAGAACTTGAATTAGGTCCTGGACCACAGTGAGTCATTATCAGACATGACCTCTCTGACCTATCTATAGGGCAGGACAAACTCTATTCGCCCAGCACCTGCTCTTCTTCTTATCCTGCAATAATCCTTTAACGCCTCTTACCTCATCCAGCTCAGGATGTCTTATATACCCAGTATTCCCTTTCTGTCTCTGACCCTCTCAGGTGTGCAGGGATCCCATGCACATGTACTAGTATGTATTAAATTTGGTTATTTTCTCTTGCTAAGCTGTCTGATGCCCATCTGATGAGTAGATCAGTCAAAAGAACCTTGAGTGTAGAAGAGTGTCTGGTCCTCCCGCACGAACAGCAACCTCTGTTCCCACTTTCCTGGAAATGAGGTCCCCTTCACCCATTCATTAATTGATTTATCATTTTTTTGGTATGCCACTGAGAATTTTATTATTCCCTGATCTTTTGGGATTTACTTTAATTACTTAATAACCAACAGTGATGTCCTTTTATTGAACAGCTAATGTATTTGTTTACGCATATCATTTCAATTAACCATAAATAAACCTACAATGTTTAGTGTTGAATTATTCTACTAGAGGTCGATGCACGAAATTCATGCAAGGGGCTCGGCCTTCACAGCCACGCTTGGTTCAGAAGGTTGTCCAGCTGTCAGGACAGTTCTGATGTTTGGTCTAATTAGCACATTAGGTCTTCGTTATATAGGATTCCAGGAAAGTAATCTCAGAGTTTTTGAGGCTTGCCCAAAGATCCAGTTAGAAAGTGACAGTGCTGGATGCAATCGAGAGGCTGCTCTCCAGGGTCCAGCCCTTTTACCTGCCTGGAGTGTAACTGGTCTTAGTGGAATGACTGGATGAGGAAATGAGGAAGACAGAATGAGTCAGCTCTTGCACTCTGAGAAACCCAAAGCGGGAGATAAGACCTGAATGCAAATAACCAGAACACAAAGTAAACAGTGATCCCACCAACGTTCTGGAAGCAGTCCACTTTCTATCGCCTCCTATTTAAAATGCTTCCTTCCTTCCAATTCCTCCCCACGTAGAAACCTCGAAGCCAAACATCGGGGTGGGGGTGGGGCTGTCTCCTTGGGTTTGATGCATTAAGTCACCCACTAAGAGGTCCCCTGTGGAGCTGTGGTGCTAGGCAGCTGGGGGGCGGGGAAAGGGGGAGGGAAAAGGAAAAAGAGGGGGGGGAGGGAAAAGGGAGGTGCAAGGTGGGGAAAGGAAGAGGAGGATAGCCTAAGGGAAGTGGGGAGGAGGCATAGCGGAGGAGGAGGAAGAAAGAGCTGGGGGTGGGGATAATGAGAGGAAAGGAGGGGAGAGGAGGAGGCCAAGAGGAGCGGGAAGGAAGGGGTAGGGGGAAGAGGAGGAGAGGAGGGGGAGGGAATAAGAAGAGAGGGAATTAGAAAGAAGGAAAGAGAGGGAGAGAGAAAAGGAGGAGGACGGAGAGGAGAAAAAAGCCCCTTCTTCAGCCCCCACTGAGGAGTTGCGCAACCCGCTCGGGCTGAGATTGGCTGCCAATGAGTAAAGATGCCCCGCCCCTGAGACCCAACGGCCAATGAATATGGGGGGGCGTGGCGCCCGCGGCCTGAGCCACCAATGGTCGTAGGGGACCTGGGCGGAGCGGCCGGGGCGGGGGCGGGGCGGCGCGGCCTGAGTCCAGGCGCGCTCTCGGTGGCATTCGCACCCGCCGAGGCGCTGGGAGTTCGGAGCTCGCCCCTCCGCGTTGCTATCGCCGCCGCCGCCGCCGCCGCCCGCCGCCGTCTCCCGCCCGCTTTCTGCGCGCCCCGGCTTCGCCCTCATCCCTGAAGCCGCCCCGGGACGCGCTCGGTCTTTCTGGGCAGAGTGTCCCCCCGCCTGCGGCTCCGCAGCGATGGCCACCAAGATCGACAAAGAGGCTTGCCGGGAGGCGTACAACCTGGTGCGCGACGACGGCTCGGCCGTCATCTGGTGAGGAACTTGCCACGGCTCTCCAGGCCCCGCCGCCCGAGCTCGCGGTGGGCCTGGGGCGCGGAGCCAGCGCCTTGCCGCTGGGACGGCTTAAGGGTCTTGCGGCCGGTGCTGCTCCCGCAGCCGTAAGCCAGGAGCGCGGGGAGCCGGCGCTGGCCTCCCCCCGCCCGCGCATCTTTTAGATTGTCCTGCGGGGAGCGCGGCACCCCGCGGCCACC
>JAAGEH010000452.1:24764699-24791892 GCA_011751065.1 Lasiurus cinereus | reverse complement strand
GTGTGTGTGTGTGTGTGTGTGTGTGTGTGTGTGTGTGTGTTTTCTTCCAATCCAAAGGGTGACTTTTAAATATGACGGCTCCACGATCGTCCCCGGCGAGCAGGGAGCAGACTATCAGGACTTCATCCAACAGTGCACAGGTAGGAGACGCGCCTTTGGGGGGCAGTTATGGTCTTTGGGGGGAAATGTATCGATGCCTGGGAGGGAGGAGAGGCAGAGGCCAAACTGGGAGGAGGAGCCTGCGGCCACCTCGGGTGCCTCGGGCGCTGGAGGAACCAGGGTTGGAGCGTTTTGGAACCTCGGAGAGCCTCCCCCACCTCCCCCTGGTCATTCAGAGCGACCAGAGGTGACCTCCTGGCTTCCCGGCTCCGCAGGACCCTCTCCAGCAGCACAGCTCCTTCGCTCCCTGCGGATCCCCGGTTTTGCACAGCCAACTCCCAGGGGTCCCAATGCCAGTGTGCAGCCCTCTCACCTACCCCTTTGATGGGTCAGTGAGCCAAAATAAAGACAATCCTGGAGCTCACTGACCGAGAAACAAACTCTCAACGGCACCCTCCTTTCACCCACAATCGTTGTCACTGTGCAGGCTATTTATGTGGGTTTTTTATTATTTTTATTTGAAGAACGTAGAGCCGGAGATAAAGCCCCACAGGATTCCATTTGCATGAAGTTGTAGAAAAGGCAGTGCCGATCTGTGGTGTGAAAAGTCAGAGGAGTGGCCACATTTGGGGACACGGCTTGAGATAGACACTGGCAGGGAGAGGCGCATGGAAGGCTGGGTGGGGGTGTGTGGGGGGGAGTGTGGAAAGGCCCTGTATTTCAGGCTGGGGAGTGGTGGTTACAGTGGGCGCACATATGTCAGAAATCGGTAAGCAAAATGCCATTTTTAAACTTAGTGCACTGAGTCCCCGGTGCGTTAGGTCATGAAAAGGAAGGAACACCTGGCGTGTAGAACCGTACACCCTCAGTGGAGGCAGAGGCTCAGCATTCCTGGTGGCGGGACCCTCGGTAGCTGAGTTTAGAGCGGGCTCTTTCTGGTCCCTGGTCTCACGTTGGAAATACACGTTCAGACAAAGAGCGTGCAGCCTGAAGGTTAGGGCGGAGACTCGGAGTCAGCCTGGGCGGTGGGTTTGAATCCTACCTGTCAGGTTTGGGGCAAATTAACGTCCCCGTGCCTTGCTTTCCTCACCTGTAACCTTGGAGCGCTGTTGTGAGTATAAGCGAGTCAACGGGCGCCACATGCTCAAGACCGCACCCGTACAAACTACATGGCCATTTGTGAAATAAATAAATGTACCAAACTGTGCCAAGCACCCCGGCACGGCTCCTTCCCTTATCTGCTGCCGTAATCAAATGATCTGTAGTCTATTTCAGATAATATTTTTGAAGTGTGTGCTATGGACTGAGGAGTACTTGGGTTTGTTTGTTTTTTTTAAATGCTTTTCCAATTAAAATGTCTCCCTGAGAGCTGCCTCTGGATAGTCACTCACTGCTTTTGTAAAGGACTGTTGTTTTTTTAAAAAATACGGTGTGCATAAAATGCTACAACGATTCAGATTTCATAAGGCGCACAGGGCCTCTTGTGGAGAGTGGGTGGGGTCAGGATTTGGACTCCTGTCTCAACCACTTCCATCCTTCCACCACAGCGGCGAATGCTTTTGCAAGTAGAATAAGTGCAAACTCTTGACTTTCTCCCGATTTGGTGCACAACTGGGAGACTCAGCAGTATTTTTGGCCTTGCGGGCTCTGAAGCTTTGACTCACAGGCCAGCTTCCCTCCGTCCTGAACTTGGGGACAGTACATTAGCAGCTTCTTTCCTCCTGCTGGCCATCCATCACGACCCCCACCCCCGCTATTGTTCTCTCCAGCAAGTGGGAGACGGTGACCTGGGGCAGACAGACCATCCGGTCAATAGATTCCTAACACATGCTCCTGGCCCTTGGGCCTGCAAAGCTGGAAGGACTTGCTTGGGTCAGAGAACACTTCCTTCCTCCCCTGGGCTTTGTGGGTTTTCTGCTCTGACCCTTCCCCCCGGCCTGGGAGTGGGGAGTGTCTGGCGGGGGAGCTAAAAATGCTTTCCCTGCAGCTTGTTGATCTTATGAATGGACTATGCCTCTGGGATCCGAAAGCTCCTTCTGCTTTGACTGGGCGTCTGCCTTCCTTCCCTGTCCATCTGTTGGACAAATGTAAAGGCGAGTGAGTTATGGGTGCTGCGTCTGCTCTTGTTCCGCTGGGAAAAGCTTGTTCCTTCCCACTGCTCTGTCCTCCTGGCCCAGTGTCAAAAGGATCAGAACACCAACGAATAACTCTATACATCAGTCCCTGCACTGGGCATGCCTTGTCTTTGTTCTGAGATTGTTCTCCTTCCACAGATGTGTAAACCAAAGCCCAGAGAGGGTAAGTGACTTGCTTGAGATCACACAGCTAAACTGGCTCCAAGGCCCGTGCTCTTGGCCTCTTCACTTTAAGGAAGTGGTTTAGATGCTCATCTCCAAGCCTTGAGGCTTCTTCAATGGTACAGCAGGTTTCGATTGGAGCTTGTGGGAGTGTTTGCAGTTATAAAACACACGTTCACAAACATTTGCATGATGCAGGGAGGGCACTTTGTGGCCCTGATTCCCAGCCAGGTGTCCTGACAGGCCTGAGGGTCCCTGTAGAACAGTCTTCCTGTTTCCAAACATCTCACAAGGTGCACCGAGGACTGGGAAGTCGGCAAAGTGCACCTGGTCTCTGCCTCCGTCACTCTGGGGCTGGAGGGATGGGAGTGTGGGTTTCCTCCTGGGCTCTCTCTCCTCTCTGACAGCCCCTCCTGAGTCATTACTTCTCTGAAACACCCTCCTTTTCTTCCTCTCTCCTCTCTGGCTACTATCTTCCTTCTATCCTTCCCTAGCGTTTTCCAGAATGGAATCTGCCTATCCAGCCTCCTGCTCTCATCTCTCCTCAGCCCCCAAACCTGGCCTCCTTGTCCACTGCAGCTGTTTTCTGGAAAGTTCTGCGCCCTTTTCTCCTGTTTCGTTCTGCTGGCAGGACTTGGACCCTCTGGGGCCCTACGCTGGCTCTTCTGGCGCGTGGACACACCTGGCCCCTCCTCCTTCATCTCCGCTCTTGCTTCTGCCCCATGCTTCTGTCTGTGCATGGCCAGGCGTCTTTCGGGTGCAATGAGAGAAGCCCTGTGCAGATTGGCTTAAGCCAAAAAATTGGTCTGTACCAAGTCCGGGGAAGTGCTCCTTCAGGTGAGGGTGCCTAAACTCAGGCCCCCTTTCCTCCCAGCTCCGCCTTCCTCCTTTATCACCCTTCCTGTGGTCAAGAGAAGAGGCTCCCCCTGAGTGATGATAGATGGCCATCCGCTGCCCCAGCTTCCAGGTCATGGATAGGACCATCTCACGGGGAGAGAGAGCCCCTTTGCCAATGATTTTGGAAGTCTCCAAACTCTCCTTAGCCTGGCTGGGTTCATGTGCCCATCCTGAACCAATCCCTGGGACTGGCTGCCTACGTCTGGGTCAGTGCCCACCCCTGGAGTGGGTGAGGGCAGCCCCACCCAACACCCAAACCAGGAGACAGAGTTCGGGAAGGTGGCTCCCTAAGGGAAGAGTGTGGGGGCGCATACTGACGCTAGAGGAGGAGCAAACCAAAAACCAGTCCCTTGCCCCTTACCCTCACCCTTTTATTGCCAGAATCTCTTAGCCCTTGCTCTTTCTTGTCTTACAATCATTCTACACCACCCCACCCCCCAATTGCTAGATTCACTCTTCCTAAAGCACATATCACTCCTCTGCTCATTAACCTTCTATGACTCCCCTCTGCCCATTGACAAAAGCACAGGTTGTCTGATTGGCAGTCCAATCAGTTTGTCTCCACCCCATTTCCTGCCCAGTAGCTCCCCTTCTTTGTGCACCTGCAGCCTGACCCGAACACTCCCAGTCTTCAGGACTTTGATTTTGGAGATTCCCTCCAGGTGGAATTCCCCTTTTATTCCTCAGCCCATCTAGGATCCAGCCACCCACCCAGCCTAGTGCTAGCCCTTTATTTCAACAGCCAGGACACCTGGGAATCAGAAACACTAGCCCAGTGGTTCTCAACCTTCCTAATGCCGTGGCCCTTTAATAGTTCCTCAAGTTGTGGTGACCCCCCAACCATAAAATTATTTTCGTTGCTACTTCATAACTGTAATCTTGCTACTGTTATGAATCGTAATGTAAATATCTGTGTTTTGCGATGGTCATAGGCTACCCTGGTAGCAGTTGAGAACCGCTGCTGTAGAGCCTAAGACCATCAGACCTTTGACTCAAGTTCAATGCGCAGCATGGTAAGAGATGGTTAGCACAGTCATTAGAAGTTTTGGCTGCACTGAACGGTCTGGGTGCCAATACTTGCCAGTCATGTGATCTGGAGCAGGTGAGTTAGCCACCTGGTCATCCTTCTGCTATAATGTGGTCATTAGGAGGAGTAAGGAAGCAAGTCCGTGGTGCCTAGAACATAGTAAGTGCTCCATAAATGCTAATTACTATGGTTCTCTTATTGGTGGAATGTAATCAGTGATGAAGTAGTGTATGTGGTCTGAGAGCACCAGAAAGGTAGGAGTTCTGAGCTGCTAGGTGGTCTCTAGTTCCCCTGACAGAGCCACCGAACCGGGAGAAGCAGGGGCTCCGCTGACAGAGGTCACAGGAAAGGAGCCATTTTTCATACTGACTGGACACGACTTCTCTGGTCAAAGCAGAAAGGGCTTACAGATCACTTACCAGTACATGTGATGAGGCCGTGGGTTGGGCTCTCTATGAAATCTCATTCTCTTTTCCTACCTGACATGTAATACCTGTGCGCTTTTTAAAAATATATTTTTATTGATTTCAGAGAGGAAGGGAGAAGGAGAGAGAGACAGAAACATCAATGATGAAAGAGAATCATTGATTGGCTGTCTCCTGCACACCTCACACTGGGGATTGAGCCTGCAACCTGGGTATGCGCCCTGACCAGGAATTGAACCATGACCTCCTGGTTCAGAGGTTGATGCTCAATCACTGAGCCATGCCAGCCGAGCTGTAATACCTGTTTCTTGTAGAATATTCAGAAACCAGGACTAAGAAAAAAAAAAAGAGAATAAAAATTAGATATAGTTACTATGCAGAAATTTGTTCATTCATTTGTTGATTCCTTCATACATTCTCTCCTTCTTTCTTTCCCTCCCTTCTCATCTCCCTCTCTACAGTGGACATGACTTCTCTGTAGGGTCCTGATTTAGGCACCAAGAATAAAGATAGGAGCAGAGAAGGTCCCTGCCCTCATGACGCTGATTGGCCTGTCATTGCCCTGCCTTTAAAGTGGCTGCATAATGTTTCCACATGTAACCTTGTTTAATCATTCCTTTATGGATGGACCTCAGGGTACTCCGTTGTAAGCAGTTTTATTTTGGAAAGAATCCAGGCATCTGGGAATGAATCCAGTTTTCTGTTGGTGCAAATTTTAGAGCCGATTGGTTGTAAGCATTAATGGTGGAGCTAGGGTGTTTTGCCTTGACTTGTACCCTTGCTGTGTGACCTTAGGAAAATCTCCCAGATTCTCTGTTTCCGCATCTGTAAGACAAGGATAATGATTGCGCATAATGTCCAGGGATATTGTAAGGATAAATTGACATGATACATATAAAACTTACAGGGCAGCCCTAAGTGGTTTAGCTTCACGGATAGAGCATTGGCATGTGGACTGAAGGGTCCCAGGTTCGATTCCAGTCAAGGGCATGTACCTTGGTTGCAGGTACATCCCCAGTAGGGTTGTGCAGGAGACAGCTGATTGATGTCTCTCTCTCATCGATGTTTCTAACTCTCTATCCCTCTCCCTTCCTCTCTGTAAAAAATCAATAAAATATATTTAAAAAAAAACACTTACGGGGCAATGCTTGGTATAGAGTCAGTGCTCAATAAATGTGGCTAATATAGCACCTTCTTAGAAGGTGTTGTACATCAATGAACAAGTTGAAATAAATTTGACGTGTGGGGTGGTTACCAAAAAGGTGTATTCATAGGGTGCAATGCCAGCATGAAGCTTGATTTGGGGATAGATGCACTGTGATGTTGGCTGGATATAGATGATATTCCCATGATGCTCTGGTAAGCCTAGAGTATTGAGCTTAAAATGTCACTCAAGAGAGATATGGGGTTTTATGTTTTTGTCTGTTCAGCATTCCATTTGGCAGAACTTCTCCCTCCTATTTACAATAATCCTGCTTAGCCCATGTAGTTTCAGTGTGGCTGACCCTGCCCCTCCCCACAGGGAGGGTACATCAGAGTAAGCTATCTCCTCTGTTAACTAATTGGGTCAGAGTTGGGCCCATATGACTCAAGTCAAGCCAATCAGATTCATCTTTGAGATTTTGGATAGAGAGTTGTTGGGAAAGAATCCCTTTATCTTTCTCTGGGGTTAAGACATGTAAGCATAATAAAAGCTTGGCACTTGCAGGACCCATCTACCGTTTGGAGAGAGAACCTCAGGAACAGAGCCAAAGATAGGGAATGGAGACCATATGACATGGCTTAAACTCTTGGATCCAGCCATTTGAATTTATTTTTTGAACCAATTGAATTTTTTCCTTAAGTCACCTTGGCTGAGTTCTTTATCATTTCCATCTAAAAACGTCCTGGCCATAGTCCCCAGGGTAGGCAGGTTGTAATAGGTCAAGAGAGGAGAATCCAGGTTGGGTAAGGAATTCAAAACCTCTCATGAGAGAATTGACGGAGGAAATTGGGCATATTCAACCTGGAGGCGGGACACCTCAAGGACATGAGTGTTGTCTTCAGATGTTTGCAGAACTGTCATTTGGAAGACAGGACCTTCTTCAACCCCAGGTGGTAGGGGAGGACCAAGTAGTACAAATGTCAGGGATAGATTTTGGGTTTCTGTGAGGAAGAACTGTCCTCAAGTTAGAATGGGCTGTCACTGGAGGTAGTGAGACCCCCGTCGTGGAGGTTATGTCAGGAGAAGTTACTTGGCCACTTGGCCTAGATGTTTAAGAAAGAGATGGAAAGCCCTGGCCTGCATAGCTCAGATTTGCAGGTTTGATTCTGGTCAAGGGCACGTACCTGGGTTGCAAGTTTGATCCCTGGTCCTGACCAGGGCTCGTGCAGGAGGCAACCAATCAATGTGTCTCTCTCACGCTCATGGTTCTCTCTCTCTCCCTCCAACCCCCTCTCCTTCTTCCCTCCCCTCCTTCTCTCCCTCTCAATCCCTCCATCCCTTCTTCCTCATTTTTCTTTCTCACTCTAGTATTCCTCCCTCTCCGTCCTTCCCTCCCTCCCTCCCTCTTTCCTTTCCACTATATCTAAAAGCAATGAAAAAACACCCTCAGCGAGGATTAAGGAAAAAAAAAAAGGAATTGAAAGAGGCCCTCCTTGACTGTGCATGTTCTTCTCTCTCACAGCCCCTCCTCTGGCGAGTCTACATCAGGAAGAGTGACAAAATGCATTAACGTGGGCCTGGGCGATTCCCCTCCAGCAGGGGGTCAGCCTTTCCTGGTACTGAGAGTGGCACTGGGATGATTCCTGAGGAAAATGGGGATGTGTTTACTGCTAAAGAAAAAAAAAAAGATTCATTCTGGCACTTGTTAAGGCAGACTTTATTCAGGGGCACTGTTGTGATAGGTGTAAGGGGCGAGTGGAATGAGATTTCGCAGTAGGGGAGAAAAATTGGACTTAACTCTGAAAAAACAGGAGAAATTGTTGTGAGTCTAAGGGAATATGCGGTCAAAGGAAGCTTTAAACCTCTGGCAGTGCTTTGGACATTGTAAAGTGCTAAGCCGTCCGTCGGTTATGCATTTAACAAACACTCACTGAGCACTGGCTTGGTTCCAGGAACAATGGTGGGTTATGACTTTTCAGTAGAACTCTGGAGGGCTAGGAGCCATTGCCTCCGTAGTGCTCTGCAACCTTCAGCCTTCTCTCCCCACACACCTGCTTCTGGAGATCCAGAGCCACAGGGTATGGTTTGTGTCATCGAGTGCATGGGCTGTGGCAGCTCTCGTTTAGATTTCCTTTGGGCGATGTTGGTGCTTACTTTTGAGTTTGTGGCCACATGTCCTGTGGGGAAGTCGATGTCTATTTTCCTGGTAAGTAGGTGTCCCTTGTTCAGGAAAAGTATTCAATTAATTGAACTGAATTGAGTGTTTGATCCTTGAAGCTCTTCAGGAGTTAACAAACTTTTTGGAAGTCTTGCTTGTGGGTCGTATAGATATTATGTCCACTGATTCGCCTCCTTTCCTTTCTCTACTTCATTATATTCCGATGGACCCTGACACCCAGAGCGTGCAACCCAGGCCTAGGTCTTTGGTTATCTTCTGGCTGCCAAATTTAGTGGCCATTTCTTGGCCTTGACTCCGCTTGACCCTCCTCAAGCATCTGCCGGTGATCTTCAGCCACAGAGATGTAATTTCCTTCCCTTCGTTCTGCCCTGCAGTGCTCCCTCTGTGTCTCTCGTCTCTGTTCTCACTTCCTCCTGCCGGTTCTGCTTTCCCCTGCTGCCCCACAAGGGTAGGTGTTTCCTGGGGCTCCACCCTTGTTCGTGGTGTTCCCTTCTCCAGGACACATGTTGAGTGTCTGTCGTGTATCAAGCTCTCGGTGGGAACACTAAGTTGGGCACTTTCCCTTACTCCAGTGAAGGTGCAGCCCAGGCCAGAGGTGCTCTCTAAACTGTGCACCAGGTTGCATCAGCTCCTCACCCCTTAAGGACTGTTTGTAGTTTTTGCCCATAAGGCCCAAATGCTTAGAGGTGTCACGGATGGCCCTTACGGTGGGATGTTATTAGGCAAAATGGCTTCTAGTGCTTAATGCTGTCTTAAGCAGCAAGTTTCTTTCAGTGACTTGCAGGTCATTTCAGGAGGGGTGGTGGGCTTTGAATATGCAGCTCTTTTTTTTCCAATATATTTTATTGATTTTTTACAGAGAGGAAGGTAAAGGGACAGAGAGTTTGAAACATTGATAAGAGAGAGATATCAATCAGCTGCCTCTTGCACATCCCCTAGTAGGGATGTGCCCACAACCAAGGTACATGCCTTTGACCAGAATCAAACCTGGGACCTTTCATTCCGCAGGCTGATGCTCTATCCACTGAGCCAAACCAGTTTGGCTGAATATGCAGCTCTTAACAAGCATGTGTCTGTTGGCTACCAGCTGTCTGTGTCCCTGGAGGCTATATATATATCAAGCCCTTGTTCCCTTTTGGGTGCAGACATCCACCATCTTGCCCAGGTTGCCCCCAGGTTCCTTTAATAAACTCTTTGGTCGAATTCTGGAGTTGTCACTCTATTTCTTTGCTCCCTTGGCTGTGTTCTCCTTTGAAGCTCAGTTCCAGTACACCTGGGGAAATTTTACTGACAGATGGTCATCAGCTAATATCCCTCCCAAAAGACATGTTCCCAACACAAGGATTCAGACCTCACAATGTCCTAATGCCAGGCATTAAATGTATTATCTTATCTAAAATTTCCCTCATTCAGGAGGGATATCATGGAAGAGGACAGTGACACCCATAAGTAGGAGGTATTCCCATTTTACTGATGAGGAATCTTGGTGTCCCTGGAGTCAGAAGTCACTTGCTTGAGATGGCACCATCAGTGGGAAAGCTGGACTTTGAAACCAGATCTGTGTCCGAGGTTCCCAGTTCCCCCTGCACTGTGCTGCCCTCCCCTCCCCATTTCTTACGACTTGTGGGCAGAGTTCTTGCCCTGTCCTCATCCATTTTGCTCTCCGGGAGGACTTCTATATATCCATCAAGGCCCATCATAAATTTTCCCTCTGCTCAGATACCTTCCTTGCCTTTGTGATGCCACCTCATTGTGCAGTCAGTGGTTGTGTGCTTATCTTTTTTTTTTCCAAATGTATTTTTATTGATTTCAGAGAGGAAGGGAGAGAGAGAGAGAGAGAAAGAAACATCAATGATGGGACAGAATCATTGGTCAGCTGCATCCTGCATGCCCCCACGGGGGATTGAGCCCACAACCCCGGGCATGTGCCCTTGACAAGAATCGAACTCTAGACCCCTCTGTCCGCAGGTTGACACTCTATCCACTGAGCAAAACTGGCTAGGGCTTGCCTGTTTCTTGAATTCCATGGTGAGGTCCTGGAAAGAGAGATTTTGTCACTCTAGTGGCAGCATCCTCAGTGGAGAATCCCCACTCCTCATGGTTAGCCAGTCCCCATCTCTTTTTTCTCAGTGGGTGTGTTGCACCCTTGTGTGGGCCCAAGTCATGGGCTGCAACACATACAATTCCCCAAGTTATGTGCACATGAGCATTCATGTGTCTGTCATCTGTCTTCCTGCTAGCGTCAGCTCCTAGGGTAGGGACAGACTCCTGGTCTGTTTGTTTCTCTTTGCTGTGCCGTCAGCACCTAGAACAGCACCTGGCATCCTCCCCAGCTGTTGAATCTATGAATGAACATAGATAAATGCACATAGATGAATGAATGCCAGTCCCCTGAGGCAGACAGGAGACTCCCTGGCTGATGCCCCCCTCACTGGCCTCTGGCCCAGGTCTCCTGCCCAGAGCCACTGCATGGCTACATTCCTCACCGATTTAATTTTATGTGTTTGCTTTTCAGTTTTAGCTCAGGGCCACAGCGGGGACAGGTCTCCAGAGGCCTGTGTCTGAAGGCAGGGCAGGTACTTCAGCATTTTGCATTTTATTTCATCAGGGCATTTTCAAATTAACCTGCTTTAGATCCTGTTTCAGTTCTGGACTTCGTTTATGGTCATCTGTCTCATTTTTTTCTTATTTTATTGTGTATGCATTTGTGGAAGCTTCTTTGCCAATAACAGGTGATCATAATACTTTAAAAAGTAATGGGGAGCATTGCACCTCTATTGTGCTAGGCATTGTATGAGTTTCCTATGGCTGCTGCAACAAATTTTCACAAACTTAAAACAGCATAATTTTATCATCTACAGTTCAGGAGGTCAGAAGCCCCAAATCAGTCTTACGGGGATAAAATCAAGGGCCAGCAGGGCTGTTTCCGAGGAGAAAATCCATTTCCTTGCCTTTTTCAGCTTCTAGAGCAGCGGTTCTCAACCTTTTTTAATGCTGTGACCTTTTAATACAGTTCCTCATGTTGTGGTGACCCCCAATCTTAAAATTATTTTTGTTGCTACTTCATAACTGTAATTTTGCTACTGTTAATGAATCATAATGTAAATATCTGTTTTCCAATGGTCTTAGGCGACCTTGCTAGCAGTTTTCAACCTGTGGGTTGCGACCCACCAGTTGAGAACCGCTGCTGTAGAGCCTAAGACCATCAGAAAACACAGATATTTACATTATGATCCATAACAGTAGCAAAATTACAATTATGAAGTAACGAAAATAATTTATGATTGGGGGTCACCACAACATGAGAAACTGTATTAAAAGGTCACAGCATTAAAAAGGTTGAGAACCACTGTTCTAGAGACACCCACATCCCTTGGCTCATGGCTCCTTCCTCATGCCCTGGTAGGTTGGGGTCTTCTCACAATGCCTTCTCGCTGGTTCTAATTCTCCTACCTCCCTCTTCTCCCTTTGAGGATGCTTGTGGGTTTGCCTAGATCGGTGGTCAGCAAACCGTAGCTCGTGAGCCACGGTTTGTCGCTCTGTTGACTAATGAGTTTGCCAACCACTGGCCTAGATCATCCAGCATCCTTTCTGCATGTTGAGGTCCTTACCTTCGTTACATCTGCAAAGTCCCTCTTGCATTGCCAGCTCACATAGTTACAGGCCCCTGTCTGCCAGCCGCGGTCATCTAATCATGATTTCATTTCATCTGCACCATGATCTAGTGGGGTAGACCCTGTTGTTATCCCCAGTTCATAGGTGGGAAAATTGAGGCCCAGAGCCATGAAAGCACTGGCCAGGGCTGCACAGGGGCGGAGCTGTGTCCAGTGCCTGTGTTCCTGACGTTCTGCTGCTTTCTGACACTTGCAGCTGGAGTTCTTTTGAAACAAGAAGAGAAAGCCATAGTCAAGCTCTTTCTTCCTGTGTTTTCAGTTTTATTGAGAAATAATTGACATACATCATTGTATTACTCTAAGGTGGACAGCATGATGGTTTAATTTTCATCTACAGGGGTGGGCAAAGGTAGGTTTGCATGCAGGCTTATGGTTTTAATAATACAAGAATAAACTGCGTTTGGCGTACTCACACTTGTAAATGTAATTTTGCCCTCTCCTGTGTTGTGAAATGCTCACCATGATAGGTTCCGTTGACATTCATTGTGTGATATAGACATGATAACAAGAAAAGGAAAAAAAAATATTTCTCCTTGTGATGAGAACTGTGAGGGTCTCCTCTCCGAACAACTTGCCACAAGCTCTTTGCTTGACCCCTAAGGGACAACCCTCAGGCCAGGGCCTCTGGCTGGCGTCAGATTTGTAGGAAACACGCAGCTCAGAGGCAATTTTTCTGCCTTTGTTGAAGTGGAAAGCCTGTGATGGTCTCTGGGGAGTAACACTGTAATTCAAACGCCTTTGTCCTTCCCAGCATGAAATCCTGACTTCGCTACTTTTGTCTGACAGGGTGGCCGGTGGAGGTCATCTGATATGACCTAGAAGTAGTTTTCTTCTCTTTTTTTGCTATAATTCTACCCTGACTATAGAATGGAGTATATTGTTCGTGGTTTGCAAGTGAGGGAAGCTGCTGCCGCAGGCAGGCGGGGGGCCCTGTGGGTCACGCAGGGGCTTCTGGGGAGGAGTGAGAAGAGTCAGGCTCCTTGCAGCCCTGTGTGAGCCCAGGCGGTCACAGCCCCTCTGGCCCTGCCCACAGAGGAGGGCCTGTGTTCACTCCACGAGCTCTCGCAGCCCCGAACTGTGCCGCTTGCTCTGTTCCTGATTCGGCAAAGCCTACTGCACCTGATTCCAGAAAAGTTACTTACTCTCTTCCTTGGTGATTTCTAATTACTCACTCATCCAGCAAATTTAAATCAAGGACCTACTATGTGCCAGGAACTCTAGGTCCTGGGGAAGTTGAGTGATTTAAGTCACGGAGTTTGCATTCTGTTGGAATGGGACAGATAATAGACAAGATAGCAAGTGCTTGCTCAGGAAATGAGCACCATAAAAAAAATAAAATGGGCTACACATGGACTACAGCCAAGCCACCATTAGCAAGGCTGGTCTGGTGAGAAAGGAGGTGACACCAAGGAGAGACCTGAATGAGAAGGACCCAGACATGCAGTGTCTGGGTGAGGAGTTGGCCCTCAAACCATCTATATATTTAAAAGCCTAAGTGACCTGTTGACTGAACGACTGAAGGACTGGTTGACCGGTTGCTATGATGCGCACTGACCACCAGGAGGCAGACGCTCAATACAGGAGCTGTGGAAGCGAGGCTCAGCTAACTTACAGGTGCCAGATGGCCGGGCTCACGGCTGGTGAGTGCCGCTGCTACGTGAGCTTCTCCTGATGGAGACTGACTGGGCGCAAGCCAGCTGCAGGCACAGCGGGGCCTGGGATGAGTGGGAGCAGCAGTCAGGAGTGGAAGGCGGCATTGGACTGCTGGTTTCATCCCAATCCCTGCAGGCCTTGCCAAGGGACCCCATTGCACGAATTCGTGCACTGCGCCTCTGGTATAGATGATAATGGTTTGTGGTCCAGAATATATAAAGAGTTCTTACAATTCAATAATAACAGGACAATAAGCTGATTAAAATATGAGCAAGGGATTTGAATGGACATTTCTCCAAAGATCTACAAATGGCTAATAAACACATGAAAAGATGCTCACTCTCATGAGTAATAGGGAGATGCCAGTCGATCCCCAATGAGATATCATGTTCCACATACTAGGAAGCTGTAATAACAGGTGTAGGTGAGGGTGTAGAGAATTGGAACCCTCTGGTGGGGATGGAAAAGTGTAGAGCTGATGTGGCAAGTCAGTTTCTGAAAAGGTTAAGCCTAACAATTCCACTCCTCAAATATGCCCAAGAGGAATGAAAACACATGCCCACATAAAAACTTGTACATGAATGCTCACAGTAGCATTATTCATAATAGCCCCAGACTGGAAACCACCCAGATGTCTATCAACTGATGAATGGATAGACAAAATGTGGCCTATCCACACACTGGATTATTATCCTAGATAATAAAAGAGTAATATACAAATTGACCCTAATGGCAGAACCACCACTGGACCAGTCACTGTGAGGCAAACTGACCACCTCTTGGTCCCTTTCCCTGGCCAGCAGGTTCCCATCGCTTGATGGCCACCCTCAGCAGGGCCAGGGCCCGGGCCCATGAGTGGGTGGGAACAGCCCCGGCTATCAGGCACTGATCACCCAATGGCAAGTGGGAAACTGGGAATGAGTGGCGGGGCCAGCTGCAAGCAGCTGGGGAAGATGGCCCTGATCGCAGGCCAGGCCTAGGGACTGTACCAGTGCACGAATTTCATGCATCGGGCCTCTAGTTCAGTCATAAACAGGAATGAAACACTGATTCACCTGCAGCATGGACGAGCCTCAGAACCACTACGCTGAGTGAAAGAAGCCAGACGTAAAAGGTCACACATTGTATGATTTTGTATACTTGAAGTTTTCGGAACAAGCAAATTCATGGAAATAAAAGGCACATTAATGGTTGCCAGGGGTGGAGCTCGGATGAGGAGTGACAACAGATGGGTACAAGGTCACTTTTTGGAGTAGTGATGTGTCCTGGAGCTAGACCGTGGTGATGATCACACGACCTTGTGAATATACTGCAAATGAATGAATGGTACACTTAAAGGATACAATTCACAAAAGGGGTGGCTTTTATGGTATGTAAATAATCTCTCTCTTTTTGGTTATTCTTCACTTGAGAATTTTTTTTCCATTGATTTTTTAGGGATAGTGGAAGAGAGAGGGAAAGAGAGAAACGTTGATGTGTGAGAAACACATCAATTGGTTGCCTCCTGCAGGAGCCCTGACCCCCTAGGGTCTGGGATGGGGAGGAGCCTGCAACTGAGGTACATGCCCTTGACCGGAATCGAATCCGGGACCCTTTGATCCACGGAGCCCAACAAGCTAGGGCAATAATACAATTTTAAAATGTAAAGAAGAGAGGAGGTGAGCAGTAGGACAGAAATCACGAAGGCTCGTGGCACCAGGTGTTCGGGGAGGTGGTGGGGTTGGGGGATGGGCAGGGCCCAGAGCATGGCAGGCCTCGCAGGCCACCGTGAGGACGCAGCGTGCATTTTATTCCACCCCTTCTAAGACCTTCTAGAATTTCACCGTGGTGCTTTTTGTGGCTGTTTCCTAGGTCAGCATTTTCAGTTTTGTCACTTTGCCCTCCATTTCAAACCTGCCTGCTCTCAACCCCCACTGCCCCCTGTGCGGCTCGCTCTGCGTGGGCTTGATCATCTGTGTTCTCACTTCCCTCGCTGCCTCCATTGGTTCCCTAATGGTTACCATCGCCTTCGTTGTCATCACTGTTTGGCTTTTATTTTTTTATTTTTATTGATTTTAGAGAGGAAGGGAGAGGGAGAAAGAGGTAGAAACATCAATGATGAGAGAGAATCATTGATCGGCTGCCTCCTGCAGACCCCACACTGAGGTTTGAGCCTGCAACCCAGCGAATCATGACCTCTGGTTCATAGGTTGATGCTCAACCCCTGAGTCACGTCGGCTGGGCTATCTGGTGTTTTTTACCACTTGCCTGGGTCTGAAGGCTTTACCCCATCTGCTCGTTCTGATGAGGACTGCCACCCAGACACAGCACCTTACTTACCCTCGACTGTGTTTTCATCCTCCGATCCAGCCCTGCATGGAGCTGGTGCTGAAATATATTTTATTGCCTCACCCCCCTGCATCTGAAATGAGGACTTAAAGAAATGTGGAGGTTCTGTCTTGGATATTCGCGTGGGCTCCTCAGTAAGTTAATCAATAGAGTTAAATGAGTCAGCTGTAAATGTGCTGGCAAACTCAAGGGCTGGGAATGTCGGTAACAGCCAGGGGGATGGGAAGCTGTCTGTGCGTTCCCTACCACCCCGGAGCTCTGAGTCAGGGGCGGAGAAGCCATCTTCCAGCCCAGGGAACTGGGGATCAGAGAGGGAAGGGGGTGGGGGGAGGGCAGGCACACAGAAGGTCTCTTGGTTTCCTCAGGCTGCTGAGTTTAGAGTTGGCTTTGCTCCTCTGGGTATTGTACTTGGCCTTGTGAGCCTGAAACGTAAAGAAGAACCCCGCACATTATGCAGGCGCCGCTAACTCTAGGAACACCCTGCTGTTGGTCTCCTCTTCCCATATGCTTTTTTTTTCTTTCTTAATTTGCACCAACTTTATTTAAAGTTACAAGATCTTTTCCTGATCCCATATGCTTTTTTAATGGGCAGATTTGTCCAGACCAGTTATAGGTGACCTGTCCGTCCCTATCTGCTCATCTCTGTGGGTCTATTCCTGTTCTCTGCAGGTGGAAGCCACACCTTTAAACTCCAGAAAGGAGATTGGTTTTATTCGTATAAAATGGCATTTCCCACTGAACTGAGGGACGGAGGCGGGGCTACAGGAGATGGGGCAAAGGCTCTCGATTTACTCAAGAAATGTGATTGAGCATGACCAGTGTGTCAGGCACCATTGTGGGCACTTGAGGTAGCAGGGGAGACTCCTGGCCTCCTGGAGTAGGTGTGAGCAAGCTGGAGGAGCCTTTAATCTTGTTTTAAACACTGTAATGATAAGCTAATTATATGGCCCTTTCGCCTGTGGTGAGTCAAAAATAGAAGGGCTGCTGGAAGCAGGCGTTTTGAACTTGCCCGCAGAAGCTGTTGCTTTTGTCTGTGGAGTTCTGTCAGAGTCTCACTCAAGTGGTTAACATGAATCCCCTTTGTCCCTACCCCAGTAGCTGGATGAACTCAAGTCATCCTTCAAATCCCAAATCAAACATCACCTCCTCCGTGAAGCCTGCCTGATCACCAACCCCAAGCAGAGCTCATTTCCTTCTTTCTGTATGTCCTTATTCACCCTGTGATAACTCTCACTGCTCCGGCTGTCACTGCTTTGTGTTCACATAGCTCCGGCCCCCACCTCCCAGGCTAGATTGTGTATTCTCTGAGCCTAGGGATTGTGTCTTTTTCAGCAAAGTCTCTGGGTCACAGAGTGTCAGTAAGTGTGTGTCAAACGACTAACTGACGGCAACGACAAAACTACAAAAAGCAGATGCAAGAATGCAGAGCAGTGCCCACCAGGGGCCTTTAGTGCTTGGCAGCCAGACCCTGCCTCCTCCAGGGGCCCCTGTGTGTCTCGCTGAGGCGCTGTCATGTACCCAGAGCCTCCAGGAACTGCTGCAGCCTAGATCTCTAAGTCCGAAGTGGAGTGGGCTCTCACACACTGGCTTCCTTTTAAGGAAGTAAAAGTCATCATTGTAAGGAAGGTCCCCGTGCTGTGCCAGGGGGGGGGGGGGGGGAACCACCAGCTCTCCTGATAATTTGGGTATTCAGATCAGCCCATTCCCAGAGGGGGTTCCACAAAAGCAATCATCTTTGTCCTCGGGCTATCCTGTACTCCACTTTCTGGTGCTCTCCGTCAGACCGGGAGAGCTGGGTCACCCCACATTTAGCGTAAACTCTGTGAGGAAGGAATCATTTGGGAGGTCTCTGCTCTGAGGAACAGGCGGGACAAAGCTGCACACAGTGTGACCTCATTGCGGACTGGACTGTGCACATGCACACACAGTGTGACCTCATTGACTGGACTATGCACGTGCGCACACCGAGTGTAGATCCCAGCAGTACACAGAATCTCCATCCTGCTCTCTGAGGAAGAAGCACACCAAAATGGACACAGGGTTTTTATTCCTGGGCTAGGTTTTCTTATTTTTTCATACTCCTTAAGGTTTTCAGAATTTTGTTTGTGAGTGGGACAGGAAGGGTTTTACCCACCAGGGAAACCATAAGAACCCTTTTGAAAAAGAGAGAGCGAATGAGAGAGGGCTTTTCAATATGATAGCTCTCCCTTCAGGGAGGAAGCCGGCTTCTCTGACCCACAGCCTTTAGTCTCCTGGTGGGGTGGGCTGGGGTGGGGTGGGGTGAGGGACCCGACCAGAGCTCGGCGTCCTCTTGCGAGCTCGGCGTCCTCTTGCGCCCCGAGAGGACGTTTCCTGCTTCCGAAGCCTTCCTCCTGCCATCCAGTCGCTGCCTGGGCCCCCCTGCAGCCAGCTGGGAGTGAGTCTGGTGTGGCCACTGTCCAGCTGTCACCTTGCCCTGGGTGGCAGGAGAATTCTTTCCCGTTTCCCTTCCTACCTCCTCCAGGGAGCTGGCTTGCTGGAAGCTGACAGCTCAGCTCTGTGCTGTGTGGGTCATTTTCTCCTCACTGCTCCTTGTTTGCATAACTTCTGAGGGAGTCTGCCTAGGACCCGGTCAGCCTCAGAGAACCTGCAATCTTGTGGGGCTCTGGGGCCATTGCCCCGCTCTGTTCCCTTCCCCTTTCTCTGTCTCCTTCTGAATGAAGCTCAGAGTTGGGTGCAAATGATAACATGCTCACATGCTTAGTTCTCTCTCGCGCACTCTCTTTTCTTTCTGTTGGCCAGCCGATGGCTATGGGTACCTACTTTGTGCCTGGCACTGTGGGATATAACAGGAAGTAGATAAATGTGAAGGTAGATAAAAAGAACAAAATGTTTACAGGGGTTACTTAGGTGGTGAGACCCTTATTTTTGCTTATTTATATCTCTATTCTATACTCAGTATGTGTTTTCTGTGTTAAAAAACAAAAATTGTCCTAAGTATTGGCAAAAGTGCGAGCCCTTTGTACACTGCTTGGCCCCTGGCAGATCCTGTCTCCTGAGTGTGTCCTTCTCCAGCCAGGGCTGGCTTTGGAGACAGGCACAGGTGAAGACTAGGTCCTTGTGGGGAGAAGGCGGGGCCCTCAGTCAATGTGGATCCTGTGTGGGAATAACGGGGAAGGATTGGGCAGAATCTGCCCTCAGGGATGCCCTGAGCCTAGGGAGCTATTAAGTCTGGCTGGAAGAGGCAAGGGAAACCTTTTTTTTTTTTTAAATATATTTTATTGATTTTTTACAGAGAGGAAGAGGGAGGGATAGAGAGTTAGAAATATTAATGAGAGAGAGAGACATCAATCAGCTGCCTCTTGCACGTCCCCTACTGGGGATGTGCCTGCTACCAAGGTACATGCCCTTGATCAGAATCGAACCTACGACCTTTCAGTTTGCAGGCTGATGCTTTATCCACTGAGCCAAACCGGTTCGGCAAGGGAAACCCTTTAAAGCAGCGGTTCTCAACCTATGGGTCGCGACCCTTTTGGGGGTCGAATGACCCCCTCACAGGGGTCGCCTAAGACCATCGGAAAATGCAGATATTTACATCACGATGCATCACAGTAGCAAAATTTCATGGTTGGGGGGTCACCACCACATGAGGAACTGTATGCAAGGATCGCGGCCTTAGGAAGGTTGAGAACCACTGCTTTAAAGGTTGGTGTGGATTACATGTCCTTTGAGTTTGGGGGAAAATATTAACACAGCTCATCCTGGTGGCCTTGGTGATTACAGAACAGTCTGACCTAACCCCTTTTCCCTTCCCTTCTTCTCATGCCCTGTGGTGGTCACCTCTTTTCTCTGTGACATTGTTTCTTCCCACGATCCCTTGTATAACTGCTCAGCATCGCTCCTTTGCTCCTCCTGCCTTCTCTGTCTGTCTACCTAAATCCCTCCCTCCTTTCTGATCCTAGACAGAGAGCGCAGGGGGAGGGGAGAGAAGGGAGGAAAAAGAACAGATGGAGGGAGGTGAGGGGGTGGAGAGGCAGGAGAGAAGGGAGGAAAATGTAGGGTCTCGGAGGGAGTAGGCTTAGAGGAGGGAGGAAGGGACTGCAAAGAAGAGAACTCAACACAATGGCACTGGGGCTTAAGCACTTCTCTGAGAGCTCCACCGGTGCCGACTGTATGCTGTATGTCAACTTCCTTAGCAAGTGAGGGCGAGGAGCCTGCAGGGGCCAGGAGGACACTGAGCCCGGTGGGCCTGCCCAGGGCTCCCAGGGGGCCTTAGAGCTGGTGGATGGCTGGTCCAGGAGCTCTCCCGTGCTGCTGACCTGCCTGGATGAGGCTTCCTAGGCCAACCAAAGGGTCAGGTTCTGTAGAAAGTGGAGTTTTATTAATGTCATGTGAGGACCATCTTTTCATGAACAAGACTCTCACGGGATGGGACGGGGAGGGTGCTCTCCATCAGACCAGGACAGCTGGGTCACCCCACATTTAGCATAAACTCTGTGAGGAAGGACTCATTTGGGAGGTCTCTGCTCTGAGGAACAGGTGGGACAAAGCAGCAAGCTGCACACACAGTGTGACCTCACTGCGGACTGGACTATGCACGTGCGCACACTGAGTGTAGATCCCAGCAGTGCACAGAATCTCCCATCCTGCTCTCTGAGGAAGGAGCACACCAAAATGGACACAGGGCTTTTTATTCCTGGGATGGGTGTTCTTAATTTTTTATACTTCTTAAGGTTTTCAGAAAAAAATTTTTGAGGGTGTCCACAGCCTCAAATCAGGGACATCTAACGTGCAGTCCACCTGGACTTGGAGCTCCTGGGGCTGCCGAAAGGACGGACTTCTGACCTTGGTTTGTCATTGGTTGGCCTCTTCCCCGAGGAGGCTCCGTGGGATTTTGTGATGCATTTGGGAGTCCTTGTTAATGGTGGTTTATGTCAGACAGGTGACTGAGTGGTTACAGAAAGGCTCCCGGATGCCCAGTGCCATGGTTCCGTGGCTTTTTCTCATCCGGCTCTGCTCATCCTCAGGCTGTGGGATTTGGGCGGAGAGAGCGAGTCTCTGGGGGACAGTCCTGATGGTCTCTGATGATGAGATACGCAGGAACCACACCTAATGCCTCTCATTCTGCAAATGATGCTGTTGAGAAGCCAGGCCACACAGGAAACTCCTTTATGTGAGCACTTCCTTCAAGTGAAAGGTGTGCGGGTGGAAAGAAGGGGTGCAGGCTAAACTTTCGGCACATCAGCTTTTCTGTGACCTTTTGCCTCACCCCTCTCTCTGCCGGGAGTGGAGTGTTCTCCATGCTAAAATCACCATCATTTCCTCTTCTCATTCTTCCTCTAGGTCAGTGGTTCTCAAGGTGTGGAGGGCTCAGTTTGAGGGCCCCAGTGAATTCACGTTCCAGTGTGTTGTTGGGTGATGCTGATGTTGCTGTTCCTCGGACCGCACCTTGAGAACTGCTGGTCTGCACTTCACCAGTTCTCCAGTGCAAGAGTCACCTGGCTCCTTATCACTTCACCTCTCCGAGCCTTTGTTTCATCTGTTAAAGGGGACTGTGAGTGGTGCTGACCTCAAAGCGAGGTCAAAATGAAACATGCAAATACGGATAAATGTGATGTGCCTAGTACACTGTAAGCACCCGATAAACATCGGCCCCTGCTAGCCTCAGGACCCTCCCTGGTTTAATCTGTATCCTCCAGTGCTTAGCTGGGCTTGGCACATAGTAGGTCCTTAAGAAACACTCCTGGTACCAGTGACTAAAGGGCTGTGTGCCCCCCCACTAAGTGTCCCTGCTTTGAAACCCAGAGCAGTGAGCATAAATTCAGTGGATGTAGAAAGCCAGTGAAGAAGGTGGAGACTAGGATGCTCTCTGTTGGGCTCAGCAGTTGGGCCCCTGCAGACCTGAGAGCAGTTTCACTGGGGAGGTGGGCTAGAAAGATAACGACCATCCCATCAGCCAAGGCCTTCATGTTACTTTCCCCTCTCCCCACCCCCATTTAATCCTCACAACCACCTTATGAGGTAGGTATGTGACCCATTTCTCAGGTGAGGAAACGGAGGCTTAGAGACATTCAAAGTCACAGAACTGGTACAAAGTAGGGGTGATGTTCTAGTGGGTTTTTGAACTTGGACGCAACCTGGATGCCATAGAGCCAAAAGTTGAGGTGAGTGGCCCAGTGTGCAGGTGTTGTGGATAGCTGTGCTGGGGTCTTCTGCAGGCGGGATTCAGGGGGTCTCCTGGTGTGAGTGTTTGGGCTTCTCCCAATGCAATCATCTGGAACTGCACCCTTAACTCCTGAACCTCAATCTGGAAAGATGTGCTATTGGCTTTATTGGGGACCAAGTGGCACCATGAGGATGACAGCAACCTCAAGTATCAGCTCTCTCCTGGCCAGTTTTGCCATCTTAGTGTCCACACATGTACATATATCCATGCACATGTACACACCCCCAGACACATGCGTATATACATGGACATGCACACTATACATATGTGATCAGGTGTAGCTATGCCTTTCTCAGTCGATATACCCGCATTTTCCTGTGTGTGTGAATGATATTAGCAGGAGGTGAACGAGGGGATGGGATGTTTCCACTTCTGTTGGCACCGTGGCTGCCTAGTTTGTCCAGAAGAGGGAAGGCAGGCCGAGAGTGTCTAAGAACTTGAACTTTTCCCTGCACAGACCGGGTGGAGGTCACAGTGGCCTCACAGCCTCCTGCAGGGTGAATCGGGGAGAGAGAGGCTTCAGGTCAGTGTGGCCAGCTCTGAAAATGGGGCTCCGAACAGGTTTTTCATCTTTGACTCAGATGACTTTTCAATGTTGGGCCAAATCTATGCAAACATCTGGAAGCTTAAGGTGACTGCTGGCTTTTCAGAAAGGTCAGCCGTCTTGTTGGTCAAACCATTGTCAGATAAGCGCCCAGCAGCCACTCAGGAAAACAGCCTCGCCTGCCATGATAATTGCAGTGCCATGGCCTGCAGGACCAGGCCAGGTTCCCCATGTCCTTGGGGAAGGGAGGTGTGACTGCCTGACCTACCTTGGGCCAGGTCCTGAGCTGGTACTTGGGACATACGATTTGCAACTTTTCCACATGGAGGCTTTGGCCAGAGATGGGCTGGTTGGAATCCAAATGCTGTCACAGAACCCAAATATCCAGGCCGACTGACGTGGAAATGGGAACTAGAGTGGTTCCCATGGAAACAGACTGCCTGTTCTTTTGCTTGTGTTGCCTTGGCATCTGATTTGTGGCCTGCCTCCCCCTCAGGTCAAGGCTGCAATTTAATTAAACACTGGGTGCTGGTTCTGCTTTCCCCCCAATAACACTACTCAAAACAATGCGCTGGCTTCCCAGGCACAGCGTGACTGCTGGGAAATGCTCGGCAGCTCACCCCCACGCTGTCTGCACCAGCCTCATGTGGCTGCGTGAATTTCGGTTCCTCAGGCCCACCAGCCTCACTTCCTGTGCTTCCCCCCCCCCTCTCCCCCACCCCAACTCCTCCCTGAGGCTGCAGCTTCTGAGGGAAGATTCTATCACGTAGGAGGCCTGACGCCCAGGCGGCTTTCACAGCGTTCCTATTTAACCCTCCGATCCACGACTGAGGGTGGCATAAAATCACCCTACTTTGCAAGCATCCCAGATGTCCATCCGCAGATGAGTGGATGAACAGATTGTGGCATATCCATATAATGAAATATTATTCAGCCATGACAGGAATGCAGGACTGACCACGTGACAATGTGGATGAACTCTGGAAGCATGCTGAGTGAAAGAAGTCAGACACAAAAGACCACATGGTGTATGACTCCATCTGTGAGAAATGTCCAGAACAGGCCAACCCAGAGACAGGGGCAGATTGGTGTTGCTTAGGAAACGGGGGAGGGGTTTCTTTTTGGGGTGATGCAGATGTTCTGGAATAGACAATGCTGATGACCAACCATACAATACTGTGACTGAATTAAATGCCACTGAATCTTATGCTTTAAAATAGTGAAAATGGTGAATTTTATGTTATGGACTTTTGCTTCAATAAAGAAAAAAGAACGTGAGAAGAACCAAAAAAAAAAAAATCACCTCATTTTACAGATGAGGCAGCTGTGGCTCAGATGTCAGGGGACTAAGCCAGGGTCTTTGGGGTAAGAGACAGAGGCTCCCCACCCCTGTGGGAATCTGCTGGGCTCCTTCTTTGCTTCCCATGGCTGGTTGGTCACCACATCCTGTGGATTTGGCCTGTGAAGTGTCCCTGAGACCATCCTTCCTTCTCTGTCCCCACGGCCTTGTCGTCCACTGACCCCCATGGTCAGGTCCCACGATGGACTTCTGTGGCCAGTGTGCAGACACACCTGAGTGATCCCGGTCCTCGGCTTCAAGTCCAGCTTTGTCATTATTAGTATGTTATTTTGGGTGAGCCACGTGACTTGGAGCCTCATGTATCAAACGGTGATTTGGATGTTGATAAGGTGATGACAGTACTCCCCCGCCCCCCGCCCATCACCCACTGTAGAGCATCGTGTGAAGACCAAATGAAATAGCAAAACAAATGTGCTTTATAAATAGCGATGCTGTGCCAGCGTGAATGGTCATCATGATGGATGTTTTCTTTTAGAAATCAGCGTTGTGGCTTGGATTGTAGAGTCTGCGTCAGGAGTCTGGACTGCTGAGAACTGTTTCTCAGCTTCCCTGGGATAGATGGGTCCCTATTAAACAGTAGGAGTTGTTGTCTGATAGTGCTGGACTTTGAGGCAAGAACCAGGCAATGAACTTGAACAGCTCCATACTGTGTGTCCATGACTCTCAGAGGGCTAATGGTCTCAGTATCACACTATAAACCTATACATTGTGTGGGATTCAGCATGGAGGCACCCAGAAAGATTATAGGAAGGAAGAAAAATAAATTGATTTAAAGAAAAATAAACACCTCAAATGCGTCAGCATTACCTGGGCTCCAGTTAGAAATGCAGACCCCAGGGCCCTACCTAGATCTGCTGAATCAGAATTTGCTTTAGTGAGACCCCCACGATTTGAACGTACACGAGAAGCACAGCTCTGCACTATCAGTGGGTCCCCGAGAGATCCTAAAACTAACAACTAAGCACCATAAAGAGCATCAGTGCTGAGCAGAGCAGCTGGTACAGATGAATAACTCAAACCAGTAGCATCCCATGTGCCGCCTTGGCCAGTTAGGGGCCATAATGAGATCTCACTGATCAGCACAGTTAAAATATGAACTATGTAGGAATTAAGCAGAGGAATGATATGTGATTTCTCAATGAAATGCACTAAATTTTGTTGGAAAACACAAAGGATTTGATTAAGTGAGGACATAAACTGTATCTAGAAATTCATTCCCAGCTGCGGGTGGTTCTGCCTCACAGGGGACATTGGGCAACATTTGGACCTGTTTTTGGTGTCATAGGGGCTGGGGAGGGGTGATCCTGGCATCTAGTGGGTGGAGGCCAGGGTGCCCACCACAGAGTGATCAGCTCTGAGTGCCAGGAGTGCCCAGGTGGAGCCAATGTAGTCTATCCTATTGGGGCATATGCATACATGCATACACACACACGCACACACCACATGGGACTCTTAAAACTCAAGAATACTTTGGTAATGCAGAGAGTAGTGGTTGGGGAACTTAGCATGGTGGACTGGAAGCGATTTTAAGGTGACGATAATGAGGAAAGCGTGGTAATGAAATGAAATGGTAATGTAGATCAATGGAACAAAGTAGCCCCGAGGGTCATTTTATAGAAATGAGTATATAAGCTGCAACACGCAGAACATAACTAATGGAAGAATATTAATAATTCTTGAGAATATTAATAATTCTTAATGCCTAATTTTCCAGCCATAAGCTAGACATGCCCAGAGGGCCCAGATCTGTATCCCAGGCCAACCCTCCCCACAGCCCGGCTCCCATCGCCATGTGGCTCTCCCATTCCCAGTCAAAGGCCGTGGGTAAGAAGGGTTGAGGAACTTCTCCCTGAGTGAGATCCAGAGCTTGAGCTTTGACTGGATGAGGGAGGGGAGGATGGCAGGTGTGGCAGCCAGAGAGGCTGGGTTCCCATCCAGCGTGGCTTCAGGTGATCTCCATGGCCGTGGGAGTGTCAGGTGACCCCGCTGAGCCTCCATTTCCCATCTGTGAAATGGGCATCACAGCCTGGGTGCTGTTGTCAGGAACAAATGACAGAATGTTGGCCAAGGTCAGTGCTGGGCCCCTGTCGCACTAATCGGGGTGCCCTTGTGACTCATAGCCCCTCCTTAGAGATGTGTTTTTGGGGTGTTTTAACTGAGCGCTTTGCCCTCTTGTTGCTGTTGGCCGCAGATGACATCCGATTGTTCGCCTTCGTGCGCTTCACCACGGGGGACGCCATGAGCAAGAGGTCCAAGTTTGCCCTCATCACGTGGATCGGCGAAAACGTCAGCGGGCTGCAGCGAGCCAAAACCGGCACAGACAAGACCCTGGTGAAGGAGGTCGTGCAGGTAATTGGCCTCATGTTCCTTCTGGACGTGGGGGTCACACCCAGCAGGGACAGAGAGGGCAGTTTGGCTCCTGGGTCTGTGACTTAGCTGGGACTTCAGCAAGCTGTGCTTTGTCTCGAACCTCGGGAAAATGCTACCATTGTTTCCGGAGTGCAGGCGAGGAGGCAGGTAACTGTGCTGTGACCTCTCACCCACCAGCAGCATGGCGCTGGCAGTTCCCCTTTGAGGTTGGGGCAGAGGCTCGTGGAGAAGGGGCTGGAGGGATGGCGGAAGTGGCAGCCACACTACCCGTTTGGATCATGACTGAGCCTGGTTGACTTCCAGTGGTGGCCATGAGGACCCAAGGTGCAAAGTCATGCGTACCCTCTCTGAACAGTGCCTGGCACACAGTAGGTATACTCCATAACACTTTTTGAACAAATAAATGTCATTATGAGGGCCAGCGGGGGCTTTATGATATGACAAAGATTCTATTAGCAGTGGCACAGACGCCTAGACTGGGTAGCTGAACACTGGCCATGGCTGACTTATTCCCAAGTCCCTACTTGACTGAAAGGAAGGAGGGATAGGCAGGTGTGCCCTTGGTTTTGTCTCCAGGCTTCTGAACAGTTCTCTTGTAGAGCTCTCTATTGTAAAGGTTCTTCCCATTCTGGACATAATGAAAATTGACTGTATTGGAAACTCCCCAGGTTGAGACTGGGACGGGGCATCATGCTGAGAAAAGAAACTCTGAATTCCAGAAGGAAAAACTAAGGGAAGGGAGCTGACTTGAGAGAGAGCTCTCCTTACCAAAAGAGTTCTCCATTTTGCAAAAGGATTTCTCAAAACCCACGGTAGGGAGGTGTGGTAGCTAACCAGCAGGGGTTTCTTTTTCAGATGATGAGAAAATTCTAAAATTGACTATGGTGATGGTTGTACATTTGTGAATATACCCAAAGCCACTGAATTGTAAAACAGAACAAAACACACACACACACACACACACACACACACACACACACACACACACACA
>JAAGEH010000452.1:24705120-24764689 GCA_011751065.1 Lasiurus cinereus | reverse complement strand
CACGACGATCATTTTTAAAAGGTCCGGGTTTTCAGATTACCTTCTGAAAGAGTGAGCACCCTGCCTGGAACACAGTAAATGCTCAATGAGTGGTTTTAATGGTTAACCATCTTTCGGGGGTGGGAGTGAGGGGGAGGGAGGAGCCTTCTTTAGGGCAGCAGAATGAAAAAATGCACGACCCATGGCCAAGGTCTCTGCTGAACTCTGCCATCCACACTGAGCTCTCTTCATCGGCCAGCCCAGTGGCCAGGAGAAAAGGGAACACGCAGGGAGAGAATGCTTGCCAGGATATGTCCCGGAGGGCGGTGCTTTGAATCTTGCAGATTGTCTTGATAAAATACAATAACACAAAATGGATCATTTCAGCCATTTTGAAGCATACAATCCGGTGGCCTTAAGTCCATTCGCAGTGTTGTGCAATCATCACCGTTGTCTAGCTCCAGAACTTTTTATCACCCCCAAAGCAACCTCTGTACCCGTTAGCCTTTGGCTGAGTTCCTTTTAATCTAGAACTCCCCTCAGTTTGGTGAAGTGGGCCAGTGAATGGGAGTGACTTGGGGAAATATGATTTTTTTGGGGGGGATGGGGTGGGAACCTTCAGTTGGGTGTATTGGTTCTAATTATTTTGTTGGCAAACTCGCTTCCATTGCAGCAAAAAGGTAAGGCCCGGCTCTGTGGCCTGGGAGGTGCAGGGGCTGCACTTCCGGCTTTAGGTGGGGCTGGATCTAGGACTGAGGCAGTATTTTCCTTTCTTCTCTCTTTTCTCTGGGCTGGCCTCAGCTGGCCTGTGGACAGCAGGAGAAATGGTCCAGGCATGACGATTCTTCTGAGTCTTGATCCCAGGGGAAGAGAGAGCCCTGGTTCTCCGGTGTCAATCATTTCACATAACCCTGATTGGCCCACTTTAGGTCACATGCGCATCCTGTGGGGCAGGAAGGTGGGGCTTCGTGATTGGCAGCTCTGGCCTGATTCCAGTTAAAAGGATGCTGGTATGTAGATAAAAAGCACAGCTGTCCACTCCAGTGGGAAAGCTGGGATGCATTTTGAACTGCAGGTGCAATATGATATTTTGCATTTCTACAGATGCATTTAAAAGGGTTTATTACCTGAAGCTATTACCAGACCTCACATTTATACTACGGTTGAAAATATAGCCATTTAAGTTACAGAGAGTCAATTTTGCTGGCATAACAATTTTGACGGTTTCTAAAATCATGCCGACCCTGGCAGGTGTGTATATTTTCCCTTTGTTTAATGGGACTTGGACCAGATGTCCTCTGAGGGGCCTTCCAGATGAGCTATTCTGGATCCTATGTTTTGGGGACTAGATCACTTTCCCAGCTGCTTTTTGCTATGATTTCACATGAAGAATAAGTAGATTGGTCTTTATTGTAATAGAAGCTGTATGCCCACATCCTTATGCTCTGTGTGAAATGGAGAGGATGTAAATTGATGTGGATAAATTGAAATCTTTAGTCTGTGTTTAGAGCCAGGCCTAGAAACTGAGCCATGTTAGTGGTTGGGTGAAAACAGGACAAAATTAGAGGCTGTCGGGGCAGTCGGGCTGGGTGATGGTGACTTGAGTCCTGGGAACGTGGCGAACAGAAGCACACACATGGCTGCTTCTGTCAATGTCATCTGCACAGAAGGGCCAGGCGGATGCAGAGGACAATCTCCTGCCGCATTGTCCTGTACCTCTGCGGGATTACGGGGACCGTGTAGTCTGTTCAAGACCTGCCTGTGCCAGGCCCGGCTGTCTTGATTGGGAGCCAGCCAGGATGCCCTGCAGGATGGCTTTATTCGCATGATCTTTTTACTTGTTTTTTAACGTTATATGAATGTCCAAATAACCGGAGGGCATGTGTCAGCTTTCAGTGTTGGGAAGAGAGGAGCAAGAGTATTTCCTCCAAGAAGCAGTAGAGGCAGGAGGATGGGCATTTCAGTGTCGGTGTGCAGTGATCAGCTCACTGTGTCTTCTGAGGGGTCTATACCCCAGGAGCAGGGTTGGCTTAAATTCTGCACCTCAGCCCACCCGCCTGGGCCAGATGCACCCAACACTCCTCAGGTAGGGTCACTTTGGTGTGCCAGTGTGGTCATAGTATCAATGGCTGCATCGTATCCCTATGATGCGCCTGACATGTTTAAGGACTTTCCACGAATTAAATCATTTATTCTTTACAACCAGGCCAGTTCTGTCACTATCCCCCTTTTACAGACGAGGAACCTGGGGCCTGGGAAAGTTGAGTCACTTGCTCCAGGTCCCAGCGTTTGGACATGGTGGAGCTTTGCCTGGAGCCCAGACTGTCTAGTTTCAAAGCCCCAACTTGATCATCTCACCTTATTATACGTTTCCTGAAGTCCTCCTGTACTGAGTAAATGTTCTGAGGCCACATGCGTGTTGGAAACTCTACTGTAGACTCACACGGCACACAAGAGGCTCTGAGAAGTTCTGCAGGAAACAAACCTTTTATATTTATTTTTACATTTCCTGCTTCTCGGTGTTGTTTTTTTTAATTTAATGAATCTTTATTGTTCAGATTATTACAATTGTCCCTCTTTTTCCCCCCATAGCTCCCCTCTACCCGACTCCCACCCCACCCTCTGCCCTTACTTTTCCTCCCATTGTTCTCATCCATAGGTATATGATTTTTGTCCAGTCTCTTCCTGCACTCCCCCACACCCCTTTTTCCCCAAGAATTGTCAGTCCACTCCCTTTCTATGCCCCTGATTCTTGTATTCACCAGTTTATTCTGTTCATCAGATTTTTTGTTCACTTGATTTTTAGATTCCTTTGTTGATAGATATGTATTTGTTGTTCATAATTTTTATCTTTACCTTTTTCTTCTTCTTCCTTTTCTTGAAGAATACCTTCCAGCATTTCATATAATACTGGTTTGGTGGTGATGAACTCCTTTAGCTTTTTCTTATCTGTGAAGCTCTTTATCTGACCTTCAATTCTGAATGACAGCTTTGCTGGGTAGAGTAATCTTGGTTGTAGGTTCTTCCTATTCATCACTTTGAGTATTTCTTGCCACTCCCCTCTGGCCTGCATTGTTTCTGTTGAGAAATCCGCTGACAATCGTATGGGTACTCCCTTGTATGTAATTGACTGTTTTTCTCTTGCTGCTTTTAATATTCTCTCTTTGTCTTTCACTCTTGGCATTTTAATTATGAGGTGTCTTGGTGTGGTCCTCTTTGGATTCCTTTTGTTTGGGGTTCTGTGTGCTTCTTGGACTTGTAAGTCTGTTTCTTTCACCAGGTGGAGGAAGTTTTCAGTCATTATTTCTTCAAATAGGTTTTCAGTATCTTGCTCTCTCTTCTTCTGGCACCCCCATAATTTGGATGTTGGTACACTTGAGGTTGTCCCAGAGGCTTCTTACATTATCTTCATATTTTTGGATTCTTTTTGCTTTTTGCTTTCCTAGTTGAGTGTTTTCTTTGTATTTCAAATCTTTGACTTGATTCTTGTGTTCCTCTAGTCTGCTGTTAGGTCTCTGTATAATATTTTTTATTTCAGTCAGTGTATGTTTAATTTCTAGTTGGTCCTTTTTCATATCCTCAAGGGTCTCACTAAATTTATCGTCCTTTTCTAGGAAATTCTTGAAAAACCTTATAACTGTGGTTTTGAACTCTATATACAGTTGTTTGCTTTCCTCCATTTCTTTCATTTGTGATCTGTTTCTTTGTCTTCGCATTTTCACTGCTTCCCTGAGTTGGTAGTGTACCTTTGTGTGATAGGTGTCCTAAAGGGCCCAGTGCCTCAGCCTCCCCCAGTTACCTGAGATGGACACTTTTGGTGCACCCCTTTGTGGACTGTGTGTACAGCCTTGTTGTAGTTAAGTCTTGATTGTCATTGGTATTACTGGGAGGAATTGACCTCCAGGCTGATTGGCTGTGAGGATCAGCTGTGTTTATGCTGGGAGAACTTCTGTGCTGGATGTCTCATCCTTATGAGACAAGACTTGCATAATTGCAAAAGCCTCTGTGCTCAGCTTGGATGGGGCAGAGTCTCAGGGCAGAGCAAACAGCTTTGGCTTCCCATCAACCCTGCCCTATGAGGCCCCTGTGTCTCAGTGTCCCTCAGTAATCACTGCAAGTGCCTCTGAGAGAAAGCCACCCTCGAGTTTCATCCACTGCCAGATAATACAATTTCTCCCCGAATGAGTCTAGGTTCCTAGAAACACACATGGAACTGGAGTTCAGCGCAGTCAGGAGCTTCTATCTCCCTTCCGCTTTAGATAGACAGCCGTGCACTCAGCAGTCCTCTCTGTGCACACGTGCATCTGGACCTCTGCCTTCTGCAGCTCTCCTGAGTCTCAGTGTGCTTTCTCTTTTCCTGACAGTCCAGATTCTCCCAAATTGGTCTGGGTTCCAGAGTCTCGCCCAGGACTGGAGTTCAGTGCATTCGGAAGCTTCTGTCTCCCTTCTGCTTGAGGAAGCTAGCCACGCATTCAGCCAGCTGCCTGTGCACTCAGCCTCCTGTCCTCTCCATGTGCGCACATCTCCATACCTCAGACTTTTGCAGCTCCTCTGAGTCTCAATGTGCTTTTCTCTTTCCTTCTAGTTGTAGAATTTCCACTCAGCCAGCTTTCCTGTGGTTCTGGATGGTGTCTGTTTTGTCTTTTAGTTGTAGTTTTGATATTGTTGTGTGAGGCAGCAGTTTAGGTATTTACCTGTGCTGCCATCTCGGTTTCTCCCTTGATGGTTGTGCCTTTTTAAAGTAGCTCAGTGCTTTTTTTTTTTTTAATGGTGCTGTGTCAAATAGGAAAGTTAATGAGCTTAGGGGGAGAGGTGCCCAGGTTGATATTCCAGCTCTATCAACTGTTAGCTTGAGGACCTTGGGGAAGTAACGTTATTTCTAGAATCTGTTCTCACTTATACAAAAAAGAATATAAATTTTCACAGAGCTCTTGTGGAAGGAGTGAAGGAAAGTAATCCCTGTGAAAAAAGTTTCTCCATTTTGGTAACCAGTAGACTCCTATTCACCCTTCAAAACCTCAATTCTTGACCCCATTCTACCAGCCTCAATCAGAATTAATTACTTTTTTTATCCAGATTTCATGAATTATAAATTATAAATAAATGTCACTAGAAAGTAATCTTGAGGGCAGGGATCATGGCCACTTTATTATGTACTAAAAACACAATGGGAGCTAAAAAACAACAACACACACATACACATACGAATAAATGAATCTCTTCACATAGGCTCTGAACTGTATATTGCTAGGATAAAGAGCTAATACATCTTCAATAAATGCCCTTTGGGTTGAATTAAATTGTGGGAGCCGGTTCCACTCCAGGAAGGATATGGGGGTTGATTGGGATTTGCAGAGGCTCTGCTTTTTTTTCAATAGAAAGCAGAGGTGAACACTGGTTGGGAGAACTGGAGAATCTTCACGCTTCCATTTAATGAGGTCTACGGGCTGCTGCTCCCCCTTGCAAAGCATCAGTTGTCGACCAGCACTTGGGGACCATCCACAGACACCTCACTACTCTCCTGAGGGTTCCAGCTATTTGTGGTTATGCTTCTTCAAACCCGTGGTTCACGGAAAGGCCCTTATTCCTCACAGAACCAGAAAGGGCCTTTTGTGTTGGTGCACGTCAGCTGGGCCTGCGCTCAGGCCATGGGGCTCTCTGTTGCTCGTGCCACCTGATGGCACAAACAGAGCTCCTCAGAAGGTAGTGCCAGGTGCCATGTGTGGAGGGCCAGGCTTATTCATCATGACCCATGTGTACAGATGAGGAAATCGAGATTTGAAGGGACGAGTCCTGAGGCCAAGGGCGGTATTGAATCAGAAGCCTGATGGTGGGGAATTGGCGATGTCTTTAACGTGGGATGTGGGCACTCGCAGCCCTGCAGCCAAAGTTTGGGATGATAATAGCTAACTCAGAGAACTGTAAAAACTAAACAAGAGCCAAAACCGGTTTGGCTCAAGTGGATAGAGTGTCAGCCTGTGGACTGAAAGGTCCCCGGTTCGATTTCGGTCAAGGGCATATATCTTGGTTGTGGGCACATCCCCAGTAGGGGGTGTGCAGGAGGCAGCTGATCGATGTTTCTCTGTCATCGACGTTTCTAACTCTCTATCCCTCTCCCTTTTTTCTCTGAAAAAAAAAATCAATTAAAAAAATTTAAAAAAACCAACTAAACAAGATACTGCATATAATAAGTGTCTGATGTGTATGCAGTGTTCAGTGTGGGTACTATTAACTTATTTATTCAATTTTTGGTGAAAGTGAAAACAGTCTGGTATTTACCGACAGTGAACATCTGTGAGTATGAGCTGTACTTAAAAAAAAATAAAATCTGTTGAATGATTTCTTTGGGGAAACTTCCCCAAAGTGAGTACGGCTAAGGAATAAGAAATATTAGATACAATTTTGACCAGGCAGGAATTGAAGGCCTAAACCAGGATTTAATCTGCTTGTCAGCCGATTAATAGCTGGGGCTAGTTGGAGTTCTGGGTTAAGAAGGATTCTGAAGTGAAGTCTAATCTTAGTGGGAAAAGTGCGTGATTGATTTGTGATGTCTGCCACATATAGGGAGGAGAGAGTTGAGTGTGTTCCTCTTTTCTTGCCATCCCTGATCTAGATGGAGCCATAATCAGAATCAGGCAGAGTGCAGTCAGGGCTTCTGTAAATGTCAGGGGTCAGGAAAGCGGGGGTCAGATCCCAAGCCTCCCAAATGCTAACGAGGTGGGTGGCCCTGCAGGGCTGAGGATTCGAGGCATGAACGGTTGCCCCTATTAGCTGTGGCCCAAACCTATCGACAGCATCCTGTAGGATGTCATGCTTCCTGCCCTCCCTCGGCATTGGACGGCTATCCCATGTCCATCGGAAATGTGGCGCATGCCTCTCTCTTGTCCTTTGTTCTCTCCTTGTAGTTGGGCCTCGTCATTCCTGAACTATGATGGGGACACGGAGGCCTTTGTTACTGAATCTGTCAAACGTGAGACCACTCTGTCTGGATGTTTGTTTTTTGCTTTTCTGTGATGACTCAGGCCTTTTGTAAGAACCTGTTCTTTTTGAGTAAATTACACCTTGCTGGAAGGATTTCTGAAACCTTGGTCTTTGAAGCACTTTTGAAAGGTTGTAGGAGGGAAGTGTAGGAGGCCCAGGAGGGGTTGGCAGCTGAGTGCCCAGCGGGTTTGGTGCTGTGCACTTTTATCTGGCTCATCCGTGTTCCAGCTGCTGGAGACCGCTTGCTGCTCTTCAGCACGCCAAGGTCACTGTTTATAATTAATCTTTGCCCACTGGGGGAAGAGAGACATTATTGTGGCCAGCATGTGTCTTGCCACCTCCTGCTCTATCAAAAGTGGGAGAAGAGATTCCATCCCCCGCACTGTTTTGCAAGCGTTTGGGACAGGCCTGCAGCTAGCACACAGCTTTCTTTTTGAAAGCCAAACTCTGATCCCAAAGTTGACTTCTGTATCAGTTTTCTCCATTGCCCCTTGCATTCTGGTGTCCAAATGGTAATTTTGTCCTATGTGACCTTGGTGCAAATCCATGAATGACTGGTGGGAAAAGGGCCGGGAAAACATGTTGTCCAGCCCCCTTCTTTCACGGAGATGGAAACCAGGGCCCAGAGCCATTGGCTGCTTCCTTCTGGGCATTTTAGAGCCCCCTGGTTCTCTTCTGTTCCCAGAGCTATCCCCTAAACACCAGAATTTTGACCTTCCTGGGCTGGAAAGAGTATCTGACGTATAATAGGTGTTCAGTAAGCTTGTGTTTGCTAGAAGGATGACTAGAGAAGGTCACATTGCCTTTGGATACAGCGAAGGCCACGTCTCCTAAAGTCAGACTTACCTGCCCAAGACTCCCCACTCATTTTTCTTCCTAGACCTTCCCCCGCATTCTCTGCATAGGTTAGCTATCTACTGTAGACCTAAGGTTCTAGGTAGAAGACCTGACAGTTCAGCCCAGCAGGCCTGCTTTCCATCCTTCCCTGCTTCACCCTGTCCCCAGCATTGGGGTGTGCAGCTGGATTTGCCATCTTCTCTCTGCATGGGCAAGAAGATGGCAGTGTCACGGTCTTGGTTATTCTGAGGGTTCCCCAGTCTTCCCGTCATTAAACAATAAATGGCGGGGATGGGGAAGTCAGTGTGGGGTGAGAGAGGAGGAACCAGCCACACCCGGTGCCTTTATTTGTTTCAGAAATCTCCTGTGTATCTCAGACTCGCCTAATGAGAATGAAGGTGAACCTAGGATCATTTAAAATATCACCTAATCATCCTTGAGCACTTACTCTGCACCGGGCACACTCATAGAGTGTCCATGCCCTTTGTACACTCATCAGATCTTCAAAACGGCCGTAGGATGTGGGTCTTCTATTTGTCCCCATTTGAGGAGCCTACAGCTTAGGGCAGGTCAGTTGGGCTGCTGGCGATGCACATGGACAACTCTCTCTATTTGTATTTGGCCCAAATCTGCTCCCAGCATGCGTGAGGACTGAAGCTGGGGTTTAAACTCAGGCAGCTGGAAGCCATTTAAAAAATGAGATTAACGCTAGCCAGGTTTTTCAGTGTCTTGAGCATCAGCTTTTGATCTGAAGAGTTGAGGGTTCAATTCCGGTCAAGGGCACATACCTCGGTTTCAGACTCGGTCCCCAGCCCCAGTTGGGGTGCGGGTGTGGGAGGCAGGCAACCAACTGATGTGTTTATCTCACAATGTTTCTCTTTCTGTCTCTCCTCCTCCCTTCCATTCTCTCTAAAAAAATCAATGGAAAAACATCCTCAGATGAGAATTAATAACAATTAAAGAGATGATTTAAAACAAAGGATCGGAAAATATTGATGCACATTTTGACCAGCTTTGCAAATAGATTCTTGACTATGTATAGATCCCAGTTCCTATCCCCAGTCCTTCTCTTGAGCTGCCTTCCCCAGAAGCAGACTGACGTCTGTCTCAGGTCTTTGAAGCGTAGCACATGTGCACATGAGGAAAGTCTCGGGACAAAATGTGTCCTGAACTGGGCTGGTGTACGTCTCCAAACCACCTTGCAGTCACATTGAGCTGGATGGGAATTCTTCCTCTGACACAGTGGTTCTCAACCTTCCTAAGGCCGCGATCCTTGCATACAGTTCCTCATGTGGTGGTGACCCCCAACCATGAAATTTTGCTACTGTTATGCATCGTGATGTAAATATCTGCATTTTCCGATGGTCTTAGGCGACCCCTGTGAAAGGGTCATTTGACCCCCAAAGGGGTCGCAACCCACAGGTTGAGAACCGCTGCTCTGACAAGTACTGCTTTAGCAGAAAAGGGAGAGACCCCGCCTGGAAGCTGTTAGGCAGCATTCCTGGACATGACAAAGATCTTTCTAGAATCACAGGTGACAGTGTCCCCAAACAGGCACATTTTGCTTCGAGTGTCTGACATTGGGTTTAGGCACCTTGGACATGCTGCCATGGAGGGCAGGACAGACTGGAGCAGCCCAGGAGGTGGGTTGCAGAGGAGAGAGGACACGAGAGAGACCAAGACCTGGGTCCCCGCCCGGAGGCTGCTGTGTGCCCTGAGGGGAGCTGATGCACCTCTGAGTCCCCATTGCTTCTCTAGCAAATGAGGGGTGCATGTCAGGGTTTCAGAGGCTCTTTCGGCCCCCTCCCCTTCCCTTTCTTTTTGTGAAACAAGGTATAACTTACGGTAGAGGAAAATGCGCAAATCTCAGGTGTACAGACAGATGGCTAAGTTTTTGAATTTTCGAGTTTTAAATTTTGGTACATGCCCGTGAAACACCACCCAGGTCTAGGCCTGGAACATTTCCAGCCCCTGGGAGGCCCTCCTCCCCCCTCAGTCAGTCCCAGTGCTTTAGGGTTAGTGTTCTTTCAGACTCTGCTGTTCTGTGGACACCTGCAGGTCACCGGCCACCTGTGGCTGCCGAGCACTTGCGAGCTGGCTTGTCGCCATGGGCCGCACGGGAGCCAGTGTGGAGGAAAGGATGCAGCCCACTTGGTGACTGCCGTTGAGCACATGATGAATATACAGGGTTAGATGGAATGCTAGTGCAAGGAATGCCATCGATTTCTCTCTTGCTTTTCTCAAAGGGGCTGCTGGAAAATTAGAAATCCCCTCTGAGTGTTGTCCCAGGACCTGACAATCCCCTTCCTTTTAAGGGAACTGCCTCTCGAGCAGTGCCTCCGCATCTGCCCCAGCAGCCATTCGGTGGCACCGGGAGAGTGCCGGACAGGGACAGAGTGTGAGGCGTGAGCCGGCGGAGGTGGCCGTGCTTTGAGCAGACGTGTCCTTGTGGTTTTCTGCGAGGTTGAGTCTTTGCAGGCTCCTTCGGGTCTCGGCCTTGCCTCCAGGCCAGGGGCTGGCTGCCCACAGCGCCCGCTGTGCTCTTTTAAAAGCACACAGTGAAGCACACAATGACGCTGGCTGCCGGCGTCTCCCTTGCCAAGTCCGAGTGCGAGTTCCGCTGGAAGGGGAGCTGGGAGAGGGTCTCTTTGAGTTGGGTTTAGGTCGACTCAGACCTTTCAGGGATTTTTTACAGAGTCCACGTCCCGAAGGGAAGAATTGTCTCTCCTTTGAAGTCTCTGGGGGTGTGTGAGTATCTGTGTGTATTGGGGGGAGGCCTGTGATTGCTACTGGGACCACCTCTTGCCTGCCCTTGGGGTGCTGGGCTCCATAGTGGGGGTGCATGAGGTTGCTTTTCTATGTACTTTTGTTTGATAAAATATGTTTTTGCTAATCTTTTGATTTTAAACACTTCTCTGATATGTAGCATAGGGTTTGGGGTTGCTTTTTTTTTTTTGTAGCTTGAGACAGCCTTTTTTTTACTAGGCAATTTTGTTAATTTGCATTTATTGTTATGTTTTTATTAGGTTCTGTTATCCTGTTTTGTTCCTTATTTTGGCCATAATTTGATTTCCCATAGCCTCGTGGCTTTAGGTTGTCCTGTGTTCTCTGTAGATTTCTTAGCCCTTGTCCAACAAACTTCTTTTTAACCTGAATCTTCTAATGGCTAACAGACACAGGCAGGAGTGTTCGCGTCGCTTTAGATTGCCATATATAGCTATCGCCGAGCAGCCAGACTTTGAACTTCCTTCTACAGGCACCTTGAGCTGCTGGCTTCCTTCTCCTCGGTCTGCCCTCTGCCCCTCCCCCACGCCACTGGGGCTCAGGGTTGAGAAACACATTCATTCTCAGTTCCCCTTTCTGGCTCCTACATCCAGCTCATGCGTTCACTCATGCTGAGACATCCACAGACCCTGAGCAGCGGCACAGTAGGGAATAGAAAGGATATTTAGTCATCCTGGGATAGTTGCACAATCTTTCCAAGCCCGATTTGCTGGTTTTATCTTAAGTGAGAAAATGTGTGAGGCAGTGCCTGACACACACTAGTTGCTTGATAAATATTAACCTCCCCCTGCTCCCTCCCCGTTCCTATTCTTGGTGGCTTGACATGGCAAACAGTTTGTGTTTATACTGTAAAACTTGACCTTGAGTGCTATCCTGGTTTAGTCATTCTTCTTGGAGGTGTAGTGACTTATTTTTGCATTTGTATATTCTTTTCATTGAAGTAAAATGAACCACTTTACAATATATAACTCGGTGACATTTAGTGCATTCACAGTGTTGTGCAGCCACCACCTCTATCTAGTCCCAAAACGTTTTCATCATCCCCCCCCCAAACCTCAGACCCATTAGCAGTAACTCCCCCGCCCCCTCCAGCCCCGGGCAGCCACTCATCCACTTTTCATCTCTGGATTTGCCTTTTATGGACATTTTATACAAATGGAATTCTGCAATATGTGGTCTTTCATGTCTGGCCTCTTTCACTTAGCAGACGGTTTTGAAGTTCACTTATGTTGTAGGATGAGCCAGTACTTCGTTCCTTTCTTTGGCTGAATAATAATATTTCATTGTGTGGATAGATCATGTTTTGCTTATCCATTCATCTGTTGATGGGCATTTGAATTGTTCCCACTTTCTGGCTGTGTTGGATAACGCTGCTAGGAATATTCATGTCTCAGTGTTTGTGTGGACACATGCTATTGTTTTAAGAATTAAGTTTGCCACCCTAGCTGGTTTGGCTCAGTAGATAGAGCATCAGCCTGCAGACTGGAGGTCCCAGGTTTGATTCCAGTTAAGGACATGTGCCTTGGTTGTGGGCTCTATCCCCAGTAGGGGGCATTCAGGAAGAGCCGATCAATGACTCTCTCTCATTGATGTTTCATTCTCTCTCTCTCCGCCTCTCCCTTCCTCTCTGAAATAAATAAAGTTATATATTTAAAAAAGTTTTAAAAAAAGAATTAAGTCTGCCAATGTGTGGCAGCATCTGGTACACATAGATGCATAATAAATGGTGGTCATTGTTTACGTTATTTCCTCTGGAGTCTTTTTTTTTTTAATGGGGTTGACTTTCTGACCTTCAGACTTGTTATTTGTATTTACTGGTAGGTAAAGTCTGTCAGAAACAATTCTGAGATTGTTTTATTTATTGAAGTCTTATGATCCACATATTAAAATAACTATTAATTCCTCCTGGCTCAGAGTTATCTGACAAGCCAGGTCACCTGCTTCACTCATTCATGCCACTAGTATTTACAAAGTACCTCATGTGTGCAGGCCTGTGGGCTTTTGTGGTTGAAACTTGTGCACCCTAAGAGGGCACAGTGACCTACATGTAGCTTATCACTATGGTCCATCACACGGCGTGGTGTTCATCAATGAATGCAGGCAAGCCCCCTGCCCCTCAGCAACATACTTTGTGCATTCCGTGCCTGGGCCGACCACTCAGACCTGGGACTAGATGCCCTGCACCGTGATGACCAGGGACGCCTGAAGCTAGCTTATACCAGCTCATGAGAGCCAATCATGTCTCTTCCCAGCTCCATGTACAGTGATGTCATGTTGGTAGCTTGAAATCAACCACCGTGGGAATATTTACACCATGGAAATGGGCAAAAGCTACAAATCAGCCCCCCTATACCCATTCCCCACACACAGTATTAAATATTTATCAGCACAACAGCCTGCCTTTCCAACCTCATCTTTTATTATTCTCTCAGACTGATCACTCAGCCCAGGAGGTTTGAGCAGTGATTTTTCACAGGCAACTGACTCACAGAGTGTTGAAGGAACTTGTCCAAGATAAAGAGCCAGAAAATGACTGAGCCAGAATTCAAACCCACCTCTGATTTGGCCCATCTCCATGGTCTTGGGACCACACAGTAACTTGACTTTATTCATTTTCTTATCTCTAGTCTTGTTTTGTTTTTTTTCCTGCCAAGCCATTTATTTTTATCATTTCTTAGTATTTTAGGTGCCAAGACTTCTGGTTTTTTACTTGAGCAAAGCTTGGTAGTAGATCTTGTCCCTTCTTACGGGGAACTCTTATTTTGTTGTTGCAGAATTTCGCTAAAGAGTTTGTGATCAGTGATCGGAAGGAGCTGGAGGAAGATTTCATCAAGAGTGAGCTCAAGAAGGCCGGGGGAGCCAACTATGACGCCCAGACGGAGTAACCCAGCCCTCCCCCTGCCCCTTGCCAAAGTCATTTGCCTGCTCTCCAGGGGAGGGGACCACGGCCTCTGCTACCAGCCCACCAGCCCACCAGGGAGAGGAGACGCAATGAGAGGCAACGCCCGCCACCCTGTCTGCATCCCACTCCCCTTCCCCGCCTCCCTCATGAGTCCTGCTATGTCCTCTCTCGCAAAGCTCATGGAACGTCTTTCTTTTCTCTTCTTTTCTCTTGTCCCCCTCTTTCTTGTTCTGAAGAAAAACCATTGTGATGCCAAGATCATGCACCTCATCAGATCTCAGGCACCTCCTGTGGTGACCCCTTTCTCTCAGCCTGCCTGGCCGCCCCCGCCACAACCTCATGTTGCTTCTGGGCCAGTGCTGCCACCCGGTCCTTGGCTGGCCCGCCTGCTTCCTGCGGAGGAGGCAGCTGCGCCTGAGCCACATCATCCACGCGGCCTTCATCAGCACACGCCTCCACCCACGTGTCAGGCTCAGACCCCCTCGAGTGTGCTCCCAGGCCCTCCCCCCTCATTCAGGGTTGCCTCAGCTACAGGGATGGGGCGCGGTGGTGCAAAGCCCAGGCCTGACTCAGACCGAAGGAGAAGGGAGGAAATTTGCCTTAAACGTTGCCGGGCATTAGCTTTGCCACGGGGCCTGCCCCCACCCTTTTGGTTGAAGTCTCACGGTGGCATGGGGTGGGGGCAGAGGTCTGAGCCGAGATTAGATAGGAGTCTTTCAGGGTTAACCTCCGAGGCTCCCGAAGTGACCAGGACGAGAGGGAGAGAGGCCCGGGGTGCAGAACAGGAGCTTCCGTAGAACTGGAACTGATTCTTTGCTTTCGGGAAGGTCCTCTGCCCACAGCAGACCCAGCGCGGCCCGACGGCCTCTCTGCCACCTTAGCTGTGTGTGCAGCGGGCCCGCCCTGGGGATCCGAACCCCTGTGGTTTTCATCCCACGTCTGCACCACGCAGTCAAAGGATGATGCTTTTGTTTTTTTCAGAGGAAGATGAGATCAGGTTGGTTCTTCATGAGCACATTTTATATTGTTCTTTTTCTTTTTCTCTGCTCCTTTCATCGGGGGGAAGTCTGTGCTGTATCGGGGTTGTGAAGAACATCTGCACTCAAACAGTTTACAGAAATAAATGTTGTGTTTTGTTTTTCAAAAAAACCAGTTTGTCTGATTTTCTTATAAAGTTCCTTTCTATAAAAGGAGGCCATTGTCATCTGCAGATTTAATAGGCATTGATGGAACTACGGGGGCTGGGCACATTCATATTGAACATCTTATTTAATTTTTAACAAACAGCTTCAGAGACTTAGCGATTCCCCGGAGGCCACCCAGCGAGGAAGAGGCAGAGCAGGGATTTGAATGCGTGTCTCCTAGCGCCCTGTGCTGAGGCTCGAGAGGGCGTGGGGAGGCCCTGGAATTGAGAATGGTGCGACGGCAGGATGTGGGGAATTCCGAGTGGCCAGAAGCCTCTCCTCTCTTTTCGGGGAAAGCTGAGCATCTACACCCTCCTCAGCCTGGCTGTGACATCCTTTCGGAGGTTGTCCTCGAGCTTAAAAACGACTTCCAGCACACCAGACCCGGTGGGAACTCAGAATCAGGCCGGAGGAGTTTCAGACTGGCAACTGGGTTTGGAGGAGCTGAGGGTGGGGTGGGAGGGTGCGGGGAAAGGGCAGAAACCAAACTCAGAGTGAGGAGTCCTGCCAGGTGCTGGTGGGGCCACGATCAAGCTGCCCTACAGCAGTGCAGAGACGAAGGTTGACCCATGTTCCTGGGATCTGCTCCTCTGTTCACAGCTGTGCGGCTTTAGGAAGGTTAGTTAACCGCTCTGGGCCTCGGTTTCCTCACCTGCAAATTCAGCAGCAATACGACCTACAGGGATAGGTGGGAAGGCTTAAGGAGCAGCATGACTGAGGGTGCCCATTGGGGCTCAGCGGTACAGCATGCCTGCCTGCCCTGGTTTTTCCTACACCCAGAGCAGAGGGAGCCACACTGGGTCTCTGGCTTCCTGGCCTATGGGCTTTTACCTCCGGTCAGAGAACTTGGACAATTACAGATGAGGATGGATGAGTCGTTGCCACCACCACCACCACCACCACCGGAAGAGAACCTGGGTTCTGTGAGAGAAAATTACAAAGGGACTAGGCCTGGTCTGAGGCATCCAAGAGAGCTTCCTCAAGGAAGTGGCACCGGAGGACTGAGGAGAGAAGGGGTGAAGCAGGAAAGGGTGGAGGGATGGGGAGCTATGGACACAGGCTTCACGAGGGCGTTTGCTGAGGGGAAGAGCAGAGGGCGGAGCTGGATTTGTGTGTGAGGAGTGTGGTTTTAATGGAAAGCACAGCTCAGGGCTTCAGGGCTGAGAGAGGCCTTGCCTTTACCATCTTTCTCCCCGGTTACTAGCACCTGCTGGGTGTCTGTGTTTTCTGGCTTCCACCTGCTCCTCTCTCTGGCAAGTCTGTCCTCCATCAGGGCCTGGGAAGCGTCAGGGACGGAGCTCTGGGTACTCGGTCGCCTTGCTTAGAAACACTCGGAGTTACTCGACTCCTTGGTTATGCAGTAGCTATTCTAGATCACCCAGTGTTAAAGAGTGTAAACCACCACCATTCGCTTTTGTCCTTGGTTTTCTGGGCTAGGAATTCAGGAAGAGTTCGGCGAGGTGGTTCTCACTAGCAGGGGTCTCTCGTTTGGTTGTGTTCAGATCGACTGGCTGGACGTGGCCAGTGCTGATGTCCGGTCCTCTGGGAGGCCAGCTGGGCCGGGATCAGAGCACCTGACATGGCCTCCTTCCTCTGCACGACAGGTCAGGGTGTGGACTCCTCTATGGCTGTTGGCTTCCCACAGAGCAAGTGTCCCAGAGGACAAGGGAGAGGCTGACGGCCTTTTCTGACCGAGCCGCGGAGTCCATGCAGCATTTCCACTGCACTCCGCTGGGCGAAGTGGCCGTGAGCTCACAAATTCCAGGCCAGGGACACTGACCCTACCTCTCCGTGTCAAGCCCCACCTCACCGTGAGCAGGCCCTGGGCTAGGCCTGCGTGCCCTCATGCTCAGGGCAGAGGAGATCCGCAGTGAAACAAGCCAGTAATTGCAGGGTGCTTCTGAGTCCCCGGTGGGAAGGGAGGGGTGGAGGGAGGCTGCTCCTGGCTGATTGATCCCAAGGGAGGCATCTCTTTTTCAACTTTGCCGGCCTCCCTGCGGGCCTTTACTCTCCAGGGGGCTCTGTGAGGCTGGAAAGGGGGGCCCAGCCCATGGAGGAGGGGGGCCTCCTGCTGCCCCAGCCCCAGGACAGGTGGTCTCCCAGCTGCTTCAGGGAGCCGTGGAGAGCGGTAAAGACAAGAAGCAAAATGGTCACTGAAACCAGTTTGGCTCAGTGGATAGAGCATCGGCCTGCGGACCAAAAGGTCCCAGGTTCGGTTCTGGTCAAGGGCATATACCTTGGTTTGGGGCACATCTCCTTTTTATTTTTAATTAATTTTTTACAGAGAAGGAAGGGAGAGGGATAGAGAGTTAGAAACATCAATGAGAGAGAAACATTGATCAGCTGCCTCCTGCACGTCCCCTGCTGGGGATGTGCCCGCAACCAAGGTACATGCCCTTGACCGGAATCGAACCTGGGACCTTTTGGTCCACAGGCCGATGCTCTATCCACTGAGCCAAAAGCCCCACCTAATGCCATCACATTGGGCATGAGGATTCCAATCTGTGAATTTGGGGGCACCCACAGCCTTACCACAGGTAGGCACATGAGGACTAAACGAGATGAGCTGTGCACACGGCCTGGCACGCTGCTATCATAACAGTGCGGGGGCCGCTCTCTGGACAGCCTGGGAGCCCGTCCTTGTTCTGGGGACGGCTTCGCTGGGAGCACCTCCAGCCTAACACCCCGGCAGTGACGAGCACCTGGGTCCTTCTCCCCTGCTTGTCAGCACCACCACCCACGGGCCCACCATTTCCGTTCTGGGTTTGGGAGTCATCATGTTAAGAACGCAAATGCCTCAGGGATGTGTTTGCAGAGCAGGCTGACGCCTGAGTGAGCCTTGGGAAGGGCTCTCAAGCCCTCGGAAGGGCAGAGGGGGGGGAGGGTGCTGGTAATGGGTGCCAGCACAAGGTGCTGAGGAAGGGCTCAAACCCCAACTCTGCCGCTTACAGGCTGTGTGACCTCAGGTAGGACATTTGGCCTCTCTGAGGTGTCCCCAGGGTATGTCATATGACCAGGCAGGGGCCTATCACCAAGTTCCTATGAACAGAAATACAGTCCACCCCACACACCCAGTGAGCAGCTGAGCCAGGACTTGAACCCAGGCAGTCCTAGGTTCAAGCATTTCTTCATTAGCTCATGTTGAGAGTAGATATGGGTCATAATGCCTCTGACTCCCCTCCCCCAACCCCACCCTCCAAAAGAAACCAAAAAACACAAAATACCTCAGGGGCAGCTCCAGCCTCAGGGACTGAGTAAGAGACAAAACTGAGGCATGTGGGCTACACGACACCAGAATGAGCCAAGTAGAGGGACCCTGTCACAGGGTAATCAGTGCCCTGACCATCACCCGCCCCGACCCCCCTTGCTCTTTTTGGTTACTCCTCGCCGGAGGATACATTTCCATTGATTTTTAGAGAGTGGAAGGGAGAGGGAGAGACAGAGAGAGAAACATCGATGTGAGAGCCCCCCTGGCTTTGAGCTCTCACATTCCTCCCAGCCTGGACACTCTGTTTCTGTTTGAATAGAAATTCTTAAGTCATGAAACTAGGAGAAACACACTCTTAGAGCTTATTTCTGTTCAAGATTATGCTTTAATTCCGAGCCTTTTCTTGCCTATCAGTAAAGTTCATCCTGAATTTAGAAGAGCATTTGGATCCCCAAACTATAGCTCCTTATCAGCTCTTTGCTATCCTTCGCCTCCGCTCCCCCGCCCCCCTCTCCACGAGCTTTCCAAGGCCCTTTGATCAAGTTTAAACTCCCCAGCAGGGGCCTGGGGCCCTGCATGTCTCTCCAGCCAGGAACGGGCCCACTTCCCTCCTTGACCCCCTGACCTGGTCGTCCTCACTCACTTCCTGAAGGCCCCTCTCTTTCCTCTAGTCTAGGGAGCGACTGGTCTCTGCTCTGACCAGCTTCTTCTGGAAGGTCCCCCAACACCTCATTTAGTGGGCTGATGGGTGGTTTTCAAAAGATCTGCCCTGAACCTGTGCATAGGTCCTTATTTGGAAACAGGGCCTTGGCACACAGAGGTGGAGGCCACGTGGAGGTGGAGATGGAGACTGGAGTGATGCGACCACAAGCCAAGGGGCATCGCGAGCCAGAGAAGCTGGAAGAGGCAGGCAGATCCTCTCAGACCCACTAAATGCTAAAGGGAGCTCAGCCCTGCCAACACTTTGCTTTCAGATTTCCAGCCTCCAGAATATATTTGTTGATGTAAGAAATGTCCACACCTATAGATAACTAAAAAAATAAATAAATAAAATAAAAAATACTTTTATTGATTTCAGAGAGGAAAGGCGAGAGAGAGATAGAAACATCAATAATGAGAGAAAATCATTGATCGGCTGCCTCTGGCACGCTCCCTACTGGGGATAGAGCCTGCAAACTAGGCATGTGCTATTAGCCGGAATAGAACCTGGGACCCTTAAGTCCGAAGGCTGATGCTCTACCCACTGAATGAGGACTGTAGATAATCTTTATAAGAGTTTATTTGAACCAAAATGATGACATATGTTGGGGAGATCAAATGCTCTGAAGAACAATGGTTTTGCAGCTTCTTTTATGCATTTGAAATTAAGGAGAGAACATAAGGAAGATAGGAGAAAACAGAGCAGAGATGGGATTACAGCAGCAGTTTTCAACCAGTGTCTGCAAGAATGTTTAAATCATGCAGTACCTGACTATTTAGTCAGGGGCACTGACCTCTGAACCCTTAGGTTGTCAAATAAAAAAGTGACAACAGTCAACACAACAATAGCCATCTGATGTGAATGAATAGAAATTATACCTTTTTTTAAAATTTTTGGTCAGATCGGCAAAGAAATACATTTTTTAGTGTGCTGCAGAATTTTAGTAATCAGTTTATTTGTGCCATGAGATGAAACAGTAATATCCCTTTGAGGGGTATTACTCCTGGCATTTCAAAGGTGTGCTCACCTCGATGCACAGGACAATGGACAGCGCTGGCTCACAACCTTCCACCGAAGTCAGCGGCCGGGCCGTGACTCCCCACCATGGCCTGCCCGTAGGAACTGACCATCATCACCTGCGCGGTTACTTCCCATAGAGCCCTATTTTCGTCCTCAGGTTTCTGCTGTCAGCCCCCTAGTTGGTGGTCATTTGTTACAGGTGCCCCGGAAACTCCTTCCCTCCTGGGCTCCCCTGCCAGCTCCCTGTGAACCTCTCTCCAGGGCAGGCACTGTCCCCTGTGCCTGGCATGTGGGTGCTCAGTAAACAATGGGTGAGTGGGACTTCCCTGGAGCAGAAGGCTCTCCAAGCCACACACGGACCCCCAGCCCTCACAGACCTGGAGCAGCCGGCCCCGTGCGGAGCTAGGCAGAGAGACAGGGGCTCCCCCCTCTGCCTCTGCTCCCGGTGTTGCCCCTGGAAGGTAAGTGTGTGTCTGTGTATCCGTCCACCTGCCTCAAGCACCTGTTCAGCTCCTTCACCTTCAGGGGCTGAACTGATTACTTCCCCCTTTTAACCGTCATGGGCGGGGGTGGGGGTGGGGATGGGGATGGGGAGGGAGGTTGGAGCGTGCTGCAGGCTGGGGAGGAGTAGGGCCTTGGCCGAGGCTGCACCAGGGAGTCTGGCCTCCGAGGGCTTGGCTGCAGAGGGTTCAGATCTCCTCGGGAAGGGGACCCCTTCTGCTGTGTGAGGCTGGGGAGGAGGCTCAGTCTGCCTGTGCTGGTTTGGGGGAGCTGGCCCTACAACTCGGGGGTAAGAGAGAAAAGGCCCCCTTGAATGGAGGGCTAACAGTCTGCCCCAGGTTATTTCTGGTAAATCCGAGAACTAGAGCAGACTCGACATAGGTTGCCTCACACCCCCTTCCCCCCGCCCCCCGGGCAATTCCCGTGTCTCATGTCACTGCCGAGGACACGCAAAGCCGTGGAGGGCGTGCACAGACAAGAGACTGCGATTCTTCCGATAAATCCCAAGGCACAAAGGTGATGTAAAAGACAATTTGCAAAAACGATGATGATTTCAGAATGAGTACACCGCAGCTACATTTTCAAACAAAGTAATATAAGTATATATACGCTTGAGCAAAATGAAAATGAGTGGGAGCCCTGGGGAGGGAGGGGGGGGAGAGTGTCAGCGAGGGGCTCCAGCTGCGTCTGTCCGTTTAATTTGTTTTTAAAGGAGCTGAAGGAAATGAACTAATCATCTGTGTCACAGGCAGGTGGGGATTCGTTCCATAGTTTCTGTTCTCCTGCGGGTTTGGAAGTTCGGAAATGGTTTTGAAAGTGGCAAACAGAAGTGTTCCGCATGCATCCGGCAACCACAGGGAGGAAGGCAAACGGCTCACCTGGGCTGATGACTTCGTTGGAGGTAGAAGTGATGGCAGAGGTGGGCGGAGCTAAGGAAAGGCAACAAATGCTTATGGAGGTCCAGGCAGAAGGGAGCTTCTCAGTAGCATGAGGTTTGAGTTTGAAGATTCAAACACCAATCGGAATGAGGCTGGTTGGTCTGAAAGATGAAGAATATTCCCAGATGCTCCAAGCACCCTCCTACAGGGTGCCTCCCTCAACAACACGCTGGGGCACCCAATGCCCAGGCCTCCATCTTCTGTATGCCTGCACCCCATCTCATCAGCCTCCTCAGAAGCCTGCCACCAGGGTGCTTGCTGCTCTGGCACCCGTCCGGCTTCTATAGCTCCTGGCACAGTGCCTGGCATAGTGTAGGAGCCCAATGAATGCTCACTTAATAAATGGACACTGCCTAAACATGGAAGTGCCCTGCTTCTCAAAGGGTATCCCAAATACCCACAGCAAAACCACCTGGCACATTTGCTAAAATGCACATTCCTGGGCCCTACCCCAGACTTACACATTTTTAGCTCTTTAGGGATCATCCCAGAATCTGCATTTTTAGCAAGTTTACCAAGCAATTCTTAGACCCTCCAACGAGAAGGTCTTTACAGAGGATTGAACCATGGTTCTCAATGTGTCTGGTCTGGGACTGCATTGGCCTCATCTGGAACCCCTGCCCAGCCCTTTGAGTCAGAGCCCTGTGGGTGGGCGGAAGTCTACATGCAAACACACCCTCAAGGCAAGGCTTCTGGGTGTTGGAGCTGGGAGCCACTATTTTGACCATATTCTCTCTTTGGCTGAAAAAACAAACAAACGTTGATTCCCTTTTAGAAGAATTTTGGAAATGGGCTTACATTTTTTCATTTTATAAGAATTATTTGACATCAAAATATTTAGAAAACAGGAATAAAGAAGATGAAGATACAAATGGTCTGATAATCTACCTCCCAGAGGTAACTATTGTCACATTTGGGGGTACAGCCTTCCAGGCTCTCTAATATAGTGTACACAATTTCATTTTAAAAAGGGAGAGTATGCTGTGTTTGTATTATGGTAACCTGCTCTTCCCACTAACCAATGCATGATGAACACTGCTTCACGGCGAAGACTACTACAGCCATCACTTCAGGATGTGGCTTCTACTGGACGGCTGCACAATCATTAGCGTAGCCAACCTTCTGTGGCTAGGTATTTTGAGTGTCATTTGGAAAGCTGGTGACTCCTAAGCCAGATCTGGCCCCCACCGTGATTGCACTGCACACGCTTAGCTCCATGGTTTGCCAATGCACCATGGCAGGGGGCTCTGTTCACTTGAACTTTTGTGAAACTGGTGCCCCCAGAGAGGTAGACTGCACGACCTACCCAACAACATGACCTACACAATAGCACGACCTACACACAGAACAACCTACACAATAGCATGACCTACACAACAACACAACCTATGCGATAGCATGACCTATACAACATCACGACCTACACAATAGCACAGCCTACACAGAGCACGACCTACACAACATCACAACTTACACACAGCATGACCTACATACAGCATGACCTACACACAGCACTATATACACAACAGCACAACCTACATACAGCCTGACCTACACAACAGCACTCAGAGCCCCACCCCAAATTTTGAATTGGTTGCTAATGTGTAAAAATGGAAAGATTTTACATAAAAACCCAGCTCTTAACAATTTTTTTTTGACAAATCCGATGATCCAATGACACGTGGATTACATTTCTGCAGACCAAGGAGGATCTGAGACTGAGTTATGACAGCCCATGCAGATTGGGGGGAAGGGTACACTCGCCAGAGCCCCAGAGCCCCCAACTCTCCAGTTAATTCTCCTGCCATCCTTTTACATGACCCCCTTTATGGTAATGGTCTGATTTCTAGAAGCATTGGTTTGCCACTCTGGATGACACTTAAATATTTGTTGGATGAAGGAAGGAATTCCTCTTCAAAGCTACAACTGCCTGGAGACAGAGGATGATGCTTCCTCTCTTACTTATAGAGCCCAGATGGGGAGTTGCTATGGCAACTTGGGACCATATAGTAGGTTGCTTCTGGGATGATCAGAGTATCCTCCAAGAAACAGCAGACCTGCCCCCACTTCCTGCCCCACGGTAGTCACCATCCGAGTGGATGTAGCGACAGCTGTTCAGCAGGTAGCTTGCTTTTAGAATAGAATGTTCGCTCTGAATGGAGCACAGGGACTATTAACACTGTAGATTCTGATTTCTCCCCCACTGAAGGTTCCTTTTATTATTTACCTCCCCTTGCATTCCATATTTTGGAACAAACTACATTTAGGGGAGCACAGATTTGTTTTCTCATTTAAAAGGAAAATCAAAGACAAATAGTGGTAGCTAATATCTGTCATGGTTAAGTAAATGGGTTCTAATCGGGCCCTGCTGTGTGATTATGGGCTAGTTACAGAATCCCCTTGCACTTCAGTCTCATCTCCTTATAAACAGTAATAATAACAATAGTTTCCAGCTTATAATGTTGCTGCAAAATATCCGAAACATGGTCATGTATGAGGCATCAGCACAGTGCTTGGCTAAGAATGGCTGTCCCTCAATTCAGAACGACCAGCAGCCAATTCAGAATGGCCATAAACTTCCACTGCTACGAAGGACCACTGGCGTGATCCAAGAAAGCTAGACGGGGGCCACGCCATGGCTCCTTGCTGTTGGGACTATGAATGTGTTGTTGGGCCTTGGGGCCAGATTCTGCCCTATCTCCCAGGTCCTTGACCTCCTGTGGTGTGTAGTCCCCACCTGGGTAATAACCCTTGCCACTCAGCATTCACTCTCACCTCCTTCTAGTGCTGTCACTGCTGAAAAGTTAAAAATAGATCCCTAGTCCGGCCAGCATGGCTCAGTGGTTATGCATTGACTTATGAACCAGGAGGTCATGGTTTGATTCCTGGTCAGGCACATGCCTGGGTTTTAGGCTCGATCACCAGTAGGGGGTGTGCAGAAGGCAGCTGATCAATGATTCTCATCACTGATGCTTCTCTCTTTCCCTCTCCCTTCCTCTCTGAGATAAATAAAAAAAATATTTTTAAAAAATGCCCCAAACTCTCTTAGAGCTAGGGTTTAGGTGTAAATGTGTTTTTGCCCATTAGAGGCATTTACGAGAGATTTGGAAGGCAGGAGAGAGGGGGAACCATCTCTCTCTGTGTCTGCTTTCACGAGGCAAGCAAGCTCGCCGGGATGCTGGCGTCCAGCGTCCAGCTTTGTGGGTGTCCAGAGAATGTGCAGAGTAGCTGTGGGGCGCTGACCTCCGGGTTGCAGCTCTGCGGGTGTGTTCCCTCAGCAACTCTCTGGTGCCCTACCCCCCCCCCCCGACCATGGCAGCTCCCGGTGGGGGGGTGGGGGGGTGTCAGTCCTGTGCTGTCTGGCTGATTCCCGCAGGTGAACGTGGAGCTGCACCAGCTCCAGCCATCGGTGTTGTAAGCACCGAATCTTGTTCCGAATTGCTTTCCGCTGGAAATACTTAGGTCATTTCTGCATTGAGCCTGACGCAGGCCACCTCCCTGGGTACCCATCCCTCTGGCTGCCTGGTGTGTGCACTGCCCGGACCTCCCAGCACCAGCTGGGGCTTGACTCTGATCTCAGGGGCTCTGCCTACGTCCAGTGCAGACAGCTCACTCAGGCTGCGGTCCGCTGCAGAGGCGTTTGCCGCCCTCGAGAACAGCCCGCGCCGGTACAGTTCCAGGTTCTCCCTCCCCTCTGCCTCCGGGACCTCTCACTTAGCTCCGAGTGAGCTCAAGAGTCATTAAGGAATATTTCAAAACAGCAAATAAGGAGTTTGTCTTCAACATGATTCCCAGGGTCATTACATCAAAAAGCCTGTTAGAGCGGACCTGTTCTCCTTTAGGTGCCTTAAAGACGTAGTCGTTAAACTAGTGATTAAGTCGTGAGCTTTTTCTTACTAATGTAATCTTTTCTAATGACGAAAGTGGTGGATCGTCAACTTGGGCCGAGCACTCCCACCCGCCGGGTGACAGGGAGATGTCCCAGGCGGGGATTATTCTGGCGGATTTATGAGCGCCCCAAGCAGACGCCGGGGGAGGGCTCTGACCTCCGCAGCCTGGGGACTGTGCTGAGATGGCACGGGGGGCTGGGCGGTTGGTGGACTGAGAGGAAGAGGGAGAGAGAAACCCTGACCACAGGGCTCAGCCTTTAGGGGGTGGTGGGGGTGGGGCACACCAGCTGTCAGGGAGGGGCCTGCGGGAGAGTTCTGGGGGGTGCAGGCAGCCCTCCCGGGGCTCTAACAAGCTGGCTCTCCCAAGCCTTCAGGGATCTTAAAAGCCAGCTCCTGCTTAGGAGTTTTCTAAAAGGCTCTTGACAATAGACAGTAGGCGGCAAGGTCTGCAGTCACAATTTAGGATCTCGGGTTTCATCTCTGCAAGAAGGCTCAGGTCTGGGCCTGCCCTGGAGCCCACAGCCCTAAAGCCTCTGCCAAGGTGAGAGATGGGCCGGGTAGTTTGGGGAAGGGGAGCAAGAACCCTTCCCTTGCAGGAGGAGCTTCCGTTTTCATCGAGGGCCTACTATGTGTCATGCATATATCAATTTTAGGTACAAGGGCCTACTATGTGTCATGCATATATCATTTTTAGGTACAAGGGCCTACTATGTGTCAGGCATATATCATTTTTAGGTACAATAGACGTTGAACTATTTTACAGATGAGGACATTGAGGCTCAGAGAAGTGAAGCCACTGCCTAAGATCACAAGGGAGGAGGTGGCAGAACTAAGGAGGATTTGAACCCAAGTCTGTTGGCTCCAAAGTCTGTGCTTCTGTCTTTTTTCCCTTTTCTTCCCCCTTTTCCCTTTCTCCCCTCAATTCTCTTCTTCCTCCTTCCTCCTCTGTTGTCTTCGTCGTCGTCTTCATTGTCTTCTCCTCCTCCTCCTCCTCCTCCTCCTCCTCCTCCTCCTCCTCCTCATCTTTCTTCTCTCTCCTTATCCCTCTCTTTTTCCTTTCCTCTTCCTTTCTTCCCTCCCTCTTTACGGAGGAGTGATAAGGACAGTAATAGAATGTTGGGGACCCAGCTAGAATTGGAAGAAATATTAATCATGCTTTGTTAACCGTGATTGTTTTATTCTGATTAAAGAAGGCACATTCTAATCTGGTCAGCGGTTACTCAGGACCTGGGAACTCACCTGGAAATGCAGCCCACCCTCTCCATTTGGAGTTGTCTGTTATCATGGAGAGATTAGCAACTTTGCTGCAGAAACCAGCACAGCCAGCCCTTTGAAGATCCCCAGCCCTTTTGCATCCCTGCAGGCCTTTGCAAATCTCCAGCCTGCTTACCTGTTAACTGCCCATTTGGCATGCCCTTTGGCTACTTCCCCTTGTTATCCTTTGTCCTTCCACCCAATGTAAGCAGCCGACTTACGTGGGGTGCAGAGCAGATTCTTGTGGATGACCTGCTGCTCTCGGGAACTGCTGACAGTGTTGGAACAAATGCTCAATATGGCAACCCTGTCGCTGCTTAATTGGCTCAAGGAGTGACCGGCAGCTCGGACCCAATGTTTGTCTGGTTACAGAGGCCATGCGCAGCCCCCAAGGCGCTGGCCTCCAGGCCTCTCTGCCCCTCACACAACTTTCTTTTCTTCACAGTCCTGCTCCCTTCCTTTCTCTACTCCTAGCACATAGGGGGGCACCTGGGCCATAATGGGCGCTCAGTAAATGGGGCTACTGTCTTTGTCCTAAAATATTGGCAGTGTGACAAGGCGTGGGGGTTATGTGTTGATTAGGCTTCATAAGATGGGCTGGTAGATTTCTCCAAAGGCCAAACTAGTGACTTCAGTAGTTATTTCTACTGAAGTATAAAGAATCCTATATGATAAAGATGTAATATGCAAATGGTCGTTATGCCATGAAGCATACAACTGACCCTGTAATGACCAGATCATGGGCCAGCAGGAGGGTGGGCAGCGGAAAGCTACAGGAGGGGGCAGGGCAGCAAGCTATGAAGGGAAGGTGGGAGGGGGGGCTACAGGAGGGCAGCAGGGAGCTATTGGCAAGCTACTGGCACACGGATTTGTGCACAGGACTACTAGTCTTTAATAAACCTGGCAAGAGGGGGTGGGATGGGTAAGGCACCAGGTGGGGAGGAAGATGCTGCAGATGCTTATAATAAATGTTCCTCCTTCGGGCAGTAACAACCCACTCTTAGGGACCCCAGGAGTGATGACTGACTCTTGGGATTCCTGGTAGTAAAAATCCACATTAGCACACCCCCAAATGCTCTGGAAATCCATCGTAAGAACAGGACACAACATCTCTTTAATTATTCATGACTTGCACTTTATTTCAGTTAAAAAAAAAAAAGCTATTGCCGGAGGCCATTTTCATGGTATCCTCCTGCTCCAGTCCTGAAACCAATCCTGACACCCTACTCTGGGCTCTGGTTTCAGAGTTTCTGATTTCAACCCTGTGATGACCTCACGGCCACTTCGCCTTCGGGTGCCAGGTGTCGGCATGAGCGAGGCGTCCCCATGCTGGTGAGGCACCCACACTGCGAATGGCCAGCCCACCAGACAGAGGTCACCCGGCCAGAGTGGTATCGCCGGCCTGTGGCCCCAGACCTGCGCTTTCTTTGGCACATGCCAGCATGTTTTGTGGGCTTTGCCTGCACACATTACATTATCTGGACTATCTGCTGACCAAGGCTCAGGGAAGCAGAAAGAGAAATCAGAGGAATTCCAGAAGTCAAACTCAGGACGACTCTGACCTCACATTCCTGAGGATGGCGAAGTGTAGGCTGCAATCTGAAGGCTGAGGAGGTGTCCATACAGGATGTGGGCCATTTTGGGGAGATCTGTGGTAGGTTGAATAATGACTTCCTCAATGACCGGTCCTAATCGTGGGGACCTGTGACTGTGCTTTCTATAGCCAAGTGACTTGTGAGTGTGATTAAGTTGAGATTCTTGAACTGGGGTGGGGGGTTGGGGGGGAGGGGATGGTATGTACCCTGGGTTATCCAGGTGGCCCTATGTAATCACACATGTCCTTGTAAGGGAGGCAGAGGGAGACCTGGCTCCAGAAGTAGATATGGATGGTGGAGGGGAGAGAGGACACAGGAAGCAAGGCTTCCTGATGGCCACAAGCCAGAGGCTCAACACTCATGGGTCTATCACCTAACCACTCACCTCCTCATTCACTCCCTGCTTCACCGCCTTTACCAGCCACTGACTCATTTCATTCATGTTTTCCTTCTGGGCCCACACGCGGAGACAGGCCCTGGGTGGGTGAGAAAGCACTGTTCCTGCCCGCAAAGAACAACTCATCCTTTTTTGGTGCCCAGAAACCACTGAGTATGAGGGTGTCTGAAGGATACAGGGGTGCAGGAGCCCAGGGGAGGCAGCAATCAGAGAGGAGATGTTATCTGAGCCAGACTTGAAAGGTTCGTTCATTCATTCATTCATTCATTCAGTGTCAGCCAGATGCTGAGTGCCAGCCATGTGCAGGCACTGCTTTAGCTGCTGGGGATACATGGGGGAGATACTAAGATTTGCATTCTCTTGGGGCTTCTAGACTAGGGGGCTGAACTGACCAAGTGGAGATGGGGTGTGGCTAGCTGCCAGTGTCTGGGCCAACAACACAGAGCTGGTAAGATTGTCCGTGGGAGCCACCAGGCAGGGGCCAGCCCTAGGGGCAGCCATAACGCCTCCTCCCCCTGGCATTTATTGAGCACCTCCTTGGTGCTTTCCCTGACTTTCTCATCCGGGCTTCACAACAGCCCTCCTCAGAGGCCGTTCATCGTAGCCTCTCTTTGCCACTAAGGAAGCGGAGGCTTAGCGAGGTAGCCGCTTTTGACACATCTTCCCACCTGTGTGATTTGCTTTCTCTCCTGTGTGCCAGGGCATTTGTCCACCCCTCCCTTAGAGCCCTTCGGCCCTCTAGTGCCCTCTCTGAGGGCAAGGACCTCACGGAGCACAGAAAGTGCTCAGTAGCTGTGTGAGGAGGGACTGGTGTCTTCCCCGGACCCCCTCCTCCAGTCCTCCCTCTCCCCCAGATCTCAGGATCTGGCCTCCACCCCGGAGCACTGGCTCCCAGTTCCTTCCTCCACGCGAGGCGCCAGGGACTGAGACCAGCGAAGCAGTGCCCTTCCCGGGAAGAGCCGTGATAAGGGGAGGCAAGCTTCCGTGGTGGAACGTCAGGCACCAGGGAGGGGAGACTACTGGACGCTCCCACTGTCCTCGCTCCGGGCAGTCACCCTCACAGAACTGGCTGCAACGACAGGACAGGTCACGGAGGGAGCTGGCACCTGCCTGCAGTAGCGCCCAATGCTCCTGCTCTCGGCAAAGTCACTGTCAGCTTAGGCCTCGCCTGGGGGTCAGTACCCCTTTCTCAGTATGGGTCCCACTTACTTTAAACATGAGAGAAAGATGGAGAGCAACTGGCTTGAACCAGCTCCCGCCCAGGAGTGAAGGGATTTAGCATCCAGAGGGGAAGGGCCTGCTGCCTCCACTCACCAAAGTGCTAACGACACGGCAGCTTCACACTCCTTGCCGCCAGGGGGGACTCAGCCCGACCTGCTGGGTGGTGGCCCGAGGGCCTGGAAGGCCCAGCCACCACTCTGCCACCCAGATGGGTGTGTGGCCCCGGGGGCCACTTCCTCTCTCTGAGTCTCAGCTTCCTCGCTCAGAGTGAGGGAGGCATGAAGGGCGGTTGTGCCTGGCCCAGCCAGCCCAGGAGACGGGCACCAGCCTTCCCGGACCACAAGGGCTTGCGCTTCTGGAGCTTCGGAGTTTTCAAGAGAAAACAGGACTGCTGGATTTATTTATTTATTATTATTTTTAAAAACCATCTTTTTAAAAAATATATATTTTATTGATTTTTTTACAGAGAGGAAGGGAGAGGGATAGAGAGTTAGAAACATCGATGAGAGAGAAACATCGATCAGCTGCCTCCTGCATGCCCCCTACTGGGGATGTGCCCACAACCAAGGTACATGCCCTTGACCGGAATCAAACCCGGGACCCTTCATTCCACAGGCCGAGGCTCTATCCACTGAGCCAAACCGGTAAGGGCTGGATTTTTAATTTATTTTTTAATGTGAAGAGTTTATCATACTGACTTTGGTCATTTTAATAAAGTGTCATTTTATGAATGTGTAACATTCATACCTGAAAAAGATGTTCACATCAAAAGTGTACAGCTGGATGGATTGTTGAAAACTGAGCACACAAGTCAGCAACCAGACCATAAACAGAGCATGCCTGGTCCCCACATCCCCCCGCCCCCATCTCCGGCGGTGACCACTGTCCTGACCTCTAACACAGGACATCCGCTTCGCTGGTTGATGTGAACGCTTCACCCATCAGGCATTCTTCTGTGTCCGGCTTCTTTCTCTCCACATTACCATTTTTGGACAAATGATAAATCACTCAGGGGGAGAGAGGAGAGAAACATCAGTGTGAGAGGAAAACATTGATCGGTTGCCTCATGCACATGCCCTGACCTGGGACGGAATTGGCAACCTGGTATGTCCCCTGACCAGGAATCGATCCTGTGGCCCTTCGGTGCCCGGATGACGCTCTAACCATTTAGCATACCGGCCGGGTCTCCCCGAACACATTTCTATGGCATCCAGCCCAGGAATGGAATTGCTGGGTCCAAAGAAGGCAAGCGTTTGGAGGAAGATAAATTGCATCTGAAATCTTCCTATTTTTATGGTGACAGAGAACAATTGGCGTTTGTTTAAACAAGGAAGCCAGGCAGGCCAAGGAAAACAGTCACAGGCGGATCAGGCCGGGAGCGGCGTTTCCAACCTTTGGTCTAGATAGGATTTAGCCTTCTCCCTGAGCCCGCGCAGCCGATAGTAGCTTCCGTTTTCAATTTTGGGGGTAGCGCCACACTGCTTCCATGGTGGCTGTACCCGTCTGCACTCCCACCAGCAGCCTCCCTTTCTTCCCTCGGTGTGCCCCGATGTTCATCGCAGCCTTATTTACAAGAACCAAGATTTGAAGCAGCCCAAAGGCCCTTCAGTCCATGAGTGGCTAGAAGAGCTGAGGTGCATTTACACAATGGGCTACTTCTCTGCCATAAAGAGGGCACCTGCTCTTCTCCCCACTGGCCCTGGAGCCCCCTCCTGGACCCACAGAGCTGGCGTGGCTTGAGTTTGTCCCACACTCACATGGCCACCCCCATGATACCTATCAGTATTATTGTCGTCACCCCCTTTTAGCAGACAAGGAGCTCGGAAATAACCTCCCATGTGGTAGCTGGGAAGTGGGCAGATTTGAGGACTGTGTCAGCCCCCAATCCTGTGCTCATCCTCCCCCTTAGGTAGCAGGCCTCCCTACAGGTCCAGGCCTCTCAGATGGGGAGGGGAAGACCATCACGAGGGAGTGAAGAGCCTTCCAGAGAAGGGACCCTGCCGTCCAAGGCACCAGTGAGGGCGGCATCAGCAGAGGGCCTGGCTGGGATTGATGGCGGGGGGTTGGCAGTCCCCAAGTGGGGGCACAGCAGCCTGAAGGGGCCCAGGGGCTCCTACTGTGTGCAGCGGGGACGGGCAGCGGCTTTCTGAAGTGTCCATAAGGTCGTGATCCATAATGCATGAGAGGTCAGTGGGGTGCCCCGCCGGACACAGGGCCTTTGTTCCCGGGGAGGACCGCGGGAGCACGTTCCTCCTCCTCCTCTTGGAGAGGAAGGAAGCAAAGAAGATTTATTTCCCAGTCTAATCGGCTTCCTTTGAGGAGCCCGCTATCTGCCCTGCCCAGAGCCTGGCCCCCAGAGAAAGCTCTGCATTGAGCTCCAAAGGGTCAGGCTCGAGGGCCCGAAGATATACATCTTGCTTCCAGCGCCTCAGAAACTGCACATTCTATTGTGCGTGGTGCGTGGTGCGTGTGTGAAGTTTCTCTGCGGCCGGCCGCTTTCGCAGACAGCGTGTTGTTGTTCGCCACCGGCCTCTTTATGCCGTTCTGTTTGTGGGGCTTGGTTTGTTTTTGAACAGGAGGAGAGAGAAGATGATGAGAGCCGATATGCGTATCCCCAGATCAATAGCTCCACTGGAAATGGACTGCAGGTCGGAGGTCAGCTCATCCATCACCAGCACGTTTTGAGGGCCTCCTTAGAAGGCAAGCTCGAGGGAGAGTGAGCAGGAGGTGGTTACAGCTTCGGGTGCTACAGCCGCTGGGCAGGGTTGGGGGAGGGTGGGCGGGCGGGGGAGGGCTGTTGTTGAATGTGTTTCACAAGAGTTTTCAGGGCAGACTTGTTTGTGCCAACTGCTGGCTCTGTGTTCTGCTTCTGCATGGAAGCCGGCCGGAGCCGAGCGACCCTGTGCCTTAGCCAGAACTGACTGAAGCAGCGTGGACGCCTGTCCCAACTCGCCTGCCAGTGTCTCTGCCCCGTGAAATGGTCAGCGGGACGGTGGGACTGGCATGGGCGATGTCTCACTCAGAAAGAGAATAAGGCCTGGGGGAGGGGGGTGGAGAGAGAGACAGAGAGAGAGACAAAGAGAGAAGCCTCCTGAGATCCTGCTGGCTTCTGGGCCCTCCCTCTGGCCCTGGGTGCCTGCTCACATTCTCTAGGCAGGAGCAGCCATGTTTGGGGCTTGGTGCAAAAGGAGACCACAAGCCCCTGTCAAACGTTTTTAAGAATTTCAGGGTGGTGACAGCAGAGCATGAGACCAAGCCCGGGCCCCGGGCCGCTGCACAGTGGGACACCTGCGGCGCCAGCCCTGGGCTGGTGGGCCCTGCAGCCCAGGAATCTTGAGCAAGTCGGGCTGATGGGAAAGGAGTTCTTCCCGCTCGAAGGAAAGGCATTTCGGAACTTTTCCTAGAACTGCACCCGAGGGGCAGCCACAGGCCAGGGAGACTCAGAGGACGGGAAAAGCCCAGGATGGCTAAACAAAGGGAGAGCACGGCATTGCCAGCGCAGGCATAGAGCAAGGAGTCCAGGGTGAGGAGGGAGCTGGGAGCAAATTCCTTTAAAGGCCGTGCTGCTGGGCACGTGCAGACAGAGGGATGTCCAGGAGGCAGGGCCTGCGTAGGGCAGTGCAGCCCCAGAACCCGCGGGGCCTAACACAAGCGCATCACAACGGAGAAGGGGGCCTGGATGAGGTCAGAGCAAAGAGGGAACTTCCTCTTTGCCCAGTGCAGCTGGGGACTCATCACAGAATGAGGGGCGGGGGGAGGGTGGAGAGGGGAGGAACTGGCAATCATCCCTGGCACCTCTCATCACTATGTCTGCACTTCTGCCCTTTGGTGTCTATTGTGATGTTTAATTAACTGTGCAATCAACTGAATCCTGTTCTCATTCTCCATTATGAGTTCACATATTCCCATCCAAGCCTTCGTACAGTCCCCAGGGAGCAGAGGAAGACACGCACGCCTCCCTCTTTGAAGTGGGTCAAGTCGGTCTGTGAATGGCAGCCGGGTTGTTGGGGTTAGAATACGGGTGGGGAGGTCGGCAGTGCCTGTAATAGAGGCTCCAGAGCTGGCTGGTCTCTGCTGCCTGGGGAGCACCTCACATCCCAGGCATCCGGCTGGGCTGATAGGGTGCAACTGGCTGACCAGGACCACAGCAAGCCTATCTACCCGCACATCAATAAATTCCTGTTGAGAGCCGTCTTATAATACCGAGTTCAATATCAAGGAAATCATGCAAGTTCTCTCACATCCAGCTTCGCTGTGTCTTTTGTGTTTTCCCGATGAACGGCCCTGCGAGTCCTGCGGAAGAGGAAGGAAGTGAGCGGGCGTGCTGCCCTTGGTGCACTGGTCAGGCGGTCAGGCGAGCGGGAGGCCAGGTCTGGAGGGGAGTCACAGCCTCTCTGCTTAAGGGCTGTGTGACCTTGGTGAGTCACCTAACCTCTCTGAGCCTCCGTTGCTCTCAGCGGTAGCACGGGAATAACAATATTTCCTACCCTACTAAGCTCCTGTAAGGATACTACACTGAGTGGCCCGGTTATTATGGCCTCTGAACGCATGATAATCTGCCACTCCGTGTATTTGTGTCTCAGATGAGTACTAAAAGTATTCTAGACTTTTGCTGGAGATCAACCACCTATTTATTTGCCTTGAGCTTTCTATCAGCCAGTGCAAAGGGGAAAACTGATCAGGTGCACAATTTATAGTCTCTTTGATATCAAATACATGAGGTACTCAGGAGAAGTACACCGAGTGGCCAGATTATTATGCATTCAGAGATCAGAATAATCTGGCCACTCAGTGTAAAAAGTTAGTCAGCATGTAGTGGTGCAAATTATTCATATTGTTGTTATTGCTTGCTGGTTCCTAAGGGATACTGACTACTCCTTTTCCAGGCGTTCCGAGGCCATCCATTGTGGAACCTTGCCTGGGGTTGAAAGGAGGGCGACCCGTGGGAGTGTGGGTGGGGCAAAGTTACGGTTGTGTGTATCAGTGCAGGAAAGAGTTAACCTGGCAGATCTGAGAGGCTCTCCTTAGAGAGGCTGCTTGTAAGGCTGGCCCTCAGCTGGCACCTGGGAACAGGGCACTTGGACGACTGTTCCCTGCATCTCCTGACCGGCAGGGATGCTTTATCACTGTGCTGAATCTGTTTGCATAAATAGTGAGGTTCACGCTGCACACCTGTTTTCTTTGTGGAAATCTGGAATCCTGGTTCACGCCAGGCAGAGGGAGCCTATGTGACCGGGCCCAGTGGACCCTGACTCTGAGTCTGCAGTGGGCTCCTGGGTCGGAACAGCCCCCCGTATTGCGGTGGGAGGAGTGCACTCTGGGTCGCCGCTCGTGGGAGAGGGCGTGGAGGAAGCCTGTGGTGGGGTCCTCTGGCCTCCAGGTCCCGACCGCTGGGGCTGCGAGAAGGAAATGCCACAGACGGAGAGGATTAAACCACAGTCATGCTGGAGGCTGGAAGTACAGGAGCAAGGCGCCAGCAGGTTTGCTTCCTGGGGGGCCTTCTTCCGGGCTTGTAGGGGGCCACCTTCCCCCTGGATCGTCACGTGGGGGAGACGGGAGCTGTAGCCTCTCCTCAGAGGACACTCATCTGGTCGTGGGAGCCCTGCCTCCTGCCTCCTCCAAAGGCCCCACTCCCCATGCCTCGCGCTGTGCCTTAGGCCTTCAGCATGCCTCTGGGAGGGACGGACACCCCCTGCTAACACCTCACCTCTGGGTGTTTCCCTCGCCATCCGGCTGTGTCTGAGCTGGCCGCTGCTGAAATGAAGCTTAGCCATGGACACAAATGGGCCTTTGTGGTGAATCTCTGAATTTGGGGGTGGCCTGAGGGAGCCCGACACCATGTGTGAGTGTGTGTGAGTGTGTGAGTGTGTGTGTGTGTGAGTGTGTGTGTGTGTCTGAGGGTGTGTGAGTGTGAGAGTGTGTGTGTGTATGAGTGTATGTGTATGTATATGAGTGTATATGTGTGTGAGTGTGTGTGTGAGTGTATGAGTGTGAGTGAGTGTCTATGAGTATGTGTGTGTAAGTGTGTGTGTGTGAGTGTGAGTGAGTGTGTGTGAATGTGAGTGTGAGTGAGTGTGTGTGTGAGTGTGTGAATGTGTGTTGGGGGTGAGTGTGTGAATGTGAGTGTATGTGTGTGTGAGTGTGTGTGTGAGTGTGTGTGAGTGTATGAATGTGTGAGTGTGTGTATGAGTGTGTGTGAGTGTGTGAATGTGTGTGTGGGGGGTGAGTGTGTGTGAATGTGAGTGTATGTGTGTGTGAGTGTGAGTGTATGTGTGTGAGTGTGTGTGTGAGTGTGAGTGTGAGTGTATGTGTGTGTGTGAGTGTATATGTGTGAGTGTGTGTGTGTGTGTGTGTGTGTTCTTGCCTTTTGTCTCTTAGGGAGGTTACGTCACTTTCACGAGGAACAAGTAACTCTGCTTAGGGTTCTGTCGAGTGAACGTGAGGTCATGGTGTCACTGCAGCGATAAGGTCTCGCTCGCGGTGCAGCATCCGCAGTGACATTTCCAGCAGCTGCCGGGCTGTGGGCTTCCTCCTGCTCCTGGCCCGTGGCCCACATCCCCTCCCCCCGCAGTGATGGCGTTGTCAGAGCCCACCCGCCTCTGCCGTGCCTGCAGGAAGTGGCTGGGGCCTGAGACAGGCCTCCTCACTGGGCGGAACAGGGTGTGGTGGGAGGAGACTCTGGCGATCCCACATAGGAGCCGGGCTTTTGAGCCGCCCAGGAAGGCACTTCCAGGAATGCTCAGGTCCTCAGCCCCCGACCCCCCCTTCCCGGAATTCCCGTGTCACACTCCCTGCCCCAGTGATTGTCCTGGCTTTGCTCATGAATGAGTGGGCCCGGACGGGGTGATCCCAGCCAGCAGACTGGACAAAAGGCACTGTGCCCAAAATGCAGACCCAGCAGCCAGATTGCCCACAAACTTGCGAGTTGGTAACATTTGTGTTTCTTTGTTAAGTCCCGGCTCCTGGGCTGGGAGGGCGAGCTTGTCCAGAGTTTCCAGAATTGGCGGGATGATGGGCCTTCCCCAGCTTGTGAGGTCGTGGGTTGGTGAGCGCGTGAATGAGAGTGGGAGCAGCTGCAGCTGTTGGAAAGCAGCTTAGGATCCCAAAGGGCAACGGCTTGGGTGAAAAGGGACGAGTGCACAGTGGTTAGAACAAGGGCTGGGAGTCAGACTTGGTCTCCAGGCCTGCCTGGGCCACGGTGAGCTTGGAACAGTGGTTCTCAACCTTCCTAAGGCCGCGACCCTTGCATACAGTTCCTCATGTGGTGGTGACCCCCAACCACGAAATTTTGCTACTATTATGCATCGTGATGTAAATATCTGCGTTTTCCAATGGTCTTAGGCGACCCCTGTGAAAGGGTCGTTTGACCCCCAAAGGGGTCGAGACCCACAGGTTGAGAACCGCTGGCTTGGAACCTCTCTGAGCATCTGTTTCCTCATCTGTAACATGGTTTCTTTCTTTCTTTCCCCCCCCCCCCAAATTTATTTTTATTGATTTCAGAGAGGAAGGGAGAAGGAGAGAGAGAGATATAAACATCAGTGATAGGAAAGAATCATTGATCGCTGCCTCCTGGATGCCCCACTCTGGAGATCGAGTCCACAACCTGGCACGTGGCCTAATCAGGAAACAAACGGTGACCTCCTGGTTCATAGGTGGAGGCTCAACCACTGAGCCACGCCGGCTAGACTGTCACATGGTTTCCACATCAGCGGGCGCTGTGAGGCTGGAAGGGGGTCACGCACACCAAGGGCAGGCATCGTGTTAATCGCTGGCTCCTTGGGATCCGTCACGATCAAAGGTGGAGGGGTGGTGTTTCCACCTTCCTGTGGGCATAAAGAAAGACAGGGGGAGGGAGCTCACCTTTATCTGTCAGTAGTGTACCAGAAACTTTATATTTTATTCATCCAAACAAGAATCTTATGAGGTAGAGCTTTGTGAACTTAAATGTATGCACGTATTTCCTGGGGAATTTTGTGAAAACGTGGATTCTGAGTTAGCAGGTCTGGCGTGGGGACTGAGATTCTGCATTTCTCACTCTCAGACCGTGCAGATGCTGCCGGTCCCTGAGTACATTTTAAACCACAATAAGGCAGGCAAGCATTACTGCGCCCATTCCACAGGTGAGGACACTGAGGTTCAGGGGCTCTCAAACCGGTGCTCCTTCTCCCATGCCACCAAAGGTTTCCCGTGGCTGGATGCCACTGTGATTGCCATAGGAAAGGCAGGTAAATCAGACAGGCTGGGCAGCGTGGACCCGAGGCAAAGAGAAGGAAGGAGGGGTACATATTGGAGCATTACTGAAGCAACTCAGAGGAGGGAGGACATATAGTCCTAGGGTAGATAGAGCATGTGAACGGAAAGCTGACAGACACAGCGAAGGTGGTTGTTGGTGAACAGAACAGTACGATTTTATGAACACAGTTACAACGTGCACACAAGCCGTCGTCTCTTCATTTTCTTTGCTGCGCAGCTGGCATTGGAGGGTGGCTGATGGCCAGCAGGGCTGCTCCTTCCACAGTGGCTTTGTGGCTTTGCAGTTCTTTCCGGAAACGTGAGCAGCCTCCGCAGTCAGGTGCACGTCAGCACTTCAGGCTCCTGGCTGCTGTGGGCCAGGAGCTTCCAAAGGTCACTGGGCAGCACGTGCTTGTTTTCTTGTTGCTCCACAGCCAACACTGGGCATCAAGATCTGGCCCTGGGTCTTCTACACAGTCTACGGTCAGTGCCTCCGGGTTCCCGCCAGTTGTGCTTCATTTTGACCTATTGGTCTGACTGGTGCCAGATAAACGTCTTGGTCCGTTTTCTGAGGAGCTAGGGTTCCACGGAGGGTCTGAGGGTGGCCGTGGTGCAGAGCAGGAGGTGGTGGCCAGCTACAGAGGCAGCTGAGGAAGAGCTGTAGCGAAGCTTTGGCAGGAGAAACTGGAGTGTGGGGGTGAAGAGGCCGTTGGCCCATTCAGGGGACAGGGGCTGGAGGACGTGAGCAACGCTGAGTCCACAGAAGCTGCGTATGTATCAGTCAAGGTCAGCGGGAAAGGGCAGGCACCTGAAGTGCTCCTTAAGGGAATGGAATGAAGGAAGGGAAACGGGATTGAGAAACCCCCACAAGTTGCAGCAGGCAGCCCGGCAACCCCTGGCCTGAGCAGGGAAAAGGGGAGAATCGAGCAGCATTGCAGCATCGGGGAGAAGTTGACCAAAAGGAGCTGTGGTCATGGCCAAAGAATGAAGCCTCTGCCCAAACAAGCCCCGTGTGGACAGAGCACAAACACCCTGGGGGTCTCTCCTCCCAGCCTCTCATCTCCTGTTTGTGCTTCCCATTGGCCAAATCCAAGGGAGCCTACGGGATGAGCTCATGAGATCAGCTTCGTGGGCCACAGGGCAGAGAGACAATCTGGAGAATACCATGTCCTTGAATTCCCTGTCCACTGCTTACCAGATGGCTGGTCTTGGGCCAGAGAGTTATCATCTCTGAGCCTTGGTTTTCATGACTGTAAAGTGGAACATATAATGTTACCTCTCCCGTAGAATTATTGGAAGCATTCAAAAACATAACACACATTCTGGTCTTTTATAATAACTCTGCTGATCAGGAAAGAAGCTTTGGGAAAAGCATAAGGTTGTCTTTCTGATGTGGAGAGCTTAAAACCTGGTGTTTTAGTGTCAGCTGTCCAAGTTGGAGTCTGACTTTTTAAATAAAAGGACCTGTAGGCCTCCGTAATAGAGTCCTGAGCCAGTCCTGAATCACTACTCCCATGCTGAAGCTTAGCAGCTCTCTCCAGATTTTGATACTTTAAATAAAGCACAGAGACTATGAAAATGCAAGTTGATGTGGTTTTGGCTGCATCTCCTCTGATGACTGTTGGAGAAAACAGCAAAACATTCTCAGGAGACAGGAACCCGAAAAACTACACCTTGTTCCTGTCACTGTCCTGAGTGAAAGACTCCACCACATTCCAAGATGCACATACCAGAAACTCAGGAGTTATCCTTTACCTTACCTCCTTACTCATGTGTCCAGCGTATCACCAAGTCCTATCACTTTTATAAAAGCAGCTCACTTCCATTGCCAGCCCTCTAGTCCAAGCCCCCACTGTCCTTCACTAGGTTTCCACTCTTCCTATGGGTCATCCATATAGTAGCCAGGGTGAAGTTTCTGAAATTCAAATCTTAGTATGTCATGTGTTCAAAACCTTTAATAACTTTCTGTTGTTCCAAGAATATTTGTCCTTCCAGGCCTCTCGTAAGCCGATCTTGTTCATGTCTGTAGCCATCTCTCCTGACCCGCTCACTCCCTAACACCTGCTTCCTTTCAATTCCCCAGACCCAACCCTCTCTCCTCTCCATGCCTTCCTACAGCCTGGACTGATGTTCTCTTCTGTCCCTCCGCCTTCCCATCTTTCAGGCTTACCTCCTACTTCCCCTTGGCCATCCTGACCAGGCCCCCGCCTCCGTTACGCTTTCTCCTGGCCCACTTGTATTCTCCTTCACAGCAGTGATGTGATTGTGTGTGGGGTACATGGTTTGATGGTGTGTGGCCATTTAGAAAGTTCTGTTTGTCCACTCACTGTTTGCCAGTGCTTAGCATAGTGCCTGGCATATAGTAGGTGCTCCCAGAAACATTTGTTGAATGACTGACTGACTGAATGAATGAATGAGGAGAAATGGGATCTCCATAGGCCCTTTCAGTCTCCAGCTCCTGAACCTTAAAATTCATAGTGTTAACATACGGAGGAGCTGACATTAGCTTTCTCTCTGAGGGCGTTCATATCCAGGGCTTTGATGTTGAAATGAGAGAAATTACCTACAAATACAGTTGCAACTCCTTTATGGCTTCTTAAAAAGTCTTAGTCATAATCAAAGCTTCTGTGGACCATGCATGGATGTCGCTAAAGTCAGCTTGGGAAGCTCTGACCGACCAGGGGCAAATTCACTCCAAGGGGATGTGGTGATGGTGGTGTGGTAGAAGTATCAAGCTGAGCAGAAAACAGACACAACAAAAGTTAATCACTGCTGGTACTTAAGAAGAGCAAAGGCACTGTTCTAAGAGCTGTACTCATTTAACACCCACATTATGATGTAGGTCTTACTATCCCCATTTTACAGGTGAGCAAACTGAGGCCAGTTAAAGACCTAGCCTAGGCCATTTAGCTAGTAGGTTTGCAGAGCTTGGTTCCTTGCCCTCTCTCCCTCTTTACCTAGAGGCTCTGCTATCTCTGGTTGATGCTGAATATTTTTGGTGCTATAGGCTAAGGGGATTTTCACCCTTAAATTCTGTGAGTTTTGATCCTGTTCAGGAGCCAAACCCGTTTCTCCTCTCTTTGTGTTTCCTTTCTCTTTTCCGGAGCAGAGGGCAGTGAGTAAGAACATCGATTCCAGAAGCAAATGCCCAAGTGTAAATCCCAGCTCAGTCATCCCTGTGTGGTTTCAAGCAAGTCAGTTAGCCTTCCCGTGCCTCGGCTTCCTCAGATCTAATGCTCGGATAATGCCTGAAGCCGCCTCGTAAATTGTGGCTACGAATAAATGGTGAATGCTGGTGAAGGACCCAGGACAGTGCCCAGCACAGCATACATGCGATCTGTGTGCTTGGTATTATTGTATTTTAAAAGAGCAACAAACCATATTTGCCCAAAGAGCAGACGTTGGTTGGAAAATATTTTAATCAGTTCATGGGTGGCCAGATAAGCCACCTTGCTCTGCTGTGAACTAGGAGCCCCAGCCCCAGCCATAGTCCTGCCCTTTCCAACCGTGTGGCTTGGCACAATTCCTAGCTTTTTCTGAGCACCAGTTCTTACACATGTGACATCAGGTGCCCTCCTTCTCCACGGTATTCCCATACATTCAAAAAAGTCCTGGCTCAAACGCCATGGTGAACCCGAGAGCCTCTTCTTCCCAACCAATTATCTAAGATTCACGCAGGCAAAGAAAGCCACAGGGAAGCCGCCGTGTTTCTCCGAGCTGGGCTCATGCCCCCTCTGGAAAGCCCCGGGTGCCATTGTGGCACAGCCTTAAAGCCACAGCTGCTTCTTTGCCAGTCTCCCACCTCGTGGGCTGCCCAGGGGCTGGGATCGCCACCTCCGCAGTGGGGCTGGCCACTGTGTAGAGAGAACACCAGGAACTCTCCATCCGACAAAGAAAGTAATAGCCCAGTGGTTCTGCAAGGCCCATGACCTTCACTGCAAAGACCTGGAATGCGGGCCAGGAGCTCCCAGGGGGGCGTCCCATGACTGTCCCAAGATGGAGGTTCTGGAAGGTCTGGGTCTTTGGCTGGCTGGGCTGGTGGAGGTGGGTTGTGCTTTCTCAGGGGATTTGCACAAAATCAGCTTACACTCTCTTCCTGGTTGCACTGCTGAACAAAAGATGGACACAGACCCATGGGCTGTCAGGAGGTGAGGGAGGAAGTGAAGGAAGTGAGGGGGGAGGGGAGGGAGGAGATGAGGGGGGAGGTGAGGGAGGAGTGGAGGGAGGAGGGGAGAGAGGAGGGGAGGGAGGAGGGGTGAGAGGTGTAGGGAAGAGCAGGAGAGGAGAGAACCCTTCTCCCAGGGTTGAGATGCTTCTGTGTACATATGACTGGGCCTGCAGCTGCTGTTGTCTCATTTCCAAGGACGGCTCAAGAGAGGGAGAGGGGTGATGGGGACCAGGGCTGCTGCGGGTGTGGTCTGGGGACCACCACTGGTCAAGAGGTGCCTTCCTCAGGTTTCCTGTGCAAATGGCCACATTCACAACGGATGCTTCATAGCAATGAAAAAGTGCGTTATTAAACCCTCCAGACAAGGCCCTTCCCTGTCCCATTAAGTTTGTGTCCATGGGACAGGAAAAATATCAACAAATAAGCATGCTGTCCTTCTCGGCCCTTCCAAGTGGGACTGACCACCGCAGATTGACGGGTTGGCCTGCCCTCAGGTCTTTAGAGTCCTGGTCAGGGGATGGGCTACATTTGTGTGAGAAAGGGCCCGGAAGAGCTGCAGGAACGAGAGCAGGCCTTCCAGGGGACCGGAGCGGGAGAAAGGAGAGAGCCAGGGTGTCAGGGAGAGAAACTCTGGCTCAGCGGCTGCTTGCGGTGGGCCCTGGGGAGAGACCTGAGCGCAGAGACTTCCGTGCTTCTCGGGCCCGGTTCTTGCACAGGGAGACACACCCCCCTGAGCCCTGAGCCGAAGCCAAGCTGGACTCTGTGCCAGCTCAGGTCCCACAGGAAACAGGTGCCGGTGGAGCCAGACATGCCAGGGGCTGACAGGGCAGGACGCCACGTGGTGGACCCGGGAGCACCTTCCGCCCACAGTGCCGGGCTCACCGAGAGAGGAGAAGCGGAAGGAAGGAGGCTGGGGGGGCAGTGCCGCAGCCGGCAGGGCCACAGGGAGGAGGTCAGCCCGGCCCTCGGGAGCCCCGGAGGGAGGACGGCCCCATGCCGAAGCCCGGACATGGGCCGGGTGGCCTGCCCGCCGCCCTGCCGGCTCCACTCCTGCTGCGAGCAGAGTCGCTGCGGGTGCGCTCTTGGAGAGAGTTCTGAGCAGGGTGTCCCTATGCCCCCCGCCCCCCCGCCCCGCCAAGAGCACAGAGTGACCCCACAGGGGGCAGTTCTGGAGGCCAGAGTCTGTTGCAGAAGCCGTGGTCAGAAGTGGGGAGGGGTCAGAAGTGGGATGGAGGCAGAAGCTCAGTGTCAGTCACCCAGTGTGTAGCACTTGGTTAACGCAGCCCCAAGAAATGATACAAGATCCACTCCAGAAAAATCCGGTTCAACCCTGGAGGACCACAGCTAGCACCTGTCTTCTGAAGAAGGGGCGGGCAGGTAGCAGGCGGAGGGGCCCCACTCATTTGCTGTGTCCCTGCACTTCCCCTGTAGTGAGCCCAGGTTGAGGGACACCCTAGGGCAGTGGTTGGCAAACCGCGGCTCGAGAGCCACATGCAGCTCGAGAGCTGCTGTGTGCCACTCTGTTGACAAATGAGTTTGCCAACCACTGTCCTAGGGCGCTCACACAAACCTCCATTTTCACGTTTTCCCTGTCTGAGAACGCATAATCGAGCCAGGCCCCGACAGATACGCATTTCAGTTGCTTTCCATCTTCCCCTTTTATGTGCAACGCTACACTTCCTATCTTGTACACTTATCTTTACCCCAAAGGCCGAGCACTGAGGTCTCCGGATTTGTGGATTTCACAGACTGCTTAAGACATCGAGGGGCTCAAACAAGGCTGCCTACTTATTGCATCAACTAAGAATTAAAAAAAAAAACACGTTTATCATCGCCTGTTTTATCCAGAAAAGTCATTCCAGCACCTGCGTGTGAGAAAGGGTTTTTTTTTTAGAGGCGGTAGGTGGAAGGCCTTGTTCTCGAGGACACCCAGCATTTGTAAGTTACTGCAGACCAGTGGCGACCTCATGGCCGATCGGTTTCACAGGATCCTCCCAGGGAAGCAGGGAGCCAGCGTCATCCACCTGCATGCACACACCCTGCCAGTGCCCCTCGCTCCCCCGCCCCCCGCCCCCAGGGCTCGTTTTGTACCGGGGCTCCCCCAGGCGTCTCCATTCTGTTTTAATGACGGGCCCTGTCCCAGGTGTTTCTCAGGCAGAGGAAGCGGCTCCTGGGCCCCGGAGCTGCGGGAGAAGGTAATTTGGAGCAGGTGCTTAAAGAGATTAACCAGGCGATGGGACAGCTGTTTCATTTTCAAGGAAACCCATTAACAAGTGGTTCTCAGCTCTGCTAATTGCCAATTGCTCTGTAATCGGATGGTTCCCGGGGTCCCATTATCCAGGCGTCCAGGTGTTCAGGTGGCTGGAAACAGGACGGCGTCTGCCCCCGCTTCCCAGGGTGCCGGGTCTTTCATCTCTTCTGCGTCTTGGCGGACCCTGCGGATGGCTCCTAATCCACGTCCTGGATGCTTCCTCCGAGGGCCACAGTGCCGACACCTAGGAGCCAGGACCTGCACTGCCACCAGGTGACAGGAAGGCCCGCTAAGGCACTGGGAGGTACTGGCCTTGAACAGAGCTTCATGGAGACTCAGGACGGTGCAGGGTAAGGGGCCCACAGTCAGAGTGAATTCGGGGACAGCGTGCGATCAGACAGCTGGCTGTGGCTCTGTTTATAGGACACTAAGATGCTTTGTCTCTCTAGGCTTCAGTTTCCCCATCTGCAAAGTGGGGGTAAGACTAGAAACTGCGTCCTAGGAGGTGTTCAGATGATTAAATACACTAACTGAACTGAAGGTAAGGCTTCCTATACCAGGGTGGGCCACAGAAGTTCTTTCCACACACGATGCTTTTATCCCTGCTCCAAAAAGAAAGGGACCCAGGAGCCACTGTCTTCCCAGCCCTGACCACCCCAGAGACCCAAATCCGTGCTGGTGAGGCTGTCCTGGCAGGTGGTTAAAAGAGTCCAGGGCTGTAGGTCCGGAATGGTGTATCCACTGGCGATGCTGACACACGGTCCATGGCGCACACACGGAGAACAGTGCTGCGGTCCCACGAGCAGCATCGCCTAGGAGCCTGTTAGAGGTGGAGAGTCGCAGGCCCTCCCCTGACTTTGGACTCAGGTTTGAATTTTAACAAGATTCCCGGGGCCTCGCATTGCCCTAGGACAGTGGTCAGCAAACTCATTAGTCAACAGAGCGGCAAACCGAGACTAGAGAGCCCTAGTACAGTGGTGGGCAAACTGCGGCTCGAGAGCCACATATGGCTCACGAGCCTCCGTTTGCCGCTCTGTTGACTAATGAGTTTGCCGACCACTGGGATAGGGGCTTAATCACAAGTAACAACAACTGCCTGTAATTATTGGAATCGAGAGTCTAGGTCAGTGGTCGGCAAACTCATTAGTCAACAGAGCCACAGTTTGCCGACCACTGACTGCTCTAGGGCGAAGCTGCATGCAGGTGTCTGGGATTTCCATGGGCCATCTTTGCAATTTCTTGTGAGCCTATAATTATCTCCAAATAAATGTTAACATTTTTTGAGAGATTTTGCTACTGAAAATAACTTTTTAAACTTATTTTGCTACTGAAAAGAACCTTTTAACTTATTTTGCTACTGAAAATAACTTTTTAACTTATTTTGCTACTGAAAATAACCTTTTATTTTGCTACTGAAAATAACCTTTTAACTTATTTTGCTACTGAAAATAACTTTTTATCAAGTGTCTGAGCTGAGGTGTGCATGTCGGCGTGTGGACCAGCTCAGGCACTTGGCTGGTCCGTGGCTGCTGCTGTGGGCGGCCAGCTGTGGCCTTCGGTTCTTCCCTGCAGCATGGAGCTCTTGGGGGTGGGTTCCCAGGCCTGTTCGGGTTGTCTGGGAGACGGCATCCTCCGAGCCTCAGTTATCTCTGTCTGTAAAGGGGGACTCTTGGGCTCTTCGCCTCCCCGGTGGCTGTGAGCTGTGAAGTGAGCCGCTGGGCCTTGGGCACTTATCAGAAGCCATCATTTCCGCGTGTTGCCATATTTGGACCCCCTCATGTTACGATACCTGCTGCCTCTGTCTGCTGGTCTCCCCATCTCTCCTGTTTTAGCTGCTGGGCAGGGAGCAGGGTGGCACCGCGAATGTGTTCTTGGCCCCTCACTCCTGTTGCTGTAGCTACACTGTCCCTTCCTGAAAGGTAGCAGTCTGGCTTTGGGCTCCGGGCTCGTGGCTGGGGGCTGGGGGCTGGGGGCTTGGAGGCAGACCATCTGCGAAGATCCTTGCAGAGCCAGTTTGGGAACTGAGGACGCCTCTGTGAGCCCCGGCTGCCCCCTCCCGGAGGCGAGGCCCCGCTTTTCGCCATATAAGGCGGTCCCGCCCACCCCCAGGATGACACAGGTGAGGCAGCCGCTCCGCAGGGCCTCGCTCAGCTGCACCGAAGAGGCGCCTCCAAAAGCATGTGCACAGAGCTGAGCAACGGGGAGATTTTGAGGCCTTTTATGGTTTTAGCGGAAGAAAGACCTGTCGCCACAAAAGCAGAAGCACGGGGCTTTAGGGTGGTGAGAACGGGCTGACCTCAGAGCGACACTCTCAGCCCAGCCAGGATGTAAGGCACCGGGCAGGTGCTCACAAACACCCTGGCGGGGCCGTCTGCTGGGGTGACTGCCCGTGGCGAGACGAGAGGCGGTCACAGGGACCAACTGCAAAATTTAAGCCGTGTGTGTGGGGGGGGGCGGGGGGAGGAAAGAGGGGCGGGTGGATGTAGAGAGAGGGAGTTTGGATGGAGCATAAACCCTCCAACCCCGCCCCACCCCGACCCCTCCTGAACCTCAGGGCTCGTCCTTGGGGTCTTCCTGGCCTCTGACCAGGTTAGGTTTCCCCACACTGACCACGAACCCCTCTCTGCCTCCACTTTCTAATCTGAGCATCTGCGGTGGGGAGGAGGAGGCCGGGAAGGTCTCTGGGAGGCGGGATTTTAGCTGAGGCAGAGGGTGAGGAAGGGCCTGTGGTCGGGGACACTTCTCCAGGGGGGTGGAAGGGCCGGCGCGAAGGCTCTGAGCTGGGCGTCGGCGGGGTCGGGAACAGAAAGGCCGTGTGTGCTGGGAGAGGTGGCCAGGCCCAGGGCAAGGGAAGCTGCAGCCCCCCCTGCCCCCCCGCCCCCTCCCTGCCCCCAGCCCCCGGGACAGTGGGAAGTCACTGGCGGACATGGCACGACTCCTTGGTGGGGTCTCGCTGCCGAGGGCAGGTTGCCTGGTGTGGACAGAGGCAGGAGCATCAACCAACCGGTCCTGCATTCAGTGTCTCCTGGCACCGCCAGCGGCAGGCCCTGCTCTCAGGGTCTCTGAGGCCTGTGCGGCTCACAGGGTGGGGGTGCCATCCCTCCCTCATCTCACACTGTTCTCTGGGCCCTCCTTCCTCTGACCCTCCAATGGCACTGGGGAGTGTCACTAGGATAACTGGAGAGGCGGGAAGAGGCGGGGGCCCCACGTAACTGTCTTCTGCTCCAAACTCACCAAGCTGCTGGGCTGCGCGCCTCCACTTCGTCCTCCCACACGCGATGAGCACGCCCTGCCTCTCACCGTCCTAACTGGAGCGGGGCGGGGCGGGCAAGGCTTTTAAAGAAAGGACAGGCCGAAGCTGGTTTGGCTCAGTGGATAGAGCATTGGCCTGGGGACTGGGGGGTCCCGGGTTCCATTCTGGTTGAGGGCATGTGCAAACTTGCAGGTGCATCCACAGTGGGGGGTGTGCAGGGGGCGGCTGATCGATGTCTCTCTCTCGTTGATGTTTCTAGCTTTCTATCCCTTTCCCTTCCTCTCTGTGAAAAATCAATTAAAAAAAAAAAAAAAGGACAGACCTTTACAAAGTACGTGAACCAAAGAGCGCAGGCTGGGAGAGGATGGAGGAGGAGAGACTGGGCAGTGCAGGAACGACAGACAGCACCTCGGCCAGGTGACCAAGGCCAACATCAATAGGGATGAGTCGGGGGATGGCATGTGCCCTTGATATGGTGTGGAGTCCTTTGGGGTCTTCATCCACCAAACACACATCCTCAGTCTAATCAAGAGAAAAATGTCAGACAGAACCCAACAGAGGGCGTCTCATAAACCCCGACCAAGGTGCCTGGTGATTGCGAGGGCCGTCAAAGCAGGGAGACTGGGAGGGACCGGCACAGCCCGGCTGGCCAGGGAGGCAGGACAGTGAGACATTTGGCCAGATCGCTTTTCTAGGCAGTCTTCCCTCGTGGACACAAGTCTTCGAGGCACAGCCCGGACCGGGGATGGGGAGGCATTTGGGGCAACTACCAACCAGAAGCCCTCCTCCTTCTCCCCCAAGGACCTGTGGAGGGAGCAGTGCCTCAACTCCCCCTCAAGACGGAGTCCTATAAGTGACATCATTCTCAAGGAATCCCACCCGGCGTTGCGGCAGACCCACCTGGTCCTTTAGAGGCAGGAGAGTAAGACGCCAGGCAAGTTCCTGGGCAAGCGGAATGAGGAAACAGAGACAAGATCACCAAACAAGGCCAGACAGTTTGAACAGCTTAAGCCAAGCAGGGAGTCCCAGTCCTTATGTCCTCTGACCAAGGACTCTTGAGAGCAAATGGTTTACACCTTCCTCCCCAGTCAGAGAATAAACGACTCCAATCACCCTGGTCGGGGCGGGAGTGAACAGAGACCCCATGAGTGCCACTGGTGCCAGCCAAACCCCAGGGCGGATGAAGTCAGGGGGACAAATGCCAAAACCCCCGGTAAAGCCACACAGACTCCAGAGAAAAGTGAAACGGTGAAGTCGACAAAGAAGAATCCCATACTCATTGCGATGCATGGGCGTATTGAAAGCACACCCGGAGAGCCGATGAATAGTCTCCTCAAACCCTCCAGAAGATTCTCACCCACAGGAGAAAGAAACACCCTCACGACCAGGACCCGATGCAGGTTTGCTCTGGAGCATGCCCTCCCCCTTCTCAGGCACGAACGTTTACTTCCTCCTGAACCCCGCGGGTCCCCACAAGGCTTGCACCAGGGGAGCAGCGGGCAGCGGCAGCTCTTCCCAGGCTCACCCCGTGACCTGCCTCCCTTTTCTCTGACTCCCTCATGAGTGAAAGCAGCCCCGCCTGGCTCACTTCTCTCCTCCAACGTTTCTAGGAAGCCACAGCGGAGCCCGCCCAGGCTCCCTCCTGTGGCTTCTTCCACCCCAAGTCCGTCCTGGGTCTCACTGTCCGCTGCTCTAATAAACGTGCCTCACATCACCCCGACTCCCGCTGTGAAATCTGTCCTGCATGATGTCAAGAACCCATGGACTATCACAGGCCTGAGGCAAGACCTGCCCTGGGCCACTCCCGTCGGGTAACAACTTGGTCAAGTTGCTTCAGGTCACAACCAGTCTTTGAAAAGGGAGAAGCCCAAACGGAAAAGTGATTATTGCGTGGCATGGACGGCGGTGCGGCCAGAGAGACGGATCTGGGGCTGCTGCACCAGCTTTGGAAGGCCGTGGAGAGTTTGGCGATGCCTTGAAGGCTGCAGCACATGCTTTGGAGGGCCATGGTCATGGCACAAGCAATCATGGATGGTGCAGCCATAATGTCACCACAAGGTGCTGTGATGAACGGGGAAACGGACTCCAGCGTCCCGTCTATCGCCCGGCACCGCCATCAACATGAGAGAGGGAGGAGTGGCAGAGACTGGATGCCCCTGAGCCACCCCCCACTTCTGGATGTGAATGCCAGCCCTGCTCGCACCTTGCCAATGGGCGAACACCTCAAACTTGGGGTCCACAGCACAGGCGCTGTACCCGGCTAGGAGATGGCCACATGCACCAGAGGGAGTGGAACCGAGTAGTCAGCGGCGCTTCTTTTCTGGCCGGCCTCTCACCGACTAAAGAGCTGAAGACCCCAAAGGGCTGTGCTGCACGGCTTACAGTGTGCCAACCGTGGCACAGCCAGCACCAGGGGAGAGCTGAGCTGGTCCTATGGGCTGGTCCCCAGCTCCCTCCTCTCCTTTGTTGCTGTTTCCTACTCTGTGGTGTGAGATTTCACGTCACGCTCGGAATTCCGTGTATAGATTTCATTCTGAGGAAACCAGTGAGAAGTTCCGTTCCATCTGTGACGGAGAGCAAACCAATTAATGAAACACCAAGAGCTAGCCTCTGAGACTCATGCAATTATGCTTCCTAATTTGAGGGGCAGATCAGAAATAGCCATTTGTATGAAAACCCCCAGCAGCTATGTAGTGGCTGTATTCAATGATTTGGACTCTAAGTAGAACATTGCACCCATGAAGAACAGCATTAAGCACCTTAGGAGTAAAGGTGTGTGTGTGTGTGTGTGTTTTAAATAAAAATCAAGTTATTATTTTCAGAAATAAGCACAAAAGTAAATAAACATAAGGTGGGATTGGCTCATTGATGGGGACAAATGTATCATACGAACGTAAGACATTAGTCATAGGGGGACCTGGGGCTGGGCTATGCAGGAACCCGCTGTATCAGATTCTCAATCTTGTATATCTAAAACTTCTACAATTTGTGTTTTAACAACCATGGCTCTAGCACAGTATTTTGCAGTGATCATGAGTGCCACCTGGTGGGCACACAGCTACATTACCTGTGACCAGTTCCCACAAAACAAACTAAAAGGCAGAGGGTCAGGAACAGCGGGGCTGGGAAATAGCCAAAGCCCGTCTCCTGCCCTGCAGTGGCTCCTAAGCAAGGTGCAGGATGATGTAAAGCAAATATCGGGTTCCTCGTCACAGCTGGTGTCTATCTGCACCTTCACCTGGGGCTAGAGGCTGCACCGATCCATCCCAATGTCACTGGCCCAAAACAGCCTCGTGGGGTGTGATCATGACCTCAGCTTTATTTCTTGTAGCCCCTTGAACCTGTTGGGAGGGTAAAAGGCCTAGGACTTCCCCGTGATCTTTCTTTCTTATTTTTCTTTAAAAATATATTTGTATTGATTTCAGAGAGGAAGAAAGAGGGAGAGAGAGAGAGAAACATCAATGATGTGAGAGAATCATCGATTGGCTGTCTCCTGCACGCCCTCTCCTGGGGACCGAGCCTGCAATCTGGGCATGTGCCCTTATCTGGAATTGAACACGGGACCTTTCAGTCCAGAGCTGATGCTCTATCCACTGAGACAAACTGGCTAAGGCTAAAAATGTTCTTTTATAGAGTTTTGTATATTCCATTGTTTTAGTAAAAACCTATAAAATTAAAATATTACAGTAGGAAAAAGGGGAAATATAATGGGTTAATAATTTATAAATAAATTTTTAATGTTGTTCTTAAGAAAGGGAAAATAAACTAATACCTTTATACAGGACAACCCAAAAAATATACACACACTTAGAATAATTATAAAAGCAGTGTTTATTAAGGTACATTTCATTTTCAAAATGCAATAGAATCTAGAGACATTGTGCGTATATGTTTGGGGGGGCACCCTGTATTTGTGTGGAAGAGTCACTGTAGCGAGTTTGAGACTACATTCTTTATTTATTTTTATTTTTAAAAAATATATTTTATTGATTTTTTTTTAAAAGAGAGGAAAGTAGAGGGATAGAGAGTTAGAAACATCAATGAGAGAGAGATATCGATCAGCTGCCTCCTGCATGCCCCTACTAGAGATGTGCCCGCAACCAAGGTATATGCCCTTGACCGGAATCGAACCTGGGACCTTTCAGTCCACAGGCCGAAGCTCTATCCCCTGAGCCAAAACGGTTTCAGCAAGACTACATTGTTAAAAAGGCCTGCTTCCAGGGCTGGCCCGTGGCTGACCTCGGGAACTTGGCGCTTGAACTATTCCCTGCATTCCCTCAGGAGAAGGGGGTTCACTATACCTGGGCTGCTTGCACAAACTATGGCTTATACACAACATCTGCTTTCCTTCTGGGGTCTGGACTCTGCCAGGCAGACCCAGGTGCCTGTGTGACCAGCCCCTAATGAACACCCAGGCGCTGAGTCTCTAACGGGCTTTTCTGGGCAGAAAAACTGCACACGATGTTGCATTTTCATTGCTGGGGGAAGAGGGTCCTCTGTGTGATCCTTCACGGAGGGGAGCATGGGGGAGCCTGCATGGCATCCCCAAATGCCACCAGTGTCTTTCTTTTTCCTTTGCTGATTCTACACTTTCATGGTAATAAGCCATGAGGTCAAGTATATGCTGAGTCCCTAAATCCTTCTAGTGAATCACTGAGCGTGAATGGTCTGAGGTCCCTGAAACATCATTCATTAGTAAGATTATTCATTAGTAATCCTATATAATAAAACCCTAATATGCTGTGTCTGGTTGTCCGGTCAGCCATTCAACCAATCAAAGTGTTATATGCCAATGATATGCTAAGACTGCTGAACTGCTCGCTATGTCATGCACTGACCACCAAGGGGCAGACGCTCTGACTAGTAGGTTAGCTTGCTGCTGGCATCTGGCTGATCTGGACTGAGGGGGACGGGCTGGACACACCCTGGAACCCCCCTGCAGTCCCTCCCCAGCTGGCCAAACTCCCTTATCTTGCCCAGGCCCCAATAGTGCACTGGTAGGGTCCCTTAGCCTGGCCTGAGCCCTCTCTCAATCTGTGCTGAGGGACCCTCCCCCAACCCCAGTTGCATGAATTTTGTGCACTGGGCCTCTAGTATTCAATCACAATGGTTTCTGCTTAGAGCTTTAACTGCACATTTGTCGATTGCTTTGTTGAAATTCACATTCTTGGCATATGCACATTCAGTAGTATTAACCACGTGTCAATCTATCTTTGCCAACAGTAGCTGGAAGAACACATTTTGTTTATTTTCAGAGAAGTTTTAGAGTTGCAGAAAACTTTTAAAGATGGTCCACAGTTCCCATAAGCCTTGCACCCAGGGTCCCATAGGGTGAGTGGCTTACATTATGATGGTACATTTGCTGCAATTAATGAACCCTTAGTTCTACATTAGTATTGACTAAAGACCACAATTTATTCAGATTTCCTTGTTATCTACACCCGTTTTCTGCTCCCGGATCCTCTCTAAGTTCCCGCTTCACGTCTAGCCATCGCATCTCCTCAGGCTTCTCTCGGTTGTGACAGTCATTGGGCCGTCCCCTGCTTTGATGACTGGCAGGTTTGAGCGGTGCTGTCAGGGCTTTTGCAGGTGACCCTCAGCTGGGACTTGACTGTTCTTTTTCTCCTGGTCACATGAGGGTTATCAGTTTTGGGAAGACCCCTGGGGTAAAGTACTCTTTCCACGTCATCACAGCAAGCGTCCGAAGGGTCCACGTCATTTATTCCTGCGGTGTTGACCTTGGCCACCTGTCTGCGGTGGCCTTTGTCAGCTTTCTCCAGGGCACAGTTCCCCCCTCTCCATTTGTGTTCGTCCCCTGTGGAAGGAGGTCCCCGTGCTCAGCCACACTGAAGAGGGGGTTACACTTCGAGTGTCTTACACAGTCATTGGGGTTCTCCTGAAAGGGAGATGTGCCCCTTCCCCCACATTTACTGATTTAGTCCCTCATGTAGCTATGAACATGTCTCATTCACTTGACTCCCCAAATTCCTTTCATGCAGCCACAGCTGTACAAATAGAAACAGCCTTCAGCATTAGGCCAGGCTGGGCAGAGACTCGTGCAAAGTTCATTCCCGAGTCCATTCCAGAATCTGAAAAGCCGTGCGTGCATTTGTGGCTTTGGGACTCACGCTGAAGGCATTGAGCTGGCTCTGTGGTTGGGAGTTGTTACCCGTAGAAACTCCTCTTAGAACGGCAGTGCCGGGACCGAAGTCGCCGAGGTCCGCTTCTCGTCTTGACATCGCTGGCTCCCTTCGTTTGTTTCCCCGTCTACGCCACCTGCAGGAGGTGCCCCGCCTCCTGGGGAGCCAGAGACCCGCCTGCTCGCTAGGCGAGCTCGGACAATCCCGGGTATCTCAAACTCACCCGGGGCTTCTCCAAAGAGACGCCGCTATTAAAAGCGATGTAATAAAAATGGACGAGTTGGAAGCTTACACCAATGTTACTCAAACAGAAGAGGAACAGCAGGACCTGTCAGGAACAGAAGTCAGCAAACCGTGGCGTCTAAGTCAAATCTGACGGCTGCCAGTTTTTTGTGTAAAGCCAGTGAGCTGAGAAAGATGTTTTCATTTTCAATGGTGAAAAAAACACACACAAAAGAAACATATTTTGTAACATGTAACGATGGTGACACGCAAGTGTCGGGGACCGGTGGCGCGCAGCCCTGTTCACTTGTCTGTGTATGGCCGGCGGCCACTTTTGAGCAGCGACAACGGCGGTGAGTGGGGACGGAGACCATACGGCTTGGAAAACCTCAGGTATTCACTCCGTGGCCTTTCGCCGGAAAAGCCCGCTAGCCCCGGGCTGAGTGCCGACACCAGGAGTTGTCCCCAACCCCCACCCCCGGGGTCAGTTCCCCACAGTCAACCCCACTCAGAAAATTCCGGAAATAAACAATTCATATGCCTCAAATTGCTCACCATCCGGGTGGCACGATAAGATCTCACGCCGACCGGCCCGTTCCTGCCCTGGACGTGAATCATCCTTTGTCCGGAGTCCTCCCGGCACAGACGGGCCCTGCCTGTTCGTCACTTCATCGCGTCTGGGTTATCCCGCTGACTGCTGTGCTGTGTCCAAGTCACCCTATTTTCCTTCTCATGCCACGTTCACGTAACGCTGATTATAGAGTATCCTTATGACTGTTCTTATTATCAGTTACTGTTAAGCTCTTACGATGCCTAACTTATCAGTTGAACTTTATCATAGGTATTTTTGTACGAACAGGAAAAACAACAACCAAAGAGTTCTGTACTATGTGCGGTTTCAGGCATCCACTGGGGGTCTTGGGATGTAAATGGCTTTTTCAAGGAAGGGAATTAGTATATCACGGATGTTACTTAGAATTGCAGGCTCTTGGTGATACAAAGCAGATTGATTTTCCGTTGGTTTTATTGCGTTTTCCTTTGTAAAGCCAGGTCCCTTCCCTTCTCCCCTTCTCCCCCTCCCTTGCCTGCACCTGGGTGGCCACCGCCGCCCCCTGCCTGCCTTTGATTTGCTTCAGCTTCAGAAAATCAGAAAGCAGCCGCTTCGGGCATCACTGCGAGTGCACAGGCTGTACGCAGGCTGTGTGCGGGAGAAGTACACGTACACTGCCTTGGCTGCAGGTGGCAGGCCTGACTCCAGTGAGCGGAGCTGAAGAGCGGGTCACTCACTCCTGTCACTGACGGGGGGAGGGGAGGGAATGGAGGGAGTGGGACTTCAGGACGCTGCTCTCAGGAGCCGCTGCTCCTTGGCTGGGGCCTCGATGCTCAGGTGGTGTTTTCCACCAGGAACCTGAGCTTCATGAGCTGTCATCAGCTAGGCACAGCCCTGGGGGCAGGGCCAGGCCCAAAGGAGGTCTCTGGTCTGTTCCAGCTTGGAAAGTGGCCAGGAAGCTCTGATTGGCGGGCGGGTGGGGGTGAAGGTGGTTAGGAAGAGCTTGGAAAGGCAGAAGAGCCGTGACAAAGGAAAGGAAATGTTCAGAGGCCTCTGAGCTCTTGAGCCTGGAAATCCCTGTTTATTTCTTCATGACCCATCTGTTTTCCCGAGATGATGGCCTTTCCCCCTCAGCCTCTCACTGTCCTTGATTATTTTTTCCTTTTGTCTTTCCCAAACTTCTCATCCGAAGCGACTCCCCCCACCCCACAAGCATCTTCTCCATTTCATTTAATCACCATTTGCCGACTCATTGGAGAAGTGGGCAGTGATGAGGGCAGGGGCTCTGTCATTCACTGCTGTGTGGCCAGCACCTGGCATGTAGTAGGTGCTCAGTACGTATTTGCAAACTGGAGGGGCAGCCTGCCCTCACCATCTTGGGGCCTTGGTGCTGTCCTAGCCCCGCCAGCCTCGGCCATCAGGACCAAGCCCGCAATCTGACAAGCAGGGGTTAGCTGGTTGCACCCGGAGCCCTGGGCAGGTCCGCTGTAAAGGTAAGAGGCTCATAGGACTTGGGGAAGGGTGAGGTGACATGAAGCGGTGTTTGGGCTGCTCTGTGCAGAGCAGGGCCATATGTGAAGGGCCAGCATCAGGTCTGGGCTGCCAAGCGGGCCTGGCTCCCGTTCCCTTAGCAACCACCAAGCCAAGGCTCCATGGATGTTGTGCTCTGCATCTGGGCTGGAAATCCAGGCGTTTGTTTGTTTTTTCTTAAGTAATATCTAACTCACAAAACTTTGGCTAATTTTATTTATTTTTAATTTGTTTTAATTGATTTTAGGGAGGAACGGAGGAGATAGAGCATTGATGAGAGAGAAACATCACTTGGCTGCCTCCTGCGTGCCCCCTATTGGGGATGGAGCCCAAAGCCTGGGCCTGGGCCCCAATTGGGAATCAATAGGCGACCTCTTGGTGCACAGGATGGCGCTCAATTCACTGAGCCACACCAGCCAGGCCCAGGCTCTTTTCTGACAAAGGGATTTATATACTCCAGGAGGGAGCTGGGAGTTTCATTCTTCCTGGGAATTTCAAACAAAGTTTCTGCTAATCTAGGATTTTAGAGTGCCAAGTTCTTTTTGAATAAAAGAGTCCTTCCTTTAAAAGGGGGATTGTCATAACACTACAGCTTCAGCTGGGTGTCCTTGGGAAATACTGTTCCTGTGAACTTGGCAGCCGGCTGTCAGTGTCTGCTGTTTCAGCCTGATGAATGGTCCAAGGCTGTGGTCGGCAAACCACGGCTCATGAGCCACATGCAGCTCTTTGGCCCCTTGAGTGTGGCTCTTCCACAAAATACCACGGCCTGGGTGCGCACATACAGTGTGATTGAAACTTCGTGGCCCATGCGCAGAAGTCAGTTTTTGGCTCTCAAAAGAAATTTCAATTGTTGCACTGTTGATATTTGGCTCTGTTGACAGTTTGCAGACCACTGGCCCAGGGGATGCTGTGGTGCTCTCTCAGTCTAGGGGGCAGGACAACCCTTTGTGGGTTTAGTGTAGGGATGGGCTGGAGGAGGCAAAGATGCCAGGAAGAAGGCTGCTACTTTGGTCTAGGTCTAGCCTGGACCAATATAGGGGAGTGGGTGGATGCAGGACTTATCTTGGAGGTAAAACAGATTTAGTCAGTAATGGAACATGGGAATGTGGTGGAGAGGAGACATCCAGGATCCTAGGTCTCTGACATGGCTATGGAAGAAGGTAAACAGGAGGGCAGAGCTGCGTTTGGGTTCAGCTGGGCTGAATTTGATGTGCAGCCTTGTGGAGATGCCGGATAAACACCTGGATGTGCCTGTCGGGGTGTAGGCTCTAAGACGAGCTGGATGTGCAGGTTTGGGGGCCAGCACTGCAGAGAGGTGGGGATTGAAGTCACGAGGAAGGATGTTACCTGAGGAGGACATGTGGGGTGAGAAGATGAGATGGCCACAGGGAGCAGCATGAGGAAGTCCAGAAGAGCAGTGTCCAGGGAAGACTAAGTGAAAACCTACAGGGAGAGGGGAGGAAAGCCAGGAACTGGGTGACCTGGAGGCCCAGGAAAGAGAGCTTGGGCAGGGAGGCAGGTATAACTGGGAACCACTGCATGTGGGGGCTGAAAGTGCCTATACGTGACAGGGATTTAGTGACAGGGCCCTGGGGCCAGGTTTCAGTGGTTTGGGACTGAATGAAAGGTGAAGAAATGGGGACAACAGCCTTGAGACATTTCGGAGTGAAGACAGGGTCGGTACTAGTGGCGAAGGGCATGGGGCTCAAGGGAAGTGTATTTAGAAAGACTGGGAAGACTGAAGCACATGTAAATGCTACCGGGAAAGGCTGACAGGAAAGAACACAGGCAGGACTCAGCTACCAGTGTTACCGGACAGGGCACCTGGCCCTGAGCTGGGAGTGGGTGTGTTCTTGACTTCGTGGATGCACAATTTCACAACACGAGTCCAGGTGAGTATGGGGGCGCCTCTATTAAAGCTGGGACAAGCAAACAAATGAGCCCAGGCTGGGCTGCTTTCACTCGCTAGGAAGTCAGAGAAGGGATCCTGGAGACAGGTTCAAGGGGTTCGCCTAGGATGGCTGCCACTGCCCATTGCTCCTCTGGTTGCAAGTCTGTGGGGTCCCTTCGAGTTTAGGAGACGCGTGTCTGGGCAGAAGAGGAAGGGGAAGGGATGGCACAGGTGTACTCCCCAGAGGGAGCACCCTCCAACCCCCAAACTGAGCCCCTTGTCCTGAGGCTTTGATGTCTTTTGCGGGAATCTTAGGGGAGATCTCAGCGGAGGGTTCAGCAGGTTACTCATCAGTTTTCTAGGAGCTCCTCCAGGGCGGTGGTCTCCACTGATTGGCCAGTGTCAGGGCAGGGAGTCGTTAGCCATCCAGCTGACCCTGGCTTCATCCACCTGCTTTTGCTGCTTTTCTGGGCCTGGAGCTGAGATACAGCTGAGGCCCAGATGTCATCTCTAGGGAGGTGGCCTTCTGTATCTGCGGCAAATGTCTGCCAGTTTATTCAGCTAAGTGTCTCAGTGTCCCTGTCCCACGTATCCTGGCTCACTGGCCTGTCATACCTGGGGGAGGTAAGGGGTGGCTGCAGAGCCCCAGCTCTGGTTAGGGGGTTGTACTCTCTTCAGGTGGGAGAAGGCTCCCGGCCCAGAACCAGTGGTGAGGCATGAGGGGTATCAGAGGAGAGTGGCCTGGGTCTTAATCCAGGGGGGCTAGCAGTAGAGGGTCCCACAGCGGGATTACCCTGTTTCCCTGAAAATAAGACCTACTTCCAGTTTTGCCTCTCACTGTAATATAAGGCATCCCCCTGAAAATAAGATCTCCCTGATATAAGGCCTCCCCAGAATATAAGGCCCCCGAAGCTACCATAAGGTGTCTGACTCCTGATTTAAAGAGACCTTTCAGTGCCTGAGCAGCTCCAGCTGCGCTGTGGCCAGTCACTGAGCTGATTTGTGATGACAACTACTACCGTACCGTATACAGGTAATAAATTTCCTTTTTGTTGTTGTTCAACAATAAATGTGTGCCGTATTCTTCTTCATGGTAAAATAAGACATCCCCTGAAAATAAGACCTGGCGCATCTTTGGGAGCAAAAATTAATATAAGACACTGCCTTATTTTCGGGGAAACAGGGTACCTGCCTCTTTTCTTTCACCATGTCTCCATTTTAGCCCACTCTTCTCCTGGGGTTATCTTCAACCCCCTGCGCAGTCTGTTTCCCATCTACACTCTCACTGCCAGCCACACCCCCTTCCCAGCCACACCCCTGCTTTTCCCGCAGCCCAGACACCGGGTCCTCCCCAGCTTGGCTTCCCGGGGTTCTCCCCGGAGTTACCGGCTTCTCTCTTTCCCAGTTGCTACTCCGGCTGCACTAGCAGAACTCCCTGCACTCGCACCCGCAACTTCCTGTCTGCGGCCTCCGGCGGGTTCCACCTCCATCCCGGCCCCGCCCAGCCTGGGGCCCCGCCCAGCCCGTGGCCCCGCCCTTACCCGCCGAGGCCAGCCCATTCCCCATGGTCTGCATCGCCATTGGCTGACTCCTTTATAGGACTCCGCCCACTCCGCCTCCACTTCTGCCATTGCAGCAGATGGACGCCCGTCAGCGCTGTCGCCTTGGCAACAGGGCTGGCTGCTCCAGAGGAGAAATCCTTGAAAAGCAGGACCGGAAGGCGAGCCCAGTTTCCGAAGCTGGGGAGGTGAGTTTGGTTCCGTGAGGGTGGAGGGCAGAGGTGAGCTGAGGAAAGGGGCGCTGGCTCCGTGGCCTGGCGGCGGGGGCAGCGATCCGGGGCAGTGACCCTGGTCCTGAGAGCGAAGGTACCCCGGGTCGCCTGGGCCCTGCACCTCCCCGCCACGGGCCCTGCACCTCCCCGCCACGGGCCCTGCACCTCCC
>JAAGEH010000452.1:24683175-24705110 GCA_011751065.1 Lasiurus cinereus | reverse complement strand
CCCCGCCACGGGCCCTGCACCTCCCCGCCACGGGCCCTGCACCTCCCGGCCACGGGCCCTGCACCTCCCCGCCACGGGCCCTGCACCTCCCCGCCACGGGCCCTGCACCTCCCCGCCACGGGCCCTGCACCTCCCCGCCACGGGCCCTGCACCTCCCCGCCACGGGCCCTAGGTGGGGGAAGGTTAGGGGCGATGGGGGGCGGGGGGACAGCTTTGAGGGATGGAGGGTCTCCGTGTGGTCTCCGTGTGGTCTGTCGGAGCACAAAATCACCCCGCGCCTTCAGCCTTTCGTTTGCTGGAGATGAAAGTGTCCCAGCAGGTGCCATGGCCAGGCCGAGGCCAGCGGTCTGGAAGGGCGAGCAGTAAAACTGGCATGGGTATGGGAGGGACAGGGGAGGGACAGGGGGACATCTGCGGGAGGAGGAGTCAGGGAGGTTAAGGTGGACTGTAGGGCGGAGAGGGGGAAGGAAGGAGTGGAGGAGAGGGGGGCCTTCCTTCTTGCTTTCTGTCCACAACCTACTAGCTTTTCCCCAGGTGAGTTGAGTCTGGTCACTAAATTCCGGGCCGAGGGGAGAGGGGAAGAAAGCACCCGTATGCTGACACCTGCAGATGAGTCAGTGGGGCTCTCTGGAGGGCGGAAGCCAGCCTTTGCAGGACAGTTCACCTTCCGGCCCCTGGGACTCTGCGGCCTGAAGGCTGGCTCAGGTCCAAGCTGACCTTCTGCAGAAGGGCTGCTGGTTCTGGGACAGAAGCAGGGCTTGAAGTGCTTCTGTCCTGATGAGGCCGTTGGATTCTTCCCAGAAAGGGGGTACTTGAGGGTCAGGCCACCAGTCTCGGGACCGTGGCCCCTAGAGATCGGGGGTTAGAGATTGACAAGCCAGAGAGCATCCCCAAACAGGAGCCAGCTGGAGAGGTTCTGAGGGGTTGACTGAGCTACCCTAGGACGCCTGCCCACTCAGCAGACAAGGGCTCCGCTCCTCCCCTCCCTCAGGAGTTTGTTTCTTCCAGCTGTTTCTCTTGTTTCAAGGCAAGAGCTCAGTCTTCCCTTGTGGGCTCCTCTGTGTCCGTCTCTGCTCCAGAAAGCAGAATTAATGCCCTATGTTACCTCGATTAACCCCTTTCACCTCATTCTGCCATTTTACTGAGGTTCAAAAAGGCCTAGTAACTTGCCCAGGTCATACAACCAACAAGTGTTGAACGTGAACTCAGGTGCCCATCTTTGTTGCACCATCACTTCAGAGCCTGGGGCCCTGCGCTGGGCCGAGTGTTCTAGGGTTCGATTCAGTGCAGTTCTGTGTGGACTCTCCTGCTCTGCCCCCTAACCCCCCATCCTTGGAAGCCAGGATTTCCCACGCTCTGCCCTTCTGACATTTGGGGCCAGGGAATTTTTTATGGGGTGGCCTCCTGTGCACTGTAGGGTATTTAGCAGCAGCACCCCTGATGCCAGTTCCTTCGCAGTGACCCCCTTTGCAGTGGTGACAACCAAAAATCAACTTGCCAATTGTTCCCTAGAGCCGTGGTTGCCACTGGTGGTGCGAGATCTGTGAGGTCCTAAAGGTTGTCCACCGCTGCCCTAGAGAACAAAAACACCCCCAGCTGAGGACTGATGGGGTGAGCAATCCTGGAGTAATGTTGTGGTGCATCCTGAAAGAGAACTTGGTATAAGAACCTACAGGAGACGCAGGCCAGCGGGGGGTGGCTCTATACACAACTTGCCAGGAAAAAGTCGGTGCTGCATGGCGAGGTGCACCTGGGACAGTCCCCTGTGAAAGCCATTGCTGCAACTGGAAGAAAGCCCAGGAAACTTGCATTTGGGGAGAAGTGAGGACGAATAGAAGGCCTTCATGTCCTTCCCAAAATTGACTAGAGCATCGGTTCTCAACCTGTGGGTCGCGACTCCTTTGGGGGTCGAACGACCCTTTCACAAGGGTCGCCTAAAACTATTGGAAAACACCTATTTCCCTTGGTCTTAGGAACCAACACACCGTTCCTTGGTGTAGCAAAATGTAGCAATGTAGTTTACTGTTATATTAAGACTGTTACCCATGCTACACCACAATTCAAGACAAAATTTCATTTATTTATAATTAGAAATATTTCACAATATATAATTACATATTGTTTTTTGTGATTAATCACTATGCTTTAATTATGTTCAATTTGTAACAATGAAAATACATCCTGCATATCAGATATTTACAGTTCATAACAGTAGCAAAATTACAGTTATGAAGTAGCAACGGAAATAATTTTATGGTTGGGGGTCACCACCACATGAGGAGCTGTCTTAAAGGGTCGCGGCATTAGGAAGATTGAGAACCACTGGACTAGAGATTTCTGGCATGTTCACAGCGATCGAGGCTGGGGTGGATGGAGCGGGGGCACTTTGTACCATTCCTGTCTCTGGCCTTGCAGGAGCTCTTGAAAAAGAGGTGTTTTGAGATGCATCCCTTCCCCAGTGCCTGCAGGTGGGCCAGGGGGGCGGGCATGTTGTTAGAAGCTGCCCCTCCTCCCTTAAGCCTGAAGCTCCTATTTGAGGCTGCTACACACCCACTCCCTATCCTCTGTCTCCAAGGGGCGCTGCCCTGTCCCACCCCCAAGCTGATGGCACGCACCTCTTCTCTGCATTGTCCTGCCTTGGCTGCTCGCCCAGCCTTTCCTCTCTCAGTGTTTGGGCGCTGGGCAAGGCCAGCAGGCACTGGGCGAGGCTGGCCGGGCTGCTCCATCCTGATTTGTTTTCAAACAGTGGAGGAACCTGTTTCCAGTGGGACCGAGGAGAAGGTGGGTGGGCTGGAAGGGAGGGCCAGACTGAAGTCCTTTACTCTGTAGTCCCTTCAGGTACCTTCCCCACTCCAGGCCTCACCTCACTAATCTCGGGGTTCACCCCACACCTTTGTGCTCACTGTCCCCACTTCCCAGGTGAGTTCCCGGTGGGTGCCTGAAGGCCCAGCCAGAGCATGTGTTCTCACCCTGCCCCCCACTGACCTGCAGCACCTGTCTGCCTCTCCCTGTTAAAGGAGTTCCGCAGGCCCAGGCTTGCTGAGGCTTCTCTCCGTCACCTGCTGTCTAACACCCCGCCCGGGAGATGCTGAGCTGTTTATTGAAGGAATAGATGCATTTGCTGATGTCAGGAAGTGTCCTGCAGGAGGCAGGGCCTGTGGCCCTTAGTGGCACAACCCCTGGGTACACTACAAACTTCCGAGGAGTGGCATTTAAAAGTGGGTGGCCTTTTGCCCCAGTCAGTAGGGCAGAGGGTGAGAAACCCCTTACTGTGGCTGGTGTCCTCTATTAGAACAAATCCTTGGTTTTGAGCAGGGCGGGAGCTTGCTCAGGATTCCGGGAACCTGAGGTGTGGCACTTCGATGTCTTAAAGAAGCGGAGGTGGCGTCATCTCGAGATCCTGGCCTTGCTGTGAGTTCTCCCTGGTGGCTCCTGGGCTTTTGTTGTTTTTCAGGCTGGGATGAATCGCTTCCTTGTATGTGCTGAGTTCCTGCCGTGGTCTAGACCCGATGGCCCATGGGGTACAGAGATGAGGCACCCTGGAGCCATCCAGTTGTGAATAGTAGAGAGAGCACCGATCTAGGGTGCTCTTGAGTGCTGTGGGCCCCTGGGAGTGAGTCCCATAGGAGCTGAACATGGGGTGCTTGGCCCTTCTCAGGACCTCGGCCAGGCCAGCCTTTGGGGTTTACACCTGGGAGCCCACAAGGAGCAGGGAGAACGGGTTGGTCCACCTGAGAGGCCGGCAAAGGAATGACAGTCATTGGACATGATGTCCCCGTGCCTGCATGTGCCAGGTTGGCTCAGGTGCTGGGCAGGTGGCTGTGGGGCAGAGTCTCTTTTGTGACTCAAATTCTAGCCAACCAATGAGGCATGAACCTGGGTGCTGGAGGTGGGGGCCGTGAGGGGCAAGCAGAATGAGCAAACATGGCTTGTCTCCATTCCAGTTAAGGCAACAATCAGTTCTAGGAAAGTCACAGATGCGGTTGGTCTAGGAACCCGAAGGCTGAGAGCGATGGTGAGGTGTGCAAGGTGGACAGGGAGGGCCCTTCGAGCCGGGCGAGGGGCAGGAAGGCCCTGGTGCCCACGTGGACCTCACACATCTGTGAGGCTGGCCGTGGGAGCCTGCCTGGGAGTGGCGGGGGGGGGGGAGGGGTGCCCAGCCTGGAGAGTTCGGCTTTGATAGGAAGCTGTGCTAACTCTCAAAAGCCTTCCCCTCCCAGGTGTCAGGAAGCTCTTCATCTCTTCCAGGATTTGGCTGGGTCATGGCTTTCTCGTGTCACAGCTGTGAGGTTTTCTAGAGGAAGGAAAAAGTGAGCACTTTGCTATGAAGACCCCTCCATCTAAGGATGAGATGAATTCAGGGGGGGTGCATTTTTGTATGTTTACCATTTTCAGGATTTCAGCAGAATAACAAGATAGGACGCAGGGAGAGTCGTGTGACAAAACTTCTGATGGTTGATAAATTGACACAGATTTTGAGTGACTTGAATTACGTACGTGGTTGTGGTGTGTGTGTGTGTGTGTGTGTGTGTGTGTGTGTGTGTGGTAGGGAGTATGAATCTAAAAATACTTCTGACTGTCATGATTTACTAGTGATATACACTGAGTGACCAGGTTATTATGATCTCTGAACACATAATAATCTGGCCACTCAGTGTATATCCTATATAGTAAAAGGCTAATATGCAAATTGTTCCCTCAACCAGGAGTTCGACCAGCAGGCAGGCTGGCCAACTGTCCATGTCTCCTCCCCTTGGCCAGGCTAGCCAGACCCCACCCATGCACAAATTCATTCACTGGGCCTCTAATATATATATATACTGAGTGGCCAGGTTATTATGCGTTCAGAGATCATAATAATCTGGCCACTCAGTGTATGTAAAGCTATGACAGAACAAAGCAAAAGTAGGACCGGGCTGTACAGACAAAGATAAGATCATGGTGCATGCTCCCCAGATACCCCCCCTTCCCCTTTCCTGGTAAACTGGAGCAGAGCAGCCTCCTTCCTAATGCTAACTGTAGCCCCTTTCTGTTCTTCCTGCGTCTTTGTTAGAAATGAAGACACCTAGTCACTGATCTGCACCCAGTCCAGACTGAACCCTGCCTTCTCTGAGCCTTCCAAGAAGGCAGCCCCAGCGCCATCCCAAGCCCCTCACATGCTCTTACCAAGACCCCCCCCCCCCACACACACACTTCCTCCCTGCAGCAACTTGGAAATGCAGCTTCTGGCTTGTCTTTAGGGGGCAGTGACATACTTTCCATTGTGGTTTCTCCCGGACCTCGCCTTAGAATGTTTCCCAAAGCGAACAGCACGTGGGATGAAGGAAATTAACCTCTCCCTCTGCTTTGCACTCTTTCCCGCTCTTTGCTGGAATCAGTGGTATTTAAAGACCGTGATGATGGCTCATGTCCGAATCCAGTCTTAAATGACCAGGTTGTTTCTTGGGGCTTTTAAAATAACTGACCAAAGAGGATGGGCCAATCTGGGCTGCTTGAATTGTGTGCCCTTGGAGGGGACTGGGGGCCCGCTGGTGCTGCCCCCTGTGGTTAGAGATAGTAAAGCCGCATGCCGGCTGGCCTTGAGCCAGGGCCCCGGTTTCCTTCCTGGCTCTCATGCTGCTGAGAAACTTGAGGAGTGGAAGTACTTAGATCAGATGGCCCGTGAGTGACAGCCCTACACTGGTGGCTAAGGCCTCATTTGCAGCCTGCATTGCAAGTGCTCTATAGTCCCTCTTGGATGCCTCTGCTGGAGCCTTCCTGTTCTGGCCAGTGGTGCCCCCTGCCAGGGATGGCGGTGATAAAAAAATGATGGAAAAAATAACAAGAAAGTTGGAGAGGATGTAGTGAAATTGGAACACTTGCGCTTTGCTGCTGGGAACGGAAAATGGAAAACAGTTTGGTGGTTCTTCAAAAGTGAAACATCAGATTACCACAGGACCCAGCAATTCCACTCCAAAGTCTGTACCCCCAAAACTACTTGAAAGCAGGGACGCAGACAAGTACTTGTGAATATCGCTGCTGTGAACATGTGTGCACAATGCCCAAAAGGAGGAGACAGCCTAAATGTCCATCAGCAGATGAGGGGATAAACCAGGTGTGGTATCTCCACACACTGGAGGCTTACTCAGCCATGAAAAAGAAGGAAGTGCTGACACGCCCTGCAACAGAGTGAGCCTCGAAAGCATTCTGTGAGTCACAGAGGCCAGTCACCAAGGACACACGTGTGATCCCATTTACATGAGAAATCCAGTGTGGGCAGGTCCCGTAGAGAGGTGAGCAGTTAGTGGATGCCAGGGTTTGGGGGAGGAGGAATGGGGAGTGACCAGTAATGGTTACAAGGTTGCCTTGGAAATGCTTTGGAACCATACAGAGGTGGTGGGCTACACTATTGGGAATGTACTAAATGCCCTGAGCTGTATCCTTAAGAGGGTGAGCATCTCGCCTCAATAAAAAGAAAGAGAAGATCCCAACTGTCCTCCATTTCCCCTGGAGGTTTTGAACAGCCAGGGCCTGAGGGGCCTGTTACACTCCACTCGGATAGCTGCCCTCCCCCGCGTCCCCTACCCCCCCCCCCCATCTGCCCCATCCTGGTGGGAGTTGATGGAGTGCTTGTCTCTCCAGCAATTTCACCAAAGCGAGTTTCCAGGGTAAGTTTAGGATAAAAATTAAGAAGTCACAGCACTTGCCCCTAAGAGATTTTGTTTCATCTGACTGTGCTTTTCTCTTTGAATCCATGGATCTGTAACGAGGTCTATGATAATGAACAAAGGTCACCTGCTTTTGGGTATTAGTCTGTGCAAACTCCTGAGCTCACTGGCTGGATAATTATCACAATAATCTCTGCGGTACGGCTGTGATTTATTTACCAGAGGCCCAGTGCACACAAATCGTGCGTCGTTAGGGTCCCTAGGCCTAGCCTGGCCTCTGTCGCATGGCCTCTGCCGCCCTGCCACGCTACGTGAAGCTTCCCGCCCCAGGATGCTCCATGATGCTTGTGGCCCCTCCATGGCTCTGCGAGCCCCGCCCCTCGACAGCTCGTGAAGCTTGCTGCTCACCACTGGATGCCCTTCGAAACTCCCTCCAACCCACCACTGCTCCATGAAACTCCCCCACACTGCGACTGAGTGACTGTTCTGCTAAGCTCACGGCGACCCCACCCACTCAACAGTCCCCAGTCCCACCCTGCCTCCAGCTCCCCCTCAGGATGAGCGGCTCAGGAGCCTGGGGGAGAGGGGGGACTGAGAGGTGCTCCATGCACTTCATGGTGACCGGTCGCCCATTCGCTCATGATGCCACCTAGCTGTTTATGTATGTTAGGATTATTTTTGTGAGTCCTCACCTGAGGAAATCCGTGCCCCCTCTCCCCACCCGTTGATCTGTAGATTTTTAGAAAGAGTGGGAAAGAGAGGAGGAAGGGGAGAAAGAGGTGGGAACACCAATGTGAGGAGACACCTTGATTAGTTGCCTCTTGCACGCACCCCATGGGGGCGGGGAGGTGGAGTGGGGACAACCTGCATCCAGGTATGTGCCCTTGACTGGGAATCGAACCTGCAACCCTTGATGGGCAGACTGATGCTTTAACCACTGAGCCGCAGAGTTTCGGTAGTTTGCCCAAGGCTACACAGCTAGTGAGAGGCAGAGCCACGGTCACAGAGGAGAACTTGTCATACAGCCTGTTCCCTTTGTCCATGACAGTTTCAAGGTGCTGATTGTATTCGAATACATGGTGATCATCCAGACACATGTTTTTAAAGTTTTAAACTCAGATTAAAGAAAAAGAATATTTGCCAAGACCGGTGTGGCTCAGTGGATAGAGCGTCAGCCTGCGGACTGAAAGGTCCCAGGTTTGATTCCAGTCAGGGGCATGTACCTTGGTTGCGGGCACATCTTCAGTAGGGGGCATGCAAGAGGCAGCTGATTGATGTCTCTCATCGATGTTTCTGACTTTCTATCCCTCTCCCTTCCTCTCTATAAAAAAATCAATAAAATATATTTAAAAAAAGAAAAAGAATATTTAAATTAAAATACTGTTATTTTTTTTTAGTTACATTAACTTGAGAACTGTGTTTTCAAATAGAGAAATCTAAACTGGCAATAATGGGCATGGTTTCAGAGATCATAGGAATCAGGGTTGGGTTTTCATACTTATTTATATTGACTATCAAGTTCCACCACATCGAAACAACATGACCTGGCTCTCATGCGTTTTAGCCGCATTTTACAGTGAAGTCAACGTTTATTAACTTGATCGTGTACTTATCAACGTTTATTTTCTATGGTTATGGCATTTTGATTTTTCTCCCTAACTTAGTCCCTCCTTCTGCAGAGAATCCTGCCAGCAGTAAGGCGAGATGGGGAACAGCAGAAGCCAGTTGGAGCAGAATGTTTGTTCGCAGTTTCTTCCCGGGGAGCAGGTGGAGGTGGATCGATTGTTCGATGCCCTGTCCTCGGAGGGAAGCTCAGCCCCGTCGAGGTCCTTTTCTCTGACAGCACTCAAGGCAAGAGTCACAATCCTCAGCGAAGGCTTAGTCCAGAGCGAGTGTCTGCAGTCTATGGCCCCCGAGCCAGAATCAGCTCTGTTTTTGTAAGGCTGAACTTTAAGAAGTTTCTTTTCTGTCAGGGGTCAGGTAGTACATATGTCGCAGCTACTCTGCTCTGCCTTCCTCTCACGTTTCTAATGAGACTGAATAAAGGGGCCAGGCCCGCTTCCCATCTCTGGACCTGTTTGGCTCATTGGTCTGGTAGCTGCAAAGTGTTCCTTTTGCCTTTAGGATTTGTTAAGTGTTTGATGCTCTTTTTGCCCTTAGGCTTTGTTTAGTGTGTGAAGTTCTATGGTAGCCTAAAAATAATGATGTTTCAAAGTCAAGGTTCATGGACAAGGAGTTAAAATGCCTGTTTCCTCACCCCTTTGCCTCGTTTCCCGGGGGCTTTCACTGCCTGTCTGAGTGCTCGGCTGGAGGGAAGACACCAGCAAAGAGGACACAGGCTGAGGGAGGGAAGGCCCTGTGTGAGGGCTCTGGCAGCCTCCTCTTCTGGAGCATGCAGAGTGGGAGCGGACGGGCATCAGGCATCCCCCAGCATACTCCCTCACAGATGAGCGAACTGGCCAGTGAGTTTATGTGGGTCACAGCCGTGTAGTGGATGTGTGTGCATCTGTGTGTACAGCACGTGTGTACACAAGCATCTCCACTGGACCAAAATCACCCCCATCTGCCTGGTCACCCACTGTGCTGGAGCAGACAGAACCAGACTAGACTGGACGGCAGAGTGGGTGACAACATCGTAAGTGTGTTGAGATAAATATGGCTCAAGTTGATCGGAAAGCCTTGGTGACTATATGGTTTCCTTTGAGAAGGAATGAGAGACTGCTTTTCCCGTAGAAAGTCCAGAAACACTGACAGAAGTAGATACAGTGGTACCTCAAGATACGAGTGCCCTAACATATGAGATTTTTGAGATACGAGCCATCGAGCAAGCAAGTGATTTTTGCTTTGAAATACGAGCAACATTTGAGATAGGAGTAATCGCACGGATCGGCCGGCTGCACACGATCCACCAGTTTACCTCGACTCGAGCGTCTCATAGTTTCCCACGCCTCAAGGTTACGGAACGAATTAAACTGGTATCTTAAGGTACCACTGTATACTCCTTTTGAGAGTCAGGGTGGGGACTGGCTTTACAAGCACTGCAGAGCATCGCTGCTGTCACAAACAGTGTAGGTAGAGTGGTTACAGAAGGACCCACCAGGATGGAAGTTCGTGATTTGCTTTCTCTCACCATTTATTTTGAATCTCGGGACCAAATCTGACCTGATGTCCGTTAAAAGGAAAGCGATATTTACAGAATATTATTGGCAAGACATTAAGAACCAGCTTTTAAATTGAAATAAAGGTTCATTTAAAATGTGTGTTAAGCACACAGAACTTAGATAAGAAGTGAAAGCCAGCGACTATGTTTGGAAGTCCCCAAGATAGAGGAGACCAAGTTAGCTACGAATAGACATATGCACCATATGTTGATAAATTCAGACGTGCAAATGGCAGCTATCAGTGTAGGAGGAAGGAGATGTTCTAAGCAGAGTGCAGAGCAGATGATGGCCAGACGGAGGAATGACATGGCCAGCCATGGGGAGACTGGGACGTTTGGAGAGAGGGGAACAGATTGTGGAAGAATCTGGGGGCCATGATGAGCCACAAGCCAGGGCATGTTATGCATGTGGGTCCTTGGTGCGGTGAGGCCCTTCGGTGGGGAGAGATGGTGCGTGTGAGGGTCTGGGAAGGCTACATGATGGTAGAAGTATCACAGCATGGCAGTGGTGGGTTGTGGTCCCCTCGTGACCAGGTTTAACTTGGACCCTGTCTAGCCCTTTCTCCTCTTTGTCCTTCACAGAGCCACATCGGGGGAGCGCTGCCCCCGGAGATGGTCGCCAGGCTGTATGATGGCATGCGGAGGGTTGACCTGAAGAGACCGGCGAAGGGGCCCAGTGAGAGCGTCTCCCGGGAGCAGTTCACGGTGTCTATGTCCCACCTGCTGAAAGGGAGCTCCAGGGAGAAGAGTTTCATGATCCTGAAGATGATTTCCGCCACAGACGGTCCTGTGAAAGCACGCGAAGTCCAGAAGGTAGGGAGGCCCCGAGGACTGGGACAGCCATCCCCGTGCTCTCGATGCCCGAAAGTGGGGGACTCAGGGCCATCAGGCCGCTGGTGGGAGCATCGGAGAGACGTCCACCTTAGGGGAAGCCTCGGTCACGTAGCGGGTGGACAAAGGCCTTGGCCAAGCCAGAGCAGCCGAGGGGATCGTGAGGAAAGTGAGGGGATCGTGAGGAAAGGGTAGCTACCGAAGTTACAAGATCTTTTCCCACTTCGTGGCCACTGCAGTTGGCATCGGAGATTAAACCCTTTCCCCTTGCTGATAGGACCTAGGTCACCGGTCCTGGTAGAAATGTCACTGATGGTGAAATTGTAACCTTCAAGTTCACAGAGGACCTCGTGGGCTCTCTGGTGCACGTGCTGAGCCACAGGCAGCAGATGGGAGGCTGGACGCAGAAGAGAGCTCCCGGCCGCCCGCCCAGGGTGCAGGCTCTGGCTGCTCAGCTGCTCTCCGAGGTGAAGCTTGCAGGCAAGTGCCCTGCGCGGGCCCATACCCCGAGGCCTCGGTGGCGTAGAGCGGTACCATCTGTCTCGATATTGTAGGCTTGCAGCGACGTTTTGGAATCAGAAAGTGTGAGTCTCCCACCTTGGGCAGACTGTAGATGTAGTAGTTGACTGCTCATAGTATTTCCTTATCATCCTTATGGTGCAGGTTGAGGTGAGGCGACATACGGGCATGTGATCGCCCACTAATACTGTTTCCCCTTCCCTAGACGGCAAGAAGCTGCTGGGGCCCGAGCAGCTGGACTGCGACTGTGACCCCACTGTGATCGAGGACTGGGTGTTCCGGGCCCACCTGGTGGCCACATTCCTGAGCGTGGTCATCCACAGGAGCTTTTCCCTGCCCTGGTCCCTCGATCTGGCCACGCTGGTCCCCGAGCGTCAGGTGGACCAGGGGCAGGAGTTTGAGAGCGTCCTGGACCCCCTGTCGGTCATCTACATCAACTCCCACCTGCCCAGGGAGCAGCAGCACCGCTGGCACCTGCTCTTCTCATCCGAGCTCCACGGGCACAGCTTCGCCCAGCTCTGTGGGCGCGTCCCACACCGCGGGCCCTGCCTGCTGTTCCTCGAGGACCACGACGGCCACGTCTTCGGTGGGTTTGCCTCCTGCTCCTGGGAAATCAAGCCTCAGTTTCACGGTAAGACGTGGCCTCCGAAACCCAGTGGTAGCAGGGGGCGAGCCAGGCCTTCTGGTCAGCCGGCTGCGGCCTGGAGGTCGACCCCTGAGCACCGGCAAAGGGTGTGGGTGTTAGAAGGGTGAGCATTGCTTCCCGCTGCTCCTCCAGGGGTTTGCCTCGCTGTGTCTGGGAGGAGCGTGAAACGTGCCGCTACTTTATGGTGGGTAAACGGTTCAGGGGTTTCCTTTTTGGTTCCCACGGCGGTGTGTTTCGACGACAGAGTCAGGTGAGCAGAGTCAGTCCTCACTTGGATTTTAGGTCCGGGTCGTGGGAGAGGCTGGGCTGCGGATGCCTCATAAGGGCCCGGGAGACGCCAGCTCGTTCAGATGGGACTGTCTTCCTTCCCTGGCACCCCTGTGTCTGCTGTGCTGCTGCCGCCGTGGGTTTTTGGTTTTGTGATTTTGCTGGAATTTGGAAGATCTTGCAGGATCTCGAGACCTAAATGGCTCTAGAGAATTCTCCCCTTTCCTCAAAGAAAAGTGTTCTGATAAACATGTTTAAAGGGCCGTTTTAAAGATGCTAATCTGCGTGGGCATACTTGGGGGTGAAACTGCCTTCCTAGGGTTTGGTGTCGCTGTGAGTCCCTTGGAGCGTGGCCCATCTGCCCGAGTCTGTGTTCTCAGCAGGCTTCCTTGGGGCTCCGAGCAGGTCCCTTCCCGCTCTCCCTCCCATGGCCAAGTGGATTCTGGGCAGCTCCCTCCCCGTGAGGGGCGGGGTTCACACCCTCCCTCGCTGTGTGAGTGGAAGGGAGGGTCCAGGGACCTGAGATGTGGGAGACAGGAGAGACTGCGCAGCCGAACCAGACGGCCATCTGTTTCCCGCCATTCTGCTGCCTCCCTCTGCTCTTCTCTTCCTCTTCGTCTCACTCTCAGCAGCGTGTGCCGCCCCTTCTCACGGGCCCTCTGCTTTCAGTCTCCCCCTCCAACCATTTACCATGTCCCAGCTCTGCTCCCGGGAACCCCAACACCCACTGCCCTCGGGCGGTGCGCCTTTTACCGCCACTCTCCCGGCCACTCCTGCCCCCCCTGCGATCCGTGCTCGGACCCACTGAACGTGCTGCGGTTTCCAGAACAGGCCGCTCCCTCTCATCTCGGGACGTGGCACCTGCTGCCCTCTCCCTCTTCCATGTGTTTGGGACTCAGCCAGGTCACTTCCTCCAGGACGCCTTCCCCGCCACACGAGGGCCATATGCTCCCTGTGGTCCTCAGGCGTGCTGCAGGCCTCTGGAATGGTTCCTGTCTTCTCTGCTACCAGTGGTCGGCAAACTGCGGCTCTCGAGCCACATGCAGCTCTTTGGCCCCTTGAGTGTGGCTCTTCCACAAAATACCACGGCCTGGGCGAGTCTATTTTGAAGAAGTGGCATTAGAAAAAGTTTAAGTTTAAAAAATTTGGCTCTCAGAAGAAATCTCGATTGTTGTACTGTTGATATTTGGCTCTGCTGACTAATGAGTTTGCCGACCCCTGCGCTACAGATCAAGATCAGTACCGGGAACAGGTTGGGGTGAAGTCTGGGGCAACTTGGCACCAGCTCCCAGCGTCCCCTCCCAGTGAGCCCCCCAGGATGTGCTGAACTCCCCCCCCCAACGGGCCGTGACAGCACGTGTGAAGTGCTGTCCAGCAGGGCAGCTCAGTGGGGGCTCAGCGCCCAGGGTTATATGGGGCTGGCCCTGTGGGCACCCTCTGCCAGGATGGAGCAAAGTCCCAGACTCCCCGGAGGAAAGCAGGGGTCAGCGCAGTCACTGTGTGCAAGCAGTTCAGGCACCGGGAGCCGTCTGATCAGTTCTGGGGGTGGGGGACTCCCCCGAAACCCACGTTCCCAGCCGTCAGGCCAGGGCCAGCCTCGGGCGCTCTTCTGGGACCGCAGTCTCAGGCCGGCAGCGGCCCCGCCTGCGCAGCCACCTTTCCCTGTCAGTGTCACGGGCACTGGAAACCCTCCCCTCCCCGTCTCCAGGCTGTGGGGAAGGACCAGTTGCTCTGTCCTGTGGGTGGAGGCTGTGCTTTAGGATATGGGACAAACACACCCTGAGAACCATCAGAAATAAAACGTTCGCTTCTTCCAGCTCCTTTAATATTAACGCCAGGTGAGCATGCCGGGTCTGATGTTTTATTACCAAGCAGGATTAATCTTCCTGCAGAGCAGTGGAAAACGCAATCACCAAGTTCTCCAACTCGAGTTCATTCCGTTCTGAAAGGTGAGGATGGCATTCCAGCAGAGGTCATCCTTGCCGCAGAGTCCCGCCAGATTGAGAGAGAGCGCTCTGGTCCATTCATCTTGGAAGCCATCACTTCTTTTTTTTTAAATATATTTTATTGTTTTTTTGCAGAGAGGAAGGGAGAGGGATAGAGAGCCAGAAACACTGATGAGAGACATCGATTAGCTGCCTCCTGCACACCCCCTACTGGAGATGTGCCTGCAAACAAGATACATGCCTTTGACTAGAATCGAACCTGGGACCTTTCAGTCCCCAGGTGAACGCTCTATCCACTGAACCAAACCAGTTTCGGCAAGCCATCACTTCTGATGCTTGGGACGTGATAGCCACGGGGTCGCTTCACGTTTGCTCTGTCTCCTGTGTTGCCATTGAAAGACCCGTGGATTTGGACCGGGCACAGAGCCTCGAGTCTGGCCCTGGTCCTGGGCAGGGTGCTCGATTTCTCTGGGCCTCGGTCCCCCAGAAGTGTGGGAAGTGGCGCTGAGAAAGCGGCTTATAAACTGTGTCACATGGTGGTTGCCAAGTGCCATCATTGTCATTGTGAGAGTTAGATGGGACCCTCACCGGCGGTGGTTTTGGCAGGCGTTACTGCCTCCCTGGGTCCTTACCGCCACGTTCTGGGAAGAATCCCCCTACGTGGCCTCCCTGCTAAGGGCAGCCCCCGATGGACTAAAGTGGGGTGCACTGCAGCCGAAGGGCCTCTGCTTTGAGGCCCTATCGCTTTGCGTAGCAGCATCAGTGTTGGTTGGAAGCCAGTCCTAGGACTGCGAAGTGAGGCTGTGACCAGCATGGGGCAGCGGGGTGGGACCAGGGAGCTCATTGCTTCCAACACTGCCCCCCCTGCTGGGACCGCCCAAGCCCGTGGACTCAAGTCTCTGCCTAGAGTCAGGTCTGCTGTCATCTGGCTCCTGTGACTGCTCCAGGCTCCTCTCCCTTGCTGCCCTCCCTCCCCCCCCCCACCTCTCCCAGCGCTCACACACCCTTCAGACAGGATAGGACCCTCGCTTTCCCCCACACATCTTGTCCATGGGTGGAGATTCGGGGGGCTCCTCCAGGGAGTGGCTCTCCCCGCAGCTGTCTCCATCTCAGCCTCCAGAAACTCCCTGACCATCCTGACTGCACCCCGTGGATCTCTCTGGATTGAGGCTTGAGCATCGCTTGCCCTACTCGGCCCTTCCTGCTTCTCGAGGCCCCTGGGCTCAAAGCCCCCTCGGTGTCTGCCCTCCACATCTGGGCTCCATTAACTTCCTGGAACCTTCCTTCTGTCCCATGAACTGCCTGACCCCCGAGTACCAGGAACTGCTTCCTGTGTGGGCTGGTACGGCTAGTTTTGACACCAGGTGCCCTTCACACTGTCACCGTGGAGGGGCGGGCCTTTGGGCCAAGTTCACACAACTGTGGGGCATCTCTGGTTTGACTGCCCCCGAGCTTGGGCTTCCTGGGGGCAACGTGGACCTCCACCTTGCCCCCCCCGCCCCCCCCCCCCGATGTGCTGAATGTGCTTCCGGAATGAGTGCTTTAAGAAAGGATGTGGTCATGCCCCCAGCTTTGACTGGTACCTGCTCTCCGAGGCAGCATGCCCTGCCCTGCCCTGGGGCGAAGGAGCTGGTCACCTTTCCCTGCCTGCCCCCTCCGTCCTGCGGGGCAGCGGGTGTCTGCGGGTGTTCTCTCCCCACCGAGTGATGAGCTCCTTTAGGCTGGGACAGCCTTCCACCGCGTCCAGTGCCGACTGGAGGAGGCTGTGCCCGCACCGAGTCAGGACCTGGGGTGACCGCCAGGCTCCTCGCTCCGAGGTTGAAGGACACCCTCCCCTTTTGACGTGGTCGCATTCTTCCGATGAGCCACGGGCAGAGTCCCCGTGACTGCTTCCCTGTCTTCGGCGGGGCCTGCATGCGGGCTGAGCCCTGGGTGTGTGTGAGCTCAGGGCACATGTGAGGACCCACGTATGGCCTCGCCGCTTTGCCTCTGAGCGGTGGCTTGTCTGCAGCCCCTGCTTCTCTCAGAGACGCAGATCAGTGATCCTGCTTGTGTGTGCTCCGGTCACTTCCAGGGGACAACCGATGCTTCCTGTTCTCCATCTCCCCCAGCATGGCCGTGCACACCTGCACGGGCTACAACAACCACTACATGTACCTGAACCACGGGCAGCAGACCATCCCAAACGGACTGGTGAGGACTGGGGAAGGGCTGGGACGTCCCACTGAGTGTCCATCCCGGTGGAGTCAGTCCCGATAACCTGGGAGTATATGCATTCACTTACATGGCGTGCCCTCTTCTGCTCCTTCTGCCCGGTGCCAGGGCCGCGATGAGTGACAGGGAGGACAGAATTTACCTGGTGTACCAGAATTTCACCTGGAGCCTCGGGTGGGGTGTTTGGGTGGATTTGGCCAGTTTTCCTGGTAATCAGATGGTCCGTGGCTTTCGTGGCTGGACATGGTGTCGGTGTCAGACCCGTCACTGGCCTTGCTACCCTGCCACATGCCTGGGGGATGTGCTGGGGGAGGGGCACAGCCAGGGCTGGACTCCCTGGAGCCATGGGGAATCGTCCCCGTGACTCACAAAGCAGTGTGGGAGTGGCCGCACCTCCTGTCTGCTCCGTGCTCCAGCCTGAGACTCAGCTACAGGGAGAGGCGAGAGAGGGTGCAGGCCACGGGCTGGGGTGGGTGAGGGGCAGGCACGCATGCACACACAGCAGCCCAGCACCTGCGGGCCAGCTAAGTGTGTGAGAAATGTGCCTCTGACCAGCACTCCCGCCAATTCTTTTTCTCTGCTTAACAAAAAGCTCCTTTTGGGAAACTCCACCCTGAGCTTGCAAAGCCAGGGTCCAGGAAGGCTGGTCCCCCTGTCAGGACGGAGAGCGCCCCCATGCTCTTTCCCAGGCTTGCTGCATGCCTGCCCGGGGCCACCTGAAGACCCCAACATCTCCCAGAAAGAAAGGGCAGTGTGGTGACCACAAGGGCAAAGGCTTTGGTCTCAGGAGCAGCACCCAGTAGGTCCCCGGGAATCACCCATCCTCAGTCCGAGGGAGAGAAGCTGCTGAGAATCGACTGCACTTTCTTGCTTTGGTTTCTCGCTCAAAAGTAGTTCCGGGCCAGCAGGGCCTCCAGGAGAGATGCTGGAGGTGGCACCCAGACACGTGATGAGGGAGGGGAGCAGCCGTTCTGTTCTCTACGAGCTTAGGGGTGGCAGTGTGGGGGGCAGTGGCAGAATAGCTCTATGCCACCCCCTGGCCCGTGTCACCCCCTGGTTTTCCTCCTTGAAGGTGACCCACGGAGGGAGGGACTTACACCCTCAGCTCAGTGTCTGGTCTGTGGGGGACGAATGTCCCTGATGCAGGTTTTCCACGAAGCTCTCTGGGCCCTGGCGGCGTGTTTCTGTCCTCTCTGTCGGCCAGGCAGCCCCAAGAGAAAGCCAGGCGGTGGGGGTCAGGACCCCTCGGTGATTATGCCAGTAACCTGAGCTGGGATATGGAAAGGGCACCAGCCTGTATGTTTCACTTCTCATCCCGCCTCTCGGCCTGGTGGCTGAGGCCCATGTGGGCCCGGAGTCGGGCCTGGAGGCTGGGAGCCGCTGACGGCCTTCCCTCCGCAGGGCATGGGAGGGCAGCACAACTACTTTGGGCTGTGGATCGACGTCGACTTCGGGAAAGGACACAGCAAGGCCAAGCCCACGTGCACCACGTACAACAGCCCTCAGCTGTCGGCCCAGGAGGACTTCCGGTTTGAGAAGATGGAGGTGTGGGCGGTTGGAGACGTCTCCAGCTCTAAGCTGGTGAGCATGGGGCGTGGCTCCACTTTCTCAGCTTCACCCCTTTTGCTCGATGGAAGCATCTAGAGACAGTTTATTTCACATTTGTTTCCCGAATCTTCTGGCCAGAGGGATGCCAGTGGGGGCACAACAGAGTGTGGGGTCCACTGGGGGAGGGGGGGAGATTAGCAGAATGAACCTCTGGGAAAGCGAGGCCTGCCGAAGGTGGGAACTAGGGTGTGTGAGGGGCCCCTTCTGCAAGAGGAGGTGGGTTGGGGTGCCTTCTAATTCTGTGGTTCTGCAATGAGGAATGGTCTGCCCCTTGTCACCTCCCAGCAATGGCACGCCAGGGCAGGGAGGCCACAGGGAGGGAGTCAGAGCCCCCATCACATTTCCTGTGGCAACAGGAGGCTATTGGTCCACTCTAATAAGCTTGAAACATCACCCCCGGCTCTGAGCTGCGCATCATTGGTCTCTGAACACACCATTTCCCTTTTTCCCAAGGCCAAGAGCGGCAAGAGCATTCTGGATGTGGACCCTGAGGCCCAGGCCCTGCTGGAGATCAGTGGGCGGAGTCGCCACAGCGATGGGCTCCGGCAAGTCCCGGACCAGGAGTGAGGAGGAGCCTGGACCGAGGGTGGTCCCGGAGCCGCACGTGCCCCCCCTGGACAGAACGCTCAGCCTGCAGACCTTCTCCCCATCCTGTGGGTGCTTGGCTTTAGCTAGAGCTGCCTGGCTGTACCCTGGATGTGCTGGCTCAGAACCCAGTCACCCCTCTGATGCCCTATATTGAGGAGTCGTGGGTGTGTCTCCCAGAAATCCCGAGGGTCAAATTAGCAACCGAAGTCCTGCACTCTGTAAATTTTGTCTCACTGAAGTGCAAAGACACTGAGACACTTGAGACCTCTGTTGGAATCAGCATTTGATGGGCATGTGGGCTCTGTGTGGGGTGATTTGGCCCTCTGCAGGGGTCACTTGGCCTCTGACCAGGTGTCTGTCACAAAGTGCCTTGATATTCAGTTTCGACGGGTAAAGGACAGGCATTTGGATGGGATTCGTGATGCTTTTTTGTGTATTAAAGGGGGGAAGATTTCGGCGAGAGCAGCAGCCTGGGTCTTCAGTAGGTGTCCGTGAGGGTCCATGTCTGCCTTCTCAGCTGTTTTTAAACGCGTCTGTGCCATGAGCAAGTGGGAAAATGAGCGCGACAGGCAAGTTATGTTCTGTTACTAATCCGATGTGGGGGCTTTTGGAGCCCTACTACGGCCTGTTTTATAAATTAGTGGCACCGTGGCAGCACTGGCCTGGGTGGCGGGCCTCCTGAGACGCACCCATCAAAATCACCTCCCAGCCCAGTGCTGCCCCCACAGGGGAGGACTGGCTCCCTTCATGCAAATCCCAGTGACCCTGAAATGCGAAGGCCCGCCGGCTTAGGTGGGCTGGGCTTCCGCACGGAGCTGCCATCTCCCAGGCCTGAGAAAACGATAAACACACTGTGCAAATCCCCTCCTCCATGGAGCTGTGGGCACCTCTTTCAGACACGTCACTGCGTCCGCGTGCCTTCTGCTCTGAACTGGGACCTTTTAGAACAGAATTTGCCCTGATTATAAGCCATAGCAAACCGAGCTGTTTGCCTTTTGTAGGTTCCTCATTTTCTTCCAGGAGGCTCCTCAAGTTTTGCACTTAGCAGTGCCCTTGACTGAGTAGAAGGCCCTGCAAATTCACCTCCCACACAAAAGCACATGCTTGGACGGTGATCGGAGGGGCAGCGGCATGACACACATACACACAGGCAGTCCTGATTGATTTCCTTATAAAGAGCCAGGTTATATATAATAGCCTCCCTGGTACATCATGTGACTTCCTCACAGATGGATTAGCAGTGGCAAGGCACTGGGACCCTCAGGTATCCTCACCATAAATCTGAAGAATTAGGTCTCAAATCTTCTGTTTGTTGTGGAATGTTTTTTTTCTCTTTATTTTTTTATAAAATGCAATTAAATACCTCATTAACAAACGATCCACTGGTGTCCATACGTTGAGTACCATTTACTGCTGCCTCTGTGGCTTTCACCGAAGCAGAGGTTTTGTCTGCCTTTGAGCTTCCCACCTGCGCTTGTTCTGCTGGGAGTGCATGCAGACGGAAGGGGGTTGTGTTCCCAAGCTGCACACTGCCAGGAGGGAGGGAGGGGCCCAAACCAGGTGCATGGTTACCTGGGGGATGCTGCCCTCACGGAGGGCCTGCAGGTCTGAGCAGCCCTGATACAGTATCAGTCGTGAGACCAGGAAGCCTGTGATGCTCGTCTTAACAAATGTTCTTTTATGATCGGGAATAACAATTCAGGTTGTGAGGACCAGTGGTCTCCGTAAGTGAAGACTGGTCAGCGCCCAAAAAGGTGCTAGAAAGAAGAGGTAGAAAAAATGCACTTCCTAATACCACCCTGCCTATTTTCCCATCGTATTTTATTAATTTAAAAAATTACCACATGTGTAGGTGGTGAAAACGGCCAAAATAGAAGCTATAACTCGGAAGGAAGTCTTTCTCCTGTCCCCTTCCCAGCATCTCCTTCCCAAGAGGCAAAAGCAAGGTAACTCCTTGCACACCCAGCTTGGCTGTTTTCCACACTGGTGTGCCCCTCACTTTTTATTGGGTGGAGGTGGCTCCTAATCCACCCATCTGTCTTCTTTGTTTTCATTGACTGTGTAATGTCCCAGTTTATGGATGCGGCGTCATTTCTAGGGTTCAACCCTCCTGGCTGCAGAACGTTCATTTGTAGCTCACTGTGGCTGCAGTGACTGTCCTGTGTGTCTTGGTGTGATTTCTGTCTGGAGGATAAACTCTTAGAAGCTGACCTGTTGGATCAAAAGGTACATGAATTTTTACTTAGATATTCACAAATTAATCCTTTGAGCTCAATTTATATTTTTAACATTGGGGTGCTTATTTGCTGTATTTTCATCAACGTGCTATTAAAGTTTAGTTTTTTGTTTACTTGATACACGAAAACTAACTTTATTTTCTGTTTCTTTATGTGTGACAGTGAGCAGCTCAATTTTTTAAAGCCATCTGTATTATGACCTTTATCTGGTTTTCAGGGTGTGAGTCTTCTCTAATTGATTTGCAAGAGTGCTCTTGTGAATGAGGCAAATTAGCATTTGATGTGTATGGCAAATATTTTTTCCAGTTTGTTCAACTTTGTTTACTTTTCTTTACATTATTTTTGTATTTTATGCCATCATATTTGCCAGCACTTCATCTTAAGGCTTCTGAGATTTGGAGTTTTTCTCCACTTTTAGATTAAAAAAAAAAATGTTTGCTTCTACTACTTTTGTGTTTTCTGTTTTTACATCTACATCTTTGAACTATTCAAAATGTATTTTAAAATAGACTACTATCTTACCCCAAAGTAAATTCCAGTGCCTTTTATATTAAATGGTATGCTTCTTTCCTACTGACTTAAAATGCTACTTTCTCCTTAACTGAATTTATTAATGAACTTCAGATTTTTGTCTCATATTTTAATTACTGGAGTTTTATGATAAAAAACATGTAAGAGCTATTCCACTATGACTACTGTCTTTTTGGAATTTTCCTCCATATGCTTTCCTGCTTATTTTCTGCCACCCTTGGGAGCACTTCTAAAAAATCTGATAGCACATTTTTGAGATAGATTGCTATAGGTAGAACTGACTGATACTTGGCTAAAAATTTATGATTCCTGCTATCCAAGACCAGGAATATCTAAGTTTGCTACATAAAGTTTTGTTGTCATTACTGGCACTGTAAGGGGATTTATTTTTCCTAAGATGATTATTTGAACATAGAAAAGTTCTTAATTTCCCCTCATAGTTTTATACCCAGTTTCTGTGCTTTTATCCAGTGGTTCTCAATCCTGAGCCTGCAGCAGAATCGAGGGTCTCTTCAAATGCAGATTGTGGAGCTCCACCCCTAGCATTTGACTCAGTAGGTCTGGGAAAGAGGGACCCAAAGAATTTATATCTATACTAATAAAAGGGTAATATGCAAATTGGTCAGGATGGCCTCACAGTCACAACCGAACAGCAGGCTGCATGGGGTGACCAGGCTGGCAGGGAGGTTAGCGAGGGATGACCAAATGACTGACCAGCAGACTCCATGGGGTGACCAGGCC
>JAAGEH010000452.1:24325115-24682775 GCA_011751065.1 Lasiurus cinereus | reverse complement strand
TGGGGGGACAGTTGGGGGTGACCAGGCTGGGGGGGGCAGTTGGGGGTGACCAGGCTGGTGAGGGGGGCAGTTGGGGATGACCAGGCTGGTGGGGGGGGCAGTTGGAGGTGACCAGGCTGGCAGGGGGGACAATTGGGGGTGACCAGGCCAGTGGGAGGGGCAGTTAGGGGCAACCAGGCTGGCAGACAGGGGCAGTTGGGGATGACCAGGCCGGCAGGTGGGGCAGTTAGGGGTGATGAGGCTGGCAGGCAGAGGCAGTTAGGGGTGATCAGGCTAGTGGGGGGGGCAGTTAGGAGTGATCAGGCAGGCAGGCAGGTGAAAAGTTAGGAGCCAGTGGTCCTGGATTGTCCAGGGATCGGGCCAAAACCAGCAGTTGGACTTTCCCCAAGGGGTCCCGGATTGGAGAAGGTCCAGGCTGGGCTGAGGGGACTCCCCCTGCCCCATGCATGAATTTCATGCACTGGGCCTCTAGTTTCTAATAAGATTCCCAGGTCATGCTGATGCTTCTGTTTCTGGGTCCTCACATTGAGAAGCACTACTGTTCATTGTTGTTGTTGTGGTTGTTTTTTTCTTATCCTTACCTAAGGTTATGTTTATTAATTTTTAGAGAGAGGAAAGGAGAGGGAGAGAAAGAAACATCTATTCGATTGCCTCCCGTAGGTGCCCCAACCAAGGATCGAACCTACAATCTAGGTATGTGCCCTGACCAGGAATTTAACCAACAACACTCTGAAGTATGGGTTGACACCCCAACCAACTAAGCAGCCTGACCAGGACTGTTCATTGTTTTTGATTGACTATGAATTCCCTTGGAATTTACAGGTATTGTGATATTTTTTTTGGTTTGAAATCTTTATTTTGCCTTTGTTTTTGAAGGATTGTTTTTTGAAAGATATTTTGATATGTTTTTCCCCAACCACTTTAAAATGTCTTACTGTTGTCTTTTGGCTTGCAAGATTTTTCTTTTTTTAATCCTCACCCAAGGATATTTTTTTCATTTATTTTTTTAGAGAGAGTAGAAGAGAGAGGGAAAGACAGAGAAACATCGATGTGAGAGAAACACATCAATTGTGTGCTCCACCAGGGCCCAGGCCAGGGGGAGCCTGCATTCGAGGTAAGTGCTCTTGACCAGAATCTCAGCTGGGACCCTTCAGTCTGCAGGTCGACACTCTGTCCACTGAGCCAAATGGGCTAGGAACATGGTCGGCAAACTGGCTCGCAAGCCACATGCAGTTCTTTGGCCCCTTGGGTGTGGCTCTTCCACAAAAAACCACAGCCTGGACAAGTCTGTTTTGAAGAAGATTAAGTTTAAAAAATTTGGCTCTCAAAAGAAATTTCAATTGTTGTACAGTTGATATTTGTCTCTGTTGACTAATGAGTTTGCTGACCACTGGAGTAGGGCACAAGACTTCTATTCCTCCCTCCCCCCAGCTTTACTGAGATATAATTTAGTGTTCTTTCTTTCTTTTGTATTTTTGTAGATGCTTTTTATCAGGTTGAGGAAGTTCCCTTCTATGCCTACTTTGCTAAGAGTTTTTAATCATGAATGGGGTTTAAATCTCAAATGCTTTCTCTGCTTCAGTTGATACGACCTTGCGGTTTTCCTCCCTTAGACCATGAATATGGTGGATTACATTGGTTTTTGAATACTGAACTAGCCTTCCATTCTTGGATTAACTGTACTTGGTCTTGTACTCTTTACATGTGGCTGGATCCAATTTGCTAATATTTCATTGAGGATTCTTGAAGTCAGCTTCATGAAGCATGTTGGTCTGTAGAACTGTTTTTATCTGGTTTTGGTATTAGGGAGTGCTGGCCTCATAAACTGAGTTAAGTGTTCCCTCCTATTTTATTTTTTGGAAGACACTGTGTAGAATTGCTATGTCTTTAAATGTTTAGTGAAAGCCACCAGTGAAACCAGATTGCCTTTTTGGGGAAGAGCTTAAATACCACTTCAGTGTCTTTACTACTTACAGGACTGTTCAGATTATCTATTTCATCTTCATGAGTTCTGGTAGTTTGTGATTTTGAAGGAATTTATTTCCTCTAACTTGTTGACTTTATGTGCATAAAGTTGTTCTTAAACCCTTGTTGTTGGAATACCTTAAGGGGGTTATAATGATATACCACCTTTCATTGCTAATACTGGTCATTTCTATCTTCTTTTTGATAAAGCTTTAACCAGACTAACACATTTATTGATATTTTCAAAGAATTCACTTTTGACTTTTTCCCTCTATTTTTGTCTTCAACTACACTGATTTGTCTTTCCTCTTTTTATTTTGGTGAATGTCCTCTGCACTTGATGGGTGGAGTGCTTTGTAGATGTAAACCAAGCTAAGTTGCTTAATGGTGTTCCAGTCTACTGTATCCTTGATGAAAAGGTTCCATTTGAGTGTAGTTTGGTTTAGCCATCATACTTTATGGCTTGCATTGTGTTTTACTTAGTAAAATTTTACCTATCTTTATGTTTTCTTTCAAAGCTTTATTTTCTACTTATAATCTATCTTGGAGTTTTTTTTTTTGTACGGCATTAATAAGGGTTAAGAGTAAATTTTGTTGTTATTGCAAGTATCAATCAACTCCAGTTCTTTTTTTTTTTTTTTAAGGGAAAGCATATTTCTTGGGTCACTCTGCTGAAGGATCCTGAAAAGGGAGAGGGCAGCAGGAAGTGTCTTGGCTCAGGGCGAAGCCTCGTAGGAGGCTGTATGTGAGAAGTAATTCAGCCTTTACTGCTTGGCAGTTGCTGGGCAGATATCACCTCTGCCCAAAGGTTTCTGCAGCCAGTCCCTTTTTTTTTTTTTTTTTGCAGGGATGGTACATGTGTCTCTCTCATCGACTTCTGGTGTCTCTTGGGGTTGGAGAGGACCTCAGAGACAGACCCCCACCTCCCCGGCTGTGACTGTTACTTTGGAGGGATCTGGACTGTGGTGTCTGCAGGGGTTCACTCTGACCTCTACCCTGATCTGGCCCAGGTGTCACCATCCGGGCAGTCTGTCGGCAGCTACTGTGGCTGGTGTGATGGTTACTTTCATGTGTCAACTTGAGCTAGGCCATGGTGCCCAGTTGTCTGGTCAAACTCCAGTCTAGATGTTTCTGTGAGATGTTTAGATGGAATTAACCTTTAAATCGGTAGTCTTTGAATGAATCAGATTCCCTACATCACGTGGGTGGGCTTCATCCAATCAGTTGAAGGCTTGAGAAAAGACAGAGATCCCCGAGAAGGAAGGAATGCTGCCTCAGACTTGAGCTGCACTATCAACCCTTTTCGGAGTCTCTCCCGCCCGTCAGCCTGCCCTAAAGAAGTCGCACTTGCCAGCCCCGACGATCAGGTGAGCCAGTTCCTTAAAGCAGCCGTCACCAACCTCTCGGACCTCACGGACCAACAGTGGTCTGCGGACCACTGGTTGGCAACCTCTGCCTTAAAACAACTCTCTCTCCCTCTCCATCCTATTGGTTCAGTTTCTCTGGGAAACCTGGCCAACACCTGGGCCTCATTTCTGGTTCTCCGTGGTGGTTTTTGCCCGCTGCAGACAGAGGCAGGGGGCAGAGACCGCTCTGCTCTGCCACCTTTCAGCTAGAAGGACAGGCAGGCGTTAAGTCTTTGGGGCAGTGGGTGATAAGGCTCATTGTCAGCCACGTGGGCAATGTTCCAGTTCCTGACTCTGAAAGGAAGGGCTGCTTACTGTCCATTTTAAAAGCTGGGCCTTCCTGTAGACCACTCAGGATGAGACTGCTGCTCCCACATCCGTGGTAATGTGCACAGGCTGTGCGTTTCCAGCCTGGGTCCTTGTGGGAAAAACACTAACTCAATCCATCCAAGTAATAACCAGGCTCCTGGCCTAGCACTTAACGGAAATACCCAAAGCCCCCACCGGTGGAGGAGGAGATGGGCCTGGAGGGCCGGCAGGGCAAGGACCAGCAGCCCGTCCTGTCCCAGCCTGCCCCTTGTCCCCAGCCCCCGCCCCACCCTGCGGGCCCCGGGCATTCTTCACTCAAGGGCTGCACGCAGTGAGCCCTCACACAAGGACTCAGGGAGACGTGGTTTATAAAAATCACTGTGATTTAATAAATAGCGGGTGTTTCCGTGCAGCTGCCTCACAGTCGTCCCGCAGCCCGAGGGGCCGAGCTTCCTGCTGGCCTCCCGGGAGAACGGGCGAGCGGCCTCCCGCTGCGTGTCCTGGAAACACCCCTTCTCTGAGGAGAGCCCGGGGAGGGCGCAGTCACATAAAAATATAGCTTCTCTGGGGCTTTTCCGGGGTCGGGCTCCACTACACATCCTCCTGGTGGACCGGGCCTTTCCTGGCCCGGGAGCAGAGCTGGTCACACAGTTTGAGGAGCTCGGACACGATGAACACGGATGAGGCCAACCCGGTTAAGAGCAACAAGTCTGTGAACGGTGAGGAGAGAAAAGGGTCAGCTCTGCCCCCCCCCCCCCGAGTTGGGCAGTGCCCAGCACGGAGGTGGCTGCAGGTCTCCCATGCAGCTCCCAGCACCCCTCACTGCAGAGCTGCTCCCTACACCTCATTCTAATTAGAGAGACAGGCAAGGGGGCCAGGAGCAGCTCCACAAGGACCAGTGGCCTTTCTAGGGGGTTCAGAGCAAGGGGCAGTGGGCAGGTTACCCAGGGCACTGCCCCTGAACCATCGCTTCTGGCCCAGGGGGCAGGGAGGGGCCGAAGTGCCAGTCCCCTTCTGCCCTGGACGGTTCTCCTGCCAGAGGCCCCTGCTCGCTGCAGTTCCCTGGGCTGTCCCTGTGCCCAGCAGTGGCCCTCTTACCCAGTGCAGGTACCTGCCTGGCTCTTTGGGGACCCCGCTCCCCAGCTATGTGGTGGCCCACTCCCTGTCTTGAGGGAGGTGGGAGTCCAGGTCACTCCTCGCTGGCACACAGCTGTCACAGGCTGGCTGGTTCTGTGGGTTAATTCTTAAAGGCCCCTCCCCGACCCACTGCATGTTATTGCTCAGAACCATCCCCACTCCCTGTCATCAACGATTTGGGACAAAGGGGACCTAGTCACGGTGTGTCCTTCAGAGCTGGTGAGCTGGCCTCACTCCCAGTGGACGGTAACGTTTTTTGTTTTTGTTTTTTTGGGTGTGTGTGTCCTTTGTCTGTGCATTCACAGGAGACTCGGGAAGAAAGAGCTGAGGTCCCCAGTCTTGCCTCAGGCCCGCAGGCCCTGCCTTGGGCTGCCTCACCTGCTTCCCTGGGTGGGGTTGGCCAATGGGAAGCTTGGGCGAGAAGAAAGGGTGGAGGAGTGAAGGGGGTGGTATTTGCCCTGCTCCCTCCAAGTTCCTGTAGTCCCTCTCCCTCTCCCTCTTCCTCTCCCTCTCTCTCTTGGGACTTCCTCCCCTTCAGGACCCAGCCCTCCTCCCACTTGTGCTCAGTTATCACAGCCACAGGCAAAGGAGGCCCTGCCAGCCCTGGCCACTTCCCAAATGAGCATGAGGGTGGGGGAGGCCTGGTGAGGATGGGAGAGCCCTGGGAATGTGTGCAGAGAGCAGGTCACCAAGCCCGTCCCTTTCAGCCCTGCTGTCCCTGCAGGTGGCCCACTCCCTGTCTTGAGGGAGGTGGGAGTCCAGGTCACCCCTCGCTGGCACACAGCTGTCACAGGCTGAGCCTCCTTGCACAGGGGGCAGGGAGGGGCCGAAGTGCCAGTCCCCTTCTGCCCTGGACGGTTCTCCTGCCAGAGGCCCCTGCTCGCTGCAGTTCCCTGGGCTGTCCCTGTGCCCAGCAGTGGCCCTCTTACCCAGTGCAGGTACCTGCCTGGCTCTTTGGGGACCCCGCTCCCCAGCTATGTGCTGGCCATGGTTTCTGGTGACCCCGTCCTCCAGTCCCCTCCCACTCACCGAGCGCCCCCAGGTTCTCGGTCTGGAAGACCTTCTGCAGGGGGGGCACGTAAATCACGGCCAGCTGCCCTAGGATGGACCCGAGCACCGAGTACAGGAACATGTGGTTGCGGAGGAAGCCGATCTCCACTATCAGCTTGGTCTGCGGGGAAGGCACACGCCCGTCTCAGACAAGGATGCCCGAGCCCCAGAGCCACAGAGGGACTCGGGCAGAGACGGGTCTCATTGAGTACACGATTCAGTGCCTCAGGGGAGGAAGCCAAGAGGCCGGGGGTCTCACCTGAGAGCGACAAGTCAGGGCATTGAAGAGGTCAAAGAACACAAAACAGGTGAAGGTCATGGTCGTGGTGCGTGGGGTGCTCGCCTTGTCCTCGGGGATCTGGAACACAAGTGCATGGGAGGAGGGGATGCAGCCTCATCCATCGAGAGCTGGGCCAGGGCACCTGTAACCGCCTGGCGGTTCAGGCCGCAGCACGTGAGCTGGACTAGAAACGGATCGAGACCTCCCTGCAGTCCTGGGTCTATGGGGCAGCCCAGAAGCGTGTCTCCCCAGCCTGGTCACCTGTCAGCACCTGGGGGGGCCGTGAGCCTTCGCTCCGGAATTGCATGCTGGGGGCGGGAGGGAGGGGGACCTCTCCTAAGTAAATGGAATGCCCCTGCCTCCAGCAGGTGACACTGCCACATAGTACATCCACTTGGCCGGATGTCGCTTCCTATAAGGAAGGCAGAAGGACCCCGACCCCATGGAGAACCAAGGCCTGGGAGGCTGAATGGACAAAGCCACAGGCCCTTCCCTTCCCTGGCGCCGCTGGGACCCGCCTCAGGTCCCCCGGCTGACAGGGTGGGGGTGTCCAGGGTGGGAGGAGCTGACCGTGCTCCCGGAGCTTCCCTCTGCCTGACATGGTGGCTGTGAACCCTCTCTGGTGCAGGCACCCGTCACCATTCCTGCCTGAGACCCTCCAGGGACCAGAGATTCACCCGCCTCCTCTGGTGGGGACACTCGGGGCCTGGAGAACCTGCATTTCTCCCAGGGTCCCGGGTGCTGGTGCCCCCGTGGTACCCCCTGCTGAGGACAACTGTGTTCTAACAGGAAGGTTCGGGTCTCTCCCTGCACCAGGCTAAGGCCACGGCGGCGCGGTCCTGTGTCCATCCCGCTTCCTGCACGTGGGTGAGTGGGGGTAAAGTCTGCAGGGGCCACCTGCTAGCTCCGTCCAGCTCACTGGATGGCTGGGGAGGGGGCCTCCTGAGCCCGCAGGCCATGACCCGGCCCTGCATCAATGACCTCAGGGAACGAAAGAGGAGTCTCTTTCAGGAGATTTCAGATTGTTTCCTGGTGACAACAGAAAGTAGAGGCAGGCATCCCGCTTAGGGAAAAAGTCAGAATTCTGTCCTCTGCCTCTGGGGCCTCACATCCCTCCTGCCTCTTCCCAGCTCTGCAAAGTCAGCTCCTAGCCCCCCATCCTCCAGCCCCCACCGCCGGGACTGTCCACCTGCTTCAGCCGCCAGGCACCGAGGGGAGCCCTTGAGCACGTCCTCACCTCTTTCCAGAAGATGAAGAGGGTCCCGCTGATGATGACAGAGGCCGACAGGAGGATCTTCAGGAGGAGGGCTCTGCTGAGGATCATGTCTTTGACCTTCCTCGGCGGCTGCCGGAGGGTGTCTTTGTCTACCGGCTCTACGCCCAAGCTGCTCGGGACAAAACAGGAAACATTGGAATAAACCACCGAAGAAGGAACCTGAAGCAGAGATGTGCTCGTCTCCATCAAAGGCTCAGCCAGGATGGGGAGGTGCCAAAGGCCTCCATGTTGTCATCCTGTGTGAGCCAGGGGCGTCCAGTCTCCTGGGCCCTCCATGGCCTCACTGGAAGCCTGCCCTCCCCATCTTTGAGCCCCGTAACCACCCAGTCCCATACCTCCATCTGGAGAGACCCCCAGAGCCTGGACTCAGGGCAGCCTGCCCATCTCCATCTATAATCCCCTCACACACAAACACCTTGATCTTGGACCCACACTTAATCATTTTCTGCTCAATTTTCCACCACAAGGGGACGGACCCAGAGCTGGGCCTGGCCCCATCCCCATCCCAGCTGGCTGGAGATACAAGGCGTGATGAAGGCCCTGCCCACCCCAGAACTCCCCATCGACTAAGAGACTCCTGCCTCAGCCCATTGTGAAACAGTGGTAGGTGGTGTGGGGGCACCAAGAAGGGAACAGGCTGGGTGAGGACCCACTGTGTGCAGATATGGCTGAGGTCCCAGCCCTGTGGTCAGGAAGAGTGTGTAGAAGAGAGAGCCTTTACTTTGGGGATGTGAGGTGATGACAAAGTAAAACCTTCTTTCCTCAGCAGCTGTCACTGGTGATGATCATATTACTTATTAGAGGCCTGATGCACAAAGATTCATGCTAGAAAGGGCCTTCCTTCCCCTGGCTGCCAGCACTGCCTTCCCACGCTGCCCAGAGGCCCAGAGATGCTGGGGTGGTGGGGAACGCCTGCCCCTGGCTGCTTGGCTACTATGTATGCAAATTAACCTGCCATCTTTGTTGAGTTAATTTGCATACTCCTGATTGGCTGGTGGGCATCAAAAAGGTACAGTCAATTACTCTTTTATTAGTGTATATAGTAACAGGAAATCAGCTACATCTGAAACAACACTCACTATGTGCTCAAACACCATGAAGTGCCTTGTTTGCTTTGGTCATCCTTACGCCAAAGCTCATTCTTCCTCCTGCACCATTTAGCTAGCCCAGTGGTCGGCAAACTGCGGCTCGCGAACCACATGTGGCTCACAAGCCACGGTTTGCCGCTCTGTTGACTAATGAGTTTGCTGACCACTGACCTAGACTCTCGATTCCAATAATTAGAGGCTGTTGTTCCTTGTGATTAAGCCCCTATCCCAGTGGTAGGCAAACTCATTAGTCAACAGAGTGGCAAACCGCGGCTTGAGAGCTGCATGTGACCTGCGAGCCGCAGTTTGCTGACCACTGAGCTAGCCTAACTCTCCTTCTCATTCATTCAAACACTAATTTACCTAGTTCCTGCTCTCTGCCAAGCACCATTATAGGAGCTGGGGATGCTGAGGGAAAAACCTTGCCTCCATTAAGCTGACATTCTGATGGGGAGATGGATTCTATATAATCAGGTAAGCAAGGAAATAGACATTTTCCTGTCGGGAAAAATAAAGCAGGGTAAGGTGACTAAGAGGAGGATGCTGTTAGAGTAATTAGGGAGGACTTCTTGAGGTGGAGACTTGAATGAAAAGGACTGGGCCATGCAGCTGGCCCAGGGAGAGCATTCCAGGCAGAATGTCCCATCATCCCCTGTCCTTCAAGCCCAGGCGCTTCCCCCTGTGCCCAGTGCGGCACACTTAAGTTTTGCAGGGTTTCCTATGGCCAGTGATCATGTTTGCCCACCCCGAGCCCCTGCACAGAGTTAGGGTGCAGTCAGTGGAAGCTGGCAGAACGGTGTGGTCCCGGCCAGCCCAGCGCCTCACCTCTGCGCTGGCGGCCCATCCATGATGATGTTGATCCACAGGATTTGCATGGCGTTGAGGGGGTTGGGCAGGTTGCACATGGTGGACAGAGTGATGAGGCTCAAGGCCGAGATGCTCCTGCAGCACAAGCGGCAAAACAGGGCACTGTCAACAGAGCTAGTCCTGTGGATGCAGCCCTTGGCACCGGAGAGGTTGGCCTCGACTTACGTGCTCAGCTGAAACCGGACAAAGTTTTTGATGTTATGGAAAATGCCCTTGCCTTCCTCCACGGCGCTCCTGCAAGAGAGGAGGAAGCACCGATGCACAAGGAGGGCCTGGTGGGAAGGTTCAGCCGCCCCGTCCGCTGCTAAATGAAGTGATGGTGTCAGCCACTGGTGACGCCATGCTTGGGCCCTCTGCCCGTTTCCCCTGGTAGAGAATGATGATGTCCCAACAGGTACCATCAGCTGCTGGGGACTGTTCCTGAGCCACGATCTCCCTTCTGTCTGAAGACTAAGTTACTCTGTCCCGTGACCCCGGGGATCTCAGCCCTGAGCCAGGACTCCCGAAGTGCCTGCTGCACCTCCGCCTCACCCTGGCAAGTGGCACAGCGAAACCAGTTAGATCCAGTGCTTAGGTCCGGGGGCACAGCAAGAAGAGAGAACTGGGTTCACCATCTGCTGTGTTTTTAGAAGAGCTCTTTGCCTGTGAAAGTCCTGGCTCACTAATGTCGTGGAAAACTGTCTAACCCCTCCCTTTTTTTTTTTTTTTATTAAAAGTTTTGCAAAGGAACTAACTCTGTAGAGCTATAGATTAACTATATTTTCTCACAAAGAGCAACTGTTTTAAGAATTCCCAAGGTGATTCCTTTTGTAAAGTCGACAATCACATCAAACTTCAATAGTTGAGATCAGGTTTAAGAAGAGTTTTCCCCATGCCCATCGGTGTTAATGATCTGGGCATTTCTGTCGAATCTCTTTTCAGTTCATGAAATGTACGTATCAGTGCAAACACAACACTAGACTCAGACTGAACGCACTCATTTCTCACACACTGATGCCATTCATGCAACACCACCGTGTGAGCCTGTCTCTGTCATTAACATGTTCTCCCACATGTGTTTTCTGATGGCCATGTCGTACTCCTGTCTCTTGCTCCTGGCATTGAGGGTGACCCCGCATTTCCTTGCACATGTGCTGCAGCTCCCCGATCCGCCCCAGGCTTTTCCATCTGCTGCACTGCCTGCCGTCACCCCAGGTGGCCCCCATGACCCCGCTCTCAGTGGTGTGTGGGCCCGAGGACACCCTGAATCTACAACACAGCAGATCCCAGGGGGCAGCTGGTTAACCCACTCATCTTTGCCGCTAAAAAAAAAACAAACCTAAAGAGCAACTTACACGATGGCTGAGAAGTCATCGTCCACCAGGATCATGTTGGCAGCCTCCTTGCTGACATCCGTCCCCGTCTGCCCCATGGCGATTCCAATGTCCGCAGCTTTCAGGGCCACCGCGTCGTTCACCCCATCCCCCGTCATGGCCACTATCGCCCCCGACTCCTGCAAAGCCTTTGGAAAGAGGAGGCGAGTGGAGGCAGGCAGCCTGAGGTCCTTCCTTCTAGATCCTCCCTTCCCTCCTGACGCTCCGTCTCTCACACTGTGGCTGACAGCAGAGACCCCTCTCTGAAGGGCACTGGGGTCAGCTGGCCCGAGTCTAAATCCCAGCTCCATCCGCACTAACTGTGAGGAGTGGGCAAGTCTTGAACTTCTCAATCTCGGTTTCTCCATCGGCCAAATGGGAACAGCAGCCCTGCCATCCCGGGCTGGAGTTAAGATGCCCAAGACCACTCGACTGATAGAGGCTAGCCTCTTCTTTTCTTTCCCTTTGCATCTCCCAACTCTCACTCCCCGATCTGGTGTAGGAGGTGAAGGGCCCCCAGTCAGTCCTTCCTCCCCGGAGGCTGGACAAAGGAACAGCTGATGCAGCTGCCCGGGACCCAAGGGAGGAAGCCGAGCCACGGCGGCTGCCTCACAGCTTACCTTTATGATTTTGAGTTTGTGCTTCGGGCTGGTCCTGAAGAAGACAGACACCTGCATATAGAAGCGTGCAAGGGCAGAGTCCGTGAATGGGAAGCTGGGAACACAGCGCCCTCCACGCTCCCAGTGAGCCCCCCGGGGGAAGGAGGGACCCTACCTTCCCCACGTGGTCAGCCAGCTTGCTCGGCTCCATACTGTCCACCTCCTCCCCGGACATGGCACTCAGCTTCCCGTTGCACAGGCCGATGTTCCGTCCTGTGTGGCGGAGAGAATCCGCGCTCAGGGCGTGCTCCCGGCCTGCAGCTGTGGTCCCTGGCCTCACCCCGCCTCTCCATCTACCTGTCATCGCTCCCTGCCTCGGCCACAGAGTAACAAGAATAAAACCACGATGGCTACCATTTGCTGAGCACCTGCTATGTGACACGGTCTGATTCTACCTACAGAATTAGCCCACCACAAAGGCCATCTCATCCCCACTTCAAAGGTCAGGAGACTGAGAGGGAAGTAACTTCCCAGGGTCACAGAGCTGGCAGGTGGTAACGAGCCTGGCTCCAGGCAGCCTGGGGATGGAGGGGTAAGAAAACCGAGGAGTGACAACCCTCACAGCAATAAGAAGAGTAGGGGGACAGGGTGGCTAGCCAGCTCTCTGCTGATGCAGAGCCTGAGGGTCGGAGTGGTTCCGTGATTTGCCAAGAGTTCACAGCTGACGCAGAAGCCAGGCTGAAACTACACACTGGGTGGGATCGATGCTGCCTGCGAAGGCGAGGATCATAGACGAAAAGCCCTGGCACACAGTAGGCCTTCATTATACACGAGGGCTTTTCTCCTTTTGGAGAACCTGCCGGCGTTTCAGGGCTGGCAGCCTTTGAAGGTGGAGTGCTGGGACATGCAAACTTCAAGCTCAGAACTTTTCTCAGGACCCGGCAGGTGAGCGCTCATGACCAGGCTCATGGGGGAGTAACCAATGGTAGGACCCCACTCTAAAGGATGGCAGTTCCTGCCCCCCGCCCCCCCACTCTGTCCCCTTACCTATCGCCGAGGCCGTCTCCAGGGCATCCCCCGTTATCATCTTCACGGACACACCGGACTCAGAGAGGACCTGCACGGCCTCCTTCACGCCAGCCCTCGGAGGGTCGATGATGCCCACGAGACCCAGGAATGTCAGCTGCCCCAGTTCGGGCCCAGAAGCCAAGGCCAGCACTGCGGAGAGAGCAGACCCGCAGAAGTGTCACTTGGCCGAGGGACTGATTCTGGTCGCCGGGGCCGGCGAGGCGGAGATCTGGGCGGTGGTCACAGGCCTGTACAGGGCCACGCACCTCACCCCAGACAGACATGCTAGAGACAGCTTCCCTGGCCCCAGATGAGGCCGCTGTCCAGGGTGCTACAAACCCCATCCCACCCCAATAAGAGTGGCACGAGGAGGCATGCGAGATGGCCTGCAATTCTATGGGTTCTCCTGGTCTGCTCCCATTTGGTCATCCCAGCAGAGGGGCTAGCAGCTCCAAAGGTTAGGGAAAATGTGCATGAGGCGAACACGGGTGAGAGGACTCGTTTCAGTGACGCAGAAGTCAGGCCCAGCTCCCCGGCTGGTGTTCAGAGGAAGGTGGCCCCTTACTGATGACGGAGGCTGTGGTCCAAAGCCTCCGCTGCCCCTCCCTAGGACAGCTGCCCTGTGCCCAATGCAGGTGCTGTTCCTCCCTTCCCAAGGCCGAGATCCCTCCCCTCGCACCTGTCAGCGAGCTGTCCCTAAGGGGGAAAGCAAGGCCCTGGAAACCAGTGTGGCAAGCCCGAGGCTGCTTAGCTCCCCGAGGGAACACATCTGTTCCGGAGTGTTCTTCAAGACTCTCTCTGAAAGCCGACAGGCTGAGAAATGATGCGACAGCAAACGGGGCTTTCAATGCTCAGCCCATCAGGGGAGGCCTCGGCCCTGGTGCAGAGCACTGGACAGGTCTGCCTTCACTGACCAGAGCGCTAACCTTTCCTGACAGGAAGCGCTGAGCAAGACAACCGGGAAAATCGCTGTTTCTGGGGCATCCCGTTCATCTGAGAAAACTCAGGAGCAGGGTGCCGCCTCTCCTCAGACTGAGCTGCCCCTGGATTAATGGGTGTCTTTGGTGGGGGGTCCCCTATACATTCCACACTTGCTTGACTTTCATTGGCAACTGCCTGCTGCCACTCTGACGAGGCCCCTGCATCAACGCGCCTGAGAAGTCAGCGTGACCTGCAAACGCAAAGCCCGGGGCGGGCCACAGGCACCCACCCCGCAGGCCAAGCGAGCCCATCCTCTTCTCGGCCTGCTGGCAGAAGGACCTCTGCTGGGGCGTCAGCGGCAGCGGGATGCCCCCGTTGTTGTACGTGGTACAGTAGCGAACCACTTCTTCGAAGGCCCCCTTCATGAAGTAGATGTCTTCCTGCTCCTTGAAAAGGACAAAAGGGGAAAAATCATCTGTCATCGGGTGCTTCTTGGTGATGTCACCTCATCCACAGAGAGGTGTGCCCGGCAGGGGACTTACCGTGGACTCCCAGCTCTCTCCAGTGGAGGAGAGAGGAGGTCAGTTTCAGGAAGCCCACCCATGGAATACCACATGGCCCATAAAAGGCACGGGCTGATCTTTGACCCTCTCCCCTCACCCTGAATTCAGTCACCGTGTTAATGTCCCTCAGCACGATTCATTAATTGTTCGTATCTCAGCCAGTGTATGTGTGAGGTGTGTGACTGACTGCTAGATGTCTATTTCAGAACAAGACTGTGAAGGGGAGGAGTAACCTCAGGTGGGGATGGGTAAGGAGAGAAGGGGGGCAAATTATAAAGAGCTTCTACTTTTAAAGTCACATTTCCATATTTTTTTAGATCTTCACCCAAGAACCTGTATATTGATTTTAGAGAGAGAAGGAAAGGGAAGGAGGGAGGGGGGGAAAGAAGGGAAGGAGGGAGGGAGGGAGGGAGAAGGAAACACATGGATGTGAGAGGGAAACATCAATCGTTTGCCTCCTGTAGGTGCCCTAATTGGGGATCAAACCTGCAACCTTTTGGTGCACTGGATGATACTCCAGCCAACTGAGCCACCCAGCCAGGGCCCACACTTTTTTCACAAGACTGTATTACCATAATCTTCAGGGGGGGTGACTTGAAGGGATGAAGACATTTTTCACAATCCATAACCCCTTTCAAGCACCCAGAACTGACATGCCCACCAAGACCTGGAGGGAGCTGGCGGAGCTGCCCCTGCCCTGCACGAGATGAGAAGTCTCAGCATGGACAAGACGTATAGATTCCAGAAAGAACAGGGGAGAAAAGGATGGTTGAAGGAAAAGGCAGAAGGCAATAAAAAGCAATTTTTTAAAAAAGATTTTTTTGTGCTAGCTGGTTTGAATAGAGTGTCGGCCTATAGACTCAAAGATCCCAGGTTCGATTCTGGTCCAGAGCATATGCCCGGGCTGTGGGCTTGATCCCCAGTAGGGTGCATGCAGGAGGCAGCCAATCCATGATTCTCTCTTACCGTTGATGTTTCTCTCTCTCCCTCTCCCTTCCTCTCTGAAATCAATAAATCTATATATATAAAAGCCTAAGGCCCTAAGCGACCATCTGACCGGTAGTTATGATGCACACTGACCACCAGGGGGCACATCTCAATGCAGGAACTGCCAAGCTGCCATGACTTGGCAGGTGGGGTTCTCAGGCAACACACCCAGAACCAGAGAGGAGGGAGCCTGATTCCAGGGTGCACAACTTGAGAACTGCCCTCTCACAATCTGGGAACCTCTCAGGGGATGTCACAGAACTGGTTTTGGTCTTACCCCTGTAATGGGGTCCATTTATCAGAAGTCTAGGGTCGCTATAGTAGTAATTACTCAGCAACTATATTACAGGCCAGTGACTCTCACCTTGAGCGTGCATCTGAATCCCCAGCAAACACAGATTACTGGAATCTACCCCTGGGATTTCAGTAGTTCAGGTGGAACCTGAGAATATGCATTTCTTTTTGTTTGTTTTTGTTAATCCTCACCCGAGAATATATTTCATTTGATTTTTAGAGAGAGAGTGGAAGGGAGAGAAGGAGACGGGGAGGGAGAGGGGGAGTGAAACACACACAGACATAGAGAGAGAGAGAGAGAGAGAGAGAGAGAGAGAGAGAAACATCAATGTGAGAGAGACACATCCATTGGTTGCCTCCCATAGGTGCCTCACAGGGGCTGGGGATTGAGCCTGAAACCAAGGTATGTACCCTTGACCAAACCCATGACCCTTCAGTCTGAGAGCCAACGCCCTAACCACTGAGCAAAACGGGCCAGGGCAAGAACCTGCATTTCTAACAACTTCCCAGTTGGTGCAATGATAGGCTGGTACAGGCACCCCCCGTGGAAGACACAAGATATTCAAAGATTTAATTACTATCAACTGTACTGTCATGTATTTGGAACCTCACAGAAGCAATGGAAACTAACCTCTCTTGCTGATACCTGCATTTGCTTGATTTGGGGGGGCGGGGGTGTGTGGTGGAAAGGGGCTGAGAAGCAAACTCACCTCATTCTTGGGGCTGCACTTAACTGCCATCCACTTCTGCTCTGAACTGAACGGGATCTCTTGTTTTCTCACGTAGGAATCTTTAATATCACTTAAGTTCATCTAGGATAATAAAATGGGAGTTTTCAGTGAGGCATTCTAAAGCAATTTCTAGGCAAAGCTCAGTCCATTGAAATGACTCCCTAAGGAAACCATCTCGGGTAGATGAGAATTTTAAGCATTTAGATCACAGAGAAAGGCCATTTGCTTTTAAACCAGGAAAAAAAAAAAAACTCTTTATCTTGTCCCAGGGGCAGAACCACGTGGTCCCTGAAATAGCTCCCAGCTGAAACTTGCTCAGAAACAGGAGCCTGTGGGGTTCCTTTCAGAAGAAATGTCAGACTTGAGGATGGAGACATTTCCCCCAAAGGGTCCCCTGGGTTAGAGGGTGGCCTGTTGTCACAGCCTGGGGTCTTTGCCAGATCTGACATTTGTTGGCTCTTTGATGGTTTGTGAGCCAGTAAGTTGATAGCTTTGAGCCTCAGTTTCCCCAGCTGACCACCAGTCCTAACCTGTGCATCCTGTTGCCTCACAAGGGGTAAAAAGAGGTCCTTAGGAGGGCAAAAAATCCACTTTCTACATATTTAAAGCACAGACATGCGTGCAGTACACTAACAAACACACAACGTGTCTGTGGTATTAAAACTGCATGGAAGGAGTGACTAGGGAAAAATGTCTAAAAAGGTTACTGAAGCAGGGTATTACGGGTTGCACTGTGTCCTTCCACCAGATGTGTTGAAGTGCTAACCCCCAGTTCCTGTGACTGGGCTCATATTTGGAAATAGGGCCTTTGGAGATGTAACCACGGTAAGATGAGGTCTTTGGGGCAGGCCTAATCTGATATGGCTGGTGTCCTGGTAGGAGGAGGACAGTGCCATGTGAAGATGGACATTCAGGGAGGACACCATGTGAAGACTAGAGGGATGCATCTGCAAACCAAGGCATCAGGGATCACTGGGAGCACAGGGAGAGGAGCACAGAGAGCACTGAGAACACAGGGAGAGGAGCACAGGGATCATGGGAGCACAGGGATCAGTGGGAGCACAGGGATCACTGAGAGCACAGGGAGAGGAGCAGGGGATCACTGGGAGCAGAGATCACTGGGAGCACAGGGAGAGGAGCAGATCACTGGGAGCACAGGGAAAGGAGCATAGCGATCACTGGCAGTAGCCAGGTAGCTGGATTGCCAGGCCAGCCTCCCTCCCCTGCAGAGCAGCGGGAGCTGTTGAGTGGGGCTGCCCCCACTGTTTTAAAGGGGCAATAAGTTCCATTTGGTATTACATTCTGGAGAGCATTTTCTTCTGTGAGTGAAAGGAATATCTTAAAGCGCCTTGTTGACCTTTACACGGATGTACTGAAAGGGTAATCCTTCTCCCCTCATCCACCCACCCTGCACTGGATCCTGCAACCGGGGGGAAAGGCAGGAATGTGGGTACCCTGACCTCATGCTGGGGGAGGAATAGGTGGACAGATGGACACAGGACAGGGCGATGAGTGACTGCTCAGGTACCCGGGTGAGCAGGGGCGTCTACAGAGGCAGAAATGGCAGTGAACTTGAAGAGAACATCTGAGGTGGAATTGTGTCAGGGCACAGTGGCTGGGCAGGAGGGGAGGGTCCCTTCCACAGGACAGGCACCGCTGCGTGGGCTCCTACCTCGACAGAGGGGTCCGATCGGACCTCTTCTGTTATTTGTGCCCAGTGCACAAAGCAGAGCGGCAGGCATACCCATCAACCCACCGCCCACCCCTTCAACACTCAGGAGCAGCCGCTCTGCGCTGGGCACTGGACAGAGTGGGGGCCACTTCTGCCCAGTTTCAGGCTCAGGGTCTAACCTCTGAGCCCTGGGACCGAGGGAATGTATGAAAAGGAAATAAAACATCCCCCACCTTCATTCCCAGGGCGATCAAGGCACCTTCCGTGGGCTGTCCCATCACGGTGTTCTTCCTGATGATGGCGTTGTTGGCGACACAGCCTGCCTGCAAGGGGGCATTTCTGAATCTTTAGTTAATATCTGGAGCCGGCCTCCTCCAGGTCCCGGGCCCATTCGGGCTGGAGAGAATCCCCATCAGCCCCATTTTAAATGCATATTTCTCTCACGGCGCTGCTGACACCTACCTCCACCAATTTCCCCACGGAGACGTTGGAAAACTCCGTAACGACTTCCTTTGACGGTAAAAGACAGACTGTCCCTTGGCCGTTATACCCAACTCCGCTGACCTGCAGGGCGAAGGGACAGAAAGAGGTCATCAGGAGTCAGAAGGACACGCCCCTGGCTGAGCCCTGGCATCTCTTCTAGGGACTCATTCCAAGGACAAAATCCTGGCCGCAGCCATGGCTTCAAGCATGGAGCTGCTCCCGGCAGGACTGCGTGTTCGCGGAGCACCTCACTCACCGCCACCAGTCAAACGGCTATAATTTTGCTCTGCAGCCGGGAAAAATCTGGGTAAGAGAACCAAGTAACAGCACAGGAGAGTGCTTCTGTTCTCCTTCTAGCAAACCTCTCCTTCTAGTGCCAGATAGCAACTCTCTTAGCCCTTGTGGCCCGTGCACATCTCTGTGGCGACGACTCAGCTTCGCTGCTTGGCGTGAAAGGAGACACTACCTATGAACAAAAGGGGTGGCAGCGTACCAACTAACTTGATTTGCCAAAGCAGGCAGTGGCCCAGGGCTGTCACGTGACGGCTGACCCCTTGGTGTGGAAGGTTTTGTGAAAAAAGCAGAAAGATACAAAACCACACGTTCTGGGGGCTTACCACTGAGCTGACACACAGGAGAGACTCCAAGCTCAAATGGACTCATCATGGTGAGGTGATGCGTGAGAGTCTTCTAGCTTTTAAGCTTTATAATGTGCTCCTTATTAAAGATAATAAGTAATGAAAATGGCTATCTTAAATCAGCCATGTTCCTTGCAGCGACTGGTAACAAGGAATTTGCACCATGTAACCCCTCTCTGCTTTCTCCATGTTTTCCAGAAGACTCCCTGTGCTTTCTCCAGGAAGGAAAGGGTCCGACAGGGCACACCCGTCTTGAACCTTGTCATTCACACAGCACTCACCTCGGCATGGAGCCCATCAGACGTTACGAGTTGGCTGACAGTCATTTCGTTGGCAGTCAGGGTCCCCGTCTTATCAGAACAGATAACATTGCAGCAACCTGGCAGGAGAAACAGCAGAGTTTATTAAAAAAAAAAAAAAAAAGCAGTTCATCGCTACCAACTCTCAGGTCTATGAAATATCCACGTTGAATGAACATGGCACCAAACCATCCATTCAATCCAATTTTTAAGGATTCAACTAGCTGGAGCCCCTCACCTAAAGTCTCCACGATCGGCAACTTCTTCACAATGACCTGCTTCTTGGCCATCCGCAGCACTCCCAGGACCAGCGTAACCATGACAACGATGGGCAGACCCTCTGGGATGGCAGCCACAGCCAGGCTAGATCCAAAGGCCAAATGGGTCACTTTTCACATGTACTTAAGAATGATATGAGTTCCCAATGGGACTGGCAACACTTGCACCTGGTGAAGCTTGTCTCTAGTGTCTGCAAAGTTCCTGTTCTATTCTCTGTTCCCCATTCCATGATGCACCTACCTCCTTCTCCAACATCCACTGTGCTGAGCCCCAATCCCCGCCCGCCCCCCCCCCCGCAAAAACAAAACAAAACAAAACAAAAAAACAACACCCACACACACAAAGTCCTGCTTTGGGGAAGGGATCTCATCTATCAGACACCACATTTTAGTGTGAATTAGTCTGTCAGCTGTTTTGCCTCTTTAAGTGCTTCTGCATTTAAATTGTTCTCATTTATTAAAGAGAAAAGTTTCTGGGCCCTGGGAAAGGAATTTCCAGAGCCAGGGAATGAGTAGAAAGTGGAAATTTTTGCTTCAGTGGGTCCTCCCTTAAATTTCACTTCTCATTGGTCTAATGGTTTAGACACGTCTGGTAGGGAAGCCAGGCCGAAAATTAAAATTGAGGAGGGCAAAGTCACACAGCTTTGGGGTGTCTGCTCACTTCCTTATGATCCCTTCAACTCTTCATTGTGTGACCTCACTCTCCCACAGCCACAGCTGACTGGATTAGAGGAGACCATGTGCTCCAAGCTAAACCAATGAGCTTCCAGTATTTGGGAATATGAACTGGGATTGCAAACATGGATTCCTTTCCTGTGGGCAGGATGTCAACATGGGGTAGGCTGTTAAGAAGGGGCTCTTTCTGGCCTCAGTTTGGCTCCAGAGCATCCGGGCTGACTGCTCCCCCATCCCACATTCCTGGGCTGGCCTGACTGTGGGCAGAGGGATGGATAATGAATGACCAGCTGACCTCCGGCTGATGGGGGAGGCTGGAGATGAGTGGGTGAGAGGGTCCTTTTGTGCAGGTCTGTGCAGTGAGCGTTACCACGCCACACCCACCAGGGTCACCTCAGCACGGGAACCTCCAGCAGACGCCTGCAGGCCTTCAGTAAATGTTTGCTGAGTGAACGAACTCACAAATGAATATATGGCAGGAGTCTCAACCCGCACTGGCCTAGCACATAGTGAGCGCTCTCTGTGGCTGGTTAATAATCAGAAAGCCTAGCTGAGGAGGCCCACTGACCCAAAGTCTCACAAAGCTAACATATTCCATCCAATCTAAGACAAGGCTGCTTGTGAACGACACCATTATCTGTGTACTACTAAGAAAAAAATACCGCCGATTCATCAGCCCCACAGTTAACATGTGAAAAAGGGTGTGCATCTTAGACTCAAAGAAGCACAGTAATGATGGTGGCCTTTTACCCAGAGACAATGGAGCATTCAGCTATAGAAGCCAGGATGACTGACTTGGGTGAGGGACTGTGCCTGGTTGCCATGGGGATGGCAAGAAGGCTTGCTTGGTTTTATGACACAGGCTGACAAGGCTAACTAAGCAAACATCTGCGAGGGTTACGAGGGGCACTTTCCCCCTGCACGGCGTGGGGAGGGTGACTTTTGTACCGGGAAGCTTGCATAGGAACAAAAAGCGAACCCACAAACTGACAAAGATGAGAATGAAAAAGCAAGTATACCGTGGGTCATCTTGAGTGTCTCTCGAGGCGGAGGGAAAAGGACAAAGTGCTTAAAAGAGTGACTCCCATTTATTTGTTTTGAAGAATCTCCTCCTCACTGGCTATCCTGCCATTGCTACATTCCAACTTGGTGGCTCCAAGTGACTTCAATTCTGCTAAAAACCTCCTTTCAAGTCACAAGTGAAATGAACAGCGAGTTTTCTCTTAACGGTAAGTTATCCCAGATGCCACAGCATGAATGAGAGGAAAGGGAATGTTAAGACAGGAAATCTGGAGTGACCTTGGGCAGGTAGGGTGGGATGGACCTGGAAGGCTTTTTTGTTTTTTTCCTGGAAATAGTTAACTGTCTAGTTCACAGGACTCCCTGGGTTTATAAGATGGGGGTGGAACGTTTCACTATTTCGGGGAGGTCTTTGGCACCTGGACACTCAGGCGGCCCATTCCCTCTGCCATCACCCGCCTCTGACGGCCTAGTCGCCTGAGCACTCCCTCCAGGGGCTGACTTCTTCCCTGGCCTGCTTCTTGCTGGACCCTGCCTGGGGCAGCCCGAGTCACTGCCTTGCTGCTCAGCGTGCTTCCTGAACCAGGAGCATCAGCATCCCTCCTGCTGCTAACGGTCAGGTGACCGTGTCCTTTTAGTCACACACAGATAAGCTTGACCACAGGTGTCTGCCGACACTGGACGTGCTATATATAAACCAGAGAGGCTCAGGGGTCCGATGAATAACAACACTCCTAATGTTCTGCTCCATGCTTTCATTTGTTGTCTTTTTGAGATACAATTCACATGCCCCCAAATTCACCCTTTTAAAGTATGTAACTCGGTGGTTTTTAGTGGAATCAGTGTTGTGCAACCATCACCAAAACTGGGTTTTAGAACATTCTTATCCCCCCCGGGAGGATCCCTGTAACTGTTAGCAGTCACTCCTCGGCCCAGCCTGCAGACCACGGGTCTGGTTCTCGCCTCCAGGGAGTTGCCCAATTCAGACATTTCACATGAACAAAGTTATACAGTACTAGTGGCCCGGTGCATGAAGTTCATGCACATTAAAAGGGGAATAATTAGAGGAAATAATTTAATATTGCTATTTGCCCTTTCTCTATAATAGAAGTGTCAGAGATGAAAGAAAATTAGTAAAATGTATATGAAAACCTTCCTCCTGTCAGAGACTGGGGCTCACCACGGGACCCAGAGTCAAGTCCCCTCCTACCTACATGCACCTCAAAATCGCATGAGACCCAGACCCTGCTGGCCCCCCGCATTGGGTTAGATCCAGACCTGGTCAGTCCCACCCTTGTCAAGCCCTGCTGAGCAGAGGGCATAACCTTAGGTCCACTGGCCTGGTGCCAGGATGGGGAGATGCGCCCTAAGATACCCTATCAAGCCCCACTGGGTGAGGAGCATGGCCTGAGGTCCTCTGTCAAGCCCCGCCAGGTGGGGGGGCACAGGCTCAGGTTCCCCAGCCGAGCATCAGGAGGGGGGCACAGCCTTAGGTCCTCCATCAAGCCCCACTGGCAGGGGGGCACAGCCCCAGGTGCCCCATCAAGCCCCACTAGGTGGGGGCACGGCCTGAGTTCCCCCTGACCCAGCACTGGGGTGTGACTGTCGCTTGTTAGAGTCACCATGTGGAGGGACCGCAGGCTCCTTGGGCTTAAAGCCAAGGGCCCTGGTTCCCAGCCCTGCCATCAACTGTGTGGCCTCAGTGACACGGCCTTTACCATCTCCTGTAGATTCCTCCAGGAAAGAAGGACCAAGACGGTGCTTCGAAGGAACACTAGGGGCAAACACACACTGAGCGCTGGGACTGTGGCAGGAACCTTCGTGGGCTCTCCTCTCATCCTCACCGTGACCGCAGGAGGGGCTGTGTCATCACTCCCATTTTACAGAGGAGAAAACCGAGGCACAGAAACTGCAAAAGTCTGCCAAAGGTCACTCTGCTAGCAGTGGTAAAGCCAGAATGTAACCTTAGGCAGGCAGGCTCTGGAGTCCACCCTATTAGCCAAAAAAGATCCAAACCCACGGGCAAAGAAGTGATGGGAACGGGAAGTCCAAATCTTACGCTGTCATTTGTTTTGCAAGCTTTCCCTGGGCACCCCACCTGCCACGTAATGTACTATTGGGGCTACGCTTGAGGTGAGGAGGATGCATCTCCCCCTCACTGTTCCCACGCCCCAATCTTCCTGCCTTGTCTTGCTGCACTGACAAGGGAGGGAGGGCATGGAGCCCTTACCTGACCCCAATCGTGAACATGCTGAGAAGATGCTTCCCTTGCAGCCAGCCAGTGAGAATGATGATGCCTGCAGAAGAGATAAAAACAAAACAAAACAAAATGTGTGTGTACACACACACACACACACACACACACACTCTCTTTCTCTCCAACACCTAAAGGCGTGACCGAATTTTAAGAGTTTGCAGGAGAAGAGACACCAGGCAGTGATTCATAACCTCAAGGACTTGTAACCACTTTTTCCTTTTTAAGAAACCTTTGTATCTACAAAGAAGATTGGTTTTACTTGTTCTGGAAAGGATCCAGCCAGTTCAAGTAAAGAAAGAAACAACCAGATTGTTCTGGGCGGCTGTAGACATCTACAGATTATTCCAACAATCCCCCAGGGCCGTGCAGCTCCAGGACACCCGCTGGGGTGGCTGAGGTGGCTGAGGTGGCAGACGATGCCTCCTCCGTAATGGGCAGATAGGCCAGCTTCCATTTTCTCCTTCATCAATCGTTTGCTCAACATGTACTAAACACCAGGCCCTGTGTTAGGCTCAGGGTACATGGAGACGGTCAGAGGTGGCCCTTGAGGGTGAGAAGTGGCATGAGCCATGCTGGGACCCGTGAGAGTTCACAAGGGTATGGCCATGGGGAAAGGTTCCAGGGCCTATGGGGTGGCTAAGTACACTCACCTGTAAAGTGGGGATATGGACCATGCTTTCCTCAAGCAGCTGTCTCAGGATTTAAGAGACAACACATCTGAAGTGCTTAGCTCAGCTTCTGGCCTACAGCGAACACCCAGTCATTAACTGTTGCTGCAACTATATGGGAAGTGGTGGGAAGGTGAGTGGCATTCCTGTCGACACTGAAGGATTTGCTAAAGATCATCAGCTCTGTTCCACAAGAACAGGGACAGGGGAAGTTATGAGCTGTGTGATGATGGTGGTGGTGGTAGTAATAGTAGTAGTGTGTGTGTGTGTGTGTGTGTGTGTGTGTGTGTGATCACAACTTCTGATGTGTTACATGGTTGTTGTTTTAGTCATACTATAATTAGCTACAGAACTCAGCAGTCAAATGAAATCTTAGCTGGAATCCAAATGAACCCAGAGGCAAAGATTGGAGGGCAGAAGCTGCTAGAAATAGGGGTGGGGCAGTGAGTCTGAATCAGAAACACCCCCTCCCAGGCCTCCCTGCAGAAGGCTGCAGCTTCCTGACAGGGGCTCACACAAGCCTATGTGCACACCCCACAAGTCACGTTCAATAACTTCACATTGGTAGCTTGAAGCTGGCTATGCTGACAGTATTGACACCACAGAAACTGGCAAACGCTCTTCTGCCCTGGAAAGTTGGCAAACATTTACCAGGGCACCACTGCTACCCTGCATCTCCCGCTCTTGGGTCCTTAGCGATCCATGGAACCCAGTTTCAAAGCTCTAGCTCCTCCAGAACAATTCTTGAAATAGTTATTATGAAGTAAAAGGTCTGAGTGGTATTGTAAGCTGGCCACACATTTGCCCATTTAACTAAACTTTAATTTAACTTGAGGAATAGTGGCTTAATGCAAGGCAATGACCTTGTAGGACCCCTGACTTGGAACTTTTTATTTTTTATAAACAATTTCATCTTGGGGAAAGTCCTGTGAATACTGCCTGCTTGACTGCTCAAAGCACATCCAATTGCTATTGGTTCTTGAGGCTCCTGGGGTAGAAAGAGCAGCGCCTAATACAGCACTATGTCCTGCAGTTCACTGCAATCGGCCAGAGCACGTGTCGGAAAACTTTTCTGTAACCAGCCAGAGGGTAAATAGTTTTGGCTTGTGGGCCACATGGTCTCTGTTGCAACTCAGCATGGCCACTGTAGATAGCAGGTGAATGGGTGTGGCTAGGTTCCAATTAAATGTTATTTATAAATACCGAAATCTGAATGGACACTTGAATTTCATATACTTTTCATGTTATTAAATACTAGAGGCCTGCCTGATGCACAAAATTCATGTAAGGGGCTTGGCCCTCACAGCCCTTTGCAGCTCTGGCTTCCTCTGGAAGGTTGTTCGGACAGTTGTTCTGCTGTTCGGTCTAATTAGTATATTAGCTCTTTATTATATAGGATTATCCTTTTGATTTTTTCAGTCACTTAAAAATATAAAAGATATCCCTTTGCTTGTGGGCCATTACAAAACTAGGTGGTGAATCCAGTTTGGCCAGAGAGCTGAAAATTCCTATTCCTGCTTTGGAATGTGAAATGCCTCTGGGTATTCTAATCTGCCCTGATGCTTGGGCAGCATGCAACCCCAAGGATGGCCAGTAAGTGGCACTCACAGCCACCTTCCTTTGTGTCACTCATCCTCCCAGTCCTCTTGGCCACCACAGTCCCACCCGTTCTCTCACAGCACAGAGCCCCACTGGCTGTCATCAGACTTGGCAGATTAAAACCCATTCATCACAGCTCCAGGACAAGAGAGGGCGGAAAGGAGGGAAGAGGGCATAGAGCTACTTAAAAACAGTAAACCGAGTGAGTCAGCAAACTCTGAGCAGCTAATCCAAAGCGTAAATTTGGAAAGAAGACTAGACTAGAATGTTGGGGAGGGGTGGCCAGGGAGGGAAGGAGAGTAAGTCTGTCCCCCAGCATGACAGAAGGAGAGCCCTGACTCCAGGGCACATCCTCTTAACCGCTTTGCTAAGTTCACCACCTCCGACAAGCTGTAAAGGACTGGGAGATACCTTCTGTATTTTGGAACTTATTTTTCCCTGTCCAGAATTCCCAATCCTCTCTCTTGTCACTTGGCAAACTCCTACTCATCCTGCAAGACCTGGTTTAACGTCACCTCTTCCTTAGAGTCTTTCCACACCAGATGAACTGTACTTTCACAGTTCCTATTTGTTATCAGCTATCTCTCCTCTATTTCCCTGGAGCCCTTCAGAGGGAAGAAGCTGTGTTTTCCCTCTCATCTTGGTGGCCCCAGATCCTACCATAGGGTCTAGTGCGTCATAAAACACATAATGAAATCACGCATCTGGGTGACCAGAGGCACAACAACACTGCTGCCGGAAGGGAGGGCTGATCCTCCCAAGAACTTCCCCTGGCTCCAGATTTACGAGTCCTTCCTCTTATCACTGCTTGTTCGATGGGCAGTGGTTTGGGCTTGTTCTTTTATTAGCTCATTAACCCAGCAAATGTTTATTGAGCATCTACTATGGACAAAGCACTGGGTGGCCCTGAAGGCTGGGAACAAAGGACACAGACTCCGAGCCAGAGCTGGAGCCAGCAGGAGGGAGCAGGCGAGGGGGCCAGGGCAGCTGCACAGTGATGTTCGGGTGTAAGACCGGAAGCCAGTCCTCAGCATCACGTGACTGCTGGTTATGGTGTGCTGCCGAAAGCCATGAAGCTTAAGACCAGGCACAGCCTACTTAGTGGCACTGAACTATGGCTGGGCACACGGCTAAACCACAGCTGCCAGCCTCCCTTGCAGATAGGAAGCCTGCATGGCTCCATCTGACCAACTGAAAATGGACATGAGAGATGGCTTCGCTTCCCGGTCCGTGCCTTAAATGTTCTTACACAAGTCTCTGTGTGAGGTTCAGGGAACATGGAGACTGTCAGAGGTGGACCCTTAATAGAATTATGACTAGTCTCCAAGGAACCAGAGGAAGGGAGAGCAAAGATGCAGTGGGGGCCTGGGCCCCTGAGCTGCCATTTGAAGGTGAGCTGTCCAGAGAAGCCACTAGACCAGCAGTCGCCAACCTTTTGGACCTCACGGACCACCAGTGGTCTGCGGATTAGACCAAGAACAGGCCCGTGAACTATAACATGAGCTGGAAATAAACTTTGACCATGTTAAGTCACTACAAGGCAGGGGGGCTGCTTGTTACTGCAGCTGGCCTCCTCTAATTCAGAAGTCTTTTGTCACTGTCAGAGAGTCTCTGACCCCAAACCCCCATCTGTACCCAGATGAGCAGCGAGCTACTGGAGTGACAGCTGGGCTGTTCGGGGCGCTATCCCCAATCCCCGGGACCAAGTGCAAAAGCTTCACTCACCGATTATGAAGAATGAGAAAAGTGTCAGTTGTTTCCCCAGCTTGTCCATGTTTCTTTGCAGAGGAGTTTTAGGTGTCTGCAAGGAGGGGAACAATGGGTTTCTTAGCTGACATCCCAGCAGCATCCCAGAGCTTCTGCCTGGCTCATTGCTATCTTGAACTGAGTGACAATGCCATAGGGGTACACATATATAAAAACTCATTGACCTCTACATGTAATGTCTGTGCACCTGACTGTCTGTAAGTTATATCTTGACAAAAATCCTAATAAATGTCTTAAAATAAAATTTTTAAAAAATTATATTCACACTAGAGGCCCAGTACATGAAAATTTGTGCACTAGAGGGGGGTCCCTCAGCCTAGCCTGCCTCCTCTCACAGTCTGGGAGCCCTCAGGGGCAGGAGGCAACCTGGGGATCAGGGAAGGTGACGCCCCATCACACCTCTGCTGCTACCACTGCCGGCAGCGCAAGCCTCAGCTGGCCCTGGTTACCAGAGCCTTGGGCTGCCCTGGGCAGCTGGGCAGCCACCATCCAAGGCTTACCTGCACCTTGGCCAGCCCTGGGATGCTGGGGGGCTGAGAGAAGATCCAGCTGCACCGTGCACTTGCTGCCACCCCCACCCCCTGCCCGCCCCAGCTGGGCTGAAAGGACTGTGGGACTCCAGAAGAGCTGAGGGGACTGGGCGCTGCCATCTTTGTGGTGGCATGATGGTCAATTTGCATATTCCTTCTTTATTAGATAGGAATGAGGATCATGTGGTTAATCCTAACAGGTGGGAAAGACTGGCATCACTAGCCAAGAAGATCTCAAACCCCAGCTCACAAGAAAACCAAAGCCCCCACTCGCCTTACCTCTTCAGCCCGCATCATCTTAAACACTTCTCCGAACTGAGACTTCTCCCCTGTTCCGATCACCACTCCCTGGGTTCGGGAGAGAGAAGTGTGAGGCCTGAGGCTGGCAGGCTGCTGGTGATAGAAGCCAATGCCCCCAGGGTGCCTCAGGCTCACCTGCCCCTTCCCGTACTGAACCAGGGTCCCCATGAAGACGATGTTTCTCAGGGTGGTGAGGTCCCCCTCGCCTGTCAATGGGGTGTCCGTCTTACTGCATGGCTCAGCTTCTCCCGTGAAACTCGACTCGTCTACCAGGAGGTCTGTGACCTGGGGGAGCAGAGGGAGAGGCCATGGGATCTGCCCTCGCGCCCTGCGCACTGGTTTTCATGGCACACAATGGTGTCTAACACCTTCGTGCCAACTGCCAACGGACCGCGCAGAATTCCTCGAAATCAGGGAACAACAAGCAGAACATGACCCGAGATGCCTCAAGAGTCAGAATGCTTTGAACATGTGGCCCCTCTCAAAATGCAGGGAAGTCTTGTATCTTCTTTTACGTTATTTTAAGTTTTAATATGGCACCTAAAAAGACACATAGGCAATGGCTAATTTACAATATACCTTTCAAAGCACCTGTGCCTTTCACCTAACATTCCACGTGCTTCCCTGCCCCTGCCTCCCCCCCTCGAAAGAGGCTCATGATCGGTGAGGTTTGACATCACTAAGTCAGGTTATTCAGTGACAGCCCAGGGTCCTATCAACACCAGAAACATGGGCCCTGACTCACACATTCTCATTTCCTCTTTCTCTCTCACCCTCTCTCTCTCTCTAGCAAAGCAGGAGGAAGGTGCCTGCAAGCTTCTCTCTTAATCCTCACACCCACCATGAAAGATGCTATTATTTTCCCTATGGAGAAACTGAGGCATCGTGAGTAACATGCTCAAGGTTATACAGCTACTTAGTGGCAGAGCAGAGGTTGAGTCAAGGCTCTGATTCTGAAAACTGCCCTCTCAACCATCTTCCAAACTGACCACAGACCCAGTAGGTATCACTCAAGAGGTGAGTTGGCCATGGCTGGAACTGTTAACAGGCACTTTTAAGGACAATTAGGGACCTGGGATGGCCCGACCCCTCAGGACCCTGTTATCTGAGCGTGTAAGACCCACTTAGAGAGAGGAGCCATCTTCCTGCAAACTCACAAAAGAACCGTTAGTTCAGCATTTCTCAAATAGAAGCTGGGGAATCCTCTATGATTCAAAAAATTTTAAATTCAATCTTTTAAAAATATGCCCAATGCCATGGGATTCCAGTCCCAGAGAAGACTGGGACTACCACTTGCTATGAAATGCCCATCTCCTGCTCCTCCGAAACAGTCTCCCCACGGTGTTGGGAGCCGTGATGTGCTCCACCACACAATCCTCCTTCCCAGCCTCCCTTGCAGCTAGCTCAGTGTCTCCAGAATGAGACAACAAGACGTAAGAAGTCACCATCGTACTGGGCAAGATCTTTGAAGGTGGCGGAGCTTATGGGCTCCCTTTGCCCTCCTCGTACCCCCTGCCTAATGCTGTTATCCTGGAGTTCCAGAAGCCACCTTACAAATCAAGGGGATGCCCACCCCAGGGACATTCCCTGATGTGAGAGGAATAAATCCCTGGCCCTTTGGAGCCAATATACATATTTATCTTCATCTCAAGTCATGTTCTGATTCCTGTCCCCTGATTTCAAGTCAAACACAGCTACCAATTGACCTAGAGTTTGTACTTGTGTTTTTTAATCCCCAGGGCATCAAGGGAAAGTCAAATAATCTCCTGAGGCAGCTCCTAACCCACAGTGAAAGAAAAATGGGAGAACTGAGCTACCCAGCACCACAGGCTGACGGCCCAGCGGCCTGGGCGGCAGAAATTGGCACCACATCCAATGGCACTCAGAGATTTCATTCCCAAACACTGTCTAACGGGAAATGACAATAATTTGGGTAAGTTGTACTTGGTTTGAAAGTCTGGCTTAGTTCACAGTTCTATAGAAGTTTGAAGCACATGGAATTTATACTTCAAACTTATATACTTGTTCACATTTACGTAACCCTGTGATAAAGATAAGTTAACGTGCCTGGGTTTCAGGCTCTATCCCCAGTAGGGGGCATGCAGGAGGCAGTTGGTCGATGTTTCTCTCTCATTGATTTTTAGGGAGAGGGATAGAGATAGAAACATCAATGATGAGGATTGAGGCTGCAAACAGGGCATATTCCTTGACTAGGAATCGGACAGTGACCTCCTGGTTCATGGGTCAACACTCAACCACTGAGCCACACTGAAGAACTTTCTTGAACCTGCTATTTCCTGGCCTTAAGTGGCTTCAAAATATATATAAACTCCCCTGAATCTCAGAGCTTAAGAGCTGATAGATCTATTAACTGTGTTGCAACTCTGTTGGTATGTTGTCCAATGGTATATTGTCCAACGGAGTTGCAACATACCAGAAAGGAAATGTGTAGAGTGTTCACAGGTGGCGGAGCTGATGGGCCTCTTTTGCCCTTCTTACCTTCAAATTAAATTCAGTCTTTTGGATTAAATCCTTATAGTATCAACAACCAGATATAATTTGATTTATATAAGCAGGGCAGAAAGAAATCCAATTAACTTGTAGAGCTGTTATTTGCGGTTTTAAAAATTTGTTTTAAAGAACTACTGCAGAGACCAGTAATGATAAACAATGAAACCAGCAGCTAATTCTCGGAGACTGCTAACCCACACCAGGCATCATGCCAGGTAGGCTGCAGGTCTTAGCTTGTTTCTTCTTCCTGATAACCCTGCGAGGTGGGAATGAACATTATCCCCTCTGATAGATGAGAAAATTAAGGCTCAGAGAGGCCAATCCCTCCCTCAGAGTCACATGCTGCCAGGTGCTGGGTGGGGATTTGAAACCCAGGGCCCCCTGACATCCAACATGTGCCCATCACTCACCGGTGCCAGGCACTATTCTGAGCACTTTGCATCTATGAAGTCACTTGATCCTTAAAAGCGCCTTTTGGGTATTATCACTCCCACACCCCTCATTTTACAGATAAGGAAATGGAAGCTCAGAGAGGTTAAGTAACTTGCTGCAGGTCACACAAATTGTGAATGACAGGCATCAGGTTCACACTCAGCTAACACCCAGCCTCAGTGCACTGACCACTTAGGAGCACTGCCTCTTCCTAGCACCTGTGGTGGAGATGCCCAGGATTAGGACCAACCCTGTAATACCTCTGGAATCCCCAGGTTGGGAGGCAGCGCCCCCTCTTGGTGGGGGAGTGGACAGTGTCAGACTGGCTTCCCAGGCTTTTCAGGGGACAACGGTTTCTCTAATGGGATCCCAGTGCCCCAGACCTGCGTGCTAAATGCCAGCACAGGGAGCAGCGGAGGATGAGGAATCCATTCTGGTGTAGGAAGGGGCACCAGCATGAGAGAATGCCTTCCCCACCCCACCCCCTGCCCCGCTTGGTCCCTGCCCCGCCTGGAGATCTGAAAGTCGGGGCAGAGGCAGAGAAGCCTGCCTGAGTGGCCCTCCGGCCCTGCCTCGACTTCAAAGCCTGGCCGGCAAGTTGTAAAGGCAGGGCCCAGGCGTTGGCTCCTGGCCTCCGCACCTATCTCCATCCCCCGCCCTTGATACCACCTTTCCACAGCATGCTAATGACCCTCCATTCCTGAGAAAATAAATAAGTTGGGCAGATAACCCGTGCTTAATCCTCTATCACTGAACGCTTTGAACATTTATCAGACATTATTGGAAAGAGTCATAAAATAGATTAGTCCCAGCAACAGATTCCTCTGAACTTGATTTCACCTTTGCTCGAGAATGCAGGATTATCTCAGAGCCTCGGGTATTGTTCTGTGAAGCTGTGGCACCCTGGCACCCACAAAGGTTAGGCAAATAGCTTGCCTACACCCCATGTCCCTAAACCGAGCAACTGTAAAAAGCCTGTGCTACTTTTTATGCTTCATTGACCTGGTTCCCTTCTCATTCCTCAGCAGCTGCTATCAGTCTTTCTGACACCTGTGCGGCTGTTTCTAGAAGGAACTCTTGCCTCATTCCTCAACCCCACTCTGGTTCAGTTTGCTGCTGCAGTCTATATAAACTAGAGAGTCACATAACCAACATGTGCTAGGCTTATAGCTAAAATGAGAGTACTTGATTTATGAAATACAATTTGAGGAGCTTTGCCTCTTCCTAAGCTTGAAATTAGCTTGTTTGCTAACTCCCTGACTTGTTTGTTGCATGTGTGTGCATGTGTGTGCATGCGTGCATGTGTGTGCACGGGTGTATGTGAGAGAGAATGTCCGCCTCCGAGTAGCTAAGTGCCTGCATGTCCCACCGACCAGGGCCTGGGACCCTCACCTCAGTGAGACGGATGTCTGCAGGGATCCGGTCTCCGATGGAGAGACGCACGATGTCCCCCGGAACCAGGTCTCGCGCCAGCAGGTGCTGGAGCTTTCCGTCTCTTACGCTGCACGTGAAACAGTGAAAAGCCAGAGCACACATGTTAGCACCCCAGCTTTCTGCACGTGGGTAAACGTGAGCAAAGATGACAGACACGCTCTCCCTTTCCGTCATGGACAGACCTTTGCGGTGCTGTTATTTTTTAAACTCGTGTCCCTGGAAGGTGTTTTGGGAGAGTGTGTGGCTTCTGGGAGACGCTGGTCCTTGTCTGAAGCGCAGAGCTTTCCCTGTCTCCCCGCGGACACGGGGCTGGGCCTCGCGGCCTCCAGCTCCTGCAGCTCCCGGTCAGCAGTGCCAGAGCTTCCTTAATGGAGGCAGCAGCTGTGTCCTCAGAGGGGCACCACCGGGTGTGCAGAGCCCGTCTGGAGAACTCAGGGGTGGCAGAGCCTCGTCAGAGCCGGGAGGAGCATCTTAGGTGTCCGAGCAGCCCAGACCACCCTCCCACAGGGCCAGGACCATTGCTCATGGCCATCCGCCTTTGGACAATGGATGTGCTTCTGTGCACAGGTTGCAACTGCAATCCCACCACACACCGCCCTCCTCCAGTGGCCTCCCAGCTGACTCCTGCCTCCCCTCTGGCCTCAACTCACCCTCACCCAGCAGAGAGCTCCTAGCACCCCAAATCAAACCCTCCAGTGGCTCTCTGACGGCCTTGCAGTCAAACCCAAAAGCCCAGCGAAGGCCCTCTCGACCCAGGCTTGTCTCCTCACACCAGCCAGCCCTTGAACACACCCAGCTCTTTCTAGTCTCAAGGTCATTGGTGACCTTGAATGCTGGAGCAGGCATTCCCATCCTCTTTGAAAACAGAATTCAACCTTGTTCCAGTATCTACCCTTCCCCCCCACAACTGTGTGCTCCAGGGATGGGTCCTGACTGGCTGAGACATCGGAGTGATTCCACCCCTTCGCCACGATTGGCTTAGGCACAGGCATGTTTTGTAACACTGGCCTCTGAGACATAAGTGGACATGCGATGGGGCTCATGCACCTGTAAACACACACACACACACACACACACACACACACACACACACACACCCTCTTCTCCTGTCTTATCCTGCATGCCGGGCTATGATGCCCAGAGCTGTTGCAGCCATCTAGGACCAGGAGGGGAACTAGCCGGAGAACAAAGCCAGCAAGCTGAGGATGGCAGAGTCAAGACATGAAAAGGATCAGGTCCTTGGTGGATCTTCAATTCATTAACCCCACTGCCCACCCCTGCAGGTCCCTTGCCATGAGACAACACAGCTTCCCTGTGGTTTGTGCAGTTGAGTTTTCTGTTCTTTGTAGCTAAGAGCACCTATCCGATATACGCCAGCCGTTCCCTCAGCTCTCCCCATGGCTGGCTCCTTCTCTGTCTCAGGCCTCAACTTAAATGTCAGCTTTCCCTTAAATGTCAGATTGGGGGGAAAGGGACCTGGCCTCTGGCTATTTAAAGTTGCCCCACTCCTCCACCAGCCACCACTGTGTCTCTGGGGGGCTTTTTGTTTGCTTGTTTTGATTTTTGTGGGGCCGTGTGTGTTGAGGGGTCTTATTGGCTCTAATGCACCTAATCATGTTCACTGATTATAACCCCAGCACTATTTCTCCCAGCACACAGTAGGTGCTCAGTACATAGTGAATGGCTGCACCAAGGGTGGAGGTAATGCAGGAAGGGTCTGCATGGCAGGTGTTTCTCCTAATTTTGAAATGGGCCTTGGAGACCCAGAGAGTGAGGCTGCATATCTGCGATGCTCTTTCAACTCTGCCAGCCTGCCTGCCCCCGCTGTTCCCGAGAATAAAATGTCTTTAGAGGCAAAACTTCTGAGGACATCAATAATGTATCTACACACCTAAAAGGCCAAGACTTGATATTTACACTTAATATCACATCAAAGCACATCAATCATTTACACTCCCATTTGCTCACAGGATTATGCCACACATCACACACCTGGATTTCTGACCGCCTTATGCATCCCATCATTAAGCCCAGGCATTTTTACTGTCCCCAATGACCCTTCCAGAATTGATTCATCCTCTCTCGCGCCTCCACATATCCTTTTTGTCTCTGTTTTGTTATTCATTATTCTCTGCTGCTGTCACACACACACACACACACACACTACTGATTCCTTGAGAGATGGAACTTTATTTCACAAGACCCTTCTATCCGCCAGCCCTGTGGCTCAATGGTGCCATATATACGCAAATATATGCCAAGGTCCTTTCCCCAGAATTATCCTTCAGAAAATAGGTACTGTATATGCTGAAGTCCTTCCAAAATACCTCCGGTCATGTAATACCTGCCCCTGCCACATTTTAAATCCTCAGTAACCATATTTGACTGGACAAGCACTGGACAGTACAGATTACAAAACATTCCAGAAAGTTCTACTACACAGCACTGTGCTAAGCAGAAATGAGGTGCTGACAGATATTTTTGTCATTTTCCTGTTTAAATTAATCGTTGGTAAGGGCTGCGCGATCACAAGCAGCAGCGTGGAAATGCCTGGCCAGGAGAGAGGCTGGTGGGCTGCTAACCGAGTCCCTGGAATTCATTCTCACGTCGTCCTCCCCTTCAACCAACGTCCCGATGCCTCCGCTTGATAAAGCCCCGCAACTCAGCCCCTGAGCCCACCCTGTGAGAACTCAATGAAAGCTCTGAACGCTCTCTTTTGGGAAAAGGCACGGTTTGCACAGCGAGTGTCGGGTTTCCTGAGCACCCTCTTCCCAGGGCCATTTCCATCACAATGGCCCCCAGGCCAGGAACCCCGATTAGATGCTATTGACAGATGGGAAGCCCAGAGAAGCCAAATGACATGCCCAAGGATGCAGGTAACCCACCGGCAGGATGCCCAGCCCCGAACCCCAGAACGACGTGGTTTTCCCATGTCACCCTCCGAGAGATACAAATTGTGCCAAACTCACCACCAGCCCACCGGCTCCTCTGATGAACCAAAAAGTCCCAGGGGCCTCTGACTTACCAGTTACATTCGGGAGGTACCAGCTTGGTCAGCTCTTCCAGAGATTTCTCCGACCTGTACTCCTAGCAGAAAGCACATCACACATGCTTCTCAAAGGGGGGGATTCCACAGAGCTCCCGCCATGCCCGGTCACCCCACCCGGGACCTCGGGAAATAAATACACACCTGGATGAAGGCGACAGTGACCACGATCAGCATGGCCTAAGGAGCAAACGGAGGAGCGTTAACACCGGCGGTGCAGCACCTGAGTCCATGGGAGTGAGGGGAGGTCATCGTCTTTCAGAATATATTTCTTTTTTTTATTTTTTGGCAAAATAAGTGTACTGTGCAGAAACTTAGAAAAGAGATAAGCCAAAAAAGAGCAGCAAACACACCTTCCCCCAAGTCCTACCATGAGAGGTTCACGTTGTGGGGACCCCTTTGGATTTTTCTGCATAGTCACACTCATCACACAGGGTCCCATATAGTGTAAACATTCTTTTACAAAGTGCCTCTTCACTCAATAGCATCCTGTAAACACCATTCCACATCAGAAGGTGTGGCTCTAACCCCAGCCTTTTAGACAGAAGCAGCAAATTTCATGGTGTGGAATGAGTCCGTGTTTGTATTTTAGGAGTGCCTGCCAGACAGAGAGAGCCAGAATGGCATCCATCAAAAGGTGATCGGCAGAAGCCAGGCATGAGAGGTCACACAGTGTGTGATTACATTCGTATGAAATATTCAGGACTGGTGACTCCACAGACAGAAAGCAGACTGGTGGTTGCCAGGGGCTGAGGAGGGGAGATTGGGGGCAACTATAATGGACATGGGGTTCCCTTTTAGGACAATGAAAATGTTTTGGAACTAGACAGAGGTGGTGGCCATACAACACTGTGCGTGTTCTACATGCCAATGCATTGTTCATTTTAAAATGGTTGATTTTTTTTTATGTAACTTTTCACCTAAATTAAAAAAAAAATTTAAGGTGCTCAGTGGTTCTCTTTAGGTAACAGATTACAAATAATTACACTTTAAAAAATATATATTTTTATGGACTTCAAAGAGGAAGGGAGAGGGAGAGATAGAAACATCAATGATGAGAGAGAATCGTTGATTGGCTGCCTTTTGCACGCCCCTTACTGGGGATCGAGCCCACAGCCTGGGCATGTGTCCTTGACTGGAATCAAACCCGGGACCCTTCAGTCCTCAGGCCGATGCTCTTTCCACTGAGCCAAACTGGCTATGACTCACGCACAGCCAGGATCGAGCAATCCCAGCCGGGGCATGGGAGAGGAACTCCTTGCAACAGTGTTCCAAGTGGCAAAGAATAGAAGCTACCTGGGCATCCACCAACGGGGCGACGGCCCCATAAACCCTGACACCCCCATGTGGGCAGAGAAGGACATGGATTTGCTTCTCTTTCTTGCTGCTGCATTTTCTTTTTTTCTCAACAGCCAAGCTCTTTTTTTCCTCGCATAGTAAGTGAGCAAACACCCGGTGAGCCCCAGGCCAGCCGGGTCTGGGGCTGGGACTGCCCTGCGCGTGCACTCACCATGGTGATACTGATGGCGTCCTCGTAGTTCTTCGTGAGGATGCTCACCAAGGCAGAGGCCAGCAGCAGCAGGATCAGGGGGTTCTTAAACTGAAAAGTGAAAGCAGGGTGGGTGGGTTCTTCGCAGGAATTCTAACTGTGCACGTGTGACCCGGTTCCTTCCTCAGAGCCCGGCTTCGAAGCCAACAACTACAGTGACGAGGGCTGGGGGAGAAAGGCCACCGCCGGCCAGCGGTCCTCCTCCTGTAATGCCCCCACTGCTTTTTCACTGACACTGGCCTCCGGGGGCCACACAGCACACAGGTGAGAGGCCCAGTAGCAAGCACACACCACGTGCCACCTGTGCCACCCTGGCCGTGGACGATCAGACTCTTCCTGGCTCCTGGGGCCCCTTCCCAGCCCACACGGTCAGGGAGAGGCAGCGAGAGGCTTGTTGGAACCCCATGTTCAGGGGACCTGGTGATTCACTGGACAAACAGCAACAATAAAAACCACCACCATTTACTGGGCACACGCACCTGTTATTACTCCTGCTTGATCAGTGAGCAACCAGAGGCTCTGAGAGAGACTGAATTTCCCAAGATCCATTTAGGTCAGACTGACTCCTTATCCTGCTACGCTCCAACCAGGGCCAACTTATACACGACAGCCTTTACTGAGCAACTCAATATGTGCTAAGCTTCTTCTTACGCAAAACTCAGAGCAGTGCTTATCAGTCCCGTTTTTGAGATGGGGAAAATTGAGACTCAAGGAAGTTCAATAACTTGCTTCAAGTCGCAAGGCTGGAGAGCGGGATGTGAACCCTGATAGCCCGACTCTAATACACCTTCACCTCGTGATTCCAGGGCAGCGTGTGTTGGGTCATAATGGTGAGTCTCCTGAGTTGGGAGAAGTAGGGCTGCCTTGTGACGTGATGAGTTCCCCGTTACTGGAGAGACAGACAGGAGAAGCACAACGTCTGGCACACGGCAGGTGCTCAGCGAGTGTGAAGAGTTAATATGGGAGTGCAGATGGGCTTTCTGTACTCAGTAAGAGGGTGGGGGTGGGGCGGGGCCATCAGGAGCTGCCTTCCAGAATTCCCACAGAGGGACCCAGGGACAGACAAGGCTGAGATGAATAAACATGTTCCCTCTTAGAACGTGAGAGATTTCATTTCTGGAAAGGCCCTGGCTGGAGGCTGGAGGAGAACCCTCGGTATGAGGTTGACAGGGCAGAAGCAGGAAGGAGGATGGCTGGGAACTACGGCTGGGCGGGGGTGTGGGGGAGGGGTGAGGAGGGTCCCTAGTGGAAGGGGCAGAACTGAGGAGGCCTGACTGTAGGAGGAAAATGTCCCCGCAGCCAGTGTGTCCGCCTCCTTCCCTGAACTCCAACTTCCAGGAACCTCCACTACCTCCTTCCAGCACTGGGGTTCCAGGAAGCTTCTGGGCAGCCAGAGCCACCTGTGCACAGGAGACCTTTTTGCTGCCAACATGCATCAGTGAATGGCACCCCAGGGCACTGGGAACCAACCAATGAGCAGGGTGGGGACCAGAGGAGCGTGTGAGGATGCTGCAAGGAGTGCTGTGCTTGGTCCCCAAACCAACCAATCACGAAACCTTTAAATGCTGAGCCAATAGAACACGGCTGAAGCCTGGATGGGGGTGGGGAGGGAATTAGGGTTAGAAGAGGCAGGTGTCAGGGATGGGAAAAGGGATACAAAAGGCCAGAGAGAAGAAACCAAGGCCACCTGAATGCGTTCAGGTATCTGGGAAAATCTGCCTGCTTCTGAGCTGGTACTGGGTGGGTGATGGGGATTTTAACTTCTAAATGAAAAGACAAAACAGAAACGAACTTTCCTCCATCTTGTCCTATAGGGCTGGGCCCCCTGCCTAAACCCCCTCCCTTTTCTGGGAGTGACCACAGGTGTGCCAGCCATGTCCTAGCTTCCCTGACCACCGCCTGAATGGACCAATGAAGCTCCAGGAACACAGCGAGGGTCCTAATAAGGCTAGGCCACAGAAAAACCCTGACCCAAGTGACCAATCTCTGTAACCCACGTTGCTTCCCTAAGCCCGCCCAAATGACCAACCCCATATAACCCACTGTTCTTCCGGGGCTCGTTCTCTCGTCTCGCTGCTGCGCCAGAAAGAGGCTGGGAGCCAAACCCCGGTTTGAATAAAGACTCTTTGCTTTTGCATCGGAAAAGGCTCCCTGGTGGTTGATTATTGGGAACCCCGAACTCTGGGCATAACACTAAACTGGAACTTGCAGCCATGTCCATTCCCAATTTTTCTTCCCTCTTCCCAGTGGTTTCCAGGCCTGTGATTTGTGCACCCTCCATTCAGCACCCTGCCTGCACCAAGGGCAGCGGTTAAGGGGGTAAGGGCCCTGCAGCGAGGTGCCTGGCTCACTGCCCAGCATGGCACGTACTGCTGTGTGACTTCGGGCTCCAGTTGCACACAGTAGGGCACCAAGTAAGATCTGAATTTCAAATAAACAAAAAACTTGCACCATTTGGGATCTACTTATACTAAAATATTGGGGTTTTTTTTGTTCATCTGTCTAAAATTCAAATATAACAGAACATCCTGTGTCTCTATTTGCTAAATCTGGCACCCTTGTACAGCTGGAGATATTTCCATTTCTTTATATTCGCCCTCCTCATCTCAAAATGGAGGTTAGGAGGAAGATAAAGTTAATGTTGACTCACTCACTCCACTAGCATGGAGCCTAGCAGGTGGGAAACCCTCTGTGAATGTAGAACGGCTGTTCTTTATCACCTGCCTGGGGAGGCAGTGAAGTCTTGTGTCTGTCCCTCCTGCTGGCTGAGAGCAGCCTGAGTGTAGGAGCCTTTTTATTTTTGTCATACAGGTGCCCCACGCCCTGGGACTGGTCCAAGGACACCCTCAGTGAATATTTAAAGAAAGACTGCCCAGCTGGTGTGCCTCAGTGGTTAAGCACCGACCTATGAACCAGCAATTGCCAGGTTGCAGGTTCAATTCCCAGTGGGGGCATGCAGGAGGTAGCTGATAGATGTCTCCCCCATCCATGCTTCTTTCTCTCATCCCTCTCCCTTCCTCTGTCTCTCAAATCAATTAAAAAAACAGTTTAAAATATTTTTTTTTTAAAAGAAAGACTACCCACCCTACCCATTAGACATGCAGGGAATGATGCCTACGGTCCTACCTGATCAAGATATTTCTTCCACACGGGCTCAGTGTTGTCAGCCACAAACTCATTCCAGCCGTGGACCAGCCTGCGCTGTGTCACCGAGAACTCGGACAGCCCGTTCTGTAGGTCCACCTGCAGGGAGATGGTCAAGCCCACGCTCACTGGTGGGCCAGTAAATGCCGAGGAGCCCAAGCCACAGAGTCCCCACTCTGCACCCAGCCACTTGCACCATCAAAGACCGCAAGCACTCAGGGCAGAGGGAGAAGGAAACCCACAGCCCCAATTCTTTTTCAATTAGACTGCACCCCTGCCCTACAATTACAGCACAAAACAACAACCCGGGGCTTAAGTTTGTCACAGTCCTTGGGAATGTAAAATGGTGCAGCCACTGTAAAAAAACAAAACGATCCAGCAATTTCACTTCTGGGTGTGGATATACCAAAAGAGTTGGAAGAGGATCCTGAAGAGGTATTTGTGACGTGTGTTCATAGCAGCGTTATTCTCAACAGCCAAAAGTGGAGATTGTCCAGTGGGTGCAGAGCGTTGCAAGATGAATGAGCTCTGGAGATTGGTAGCACAGCAATGTGAATGTACTCATCTCCACTGAGCTGTACACTTGCAAATTCTTAAGATGGGAAGGTTTATGTTATGCATTCACCACAGTTAAACATAAAGTAAAATAACAAAAAAAGGCCTGTCCCTAGACACAATGCTAGCTAAAATTATTATACCATGCACGTACTGTGCCAGGCACAGCTTCAAGCTCTTTACACAACCTAGCGTTAAAATAGTTCATTTGTGTTGGTAATTGTGGAAGGAACTGCACTGATCTGGCTGCAGCAAAGGTGCCATTGTTTTTAAAGTTGACAAGACCACTCTCCCAGGTGGTAGAGGTGACAGGGAACGCTGAATTGATTTCTAGATTCCTTTCAGTAAAGAAAATCAAGCTCATTTTCTAGGGGGTGTAAAAAGTCCAGGCAAGGAAAAAATATTTCCCTTCCTCTCTCCAAATACTAACAAGCAGGACTTGAATGTAAACAGACTTTCGAATTCCTCTCCAGGAAAGCCTGGCACCAAACACGGACATCCAACTTCCCTGAAATGGTGGCAGTTATTAGGAATTTTTTTTTTTTTTTTACCAAGTGTGGTGGGTTATGAGTGCACTCACAAACACAACATTATGTTTGCTCAGTTTTCTAGGTAAAGAAAATTTAACACATGGAGCAAGCCACGTCCTTCAGCTTCAGAGAAGAGTTTTATAGAGCGGGTTTTCTTTTTCATGTCTTTCTTTTAGTTTTGCATTGGCCAGGAATTCAAATTCACTTGAGAAATGTAAGAATTTGGTTTCTGGAATTGGCAATATCATAGATGGTAAAAGATGAAGGGTGTGAAGAGCAGGTGGTTGAAAATTGAGCTCTGGCCCTCACCGATTTGGCTCAGCAGATAGAGAGCATCGGCCCGTGGACTGAAGGGTCCCGGGTTTGATTCCAGTCAAGGGCATATGCTCAGTTGGTTGGAGCATCATCCCATGCACCACAGGGTTTTGGGTTCAGTTCCTAGGAGGGACCTGCAGGAGGCAGCCAATCAATGATTCTCTCTCATCATTGATGTTTCTCTCTTTCTCCCTCTCCCTTCCTCTCTGAAATCAATAAATATTTTTTTAAAGTATTTAAATTTTGATGTCAAAACACCTGGATTCACCACTGGCTGCACTACTGTAAAGAGCTGTGTGGGTTACAACTTCTCTATGCCTGATCCAGAGAAACGAGTAATTGAGCACCTGGGAGAGAGGGGTGCCCGTCCTCTGGTAAGGGCTTCACGGGAAATCAGAACAGTTCAACTTGGAGGGAGAGAGGGAGATGGAGGGAGGGAAAGAGAAACACAGGTGTAAGAGAAACATCGATGGGTTTCTCCCACATGTGCACTAACTGGGAATCGAACCAGAAAGCCAGTAGGTGCCCTGACCAGGAATTGAACCCCAAACCCTGTGGTGCATGGATGACGCTCCAACCAGCTGAGCCACCCGGTCAGGCCAACAGCATTTTTTAAACAATGATAACAGAAGTGTCAGCACAGAATTCTAAAGCAGCTTCCGGGACACTGTGCTCCTTTCTGCTTCATCTAAAACCTTTCCCACAATTGGCATCAAGTGCAAACCCAATGCTTACGGAAAACGCTTCGGCCAAATCCTCTCTGTGGCATTTGCTCGCCTCCTTGGGTGGCAGGGCTACCACTGTCTTCTCTTTCTCGATGGCTTTCAACTCACATTGTTCATCAAACTGCGAAAAAAGCAGGTTGCTATTGAGGTTTTGTTTGTTTTTGTTAATCCTCACCCGAGGATATTTTTCCATTGCTGTTTAGAGAGAGTGGAAGACAGAGGGAAAGACAGGGAGAAACATCGATGTGAGAGAAACACACCAATTGGTTGCCTCCTGTATGAGCTCTGATCATGGCCCGGGCCAGGGAGGAGTCTACACCTGAGGTACACAGGCCGACGCTCTATCTACTGAGCCAAACCGGCTAGGGCCTGATGCGTCTTTATGAAGTAGACATACACATAGAGAGTGGGCGTATCCTAACTGCACAGATCAAAGTCTCACAGACTGATTCAGATAACCAGCCTCCAAATCACGAAACGGACAAGCCAGCCCAGGAGCTCCTGCAGGCGACCTGCCCTCCTCCTCTTCCCGGGAGGAGAATGGCGTCATGGTCCCGCCACCACAGATTAGTTTTACTGGGGTTTGAACTTGATATCAATGGTTACATGTAACACACACTCTTCCCCGTCTGTTTTCCCTCTATTCAGTGTTGGTAGTAACAGACACAAAGGATGTTGCATGCAGCGATGGTTTGCTAATTCTCATGGTTGTATAATATTCTACTGAGTAAGTATAGCAGCCTCCCCTCCCCACCCATGGTTTCAGTTAGCCACAGTCAACTGTGGTCCGAAAATATTAAACAGGGAAGTCCAGAAATGAAAAATTTACACGTTTCAAATTGCTCTCTGTTCTGAGGAGTGTGATGAAATCTTGCCCCACCTACTCCATCCTGTCCGAGATGTGAATCATCCCTTTGTCTGTGTGTCCACGCTGTACACGCTCCTCGCTCGGCAGTCAGTTACCGCTATCTTGGTTATCTGACTGGCTGTCACTATATGGCAGTGCTCTGTTCAAGTAACCTTTATTTCATTGGGAATGGCCCCAGTGCTCAAGAGCAGTGAGGCTGGCAATTAAGATATGCAAAATAAATAAATAAATAAAAAGTCATGCCCAGCCAGCGTGGCTCAGCAGTTGAATGTCAAACCTATGAGCCAGGAGGCCACGGTTCAATTCGTGGTCGGGACATATGCCCAGGTGGTGGGCTTGATCCCCAGTGTGGGGTGTGCAGGAGGCAGCCGATCAATGATTGTCTCTCATCATTGATGTTTCTATCTCTCCATCTCCCTTCCTCTCTGAAGTCAGTAAAAATATATGTTTTAAAAAGAGTCATAGCCCTGACTGTTTTGGCTCAGTGGATAGAGCGTCGGCCTGTGGATTGAAGGGTCCCAGGTTCGATTCCGGTCAAGGGCATGTACCTTGGTTGCGGGCACATCCCCAGTGGGAGGTGTGCAAGAGGCAACTGATCGATGTTTCTCTCCCATTGATGTTTCTAACTCTCTATCCCTCTTCCTTCCTTTCTGTAATAAATCAATAAAATATGTATTTTTAAAATAAGAGTCATAAAGTGCTCTCTTAAGAGAAAGGGTATCTATGTACAGAACAAAACCCTATAGTATATTTAGGGGTCAGTACTATCTGAGGTTTCAGGCATCCCTGGGGGTCGTGGAACATATGCCCAGCAGATAAGGGGACCACATACATCACGAGGCACTTATCCGTCCTGCTGCTGTTGGACATTGGGCTGTTTCCAGCTGTTGGCTAACACGGACACATCTGTTTTTAAAGCAGCCTTATTGAATAGAATCGAGACTCCCAAGGGGCCACGGTTTGCATATTGAGAGCCCTGAACCTCGGACTTTGGGGATTCTCAATCCAGCCTGCAGCATATTACAGAGAGTATCCCTGATGGAGAAAGGGGGGCTCGCAGCCTTTGGAATAGCCCAAGAAAGGGGGAGCCCAGCTGAGTCTGGGTGTCTCCCGGGCCTGAGGAGCAGCATAGGAAGCACCAGGAGGGTTTGGAAGGACAGGACACAGGAAAACCTCAGAATCCAGATGACATGGGGTGTCTGCAGAGTTTTTCTGAGAATCCTAGGCCCAGACATGATAACCATCTCTTCCTTTTCCGCCAGGTGGTCGGGCCCCGGAAGGAGAAAGGGGAGGAAGCGCTGGCTAACCTCTTCCCTCTTCCTGCAGCTGGAACAGAGGAGCAAATTCCTCCTTTCCTTCTGGCCAGCCCCCCTCCCACCCCCTCCGTCCCCCTCCCACACCCAGCACATCCCGCATGCCTGACTTGCTTAGAAATGTTCTACCAACCACATGGACCCCTGGGGGTGCTGCCCGCTCAGGCTGGGGCCAGGAAGCACGCAGCGATGGCACAGGCCATTGGGCAGGCTCCTCGCCATAGTGAGCTTTCCTTAGGCCACCGTCACGGTCGCTGTACGAGAATAAGGACATTGTGCCACCACATGACACAGAGTGCTGCTTCTGTCCTCAAGAGCCGGTTCCACGTGCCAGGGAAAGGGCTCGGTTCTCGCTCACACCACAGACAGAGGCGTGCTGGGGTTTCAGGACCTGCTCCCCCCGCTGGGCTCGGTCCTGCCATTTCTTTCTGGCACGACCATACCCGATTCACTTCTGGTACAGCATCCCCGAGTGACCCTGGGGGATGGAAAGCCAGGCCTCTCTCTCCCTCCCCCACCTCTCTGCCCTTCTCTCTCTTACCCCCCACCCCCATACTTGAAGCCCGTGGGGAGATTCCCGTGGCTCTGAGGAGGAAAACCCGGACGCCTTCAGTGGCTTCAGCACACCCCACACGCCCACGCCCTGCTCGCCCCCAGAGGCCTGGTCCGTTCGGACAGCAGCGCCCCAGCAAGCAGCCTGCTCCCGGGGCCCATGAGACACACGCTGTCCCTGAGGAGCCCTGTGTGCCCCAGGAGTGGGCTTTCCCAGAGCCCATGCACCTTCTGTGGCCGCCACACCAGACTCCAAAGCAGGGTCCTCAGCCAGGAGCCCCCAGGAGACTTGGGCAACATCTGGAGGCACGTTTGGTTGTCATAACTGGGGGGCGAGGGTGCTGCTGGGTAGAGGCACACATGCTTCCAACACCCTCCAATGCACAGGACAACCCCCGTAAATAAAAAAGATCTGGAACAAAAGGTCAGTAGTACTGAGGGTGAGAAACTCTGCTTTGAGATAGAGGATCATTCTGTCTTGACATCTTCCCAGATAGTCAACCTGCTCTACCCTCAGCACCCTGACTTCTCCGTGATGCCACCTACGCAATCACCAGCGAGTCGTTGGCATTAAACACCTTTCTCCGCTCACAGAGCAGCCACTTTGAAGGCGGGACCAATGTCTGGTATCCCAGGCTGCTCCCTAAGCATTTATCAATCAGAGCTCAGGACACTGCATGCAGTGAGTTCTCCCGGCTGTGTGGAATGAATACATGCTCCCAGCCACAAGCCTCGGTTTACTCAGCTGTCATGTCCTCATCTGCAAAATGGGGTCGGAGATGTCTTCCTGGTCATGCTTTTGCAGAACCAAGCCAGTGCATGCGTACCAATGGCTTAATGCAGCCCAGACTCACTGTGCGCTCCCAGTACCTGCTGTGGGGACCAGGCTCCAGCACTTGGCTGGAATCACGGTGGTGGGGCATTGCTTGGTGGCTCCGCTATGTTAGGAAACTCAAGGACAGAGGGCAACAAAAGGAGCACAGAGGTTGGAATGGCTCAGACCAGGTTTCAATCCTGCTCTGTCCCCGATCAGCCCTGTAGGGATGAAACAAATTCATAAAGACAGGAAGGAAAGTGGTGGCTGCCAGGGCTGGGGAGGGGAAGGGCAGTAACATTTAATGGGGACAGAGTTTCAGTTAGGGACAAGGAAAACGTTCTGGATGCCAATAGTGGTGATGGCTGTGCACCAATGTGAATGTATTTAATGCTGCTGAGCTGTACATTTAAAAATGGTCACTCCCAGCAGGCATGGCTCGGTGGTTGAGTGTTGACCTATGAACCAGGAGGTCAGGGTTCAGTTCCCTAGTTGGGGCACATACCTGGGTTGTGGGCTCAATCCCCAGTGTAGAGCGTGCAGGAGGAGACTAATCAATGATGCTTTTTTATCATTGATATTCTATTTCTCTCTCAAATCAATAAATATATATATTTTTTAAATGGTTAAGATAGTAAATGTTATCTGTATTTTACAATAAAAAATATCCAAAAAAACAACAACAAAAAACAACTCCCTGCCTTTGTGGGTCAAGGTGAGCAGGAGTCACCCTAGCCGGTGCTGCTCAATGATTGGAGCATTGGCCTGCAAACCAAGGGGCTCAGGTTTGATTTCTGGTCAAGGGCAGGTACCCGGGGTGCAGGTTTGATCCCCCGTCCCAAGGAGTGCGTGGGGGAGGCAACCAACTCTGGAATCAAAGTTTCTCTCTTTCTCTCTTTTCCCTCCCTCCCTCCCTTCCCCCAACTCTCCCTCTCCAACCCTCCCTTCCATTCCCTCTAAAAATCAATGGGAAATTGTCCTTGGGTGAGGATTAGCACAAAGGCTAGCAGGAGTGCCCACCCTTTCTCAGGAATTGGTGGCAGGGCTGCCCAAGCTCTGGGAACCAGGCCAGGGGCTGAAAGAGGCCTGTGGGGCTAAGGGGGGAGGGGCAGGGGCAGGGGCAAGCAGCCTGGAGGGGAGGTCTGGCTGAGGACATGCCTACCCCTCGGGCAGAGTCTGAGGCCAGGTGGGAGGGCAGCTGGCCTCCAAGGTAAAAGCCATCCACACACGCCCAGGTCTGTGCCCGGGAACGGAAAACAGGACTCACATACATGCACGCTCACGGGCGATCACGGCACACCACCCACAACAGCGAGTGCCCAACAACCAGCGTGGACGGACACAATGGCTCCAGCCACTCTCGGAACATTACTCAGCCGCACGAAGGCACGGGGCCGGCACATGTTATGCTGTGGGTTGAATTGTTTCCCCTAAAAAAACACACACATATCTTGAAGTCCTGACCCCGAGCAGGGGCAGGGTGGGGGATGGTGGTGGAGGGAGTGACTGCTAAGGGGTGAGGTTTCCTTTAGGGGTGACACAAATGTTCTGGAACCCTCTATCGGGGTCCCACTAGAAGTAGTGGTCACACAGTGTTGTGACTATCCTAAATGCCACTGAATTGTTCACTTTAAAATGGTTCATTTTATATGATGTAAATGTCACCTCAATAAAATAAAGAAAGATGAAGCCATTATAGGCCACAGATAGGAACTCCCTCCACAGTCCTGAACCACCTGGAGACTCCGCCCTGCCCTGCCACCTCCTCGGCCTCTCATCTCCTCTGTCCCCGCTCCCTCCCCAGAAGCGTTCCAATACTCTTTCAGGTTTTCCTCCTGCCGGGCTCACAGTGGAGATGTCCACACTTCCTTCTCTCATTTGCCACAATCAGGCTCGGTAGCAAGTCATCTACACTCGCTGGCTCCAATTTTTCACCTCCCACCCACTTCTCAATCCACTTGGGGGGAATCTCCCAGGTCCCACCCGTGGTCCGAGGCTGCTAGGATGTGGCCCGAGACCGGAAACATCACCCGGGAAGGCTCACTGGCCTCATTCTCAGAGCACAGAGCCCGCCTGGGGTGACTTCTGCACAGGGCGCTCACGGAGGCCTTCCCGCTCCCTTAAGGACACACACACTTTGTAGGCGTCTGTCTGGCTTGAGTCCAGACATGTTCCATTGGTAACGAGAGTGGCCTGTCCTGAAGGAGGTCAGGTGCCCTCTGGGGCACCCAATTCTCGCTTCCTGTCAAACCTGACTCAGGGGGAGCCACCCCTCCATTCTCCTTTGTGTCTCCTTTTTTTAAAAGTTCTTTTTTATTAAGGTGAGATCCACAGAACATAAAATTAACCATTTTAAAGCGTTCAGTGACATTTAGCACATCCCCAGTATTGTCCAATCACCACCTGTATCTAGTTCTGAGACATTTCCATCACCCCAAGAGGGGACCCCATCCCATTATCAGTCACTCCCCATTCTCTCCCCCCTCCCCACACCCCTTCCCTAGCCTCGGGCAACCACCAATCTGCTGTCTATCTCTATGGACTGACGTACTCTGCATATTTCGTATAAATGGAATCACACAGTGTAACCTATTGTGCCAGCTTTGTGACCCCCAAAGTATTGTTTGTCCACAGCAAACAGATCCATGCTGGCATCCCAGGGCAGGTGATGGTGTGTGGGGCCATCCTGAGCCCCTGGAACGAGGATGTCGAGTGTTTTCCCAAGCAAAGACAGCTCAGCATCAATATTTAACCTAGTGGCGGCTTCCGGAGGGAACCGCACAGGGCAAACATGGCATTGCTGAGAGATGAGCTGGCTGAGGGAGCGAGCACGTGGCACCTGGGGGTGGACCAGCCTCTGAGCCAGAACCGGACTCTCTCTGCCCTTCCTTCGGGCTCCGAGTCAGTTCATTCCAAGCACCGACTGGCGTAGACCCCAAGGATTGCTTCCCTGTCCGATGACTGATGCGGAAGGTTGTCCGGAAGGATATCCGGTCCAATTAGCATCTTGCGCTCTTATTATTATCGACAGATTTGCATGTGATTGGGCACTTAGCCTAGTTTGGCCTATCATACATGACACTGCTACAAACAGTCTTTGAGCAGATAGAAGCCCGCATTTCTCCTGGGCACATCTCCAGAAGTGGACCTGCTGAGCCACAGGTGTACACGCCTTTGGTTATAGTAGACACTGCCCATCAGTTTTCCCAGGAGTGGTAGCAGTAGCCACAGGGTGGGAAGAAAAAGATGTACAATACTGTGACACATTAGCCTAGGTAACAGAATGCGTATTTGCTTGTTTATAAGGCACACCTCGTACCAGGCTGGGAGGCAGAGGCAGTAGGAGGCTCCGAAGGACACCCTCTTGTACCTTTTTAAATCCTGCACCACAGTGAGAACTGAGGATTCAAAGAGGGAAAACCCATCCTGACCAAGTGTGGAGGCAGAACCCGTGAGGAAGAAGCATCCCAGCAAAGGGATGCTCAGAAAATGGAAGGCAGAGCAGATGAGCAGATGTTAACTCAGGCCGGAGGGGGAGAAGAGCCTGGGCAGGGCGCAGTGTGGACAAAGCTGTGCACAGAGGAGCCATGAGGAGGCCGGCTCTCCGTGGAGCACAGGAAACAGGAGGCCGGATCCTCAGGCAAGAGCATCACAAATGAACTCCAGAGGACCTGCCCAACCCTGTCAATGGTAGGGGGGACCCCTAAATGTAGAACACCAGGGGGAGGGAGCATCACTAGGCCGCATCTCACTAATCTCGGCTTTAATTCTAGTTCCCCGGGCTACCAGCTGGGTGACCCTCAGCAAGTCCCCTAACTTCTCTGAGCCTCAGTTTCCTCCTCTGTCAGATGGGAATAAGATGATCCGTATGGAGGATGGCTGATGCACGGCTCCATCAACTCCAGTCTCGGGTCAAGATGGGTTCTGAGGTGTTTCCCAGATATTGAAATTATATCTAGGTAGCGTGCGTGCATGTGTGTGTGTGTGTGTGTGTTTGTGTGTGTGTGTGTGTGACGGTGGTGTGGCCCCAGCAGCAAAGAGCTACAGTAGGATGAAAGGTGACATGCAGAGCACATATCTTGTTTACAGGCAGTCAGTGCAGTCAAGGCCCAAGTGAGGAGATGGCCAAGCCAGGTGGTGGTCAGTGCGACCCGGAGCTGACAATTGGCTGGCAAGGTGTGGGTACTGCTTACAGACAGGGAGGCTGTGCCATAAGTAAACACACGGAGGGTACTGGGAGCTGCCCTTCTCACTGTTGGTGAAGGGAGTCACACCTACAGAGAGCTGGCACCAACCCTGCAGAATGTGACTGCCATCTATGGTTACACACACACACACACACACACACACACACACACCCTCCTCTCAGAGGGCCCAGGAGCTATGACACCCACTAGCATGCGCACACCTCGCCCCAGATCTGGCTCTCCATGCCAACTCTCCCAGTAAAAAGAGCCGAGAATCCTGGGAGAATTGGTTGATCCAGGCCTGGGGCAGGGAAGGTACCAAACGAGGCTGGAATTTCTTAATGTGCCAGAAAGTAGGAATGTGTTCATGAATGATGGAAAAAATGTCCAAGATTCACTGAAACCGGTTTGGCTCAGTGAATAGAGCATCAGCCTGCAGACTGAAGGGTCCTGGGTTCTATTCCAGTCAAGGACATGTACCTTGATTGCGGGCACATCCCCAGTAGAGGGTATGCAGGAGGCAGCTGATCGATGTTTCTCTCTCATTGATGTTTCTAACTCTCTATTCCTCTCTCTTCCTCTTTGTAAAAAAATCAATAAAATATTTTTTTAAAATGTCCAAGATTCAAGATGCCACCAAGGAGGGGCTCCTGTTGGCCAAATCTGGGACAATCAGAGCATCAAAACGAGAGATGCTAACAAAACTTTACACCCTTAATAAAATAGGAATCCATGACTTGACAATGACACATGAGTGAGTAAATAAGTGACCCAATACATAGAAGAAAGGGGGAGCTCTTCCTCAGACCAGAATGCCAGGTAAGCAGGGGGAAGGAGGAATGACAGAATCAGAAAACCGCCATCTCTCGGATGCTGTAAGAGTAATTGATTCGGGCAGAGATCATCAACGGATGCTAGCACTAAAGAGTGACAATGGTCTGAGAAACAGCCTGCAGACAGCCTCCCCACGTCTCTCCATAAAACGCTTATTAACGGCAGTGGGGAAAACAGCAACGCATAGAGAGAGACGAGGCCAGGAGAGAGAAAACTCCAGCACAGAATCCAGGCAGCCCTGGGTTCCAGCCCTGGACAGGTCACTGCACCCTCGAGGCCTCAGGTGTCTGCGGGGACGTTTGTAAGGATTCCAAATAACATGGTGCCTCCACCGATGTCCACTGGGACATTGTTCTGATCGTTAAAACAGGACACCATCTGAATGCCCATCCCCAGAGGTGGCTAAATAAAAACGCCTACACAGCAAGAACCCTCTCCTGGACTGTTTATGCTGCAGAAATGGGGAGGGTGCAGGTGCACAGAATTACCCTATGTATATTTTTAAAAATATAGGTTTTTAAACACATAGGTTTGCTCCATGGTTAGAGTGTCGGCCTGGTCAAGGGCATGTTCTTCGGTTGCAAGTGTGATCCCAGATCCCATTTGAAGTACATGCAGAAAGCAACCAGTTGATGTGTCTCTCTCACATCAATGTTTCCTTCTCTCTCTCTCTCTCTCTCTCTCTCTCTCTCTCTCTCTCTCTCTCCCTTCCTTCTTCCCTCCCTCCCTCCCTCTCTCCCTCCTTTCCTCCCTTCCTTCTTTCTCTGTCTAAAGATCAATGATGGAATATCCTTGGGTGAAAATTAAAAGAGGAAAGGGGAGGGGAGGAATCTGATTGCAATCTATGGTTACACACACACACACACACACACACACACACACACCCTCCTCGGAGAGGAGAGGAGAGGAATCTGATTGTAATCTATGGTTTCTCTCTCTCTCTCACACACACACACACACACACACACACACACACACACCCTCCTCAGATAGAGGAGGGGAGGGGAGGGGAAAGGAGGGGAGAGGGGAGGGGGGAGGGGAGAGGAGGAAAAGGAGGAGGGGAGAGAAAAGGACAGGAGAGGAGAGGACATGAGAGGAGAAGCATGAGTTGGGTGTGAATAATAAATGCCGTGGTCAGGTGCTGCCCTAAAAACTTCCCGCGACCATTCCACTCGACAACAGATCTCTGCGGTGGGTGCAGTCATGGCCTCACATCCAGAAGGAAACCCAGGGCATGGCAGGCTGAGGAATGTGCTCCAGGTCTCACTGCTGGCAAGTGGCAGAACCAGAATGCGCGTGCAGGGAGCCTGGATCACAGGCTCCAGTCTGCTAACCACAGCCTTTCAGGAACTGCCAGGAAAGGGGCAGCCGCCCACGCAAACGGCCACCTGATTTCCGCACAACCTCAGCTCACACCGGGGAGAAGAGTGGGAGCAAAGGGGGGCAGTTGGTGAAGGAGAGTTCCACACTGTGCAAGTTTTTCTGTGGTTTGTGAAAATAACCGTGACACGTTGAGAAAAGAAAAAGAGGAGGGAAAATATATATAGTCCCTGGTTCATAAAAAAAAAAAAATGGTAGACTAAAAAAACCCCACAACTAATAGGAGCATAATTCAATGAAGGCAAAACTGTCACTCAAATGTCAATGTGCTGGTATTTTGGGGGGAGGGGGAGACAGTCACAATTGCACTGGGACATTCACCATGACAGGCTGAAGGGATGAGAGTTTCTCCGTGGCTCGGAGAGAAAACGAATGGAGTCCTCGTGCAGCAGGTGCTCCAGGCATCGGGAGTTAACCCCGAAGAGTGGAACCATTGAGAAGTGCCGTCACATTGCCAGCGGGGCTTTGTGTGAATCCAGTCTTTGTACACAGCGGCCTGCCTGCCACAGTGGCTGAGCAGCAAGTATGGTAATCAAGCCCAAGTGAAGAAATATTCTTTCCACAACGGCCGCCGCTCACCTCCTCTTGGGGCGACCCAACCAGTTCTACAGTTACCACTGACAGCCTTCCGGTGGGCGTCCACGTGCTGGTCCCAAACGACACCAGCAAACACGTTTGTGAGACACTTAAATGCCATTCTGTACCACATTCTCAGCCTGAGCATTATTGAAATCAAATTTAAAGGAGTCTAAATAAATAGAACTCAAGACTAATAAAAACACTATCAAAACTAAACAACTCTGGAATACACCATGCACGTGATTTTTAGGTGAATGGTCTCATTTAAAAATCAATTTCTTCCTTCCACTTGTGGACGGCAGCTTCTAAGACAGCCCCCAATCATCCCAGCCTCCCCGTATTCACACCCCAGTAATCCTAGAGTAGCCTAGACCATTCATCCTTGGGGAAGCACCATTCATCCTCGGGGAAGCATTCTCGAGGCAGCCCTGGGGAGAGGACCATCACGCCAGGCTCAGAGACCTGCAAACAGCCACAGGAGTGAGCCTGGGAGCCGATCCTCTTCCTGCCATTAATGAGTCTGCTGGAACCCAGCCTCTCCTCCCCTCCCTTCCCCTCCTCTCCCCCCCCTCAGCAGAGTCCCAGGAGGATAAATCCGCTCACCGACCAGAAGGCAGTGCAGGCGGAGCCACACAGACTCAGATAAGAGGTAGGAGTCCTGAGGGTCCAAGACAACTTTCACAGTCATCCTGGACGCAGGTATTTCTGGCCCAACATTCTCCTTACCCGACCACCAGGTCAGCAGAGAGAAGCTTTTTCCCCAGTAATTAAGGGGGTTTCTCTTACATCTTTCTTATAATAGAAATACAGCCAGAGTGAGGTGTCCTAGGAGCCATGAGGACTGTGCTTAGTTCCTGCCTCTGATACGTCTAACACTGGCTTCACACTGGGTCCCATCTCAACCACTTGTCCCCCACCCAGTCACTCTGTTCTTTATTCTCCATCACACCTGCGACCTCTTGGTTTCTCTGTTGGCTGGCAGCCTCCCCTGTGAATTCTGTTTTGTACAGAAGTATCATTAGCGCTTGGCCCCACTGTGAGTCTTGACATCCTCATCTCTCCTGGTTACAATAAAACTTCTCTTGAACTGAAGAGACCAGGAGGAAATGCAGCAAGTTCTTAACAGTAATCATTATTATAACTGGATGACTGGGCAAAATGGTTAGGAGGTTCAGAGACTGCCCAGCATGCTGCATACAACAGCCCATCTAATAAAAGAGTAATATGCAAATTGACTGTCACTCCAACACACGAGATGGCCACCCCCATGTGGACACAAGATGGCCACCACAAGATGGCCGGCAGGGGAGGGAAGTTATGGGTAATCAGGCTAGCAGGGGAGGGAACTTGGGGGCAACCAGGCCTTCAGGGGAGAGCAGTCAGGAGTGACCAGGCCTCCAGGGGAGGGCAGTTGGGGATGATCAGGCCTGCAGTTGAGAGTGACCTAGGCCTGCAAGGGAGGGCAGTTAGGGACAACCAGGACTGCAGGGAAGGGCAGTTGGGGGCAACCAGGCTGGCAGGGGAGGGCAGTTAAGGGTAACCAGGCCACAGGGGAGAGCAATTAGGGGCAATTGGGCCAGTAGGGGAGCAGTTAGGTGTTGATCAGGCTGGCAGAGGAGTGGTTAGGGGGTGATCAGACTGGCAGGTGAGTGGTTGGGAGTCAGCAGTCCTGGATTGTGAGAGGGGAGGGATGTCCGACAAGTAGTCGGACATCCCTTGAGGGGATCCCAGATTGGAGAGGGTGCAGGCTGGGCTGAGGGACACCCCCACCCCCTATGCACGAATTTCGTGCACCAGGCCTATAGTGTGCTCATAAGAGGACTATTGTGGAAACATTGCTTCTTTTTTCAAAATTTTTTGAGAGAAAAAGAGTTACAACTGGAGGGCATAAATGTGAGAGCAAAGGAGCTGTTCGATCTCTGAGGAGAGCTGGCAGTAAGCAAGTCACCTCACAGGAGTGGGCTGGCCTCCCTCCCTCGTCACACTCCCCATTTGCCTGTATTCTGTGTTTCTCAGCCTGCCTTTGATGCTGGCTACACTGACAATCATCCCTTCAGGGTGCAGCCGAGAGCACAGGTCTACAGCCCAGAGGGTGGGCCCCTGCCCCTCCACACCTACAGACGGGCTGAAGCCCTGTCCCACCCTTTCGAGGCCCCTTTGAGAAATGGGGGGAGAGGGAGGTAACGCAGTCCATTTTGGTGCAGAGATCAAGCTCATCCCAGCAGCTCTATTCATGCCATTCCATCCCCATGCCTGGCACACCTGGATCATTCTTGGGGCACCTGGACATCTCATAAAATCTGACATAACCAACTACATACACAACAAGAGTGTTTGAAAAATACCAAGCGTAATGCAAAAATCAAACAGTGGAAAGAGGAAGAACACAGAAAAGGCAACCATGTTGGCAAACTAACTTCAAACTTCTTTAACAAAGCACATCACATGGCATATAAATAGAGAAATGGATTTTGGCAAAATAATGGAATTCTTTACCCAATCTTTATACACACACGGTGCTTCAGAAAAATAAATTTGAGAAGTGCTAGCTACACAGCCCTGTGGTCCACCACCCTAGTGCCAGAATATTCATGTGCTAATACCTATACAGTGGAACCTCGAGATACGAGTGCCCTAACATCCGAGATTTTTGAGATACGAGCCGTCGAGCGAGCGATTTTTGCTTTGAAATATGAGCAACAGTTGAGATACGAGTAATCTCGCGGATCGGCTGGCTGCACACGACCCACCAGTTTACCGAGACTTGAGCATCTCATAGTTTCCCATGCCTTAAGGTTACGGAACGAATTAAACTCGTATCTCGAGCTACCACTGTATAATAAAAGGCTACTGGCAAATTGTCTTCTCAACTGGGAGTTGGAAGGGGGGGATGGCCAGCCGCTTCCAGCCCCTCCCTCTCAACTGGCCCCACCCCCAATCACTTCCCCCATGAGGACAGGCTACCCGCATCCCTTTCCCTCCCCACCACCACCAGGGCCCTGAGGGCCCTGATGGGGGCCAGCTGGACCCACCCGCATATGAATTCCAGCACCCGGCCTCTAGTCCCTTTATAAAATGCCATTTTAAAATGCACCAATATTTAGGAATCCTACAACCAAACTGTTTGACTACTTTCATTCTTTGGGAGGAAATTAAATATTTTAAGTCAGGTATTTCCAGCTGATCTCTTTCATTACAAAGTAAACTTTGAGGTTTCCCTTCACCAGTCAAAAGGCAGGGTTGTAGTCTCATGAGCGCCCCCAGGGGACGATTTCAGGATTTTACTTTTCAATGACTGGTTGAACTTAGAAATTCCGAGCCCTCTGCTCCGGTATCCCGCTGTGAGTTCTGATTACAAGCTAAGGAGAAAGCAGTAAAGCCACCGGTCACCACTGTCACCTCTGGCTCCTCCAAGTGGAAGAAGGGCTTTATCGGACAGCTTTGTCTCAGTGTATTAGCTAGTAAACACTCCCCTCCCTCAGAATCCTCTTGGTTTATTCTAGAGCAGTGGTCGGCAAACCGCGGCTCGAGAGCCACATACGGCTCTTTGGCCCCTTGAGTGTGGCTCTTCCACAAAAATACCACGGCCTGGGCGAGTCTATTTTGAAGAAGTGGCGTTAGAAGAAGTTTAAGTTTCAAAAATCTGGCTCTCCAAAGAAATGTCAATCGTTGTCCTGCTGATATTTGGCTCCGCTGACTAATGAGTTTGCCGACCCCTGTTCTAGAGCGTCACCTGAAGGTTGCAAAGTCAACATACAAACCCGAGTGGCTTTTACGAGGGCACTGGAGACGTGGGGAGCGAGGCTGGGAGGCCTGGCTACGGTTTACCTTGATTTTTCACCATTATTTCTATGATTGCTAAAACGTGTGCACAGTTTTCTGTTGCTGTGGGTTTTACATCACTCCTCCCCCACCCCCCAATTCAAGTAGCTTTTTAAAAATCCACAGAGCAGCCGAGGTGTGGAGACCCGCGGATCCCCTGGGTGAAGTTCTAGCGAGGCGGTTTTCTGGCCGCGTGCCCTTTGAGGGGCTTGCCTCGCTCTCAGGTTCGCACCCCCCGAGTGGGGTTAAGCCGCAGGAGCGCAGGGCCAGAGCCGAAACGCGAGCTGGCCTGGCGACGCAGCCGCTTCTCTCCAGAACCCGGCGGCGGGGGCGGGCGGGAGGAGCGCACCGCGCAGACGGGATCGGGGCGCGGGGCGCTGGGCGCGGAGGGGCAGGTCCCCCGCTCCGCGCCCGGGCGGCGTCCAAACTCACCAAGGTTTCCAACTCGCCCCTCTCCAGCCGCTCGTACCGATGGCCCGCGCCCGAGAAGCCGAGTTTCTGCAGGAACTTGGAGACGCGTGTCTTGACCATGGTGAGCGGGCGGGGGGCGCCTCGCCCAGCCTCCTGTCCCGCCGCCGGCCGCGGCCGCTGGGGTGCGTGTCTGGGTCCCCGGGGAGGCCGAGGCTGGCTGCGCGCGCCCGAGCCTCGGGGGCCAGGGCCCGGTTACCGGGGAGCCGCCTACCTGCGGCCGCAGGTGAGCCCCGCCCCGGGGCGGAGCGACGCGCGGGGCGGAGCTGGGCGCACCTGGCCCCTCCCGCCCCGCGAGCGCCGGGGACTCTCAGCAGAGCGGGGCCCCCGGCGAGGCCCGGGTGGGGGGCTGCGGTGCGCCTCAGCCTCCCAGAGGGTGTTTCCTAAACTCGCCCGATCGGAGAGCCCCCGGAGCAGGGGACGGGCACGGGAGGGCGAGCAAACGCTTGTTTAAAATGCGCATTCTCTGACCTGGAGTTCCTGGGTCTGGAGGAGGCCCGCAAAGCCGGACTTTAACGAGCCCAGGTGACTGGCCTGCGGGCAGTGGTTAACCCCAAGGTACCGCGAGCACGTGGACGGGAGCCCCTGAGACTCCTCCCGCTGCCCTGGCCCCTGGACCAGCCACGGGGCCTCTCTGAGCCGAGGCTCCCTGGTCTGGAGTGGGAAAAGGCCCAGAGCTCATCCCCCCCGGGAGGGCCTGGAGGCCCCCACAGCCTCTGTGCTGGGTGGGGTCTTGGGTGATCGCTGAGCCTTTCAGCCTTTCATCTGCAGAAGGGGTGTCTGCACTTGCCAAATGAGGGATCTCGGGCGGTCTTCTTAAAATTTCAGAGCCTCAGTTTACTGCTCTGTAAAATGGTCACCAGGATAGTGCCTCCTTCATAGTGAAATGGAGAGGGTTTCCTGGGCGGTGTTGCGTCGGGAGTGCTCGGGACACGGGCAGGCTTGGCACAGGGTGTGCTGGTGGTCTCACCGTCGCCAGGGAAGCTGCTGGGCTCCGATGCCTCCCAAAGAGCGAGAGTGACTGCGTCCTGTGGGTGGCGCCCAGCCTCCAAAGGGCTGTATGAAACAGTGCAAGGGCTTTGGCTTCAGGTGGGACCAGAATCGACTAGAATCCATATAACAGGGCCCACCGCCCAGGGGGGTGGCTCTGGGGAAGCCTGTGCGGCGCCGCTGTGCCTCTCCTTCCAGTTTTATGGAGTGGGATCACTTAAGGAATGTAGGACATGGCATGGGTATGTGCCCATTACATTGGGCTGCCCCTTTTGAGCAAATATTTGCCACCGACCTCAACTGCAGGGAGTGGCCGCCTCAACCCCATTCAGCCTGCTGGGAAGTGCTGGTAGCCCTTCGTGTTTATCCCCTGTGTTTATCCCCTTTCCCCCTTACAGAAACAAAAGAGCCACCAGCTCTGTACTGTCTGGCTCCACCCATTTCAACAAAGGCCCGAGAATAAAGGAAAAAGCAGAACTCTGGTGTGAGTGCATCCAGATTTGAATCCGAGGCCTGTTCCTTTCAGATATGTGGCCTTAAGCAAGTTTCTTTACTTCTCTCCACCTCAGTTTACTCATCCACAAAATGGGGACGGCACTACCTACCTGGTCACGATCCCAGGAGAAACGGATGCCACTCTCAAACTTAGTGCTCTGGGGAGAGTGTGATAAACACCAAGGTGTAGGCAGGGTGTAGGGAAGCCAGAGGGATTCTGCAGCTTCCCAAGGTTAGCAGCAGTGAAAAAACACTACCATCCAAGGCCTGGGGGAAAGAGGAGGAAGCAGTCACTTGGAGGTGTGTGTGTGGAGCTGAAAACGTAGTAGAGAGAAATGGCTCTGAAAGGAAGCCAGGGATGCAGCTTCCTGGACCAAAAACCCAAAGAATCAGGGAGGTCAGTGAGGAGTGGGTCTGCAGGAGCCACGGGTAGATATTGGAACCTACTTCACAGCCCTGCGTATATGAGTCTGAGCTAATGTTTGCATAGGTGGAGTAGCTAGTTAGGTCTGACATTAGTAGCTCCTCAGGAAATGTCATCTAAATATATAAAAGGCTAAGTGACCAACCCACCGACCAACCATCTGACTGACCGGCCAGCCATATGACGTGCACTGGCAATTTAAAAATAAACGTGGACTCACATGATACATATAAAAGTCTCACTTGGCACCAATCGCACGCACATGTTTCAATCTGTCATTGTCGATAGTGAATTTGGTTGGCACTTCTATTACAGAAAGAGGGTGAATAGCGATATTAAAGTATTTCTTCTAATTAATTTCCTTTCAATGTGCACGAATCCACTGGGCCATGAGTTATTCATATAGAAGATTCATGGGACCTTGGCTCAGTTATTTCTCAGGTCCGTTCCAACTGCATTCTGTTATTTTAAGATAGTGCTGCATCCAGGGAAGAAAAGTGTCCTGTTGGCATAGAACTTCATGCTCCCCCAAGGGCGCTCTCAGGTATCCTTTCTTCAGGTGGTGCAACTCATCCACGGCGGGATGTGTTGGTCAAAGGCCTTTCTCTTGAAAGCCTGGCCTCTTGGATCCCCTCACCAGGGCCTCAGCTCTCACTCAGAGATGTCAGGCTGGAATTCATGGATCCAGTTTGAGCATGCCCAGGCTATTTGGGAGGAAAACTCTGGGCAGTGGATATTGTGAAACACCTGGACCTGTCGGAATGGAGAAAAATACAGAGTAAACCAGCGGTGGCCAACCAGAGGTCCGCAGACCGCTGGTGGTCCGTGAGGTTCCAAGATGGGCGACCACTGGAGTAGACCACAGAGAAAGCATTTTCAGAGATAAGCTATGTGCTGGAAGCAGCTGAATGGGTACCCGTAGGCTTATGATTGTTTAAATGTTTTGTCCTTGTTGCATTGTGATCAGAAAATGTAGGCTGCACACATGTCTACTAAATTTTCTTAATTTATTGAGACTTTGTGGCTGGCTTGTATGCACTATTTTATAAGTATTTCGTGGCATGAAAAAGTTGGTATATTCTTCATAAGGGTACTGGTAAGCTGCACTCTTTGGTAAATTAGTTCTGTAGCTATTCATTCTTACTTTTTAGTTATATTGTATGTCTTTTTTTTTTTTTGGACTATTTGATCTGACACAGGAAGATAATGAAGAGTTTAACACTTCCCAGTCTAATTGCTTTCCTGTCCATTTTTCTTTCTTGAATTGTTGCTTCTTGTATTATGCTTCTTTGTTGGTTAGCCCATACGATTTGCCTGTTTCTTATACCTCTTGTAACTGTTTGATATCACCTGCAGCTCATTAAAATATATTCCTTAAATTCTACTTTGTAGAGTTAATATTGCCTCTGTTTCTTCCCTGTGGCTTAAATTTGTGTGATCTATACTTGATCTTTTTTTGGCTGTCTCTTTTCATTTTCCACCAGACTGTAAGCTCTGTGAGAGCAGGAACTCTTCCTCATTGTGCATGGTAGACAAAAATATTTACCTCATAAACAGATTATTGAGATTTGTTTTTAATTTGAGATCATTTGCTTATAAAAGAGCTATGTATTGTGTCTACCTTGCTGTGGTTGTTACCATTCAATTGACTTCTATTATCTTCATTTACATTTTATTACTGTGCTTTTTAAGGCACATGATGCAATTTACTGTAATCTTTTACTTTGATTTCAGGATAAGCATTCCATTGAAAATTTTACTAGGAACTATCTGAAAGCATTTCAGAAATCTCTTTTGATATCCTTTTACAGATTTAAAGGAGTTTTGTTTATGATTTTCTTCTTTTTCTAACTTTTGTTTCTTTTTCTATTTTTAGTAATTTGATGTCACTACCCAAATTATTATTGTTAGTCTTTTTGTCATGTGTTCTCCACTTTCCTCCCAGAATTATACCTGCTATTTATATTTGTTGTCAACATCCTTCAAGATATTTTCCTCCAACAGTTTTTTTCTGGCCTTTAAACTGCAGAATTGTAGAGTCTATGCTGAAGGAATCAATTCCAACAAGACAGTTTTCTGGGAAACCTCCTGAGACTGACAGCTCAGAGTGATCCAGATGTCTTGGCCAGCCCTGAGTCAAGGGCGGGACTCAGCCAAAAGCAGTCTTTCTTGAATATCTGCTCCGGGCACCTTGAGCAATGAAGTCAAGCTCTCCAACTCCCATTCACTCTCTAGAGGAAAATGGTGTCATTTCCCTTCCCATAAATCATGTCCCCAAAACACACCTGTTGGGAAGCTTGATGCAATCCCAGCACACCTGGGATTTATAATAAACCTCACAAATTACAAGGTTGGCATTTGAAAGCATCCTTTTAAGAAGGGGTATAATACAAAGGGCACATTTTGTACACAGATTGTTAATTTTAGGACTTAGTATGAAGTTATGTCTTTTTACATAAACCCTCAATTCTGTTTGTTTTCTATTTTTATTTTTTTAAAAATTTTATTTCAGAGGGAAAGAAAGATAGAGATAGAAACATCAATGGTGAGAGAGAATCATTGATCGACTGCCTTCTGCTCGCCCCACACTGGGGATTGGAGTCTGAAATGCAGAAATGTGCCCTGACCGGGAATTAAACCATGACCTCCTGGTTTATAGGTTGACACTCAACCATTGAGCCATACTGGCTGGGCTCTGCTTATTTTTTAAATGGCACACAGGGAATAATACAATAATTTCATAGATAAAAATTTGCAGTGTAAGGAAGTAAGCCCCTTGCGTTCACTCAGCAAATATTCTTAAGCACCTGCTACGTGGCATTGGAGATAGACCCCAACACAACAGACTTTATTCTGCACTCACGTTATCTTATTTCCTAGTGGCTGCTATAGGCTGCAAACAAGTCAATGCCAGGCAGTGAATGTAGTGGGCTGAGCAATGGCCCCCCAAAAGCATATCCTCACATTCTAATCCTCAGACACTGGGAATGCAACTTTATTTGGAAAGACAATCTTTGAAGATGTAATTAAATTAAGGATCTTGAGATGATCATCTTAGATTAACTGGTTGGGCCCTAAATGCAATGACTGGTGTCCTTTTAAGAGATGGAGGAGGAGACACACACACAGAGGGAGAAGGCCGTGTGAAGATGGAGGCAGACATGGGAGTGATGAGGCCACAAGCCAGGGACCCCGAGGCCAGCAGGAGCTGGGAGCTGGGAGCGGTAAGGAAGGATCCTTCCTCCCCTAGAATGTTCAGAGGGAGGTGGCCCTGCTCATATCTTAACTTCAGACTTTTGAGCTCCAGAGCTGAGAGAGAATAGATTTAAGCCAACCGGTGTGTGTGTGTGTGTGGTCACTACTCACCCCCCACCCCAGGCCACTAGTAGAGTGAACAATGCTATGTCCAGACTCAAGCAAGGCAGAGCCACCAAGCCCTGGCCCGAGATTCCCTCCCCACCTGCCCACTCCACCCACGTCAAACCCCTTCTCTTCCCAAAGGCCCCCAGTGCAAGCTCTCTCCCCGCCCCCTTTGCTTGAGCTGTCCCTCTGCCTGCATTCCTCCGGAGGGTCCCCTCACCCAAACTCTTCTCCCTAATAAGTCCTGCTCTCCGTCAGGTTTTATCTGAATTGTCCCTTCTCCCGAGAGGCCCCTCCTGATCCTTGGACCGAGTGAGATGTCCTGCAAAGGGATCCCTGCCATCCCTGTGGTTTCCACAAAGTCTTGGCACTTTATTACATTCACAAGTTTAAACAAAGGTGCTAAAGACAAATAGCTCAAATGTCTCTGAGCAGGGCGTGGCCCATGCATGGATGAACCTTGGAAGAAGCATGCCAAGTAAAGACACTAGATACAAAAGGCCACATATTGTACGATTCCATGCATATGCAATGTCCAGACTAGACACATCCATAAAGACAGAAAGCAGCTTAGTGGTTGCCAGGGCCTCAGTGAGAGGGGAACTTAGAGGTTTGGATTTTTTTGGAGGGAGGGATGGGGGTAAGGACAGTGTTCTGGAATTAGAGGGGATGGTGGCAGGACCTCGTGAATATAGTAAAACCCTCTGAACGGCACACTTCAAAATGGTCAAAAATGGTAAATTTTATCTCAACAGAGAGATATTTTAAAAGGAGGCCCTGAATACATATTTGTTGAATGGAGAATGAACGAGCTACTAGTTGAGTGAGCCAGGAAGCTGAGTGTACAATTTCTGCTGGCTTTTTAACAGAATAAATATTAAAGTTCCTAGTTACCCTCTCTGAAAGCTGCTAGAGCCCAGGGCAGCAGTTCTCAAACTGTGGGTCGCGACCCCTTTGGGGGTCGAACGACCCTTTCACAGGAGTCGCCTAAGACCATTGGAAAATGCAGATATTTACATCACGATGCATAACAGTAGCAAATTTCATGGTTGGGGGTCACCACCCCATGAGGAACTGTATGCAAGGGTCGCGGCCTTAGGAAGGTTGAGAACCACTGGCCCAGAGGCTCCCAGGTGGGCTTGTGCCTGAAGGGGCGGTGAGCTCTCAGGGAGGGAGCGGGTGGAAGGGGCGTGGCCTGTTCCTGGGTGGTTCTGTGAAGCCCTTTCCAGACTCATCTCTCGGGGGCTGAGGTCTCCTGAAGGGGCTTGGGATCCCTGCAAGCTGAAGAAGTAAGAGGTGGGGGTCTCCTCCACCCTCCTAGGGCTCCCCCTGCCATCGCACTCCATGAAGCATGAGCAAGCGCATAGCCCCGCCCCCCTATGCCTCCCACAGCAGGTGCCACTGGGCACATCCCCTCCATCCACACTCACCTTGAAGGGGAGGCTTTTTTTTTTTTTCCTTGAAGGGTTTTATTTTGGCGCCACGGGCCAGACATGGAGTGAAGAGCCTGAGGCACTGTCTCCACTGTGCCCCAGCGCCCTCCCAAAGGCTCAGGACCCAGTCGCCCACAGAAGTCATCACCCGGGGAGAACGCACCCTTTGTTCCACCTGCCTCACCTCCCCCCTCCGCTACTTTTGTTTCCGGGATCTCACCCTGGGAGCCGGGAGCCCGTGCCAGAAAGCTAGACTCCTCCTCACACTGGCCCACAGGGTCCCCTGTTTTCTGGCCCCATCAGCCAGCTCCACCCCCTGCCCCAGCCTCACCCCACCAGTCTCTTGGCTGTTGGTCAAACAACTGAGCATGTCCAGCCTCCCGGCACCTTCATGGGACTGTTCTCCCCCCAGCACCTCGCGGGGCCCAACCTCCACCCCTCCAGGCCTGGGGGTAGGTGTCCCTCCGCAGGGAAGCCTTCCCTGCCCACCGATTAAAGCACCTCCCCGTGCTGCCCTGAGGGGCGCCCACTCTGTACCAGTCCATTGAGTGGAACTTGTACTGGGTGTACTTTTCCGTAGGCAAATTTCGCTTCAGTAAGAAATTCTGTTACATTTGTTTTTATAAAGCAGACGAAAGTTTATTGACACGGTCGCTTTCCAGTGGAGAAACGTGGCAGGCCCTATATTAACCAAGGAGGCAGTTCCTTGGTCAGCGAAGCAGCGAATGACCCCGTGTGGCTCAGAGACATGGGCCAAGGTCAGTGTCACCGCTGGGTGTTACACATCTCAGCACCAGGAAGCAGCACATCCACCCTGGGGGCTTCCGAGGAACCAAACAGGCTGTGCTCTTCAAAACTGTCATCATCAGGGAAACCAAGGAATGTTCCAGATTAAAAGAGACTAAAAAGAATCATAACAACGAAATGCAATCTGTGATCCTGGGCCCAGGAAACATATCTTTATCTTTTACCCTAAAGAACTTTAGTGGGGCAATTGGTGAGGTCTGTAGATAATGGTGTTATATGGTAGTAGGCAAAAGTAGGTTTACAGTTGTTTGTACTGAAAATAATACAATAACTAATAAATAATCCTCCTATATAATAAAAGGCTAATAGGCAAATTGTCCCCTCAGAAGTTTGACCAACCGGGAGTTCGACCACTCACTATGACGTGCACTGACCACCAGGGGGAGTGCAGAATGAAGGAAGGTCCTGGCTGGCGGCCAGGGGAAGGAAGCCCCCTATCGGCCAGGTCTAGGGACCCTACCTGTGCACAAATTTCGTGCACTGGGCCTCTAGTACAAGAATAAACTGTTTTGCAGACTGCCAACTGTAAACCTACTTTTGCCCCACCAAGAATTAATATGAATTCTCTGATTTTGATCGTGGGACTCTAGTTATGTAAGGGAATGTCCCTTTTTGAAAGTACACCCTAAAGTTTTGGGGAGTAAGAAAGGGAGGTGAGAAGAAAGAGTGTACTCCTGTGCAAGGACTTTGAGAATCTGATGAAGAACGCAAGCAAATCTGAAAAGGTCACATGTTGTGTGATTCCACTCTCTAGCGTTCTTGACGTGACAACAGTATAGAGCTGGAGAGCAGACTGTTGCTCAGCAGAGGTTGGGGTGGTGTGGGGAGGAGGGCGGCTGTGCTGGGAAGGCATGAGAAGAGCTATGGGTGATGGGACAGTTCTGTATCTTGGGGGAGGTGGCGCTTGCATGAATCCATACAAACAACCAAATGCCGGAAACCACACGCACACTGTGCCCATCAGCCCCTTGGCTGGGATAAGGCACCGAAGAACGCAAGATGGAGCCATCAGGGAAACCCGAGAGAAGGCTGCACGGGCCTCTCTGTACAATCTTCGTTGCTTTCTGTGCATCTATAACTATTCAAAATAAAAAGTTGGAAAAAATAAAAGAAATAGTGTTTCTCTGCCCCCTTACATTCCCCTATCCTGATTTATTTTTCTCCGCAGCTTTTAGTCACTGAGTTCCCCCATTTGTTGATGGGTACCATCAGAGCCCCCCACTGGACTGCCACACATCCCCTTTCCTGCTTTAGTCCCCACTCCTAGAAGAGCGCCTGGCACCATGTAGGTACATTGATAAGCGAATAAGAGCCATAGCTAGAGGCAACCGAGTGTCTTGGCCACAGTGAAACTGAAGGGGGGGGGGAGCCTAGGGCAACGGCCACCTTAAAGCACGCCAGGCCCCTCTGGGAAGACGGGGTCCTAGGGGGGCAGGCCTAGACGCTGCCACTCCTGGCTGTGGGTCTCCTACCACTTGTCCCGTGCAGCCTGGAGACAAAGAGACGTCTGATAACCAGTTTGGGTGGTAGCTGCCAACCCAGTTAAACCAGTAGGAAAGCTGGTTTATTCATTCAACAAATATTTGATGAGAGCCGGCAGCGAGGAGAGAGGCTGCTTGCAGCAGGCGGTAACAATACCAGCGCACAATACTGCTGACTTGGCCAGCGCTACCTTCCCTTACGTAACCAGATTTCTGCCTTCCCTTCAGCCACGGGCCATGTTCATGGTCAGTGCCCCGGTTTCGCTGAAAGGGGGATGTATGTGGTCTTCCGCCCAGGTCCCCTGGGACCTCTTCTTGGCGGGGGGGCGGGGGGGGAGGGTGTTCCCCGTTCTAAAATCCAACACCGGTGCATCTTTGGAGGCCAGATCTGGCAGTGCCCAAGACCAAAGTGCCGGGACCTGCTCTCATCCCAGGACTTCCCTTCACCATGACTGGCAAGCCCCAGGCAGAAGCCCAGCTCCTGGCCCCCAGAAGGGCAACTCGGGTCAAGCTCACCCTCCAGAGCTCCCTGCTGGCCAGGCTGAGCTGGGGCCTGACCTGAAACCACGTCCTTGCCTCTCCTATTTGCTTCGCATCCTTCTAGTTGCTGCTGGAATGACATCCTTATCTCGGGGTTTGCTTCTGGGGAACCCGGCCCAGAATTGGGGGCACAGAGCGGTTGAGTAACTGGACCACAGCCACACAGCTAAGAGAAGGAGGAAAGCCAGAGAATGTGTCCCTGGAGTCAGATTCCAGAACCTGCACCCCCACTCACCACGCTGCACTGCCTCCCGGAGGGACTCAGTCATTCACTCACAGTCCTGTTGTGACCATCCCCGCTGCCAGGCTCAGAGCAGAGGGGCCGAGAGGGTTCTCAGGCCCCGCTGCAGAAGCTCCCAGCCTCTTCAGGAAGGCAGACTCAAGCCCATCTATTGGATCATTCACCAGTTCAATAATCCAGTGTCAGGGACCTACTATGTGCCTGCATTAGGCTAGGTGTTGGAGGGAAAGGACTGGGGCACGGTCCCTGCCCTGCAAGAACTCCAGGTCCAGTGGAGAAGGAGCAAACCCGTGGTGAGTGTCGCAATGTCTCTGCATGCAGGACCAGCAGGGGCACAACAAAGCACCTGTCAGTCGCAGGGAGCTGATACACATCTGGATCTAAACAGGCAGAGAGACGGGGCGGGGTGGGGAGGAGCAGGAGCCGGTGGAGACGCACTAGCTATGAGAGAAGCAGTTGCGTAACATCTGAGGCCGCGGCTGGGCTGAGAGGAAGAGTGGAATCGCAGCCGGTGTGCCGGGGCCTGGGCTCTGGAGGAAACACCGAGTGGCCCCGGTATCACGCCCTCATGTGGCCCAGGCCCAGGCTCCACTTCTTTGGGACCTTGAGCCACGTATCTCCCCCCTCAGCCCGGCCTCTCTAAAAGGGGAACACACACACACCTGGCAGTGGTCATGAGGTGACCTGAGGAGGACCTCGCCCTGAGTAAGCCCTGGGTGGAGCCCACAGGGCTCGGGCAGCGGGCTAGGGGCACCACTCATACCCCTGCGGGTGCTCATGGTAGAGGGTGGGCGCCCTCTTTGAAACCCTACACACACAGCCTGCCGGTGGACCAGCAGCGGTGCTGTCTGTGGGGCTGTCGTTGCTGAGACCTGCCGGGGGCGGGGGGTCTTTGGTGCCCACGTGTGAGCCCCAGACCTGAGCACTGTTCACCGGGGCGGGAGCTTCGCAGGCTTCCATGGGCCTTTGGGCCAAGCCGGCAGCGAAGAGGCCGCTGGGCAGGCTTTCAGCAGGCAGGACTGGCACAGACGCCTAGGGGACAGGTGCCCTCTGGGCTAGTTCTCACTCTCCCACCGGCTTCCCGGGGTCCTCCGCGCACCGCCCCACTTCCCCAGCCTCACTTCTTACAAGCCAGAGCAGGAGAAGAATGCCCACCACCGGCCGTTAAGGATGGGCCGACACGAGCTTACATGAGGTGAGGCTAAATTACCTGGCCAGTGCGTTCAGCTGTCTGCCTCAGTTTCCCCATTCCACTTGTCAAGGAATTTCCCTAGCTTCTTACTGTCCTGTCTCAGCAGGACACCAGCTTCGCTAAGACTAAGCCAGGAGAGAGAGAGAGAGAGAGGGAGGGAGAAGATCTCTCCTCAACTTCCCTGAGGGGAGGCGGGACATGGTCTGCAGCCACCCACCTATCCATACCGCACGCAGTTATCAGGTGCCTTTATGTGCCAGAGATTAGGTGAGGAGCTGGGGGGTAGGGGGGTGTAGAAGCTGCAGGTAAACTAGCACAGCCACTCTCTCCAGCCCATGTGTCGATGAGCCATCGCCTCCCACCTCCTTACATGTTTTCTTCCTGTCTTGCTTTGGGGTCCCCCAGAAGCAAACTCTGCAAAACAGATTTGAATGCAAGTGGTTTTCATGGGCGACGCCAGGAAACGGGCAGCGGGAGTGGGGAAATGGGGCCAGGAAGGGAGGGACCCATAGAGGGGCATGGAGCCCGTCCCCAGGCTCAGCCTCGCTGAGGAGAGAGGCAGCTGGAGTGCTGACCCACCGCCCTCCCTCCCTCCCCAGGCATCAGCTCTGAGGCTTCCACTTGGTCCACCTGCCTGGGCTGAGCAGGCCCTGCAGCCGGAAAGATGCTCCGGGGGGAAGCAGGTGGACTCCGGAAGCAGCTGTGGTCAGGAGGGCTGTGGTCAGGTGAGGTCGGGGCCGGGACACTGTCCGTTGACCACACCGAGGCTGATATTACACATTCCCATCCACATTCCGGCTGCAGGGGCAAGTCTGCTCTGCCTGCTCCTTGGCGTAGGTTAGGAGCTCTGCAGGCCTCCCTCTCTTTCCTCTGTGCCGTTTCCTGTGCTGCCGGCGAAACGACCTCAGCGAGATCAGGAGACAAATGGTTTACAGCTGCAAGAAAGAGGCCCTGTTCCGCACCGCAGACTGTCCTTGCCAGGGTTGTTCCTGTCACCTTGTTCAAGGCAAACCAAGTCAGTCTCAGCGAACCTCACAGAACAAAGCACAGCTTAGTGAACTGTTATCAGGTGTGAACCTCTGGAAACCGCCAGCTGGGACAAAGGTGGGATGGGCACCTTCCCCTGGAACTCCCCCCTCCCCCCTCCAATGCGCCCCTTCTCCTGAGGTTTATGATCCTGTGCTCAGCGCTTGCTCACGGCCGTCCTAGTCCTGCCCTGCCTGCTTTGTTAACTTGATGTGTCCTTAAAGTTTTCTAGACCACAGGTTTCCCGTCGGTTTCATTTCCCTAGGGCTGCTGAAACCGGTGACCAGAAATGTTTTCACTTCGGCGTGGGCCTGGCCGGGTGCTCAGTTGGTTGGCTCGTCGTCCCCATACACCAAGGTTTCAGGTTCGATCCCTGGTCAGGACACCTGTAAGAATCAACCAATGAATGCATAAATATGTCGATGTCTCTCTTTCTCTTCCTCCCCCCCTCCCTCTAAAATCAATAATTTTTAAATTAAAAAACCACATGATCCTGTTATAATTCTGGGGGCCGGATGTCTGAGAAAGCCTTACTGGACTCAAGCCAAGGAGTCAGCAGGGCTGCATCCCATTCCTGTCTTCTCCAGCTCTTAGAAGCCGCCCGCATTCCTGGGTCAGGACTCCTCCTCCATCTTCAAAACCCACCTGCCTCCAGCCCACCTGTCTCCCTCTTGTAAGGACCTTGAGATGACTTTGGGCTCACCTGGATAATCCAGGGTCCTCTCCCACCGTAAGGTCCTCACCTCAGTCATATCTACCAAGTCCCTTTTGCCATGTCAGGGCACATATTCACCGATTCCGGGGATTAGGATGTGGATAGTTTGGGGGCCATTCTTCTGCTCACCACAGTATCCATCTATTCCCTCCCTTACCATTGACCTATTGAGAACCCCCGCCCTTTGATCTGCAGCATTCCCTGCAGCCTGGATTTTGCTGATTTAAGTGCCAAGTGCACTTCTGCTTGTTTCTCTGTCCTTGGAATTTCCTGTAAACCCACAGTGGGCCCCGAGGCTGCGTGGGGCTCAGGCCCATTTCCACCCCGAAGCCCTGTGTCCCTTCCATCAGAGGCTGCTAACGTCTGTAGTAATGTTAGCGCCCACTGCCACTCCATGTCCAGAGTCGCTGATTCACTAAGGGTGGCAAACTGTGATTTCTAATTCTATAATTTCCTTCCATTTATTAGCTGGAATACAGAGATGGCTTATCCTCATCTACAATTTGTTACCAGTTGGTCCAGGAAAAGCTTAATTGCTACTCCATCCTTCCCTTTACGTTTCCAAGATAACTAACCTCGTCCTTAGCATCCTCTGAAAGAGACCCACTGCTTTAAAACCATTTTTTTTTGTGAACTCATGAATTTAAACATAAATGGGTTTCAATTTATCACAGAGTCATGCTTACTGATGCTCTGATGCCATGTCTTTGTCCCTAGAGTCTCCCCCAGCTGCGCTGAGCTCTTTGGACATAATCCTAGGAGTCTTCCTTAGACAGCGCCCTTGCCATTTAGGGAAATAAAATATTCCAGCCTCTTCTTGTACATTTCCAATCCCGGAATTGTGAACGGAGGGGAGCATGCCTCATGGGAGACCCCCAAGGAAGGACGAGATAAAGTCGAAAGCTTTATTTCTGTGGAATGACACCCCTGAGTTTCCAAAGTCTCGTTTGCCTTATTCCAGTCATTGGAGAAGGTGGCTGGGGTGTCAGGAGAGCTAGAATTAGAGTCAGTGTGCAGAGCTTCCTTTCCATGTGGGAGCAGGGTCCAGTCCAGCACCAGGCCATCAGGCCATCGTGTGAGGGGTCTGCATGGCCGTGGGCCTTAGGGCGAATGCAAGAGAAACGGGGAGCATACCCCGAGCAGCCGAGTCCCAAAAGTCCCAGGACACAAGAGCCAGAGAGTGAACTTCTTTGTTTGGGGAGTTTTGCACCCTCGCAGTGGCCACTCCCATTCTGGCCAGCCATCTCTGTCCCCAGGTGTGATTGACAGGCAAGTATCTTCCCTATGTCACCCCAACTTTACTGGGCATGTGTTTGTCTTTCCTATGTGCTCCCCCCTCCCCAACCCCCGTGTTTTGCAGGGAACATTCCCATAATGTCTGGCCTTCCCTTTGCTTCTTTCCTGTTGTTAATAACTAGCTAATTACAACGGCATCAGAATCAGCTTTTTCTCCAAGAAACCCTGCTTTTGAAATTTAAGAAAGGGAAATGGCATTTTAAGACCACACCTGTGTACTAGGCTTCAAAAGTGACCTATTTTTCTAGGCCTTTATAGGAGGTGGTGCTAGCTAATATGAGTGTGTGTTTTTTTTAATGAACTTCGTGGTGAGTTCACACCACGAACTTCCACCATGTCTACACGTGATGGCTATTGATCCCACTGCAAAGCTTGTTCCTGATCTGCTATTTGACTGGCATCTCTGTCCTTTCGAAGTTGTAAATCCTATCTGTGAGCTTCTCTCACACGCTCAGAGGTAAATGAAACAAGATTTCTATCTCCCTGTTAGAGTTCTCATGTTTCCCAGCCTCGGAGACAAGCAAACCTGGGGCGAGTCACATCGATGTTAGCTCAGAGCCCAGCCCCAGCCTCCTGGCCTTCCGCTGTCCAGCTCTTCCACCTCTCGTTCTCCCTGTGGGCCCCAGGGGACAGGGACTTTCTTTCTTTTCTTTTCTTTTCTTTTCTTTTCTCTTTTTTAAAAATATATTTTATTGATTTTTCACAGAGAGGAAGGGTAAGGGATAGAAAACCAGAAACATCGATGAGAGAGAGACATTGATCAGCCGCCTCCTGCACGCCCCCTACTGGGGATGTGCCCACAACCAATGTACATGCCCTTGACTGGAATCGAACCTGGGACCTTTCAGTCCGCAGGCTGACGCTCTATCCACTGAGCCAAACCGGTTTCGGTATTTCTTTTCTTTTTTAAAAAATATATTTTTATTGACTTCAGAGAGAAAGGGAGAGGGAAAGAGAGAGAGAAACATTAATGATGAGAGAGAATCATTGATCAGCTGCCTCCTGCATGCCTCACACTGGGGATAGTGCCTGCAACCTGGGCATGTGCCCTGACCAAGAATCGAACCGTGGCCTCCTGGTTCATAGGTCAGTGCTCAACCACTGAGCCGTGCCTGCTGGGCAAAAACTTGCTTGAGGCTCCCTGAGGCACCACAGCTCTGGCAGCTCAGAGGCCCCCTTGTCCCCTTTCTGGGACTTGGGGAGCCCTGGGTTACTACAAGCTCCTCCCTCACCATCTTCTGCCAGGTCCCTGCCTTGCAGCCTCCCCACCTGGTCTGGGTGGAGTGCTCCCTGCTCTTCCCAGTAGCCCCCCAATCTCCTTCCCCCTCTCCCTCAGGAGGCCGCCCCTCAGAATCAGGCCCCTGGTGATTGATGTCCTGGAGCTCACTCTCAGGAGTCCTACGAAGGCATTTGGATTAATCCACTAGCCTGGCCCTGCCATCCCTGTTTTGGCAAAAACAGCTGGATCTTTCCTAACACTTGATATGTCCCAGGAGGCATTGTAAGCGCTTTGTATTCCTTAACCAGTTTCCACCTTACGGCCAGCGTCGGAGGCAGGTGCTATCACCTGCATTTCCTGGGTGAGGAGCCTTTGGTTCAGGGTCACCTAGGACATGAGAGAAGGAGCCAGTTCCCACCCACTGACCGTGGAGCTCCAGACTCCATGCTTCTAGCCAGAAGACCATGCAGTGCCACTTAAGACCAGTCCTCGCATCCTTTGGGGAAAGAGCCAGAACCTGCATAAATAAATGGACTTAATGTAAGAACGAAACCACTCCTAGGCCCACTGTCTTTTTCTAGGACAGTAGTCCCTGACCTTGAGCGAGCATCAGAATCCCTGGGGGTGAGGGTTGTCAAAACACAGATTGCTGGGCCCAATCTCAGAGATTCTGATTCAGTAGAGCTGGGGAGGGCCAGGGAACCTGCATTTCTAATAAGTGTTAGCAGTGGTGCTGATACTGATGTTGCTGGTTTGGGGGACCCCACTTGGGGAACCACTGCCCAACCTGGAAGAATAGGACTTGGCTCTTTGCTCCCTCCCAGGACACAGTGTGGCAGTCCCAATGTGATTCTTCTCACTCAGGTGGTCCTATGATAGCTTACCATCATGTTAAAAAATATGAACCCTCCTCTGGCAGAGAGGCATTCTGAAGCAATCACAGGTGATGTATGTCATGTCTGGGATTTACTTTAAAATATGCCATCCTCTCCCCCCGCAAAAAATTGAGGGTATAAATGAAACAATGGTAGCCGGCTGAGTCCAAAAAGGTTATACCACTTCCTATACCTAGTTTATATTTGCAAATGTTAATAATCAACCTTGTTTATTTTGTGTAGATAAAAAAACTCTGGCTCCCTCACCTAGTAACTGCATGAACATGAGCCAGAAGTTGCACTATTTGAGCTGCAGTTCTTTCTGCTATTGAGCAGATGGTGGCGTCTTTCCATGGCTGAGGGGACAGTGGTGTTAGACCTGTAGCACCCACCCTGGCACATAACTCATGAACTTGTAATCGCTTCCATTTACTCCGCTCTCCACATTCTCCAGCCCAGGCCTGGCCAGGGCCGTGCCTAATGGGCAGGCGACTCACTCATCTCAAGGCACCTGCTCAACGGGTTCCTGGGTGGAGAGTGGAGCAAGCCAGGAGCCTGCCTGTCTGGCAGCGGGGGGTGGTGTGGAATGTGGAGCAGAGAGGTCATGTGTGTGCCCTGAGGCCTCCGGGCAGTCATGGGCAGGATGGCGGCTGAGGAGCTCCGCTGGTCGCCACGCACAGTGGCTCGGACCTGTTGGCGTCTCTTTGCCTGGTAACAAGTCTGGGGCAGGAACCCTGGCATCCAGTTCAAAGTCGGTTGCCAAACTGTCCCCGTCCGGGTGCTTTTTGCTTGGTTTGATTGCAGCTAACAGAAACTCATCTGTGTTTGCCTAAGCCGAAGTGAGGGGCGCTGGCTACTGGGGACCATGAAGCTGTAAGTGGTTTCCTTGAACTTCACTCTAAGGAGGGCAGCCAAGTCTCTTATCACCTGGAAGCAAGCCCTGGAAAGCTGTCAAGAGCCCCAGTGGTTTCCCTCTCTCTCCCTCCCTCCCTCCCTCCCTTCTCTCTCTCTCTCTCTCTCTTCCTCCCTCCCCTCCTTTTCCTCCTTCCCCCCCTCCTCTTCTTCTTCTTCTTCCTCCTCCTCCTCCTCCTCCTCCTCCATACACACAGCAGGAAGTAGCTCCACACAGTTGGAGTCCATCGCTTCTGTTCATTCAACCAGCAGAGCCCACTAATGTCTGCCCAGCACTTCCTGTGAGCCAGGCCTTACCAAGGGTGGGGAACCTTTTTCTTCCAAGGGCCATTTGGATGCTTATACCCTCGTTCATGGGCCATACAAAATCACCAGTTTAAAAATTAGTCTGCTATATCTGGTCAAACATTTAGTTAACTCACCCCAGACCAAATGAGTTTGGGGGCCTTATACAGCCCTCAGGCCGAATGTTTCCCACCTCCCACCGCTGCAGCTTAGACACAGGCTTCGCCACCAGGACTCCGTGTCATCTCCCGGGAGCCGTGGAGGAAGAGCTGTTGTCATCATTCCAAATTCCAGAGAGGGAAACTGAAGCATTGAGGTTTCGTGAAACTGCCTGAAACCACACATTTGAAATAAGAGTCAGAGCAGGATTTAAAGGGTGTCCTAGTCCCCTAATCACATTAACTTCTCAACTCAAAAAGACTCAGGAGCACGTTCCTGGGGGGCTGGGGGAATTCTGATTGGCCTAGCTTGAGGCAGGTGTCTGTTTCTGGACCAATCAACTTTGGCCAAGGAGGTGGTTCTCAGAGCACCAACGTGGGACTCCCAGGCCCAGCATTAGGGAGCCATCCTCAGATGGGGCAGTGAGCTGGCACATGGTCTCAGCAGATCCCACGAATGTCCCCTCCCTCCTTCTTAGATATACCATCTCCTGTCTTCCTCGGGCACACAAAACACTGCTGCATTCATCTGTCCACTGAGAAGTTGGAAGTGGCCTGAGTTCAAATCCTGCCTCTGCCATTTTCCTAAAGGCCTTCTCTTGGGCAAAGGAGTTACCTCTCTGAGCCTGAGAGTCTTCATCCGGATCACAATACTGGCCTCTCAGGGATGTGGGGAGAATCAGATAATAACCCAGGTAAACTCTTCAGTGTTTCCATATTGGTTTCAGCATCAAGTTCAAACTCCAGGTGTGAGTTGGCTGGCACCTGCTTAACTTTCTACCCTTTATGTCCCTCCTCCCAGAGCGGCCCCCTTCTCCAGCCGTGCTCGACTACTTGTATGTAGTTCCCTGAACCTCTCTGGTCTGGGCCTTTGCACATACTGTGCCCTCTGCCTGGGATGCCCTTCCTCTTCTCACACAATCTAACTGAGCTCCCTGGCTCCCTGTTGTGGGTTGATTTGTGTCTCCCAAAGGATATGCCCTCATCCTCGCCCTCAGAGCCCGGAACCTGTGAGTGTGATCTTATCTGGAAGTTGGGTCTTTGCAGATAGATGAGGTCCTCCTGGATTTGGGATGAGCCCTAAATCCAACAAGTGTCCTTTTAAAAGCAAGGAGTGGGGAGTTTGGAGCACAGACTCAGAGGGAAAGGCCTTGGGAAGATGGGGGTGGAAATTGCTTGGTTTGTGGCATTTACAAAACAAGCAATGCCATGTGTCCACCCAAGAGCTGGGACAGAGGCCCGCCCAGCTCCTCCCTCAGAGCGCTCAGAAGGAGCTAACCGTGGTGAAAAGCTTGATTTGGGACCTCTGGCCTCCAGAACCGTGGGAGAATAAGGTCGTTCCTGTTGTTTAAAACCACCCAGTTACGGTCATTTGTACAGCAGCCACTGGGGACCATGAAGTTGTAAGTTACTGGGAAACTCACGCTCAGAAACTTAGCTGAGACAGCGCCTCCCCTGAGAAGCCCTCCCTGACTTCTCACCCTGACGAGGTGCCCAGGGCCCATGAATGGCTTTACCCTAGCACTTCCCAGGGTGCCTGCGTTGGCCCACAGAGCCTGTGACTCCTCCGGCCAGCAGGTAGCTTTGCCTCCAGTGGCTTAAACCACAGCAGCCTCTCCCAGGGGAAGGAGTCCAGAGTCCAGCAGCCTCCACACCCAGCCCAGCTGCATTTCAAGCGGACAGGTGCCTTCAGGGAGGAGTCTGTGTGGGGCTGGCACCTCCCACCCTGGGCCTGTTCACCTCCTCCCAGGTGGAAGCCAGGGGCCTTCCCTGGGGTTATAAGATAGGATTTAGCCTGCACTTCCATCTTCGCCCTTTCCCTTTAGTCTACCTTGCTGACCTGGGTGGGAAGGTTCTAGAACAGCGGTTCTCAACCTGTGGGTCGCGACCCCTTTGGGGGTCAAACGACCCTTTCACAGGGGTTGCCTAAGACTATTGGAAAACACCTATTTCCCATGGTCTTAGGAACAACACACCGCTCCTCGGTGTAGCAAAATGTAGCAATGTAGTTTACTGCTGTCATATGAAGAGTGTTGCCCATGCTACACCATGATTCAAGATAAAATTTCATTTATTTGTAATTAGAAATAAATATTTCACAATATATAATTACATATTGTTTTTGTGATGAATCACTATGCTTTAATTATGTTCAATTTGTAACAACGAAAATACATCCTGCATATCAGACATTTACATTACAGTTCATAACAGTAGCAAAATTCCAGCTATCAAGTAGCAATGAAAATAATTTTATGGTTGGGGGTCACCACCACATGAGGAGCTGTCTTAAAGGGTCGCGGCATTAGGAAGGTTGAGAACCACTGTTCTAGAAAAAGACTTGGGATCAGGCACTTAGTTAATCCTGCAGCTCAGATGGAAAATGGCCCCAGAAAAGACTGTCACTGTCCCTTTACCCGGGGAACAGAGAGGAATTTGGGACAATCGTGTCATTGTTCCTTCCTATAGAAAAGCTGCTTCAGTCGGGGCGGCCCCAAGGCAGGCACTGCCTTTAGCCAAGTGCCTGGGGGCCAGTCACTTTCCATCGGCCTCAGAGAAGCCCTTTGTCACCGCAGCAGGCCAGAGCAGCCAGGGGCCTGTCCGCTGTTTCCCAGCGTCCTGGTGTCCTCCTCCTGGGCCCTGCGAGGGGGGCCATGCCCTGTCAAAGGCAGGGTCCTCCCCACCCCCACCCCTACGGCTGGGACACAGTCCTCAGACAGCCTCAGAGGTGGTGGCCACGGCTCCTTTTGTCCCTTCAACATGGGAGGTCTTGTGCGGCAAGAAAGAAAACTCCAGACTGGGGATCGGAGCAGAGGGACCGGCCTCTGCAGTTCACGAGACAATGGGAAGTGGGCGCTGGGGTGCCAGTGGCCTGCTCTGCCAACTCCACGCTGGGGGGCCTTGGAGAAGTGCTTCACCCCTCAGCTCCCTCTGTGGGACTGAAGGAAACCGAACGCGCACTGTGACGCTATGGTGCCAGCTTCCTGGTGTGATACTGTCCTGTGGTTACGCAAGGTGTCCCCAGGGGGATGGACTCCTTGTTTGTGTCCTTGCCTGGCTCATAAACTGTCCATTGTTTCAAATAAAAGGTTTTTAAAAATTAATACCGGTGGATGACCTGAGTGTGAGACGTAATCTGACTTTGACAATTAATGGCTCCCCCAAAAGTGGTTTTTCTACCTACAATCTTTCCCAAAGAGCTTCCTGGGATAAACTATAACATCTCTGCTCCTCTGCTGCCAATACAAGAATGTCAGAATGCAGTCAACATTTCAAGAACTCCAGCAATACCTGTATGTGTTCATGTAACTCGCTGTTTAGTAAAAGAACCCTGGCCAGTGTGGCTCAGTTGGCTCCATCTCTGGCCAGGGGGAGGGGGGTGCAGCTGGTGGCCCCACTCTCACGCTGATGTTTCTCTTTCTCTCTCCTTCTCCCTTCCTCCCTAAAAATCAACAAAAATGTTTTTAAGAGAAGTTCCTGCCTCCCAAGGATCCTGTGATGGGGTTACTTAGGTCTGTGTCCTCACTCTGCCACATACTAGTGGGTGACCCTGGCCGAGTCACCTTCTGAGCTTCAGGCCCCTTCACCTGTAAGATGGGTGTTTATAGTTCTTCCTTGTGGGCTGGGAGAGCGCAGATGAGCCGTTAGTTTCTGTAAAGGGCTTACAGGGCACCTGGCACATGGCCTGTGCTCAGACGGTGCTGGCTATGGGTTAGGATTGTCATGAGAGGCAGTGAAATAACACAGGCTGAGTGCTACAAACAGAGAGAGTCCCCGTAATGCTTACTTGCCCACCTACTGCTACCTGGCTGTGGGTGACTTGGACAAGTCACAATATGTTGTCTTATGTCTAATGAGGTCTCTGGGCTGGTCATGTAGGAGACAGTCTGCCCACCCCCAGGGGTGCATTTTCCTGGAACCTCTCCTCCAAGTGCGCCATCCCCATCCCCACCCCATTGTGGTTGTGGCAGGGGAGTGGCCAGTTCCTTCTTTGTCCTTCCTGGGACTTCAGCAGATGGTCCCAGATCTGGGCGCCTTCCTAGCAGTTGGAGAGGCAGCGGATAGTTGTTCATCCTGTTCAAGGAGTGGGTGTGCTGTGTGAGGGTCTGAGCTGCCAGGGCCACGTTACACACCTCGAGGGGACAGAGAGACTGGGGACTCCGACCCTGGTTCTCACTGTCCCCAAAGCCCAGATGAGGCCCTGTCTTCCCAGCTGTGATCAGTTAGTTCTTCCTCAGAGGTGATAATAACAACAAAAACAATAGCAGTAAGGTCTTAGGTTAATATATACTACTAGTGGCCCCATGCACAAATTTGTGCACATTGAAAGAAATTAATTAGAAGAAATATTTTAATATCGCTATTTGTTCTTTCTCTATAATAGAAGTGTCAACCAATTTCATGATCGACAATGACAGATCAAAACACATGCATGCAATTGGCGCCAGTGAAAGCTTTATATGAATGACACATGCATGAGTCAACTTAGCCTTTTATAGATATAGAATAAACTTGCTTAATTAGACCTGCTTATTGATTTAGCTAAACTTTTTCCAGCCCAGTGAAGCATCCCAACTTCTCTTTCAGGTAATTGTCAGCAACACAGCAGTACATATCAACATGAAGCAGATTATTATTGTAGATCACACAGGGGGAACAAAGGGTAAAATATTTAACTGCAGCAGTGTTTGACTATATTCTGCACAGTGAGAAAACCTGAAGTCATTGTCAAGGTCACCATTTCTTACTTCTTTTCAGTCTGATCAAGTTTCTAAGCTTTCCATTTTCCAGCTAATAAAAAGAAAATAGGATTCCACTGAGTCTCCTATCTACCTACTCCACAACTTCTGTGAGGATCAAATGAGATGAGGCAAGAGAAAACACTTCACAGACATTTAGTGTAAAATGTTTCCACCTGGCTCTAAAGCCAGTCATGTTCCTGGGCTGAAGAATCTCTAAGAAAGCTAGTCACTAGGGAGAGAAAGCTGGGCATTGCTATGTGATGGCGTTACCCAGATTGACACTTAGCATATTAGTCTTTTTTATACATAGACTAGGGGGCTAATGAACAAATTTGTGCACCTTGAAAGGAACTGTGAGCCGCAAGGCTGCAGTGGGCACAGAGACGAGTCCCAACCCATTCTCCACACTCCCGCTCAGCCCCTCCTACCATGGCCCCCATAGTAGCCCTGCTCCTGCTGCCACCGCTCCCATGTGCTAATGGCGCCAGCCCCCTCGCATCTGCTGACAGAGTGGAGTGATTGGGGCTGGCACCAGCAGCAGGTTTGAGTGGCAGCTGCTGCCTGGATTGCCCTTCAGGAGAAGGGGGAAGGAAGGAAACTCTAAGGGGTATTAGGGCTGACAGCTGCTGCTTGCATATACTGATGGCACCAAGTGATTGGGACTGACAAGGTGCTGGCAGTGGGTGTTAGCTGGGCCATTGCCAGCAGTGGATGTGAGAGGCAGCTATTGGCTCTGATCACCCCTCAGGAGCAGGGAGAGGTGGAGAAGCCCTGGGGAACAAGTGGGCTGGTGCCAGCAGCAGGCGCAAGTGCTGGGCGAGATTGTGGCTCACAGGAGCAAAGAATTTTCAGTAACCACCAGATGCTCGCCCTGATGACAGCGACCAGTGCCCTGCCTCGGTCTGGCACCACACTCACCTGCTCCACCATCCTGCCACAGCCAATGCCAGCCATGTTCTGTGCATACCCCCTGGTGGTCAGCGCACGCCATAGCAATCGGTTGTTGGGATGTTGGGTTGTTTGGTGGTTCTGCCGTTCAGTCTATTTGCATATTAGGGTTTTATATATATAGATGAGCCAGACATTGTTCTGAGAACTGCATATATTTTAACACTTTTGCTTCTCATAACAGCTCTGCAGTATCATCATCCCCTTTTACAGTTGGGGAAATGGAGGCACCATGAATGACTTGTGCAAAATCACACACTAGCAAATATCAGGGCCAGGATCTGAACCCTGTCTGCCCAGCACTGAAGCCATACCTCTGACCACTCCTTCACCTGCCCTTCCTTGCAGCCCCATTTGCCCAGCTGGTTGGAGTTGGACTCTGTCATCACCACCAGCACAGTGGACAAATAGCCCCCCTGTCCCCTTCCATCCCAGGCTGGACCTCCAGTGTATCCTCTGTCTTCCTCTGCCTCTTAGACCGGGAAGACCCTGGACAGGTTTTTCTGGGTGTCCTGCCGATTTCACACCCCTCACCTCTTTGGTCCTGGGGAAGGTATGCCAGGTCCTATTCTTCGTTCCAAACTGGCAGAAACTGGGCCAGTTCCAAGCCCAGAGCTGTCATTCCCGGGCAGCTGGGCCTCTGCTCAGACCTTCACTCGGGAGATAAGCACCGTCACCTGGTTCCCAAACCGATCAGGTCCAAGGAAGGGCTGTGCCAGCTCCCAAAGGGACCCTGCTCTCAGCTCAAACCAGGGAACGCAGCCACTTCCCGGAGGGGCCCTGAGCATTGTCCTCACTGCCTGAGATCGCCGATTCATTTGTGTGTCCCCTCTGAACTGAGAACCCGGGGAAAGGACACAGCAAGGGGCAGGCAGCTGAGGGCAGGAAGGGGAGGTGGGATGGAGGGCGGAGCCCCTGGGAGCAGCAGGCCGGGTTGAAGTCCCTGCTAGAATGGGAACGCAGAGCAGACAGGGACCGGTTCTGGGCTGTTCCTCTTCGCGTCTCAGCATGAGAAGCAGCACTTACCATAGTCCAAGCAGCACTTTGCATTTAGCAAAGCAAAAGCACCGCCAATGGCGCTTGTGTGCAGGGATTGGGTGCTTCCACCTTTCTGTTCCAAACCTGTTACAAGCCTGATGGGCCTGGATTTTGAGCATGTATCATTCTGTACAAACATCAAAAGAAACACCAGTGAAATAAATGGGAGAAGGTATTTGTCATTTTGGCACCCCGCCCTTCCGAATCACTTTTCGACACAGAGTTGTCAGTATCAGAGCTTTTCTGCTAATGGGGCTCTCTGACCCCTCAAAGCTCTGACCCAGAATTTCCTGGAAGATGGTTCCTCCGTTGTCCCTGGAAGTCTCCAGCAGGTTGCTTACACCCAACCTGCACCTTTACACGTGCTCAGATGCAGGCAGTGGGCCCTGCTGCCCGCCGCCGCCGTGACTGAGACACATGCCGGCATCAGGGATGTGGACAGGTGAGAAGGCATGCATCTTAGATTCACCGAGAGATGGTGGTTGGTGCCTGGTAAACACTTATTAACAGAATGACTATATGGTTGCATGAAGGAACAGGGGTGAGTGGGAAAGTTAATGAGTCCTGAACCCGGGAGAAATGCTCCAGTGGGACTCACTGATGGATGAAGCGAGAACAGTTATTTGGCTTCACCCAGAGGTTCTCCGCGGGGCAAATGTGCCCCCAGAAGATGACTGAGCCAGGAAAATAATAACAAGGAATTATAGCCATGCCCATCGAGCACTTACCATCCATCCATCGCCTCACACAATCCTCCCCAGCAGCTCTGAAAGGCAGCCACTCTCACCACGCCCATTTCACAGAGGAGGAAACCGAGGTCAGAGAAGCACCGGGCTCAGGGTGGAACCCAGACTGACTCTGCCCCATCTGACGGGCAGCCCCCTAAGCGGGGTTGAGCTCAGCCCTGGCCCCAGTGCCCTGGGACGACAAGCCAGCAGCCACCCCAGGACCTCGGGAGCTGGAGGGATGTGCTCGCTAGGCCAGACCTAGCAGAGCAGCTGGGCCTCTGGAGCCCGAGCAGTGGAAAGGACAGGCCCAGCTGGAATCCGGAACCCGGGACCTGGCACTTCCTGGCTGTGGGACTCTGGGTGAGTCCTTTCAGATTGTGACACTCAGTCTCGGCTGGCTGTAATTGTTTGCTTCCACCGTGTGTGACCAGCCCTGAGCGGACAGTCCCTCAGACACGGTTCTCAGCCCTGATGAGCCCTGCTCCTTGCAGACCCCTCTCTCTGCCAGGAGTTGCTGCCACCCCAGCCCCAGGCCCCTTCCAGACCAGAGGGACCCCCTCCTGGACATGTGGGAGACTGGGCATGGCGTGGGTCACCCAAGCAGTGACCCCTGCTTCCCCCACAGGAAGCGTGTGAATAAGTTCCACTCTGAGGCTTGTGCCTGGAGTGAATAGACACAACCTCATTCTCTGAAAGGTCTCCTGACTGGACATTCGTAGGCAAAGTTGTCCTTTTCTTTCCATCAACGTGAAGGTCCAGGCCTCTCCAGGCAGCGTGACGGGTGCCCACTTCATGCACCGTTTACATGAGTTGCTCAGCTGTTTCCCACTCGTGTTCTACACACGGAAACAGTGAGAAAAGAAGTTTTCTGAATGCACTGATGCTCAGAAATGGCACACACACCAAGGCTAGCAATCTCCACATTAACTGGGACTTGGACTCTTCTAAGAGAATGTGCGCTGTGTGCATGGGTGGGGACGACAGGAGAGTGGCTTGTTTTTAAAATATGGGTACTCGGGCGTTGCTTCCACATTTGGAATTAAAAAGGTTGAAGCTTGCCAAACAATTCCTTGATACCACTCACCACAATCTGTTTTGGAAGCAGGTTATGGGCTGAATTGGATCAGTTCCCCCACAAACCTATGAGCATATGTGCCCCTTTTTTGTGCAGATGCTGTGGAGACTTGAATTGTGTAACAGATGCCCTTGGGACTCTGCCCAGGCCCCTATGGGCCCTGTGTGCACAGGAGGGGGGCTGCCCCTGGAACTGACAGCCCCTCCCCAAGGGTGGCCCTGCCCCATCATGGAGGTGCTGGGAGCCTCATACATACTCGGCACCCCTTCCCCCGGTGGGCAGATTCCACGGATCGCTTGCAGAGTGAACATGTAGGCCTCTGGCTCAACTGTCGCTAAGAATTCCTTATCCCAAGTGCAGGGCCTCTGAGTGACCACCCGGGCTCCTGCCCTGGAGCTGGCCTAGGGGGGGGGGCTCAGGCTGCCTCTAGGACCCCCAGGGTAGGCACCAGGTACCCTCTGCAGCACCTGACACCTCACCTCGTCTGACCTTCTTCCCTCCTGCCCCACCTCTCCCGCTGCGGCCTGTTTTTCCCAGAAGCTTCCATAATATGTCACTTTCACCAAATCCTCCTCCCAGGGCCCAATTCAGAAGGATCTTAACTAAAACAGCCCACACGTGGCCAGAAAGCCGGGCCGAGCTGACTCCCCAGCAACACCCACCCTCCCTCTCACCCCCAGGAGCCAGTGGCTTCAGCCCTGGTCCGATTTAAGACCGTCTGAGGGTTAAAGCTATGAATCACGCATGAACAGGTACGTTCATCTTCATTGTATGATGAGCGAGTGTATTGGGAGAACGTGTATTTTGAGACTCTGGGGGCGCCGGGTGCATGCCCACCAGAGTGGGACCGGGACTGAGCCTGTAAATGGCACCACACGGAACTCTGACTTAGGAAGGAGCTTCGCACGTGCTCACAAGGCAGGGCCTTCTTCCCAGGTAGCATCTGTCGAGCTGTAGGGCCCAATGAGATCCAGGCACTTTCAAAGCGGCAGAACAGGACCCGGCGCTGGCCAGCGGCTCCCACCGTCACCAGCCAGGAGGGCACTGGGGATGAAGCCGGTGCCCTGTCTCTCAGCATCTCTGGGGTTGTGCTCTCTGAGCTGGGCATGACCTCTGAGGGTCAAAGCATTCTTACACCACGGTGTCCAAGGCTTCGCAGAAAGTGAGGAATGTCCTTTCAAATTAGCTGAAAGGGGAGCAAAGAAGAAATGAATATGAGCCATTGCTTAGGCAATTCGTGGGGTCACAGATCTGTGTCATCCTCTTCCTCCTTCCCCACCGGACACCAAAAAGGCGCCGGCCTCCGCTGAGACTAAACTCTTCACTCACTGTGACGCCCCTGCAGGCGCCACCTTACTCAGTCCCTAACACCCCCCTCCCATCGTTCCCATTTTATCGAGGGGGAAACAGAGGCTGGAGCATTGAAGTCATTGCCGAGGTCATCTGGCGGCAGAGCAAGAATTTAAAGTCAGGTCTGTGGCTCCCCGAAGCCACCCAAGTGGCCTCTCACAGTCTGCTCTACCCTCCTGGCCCCTCCACGTGCCTGTGTAAGGCTCGCCGTCCGCGGTGGGTCAGACCCGCTGCAAGGACTGCTCCTGTCATCAGCAGGTAATAGACTGGCTGCGTCAGTCCCCGCTGGCTTGAGATTTCCCAGGAGGTCTCACACCAGAGTGTTCTGGAATCTGAAACCTGATGCCTTTCAAGGACATCCTGGGGATGGTGGGTATTAGGTTTTACCTGCTAAGACCCCTCCAGTTGCTGGGGGCCCATAACCCTGTGTTCACCTGTATCTGCGAGCAGAGCCTGTGCCTAACCACACCTCCTCCGAGGCCGGCCTCCCCAGCACCATTCAGTTCCCACCCGGCGCTTCCCTGTGGCTCCTCTAAGCCAGCGATTTCTCACCTCTGTGCTGTGGCACATGCAATACCTAACTGTTTAGGCACAGGCCCTGACCACCTTTCCCTGAGATTGTTAAATAAAAAAATGACTACTGCCCGGCCTGTGTGGCTCAGTGGTTGAGCATTGACCCAAGAACCAAGAGGTCGCCAGTTTGATTCCTGATCAGGGCACATGCCCGGGTTGTGGCTTGATCCCCAGTGGAGTTGTGCAGGAGGTAGCTGATTCCTATTTCCCTTTCATCAATGCTTCTCTCTCTCTCCTAGCCCTTCCTCTCTCTCTAAAAATCAATAAAACATATACATTTTTAAAAATGACCACAGCCAACACAACAATACCTATCTGGCGTGTGCTTTTCTTTGTCAGATTGGCAAAAATATATTTTTGGCGTGTCCCAGAATTGTAGTGATTAGTGTATGTGTGCCCTGAGATGGAAAAGGTTGTGAATCGCTGCTTAAGCCAAGATCTTCCCACATCAGGACGTTTCTTCTTCCGGCTCTATTTGCTGGGGTGCCCATTCTCCAGGTCTCCCTCGGGCAGCACCTCCTCATCTCAAGTCTTGGCTGGCTCCGATGTCAGCTCCTCCCCCAGCTTTCCATGAGCCCTGACCCCTGTCTGAGCAGCTCCCAGCCCAGGCTGAGCCACTCTGCACCACATCACCTGTCCGCTTCCTTCACACCACTCCTTGCAGCCTGTCACTTTCTTGCTGGCTTACTTGCTGACTGGTTCAGTCTCCTACTAAGGGATGTGGAAGATGCACACCCCGACAGCAGGAACTCTGTCTGCTCTCTCCACTGCGCCACCCACACAGCCCCCAGCCACTGACGTGCCGTGCTTGACTGTGGAGCACCTGCCTATCACAGAGTTGGCCCTCGGAAGAATCGTGGGACAGAGGGAGGGACAGATGTCATGGGACAATGGAGCATGTGTCTGCCTGTTCACGATGCATTAAGGCAAAGGACTGGAAAGGAGCTGGAAAAGTAAGTGACAACCTAGTTGGATCTTTGGATTTAGGTCTGGAGGGTAGAGAAACGCCCACTGTAACCACATAAAAAGTTCTCATCTGTTCACTTCGAGATCATACGGGAGTTTAAAGTCCTACCTGCGGGTGAAGCCCCACTCTCACCCTCCCACCGGTCAGCTTTGTGGTGAGAGCCACCTAGGATAGCTGGCTGCACAAATCCCCCTTCCTGCCATCGACCCCCACTTACCCCGTGGCCGCTTTATTCCATGTGCCTCCGTCGCCCTTTTCCATGTTCCGCCACGTTCTTGGTGTCACCCTCTGCAAAGAGAACAGGGCTCGGTCGCGACAGGCATGTCTATTCCTGCTCAAAGGCTTACCAATCACTGCTAAGTTAAGGCCACATACATCAGCCTAGCTCTGTCTCCTCTTTGTCCACAAACGAGGTACACAGTCCCCTCCCCTCAACACCTCTAGTCCCGCCCCTTTCCTCACCAGGCCCACAGTTCTGGCCTCATCTGCTGCCACTCGCCCTCGCTCACTGAACACTCCCGCTGCACTGATGGCTTATAGTTGCTTCCAACCTCCGGATTTTCACAGCTGCTGCTACTAACAACTCACTTGGCTTATTGTTTGAATTTCCTGTTTGACATTAGCTGCACGATGGCAGCGACTGGCCTGCCGTGTTCACAGGCATAGCCCAACTTCCAGCACAGAATGGAGAATAGAATAAAGAATGAATACGCAGAGAATGCTTGATAAATGCTTAATCAAGATATGATAGATGCGTGGAATGATGAAATCAATTATTGGATGAAAAGATGGGTGGGTGGATATAGATAAATGGCTGCATGATAGAATAAATTATTAAACAGATGATGATGAATGGATAGATGATGGAATTACCGGGTGGATGGAGCAATGGATAATTGAATGGAATGATGGTGTCAGCCACATTTTCCAATTCTGTGAATGAAAGTCTCTCCAATCCCAGGCTCTGCAGTTTGATGTTTACCATGAAACCACATTTGCCGTGAATGTCTCTCGACTCATACCTCCTCCGCCCCCCATCAGACAACAGGCCTTTACGCTGTATCCCAGCTTCTATTTTGTCTCCTAGGAGACGTCCCTGAGCTGCTGCTGCAGGCCCTCGCAGTCACCAGTCTAGCGGCTCCTCCACCCTCCGGCCTGCAGCCTGCAATGGCCCCCGTCCATGTCAGATGCTACCGGGAGGGCTGCTCAGGTTGGAGAGACTTTCAGAACAGAAATATCTTGGCATCCCACCCCCGCAACTCCAGAGTGTCATCGGATGGCATCAAAGCACCTGGGGAGGGTATGGCCATTTCCCTTCTCGGCAGTTTCAATCGAGAGTTCTCCTGAGAGTCCCTGGGCCTTTATTTTTCTTCTCCACCCAGAATGCTCATTGTCCTTTTTAGGACTCTGTAAAGCAAAAATGGTTTCTTCTCTTACCTGCGTACTTTTTGTGATCCGTATGCCTTTGGGATGGCTCTTCTGGAAAACAAGTGAGAGGATTAAACGCCTTTCGGGGATTTTAGAAGGCCCACACTACTTTCATGCGAATACTAAGGAATTGCTTGTGTTTTTCATGTTCATTCTAACAGGAATGTACAGTAGACTTTGCCAGAGGCTACGTGGCTTTGGTATCGCAGCTGATCCAATGCAGAAGCAGATGTGAGAATCCAGTCCTCTTAATTTATACACAGAATTGTAAAAATGTAGAACCATACCATTTCTCTCACTGTTTTTTTTTCTGTTGAAAAATATTACTTTTTAAACAAAAAAGTTACTTGTTTACTACATAATAAATTTATCATTGTTATTTTAATGAATTAACGCATAAATACTTTTAGTGTCCCAACTTTAGTTTCTAATATGGTAAATATCACAGTCACACAGAGAAGTGTTCTGTGGGAGGTCCTCATGATTTTTTTAGTATAAAGGGGTCCTAAGACCAAGGATGAACTGGATGCAGAATTTTAGCATATTGTCTAGAAAATGACATTACAAAATATGTTCACCTGGGGAGTAAATGGTATTGTTTTAGTCCTTTTAAAAGAGATCCAAATGTCATTACTGCAAATGACAAAGTCACTTGAGACTGAATCTTCATTTAACTGCTTCACCAACCCTCTCTGAGCCTCAGTTTCCTCACCCGGAAATGGGCATAAAATCGGTACCTCTTCAGTTATTGTGAGGATGAAAAGAAATAATTTCATTTACAGCACATATATGCAAATATTAGAAGAAACCATATGAAATTGCCATTTTTTGTGTGTTAAAAAGTGGTCAACTTTGGCAATTTCACGTCTCAAATGGCTTACCTCTGTGAGTGCCATTAACCCCACCTTTTCCCTCAGCCCCCACGGCAGGAAAACATTTGGGGGAGAGTGGAAATCTGGTCAGAACACAATATTTCACATGCCAATGCCAATGCCAATATTGGGCAGCTCACGTGTTCCCTGTATGTCTGACAGCTGCAACCCTAACAGATCACATTCAGGCACCTGAAACTCATACCACATTATATGCCAATTACATCTCAATTGAAAAATCGCCTTATGCCTAGCTGGACATTCTGTTTCCTTTTGTGTTGTGGTCATCCTAAAAATCATCTGGGTGTTTGGGACCAGCACTGACAGTTATTGTACAGCCACAGAGGGTCTGGGGGGGGTGGGGTGAAGGAACCTGCATGCTGGGTGGATAGCTTATCTGTAATAAGCAGGTTCTAGGACCTTTTCCAGGCCCAAGGCTCTCTGGAACATTCCTGCTCTGGCCTCTCCCTGGGATGAGTTTTGGCTGGTCACACCTGCTCATGACAGAGCTGGCCAAGTCACTTGTCAGAGGGCCCAAGGTACTATTCTTCTCACTTTTGTTAGTCTAAAATATGTAGTTAAAAAAATAAAATTAAAGGCTTCTTCCTTGATCACTAGTTCAACAGTGCCCCTCTCCCCCCTGAGACCTTTGTTCCAAGGAAAGTTGGAATTCAGGGTGGTTTCAAACTCCCAAAAAGTACCAACAATTCCAGTTAAGTGGCAATCCCCCTGGGGCCCAGGGTAGAAATTTTATTTGCATTCCTATTTGCAAGACTCAGATCTTCCTGTGGAGGGGAGGACACACACACACACACACACACACACACACACACCACAGGCTTTGGAGCAGATGAACAGGCTCCAAATTAGCTGTATGCACTGTCTGGGCAAGGTCTTGAACTTGTCCTCCCTTTTCCATAAGACAGAGATAGTGGCATACATTCCCTGAGGACCTACTATGTGTCAGGGCCTTTCAGGTCCTCTCTCATTCAAGCCTTGTCACTACCCCAGGAAGCAATTACTACCATGACCATCACTAGCTCCTTTTACAAATGAAAAAAACTGAGGCTAGGAAAGGTTAGGTTACCTGTCCAAGGTCATCAGGGAAGAAATCCGTCTCAGTGGCTCTGAGCCTGCACCCTAAGCATACGTGACACTGCCTTCTGGTTACACCCCTCCTTCTGCAGGCTTGCAATAAAGCTTAAAAGCAGTATCTCTGAGGCACTCCATCAACAGCAGGCATCATTTCATCCATCTCTTTGCTTATCTCTGGCTTTGAAGTGGCTTTCATATAACGAAATGAGCAAGATCGGGGGATGATAAAGGTGGAGTGGTTCCAGGCCTTTCCAGTTATGAAAAATGACATTCCAGTCCAGAGGACTCCTGACTCACCCTGCAGCTCGCTTTTGATAAAGGCTGCTTCTCTCACACTCCAGCGTGTTCCTACTGGCTGGCCTGCCCTCTGGTTTTTGCATTTGGTGGACTTGCATCCCCATCTTCCTAAGGTTTGATTTTGGTGTCTAAAGTTTCTCTTCTGTGCTTTGAAGCAAGAGGCATGGCCGTTTAACCATTGAAGTCCATTTTACAGATAAGGAAAATGGGGCCTGGGGAGGTGCTACTATTTGGGACACACAGCAGTGAGGGGCCGGTGGCCACTGGAGTCCCAGGCTGTCTGGCTGGAGACCTGCTAGCAACCCAAATAGCAAGTGGAATGTTGGAGAAGTCACAATTATGCCTAATCTGTTCAGTTTGTTTCAAAGCTCAGAATTCCAGCGATCAGGATTCTCAAAACAGTGCTAATGTCTCATAATTTTCTTATTTGCAATTATAATGATGCTAAATGTGCAATTGATTTAATGTGTATGCCTTTTTTGAAACACTTGAGAGAAATAAATTTCTCAAATTGCGGGGGCAGGGGGGGAGGGGAAGCTTTGGCCTATCATGTACTCTGATGTGTTCTTCTGGGCAATAGGGTCACTATAATTATCCTTGATCTTGACTCACAGGTGCAGAAGTGGGGAGTGGGCCCCGGAGTATGTGGACTCGAAGCTCCAATGAGCTCACCTTTGATAAGCTGTCCTACATCTCCCGAAGTTCCAGATTCATCGCTTCCATACATTTCTTCCAAATCCACACCAAACCTCTCAACCTTACATCTTGCATGAGACACATGTGGGTTTTAGGTACCACCATCCAGTCCTTCCACTCTGGGAAAATTATGCAAACTAAAGTGATGCTATTCATACTCCTCACCGTTTTACTTACTGCCTTCCTCCCTAAAGACAGACTAATTCAGCCACATCGAATGGCCCTAGCAGAAATTAAGGGTTCTCAGATAATTCAAAACATAGATACACAGATGGATATAACGTCTCAGATGTTTACTGAGGCCTTTATGTAGGATTTAAATGAACCCTCATAATAGCATGAAGTGGTCCCATTTTACAGACAAGGAACCCGAGGCTCAGAGACTGAAGCACTTGACCCCAAGGTCAGCCAGCTAGGAGGCGGCAGGGCTGGTGTGGGGGAAAGGATGGGAGATTTGAAAGGAGGGTCATGGTGGTAGGACAGAAAGAACCCTCAGCCAGGCTCCAACATATGGGGGTTATAGGAGGATGAGGCTGGGGCAGGGCTTGGGCACCCACACTCACCTGCTGGGCCCTGCTTGACGCACTGCCCGAGGTTGGGGATGCCCTTGGCCATGTCACCCAGGCTCAGGATGTGGCACTCGTAGCCTGAGGGACAGAGGAGTGGCTCCGCCCCGTCCTCGGTGGTGCTGCAGGTCTCTGCTGTGGGAAGGACACACGCCAGGTCTCAGGGGTGGCCCCTCCACGGAGGCAGTGAACGCAGTAAACACATTATCCAGAGGGGCCACCTCTCGACTGTGCCCCCATGTTCCAGACTGAACCTTGGGTCTTACAGTGTCATGTGTGCACATGCACACATGCACACACAGGGAGCAGTTCAAAGTCACATGATCCCAAACATGCCCTTGGATGCATAGTGCTGGGCAAACATATATTCAGTCACACACTCTGAAACACACATGCTCATGCTTATAATCATATATTCACACACAAAAATCCTGAAACATACATGTCACATACACATTTTCACCATCACCACAAGTCCTAACACATATATACACTACACATACAACCATACACACATATGTTCACATGCACCCAAATTCTGCATATACAGACACACATTCACACTTATAGTTACACACATTTACATGAACACAGATGCACAAATAGTCAGACATACACAGTCAGATTCTTGCACAGCTGTATACTTTCATGGACACAGTCACACACAGAAATGTGCAGAATCACAAGCACATGATATACACGAAGGGTACACACTTGAACCCTATAGTTCTCTAGGCACTGGGCCTGCATGTGGTTCTTTTCAGAAACTGCTCTCCACCCATCATCAGGAGGCAGCAATCCCCTTATTAGGATTTTAGGGATCTGTAAACCAGCCCCAAGCACCTCCCTCTCAATTCTCCACCAGGAAGGGGGAGCCCCATTCCCAGGGAGAGTCAAACTCTATACTGTCCTGGGGATGCTGAGAGCCTAGTCAAGCCCCACCCTCCCCCTCTGTGTTGAGATGGGGGAGGCTCTAAGAGTCTGAGTATTTGGGGGCAGGCAGTGTGCTGGGGCAGAGGCAGCCCCTATTATCAGTATTGTGGTGGCAACTTGAGAAGGGGGATCCTGGCTATGATGTCGGGTCTGGGCTTGATCCTGAAGGTACCTTGTAACTCCTCCTCAGGGCCATCCAGGAGCCAGCCATTGCCACCAAGCCATCGAGGTTTCGGCTCTACCAGCCAATCTACAACTAACAAAATAAAACATGGTTACACTGAGGCCCTCCTCAGGCAGCTGAGAAATGCCCCAGCCCCTGGGGGAGAAACAGTGGTGGTTCTCCAGCATACACTTGCCCTTTCCTTTTAGTAATAGAACTTTGAGTTTCAGCTGGCCACTGTGTGGCCAAGCTGGAGACTACATTTCCCAGCCTCTCTTGCAACTAGGTGTGGCCATGTGACTGAGTTCTGGCCAGTGGAATGTGAGCAGAAGTGATGATGTAACTTCGGGTCTTGCTTTTGCATCAATGCCTGTTTTCTCCCCTTTGTTTCTCTCTCCCTCTTCCCACAGGCTGGGGGCCACTTTGATCTTGCGGAGCAACAGGATGGAGGGAACCTGGGTCCTTGGATGACTGTGGATCAGAGCCACCTGGCTGCCATGAACCATCTGTCTACCTCTGGCCTATTAACTGAGGGAGCAGTAAACACCTCATAGGTTGGGCCCCTGAGTTTATGGGTCTTTTTGTTATAGCAGCACAGCTTGTTCCATAACCAGCACATTTTTAATCAGAAGAGTGACCCACTTAGGAGACTGAAAAGTCTTCAAAAATCCAAAGCAGGGTTGAAAGCCCAAATACCTCCCGGAGGCAGAGAGATAATATGAAGAAGAAAATCAGGCCAGGGGGGACAAACGGATAAGGCCAATTAGAGAGGGTTTCTGCCTCAGTGGGTCAGCTGCTGTCAGCTTTGGTCAGCCATTCTCAGTGTTTCCATGGCTGATTTTTGTTTTAAGCTATAAATCTAACTAATATAAACCTTCTGGTTTTTAAATGTTTGGCAACCAGTAATTTATAAATTTTAAAGCACTTTGGAGATCAAATGAAATTGGTCTGAGGTTACATTTGCTTCTGACCTCTGCTTTAGTCCGAATCAGAAACATGGCAAAATTAGAGGTACATAGATGGGTGTTAGTAAAAATGCCGGATCACCTCACAGCATAGAAATTGAAACAGCAGGGGCACACACCAATAATTTGCAATTTCCAAACAAGAGGGATGGCATGATGACGATCTGCAGCCACTGTTTCCAATCTTCTGTTTTTTCCCTTCTTCTTCCCACCACACAACAGAAAATGTTTCCAATGCTATCTTTTACCAATAGGAAACTTATCAATAGTTATTATTTGTATTCTCCTCTGCATTGGTCAAAGGTTTCTGAGCAGCAGGGAACTGTACACATTTCGCAATACGTTTTGGAATACTGAAGCTTGGTTTAGGCCTGCCATCCATTTGCAGACTCCTAAAGGCCTGAAGGCCTACAGGCTCACTGCTCTGCTCCTTCACTAGAACTTCCTGCTATCACCTGCTATCTAAACTCCCTGTACCCCAGCCCTTATCTCAAGATTCGACTTTGAAAACAGTCTCTCCACTCCCCCAGGGAATGTAGTGAAGTGTGTAAGCTGCTCAGAATAGGGCCCGATGCACTCCAAGTCATCTGCTCATGGAAGATCGTGGCTCTCAGTTCAAAGCAAGTTTGTTCTCCACGGAACATTTAGCAAAGTCTGGAGATATTCTTGGTTGTCACAATGTGGAGTGGGGGGTAGTACTGGCATCTAATGGATAGAGGCCAGGAATGCTGCCTCTATATCCTACAATGCCTAGGTCAGCCCCCCAACACAACCTCAAGTAGAATTATTTAAACCTCCCCCCCCCTTGCCAAAACCGGTTTTGCTCAGTGGATAGAGCATTGTCCTGTGGACTGAAAGGTCCCAGGTTCGATTCCAGTCAAGGGCATGTACCTTGGTTGGGGGCACATCCCCAGTAGGAGGTGTGCAGGAGGCAGCTGATTGATGTTTCTCTCTCATCCATGTTTCTAACTCTTTATCCCTCTCCTTTCCTCTCTGTAAAAAAATCAATAAAATATATAATTAAAATTAAAAAAAAGAAGAAGCAGCTTCCAAAAATAAATAAATAAATAAAAGAATTATTTAACCCTCAAGAATGCCAAGGGTGGGGAACCTTGTGTTATATAACCACTATTATTATGACTAACTAATGTCTCTTTCTGCAGGCCAGTGGAAACTAGTCATTTTATTATTTTATGGATCATTGATTCATTGAACAACTTTTAGGAGCTCAGAGACTGTTCTAGATGGTGGTTATATAGCAATGAATAAAATAGACCAAATTCTCCTTGTGGGGCTGACCTTCATGTGGGGAAACAGTCAGTGAACACACAAATAAAACACAATATTCGGAGTGGACTATAAGGGAAACTAAAGCTGGCAAAGAGGGTAAGGGATGGCTGGAGGAGGGATTGCCATGTAGCGAAGGGAATCTTCCCTGAGACAGTGGCCACCTCTGGACAAGGATCTGAGGAGAGGAGGAAGTGAGCCATGTGGGTATCTGGGATTGGGATGTTTCATGCAATGAGGGGCCCTGTAAATGGGCCAGGTCCTAAAGCGGGGGGGCAAAGGCAGTGGACACCTCACAGAAGACTGGCTGAAACTCTGGCTCTGTCTGCTGTATGACCGCTGCAGGTCTCTTCGGCTGTAAAACAGGGCTGACAACAGTCTCTCCGCCTCCTGGGACTGTGTGAGCATAAAGCGAGGTGAGGTATGGAAAGGCCGCCGGGAACGGCAGGGAAGCTGTACAGCTTGTGCCCGGCTAGCAGCAGCTGGTCTGGAATCCAGTGAGGCTAGAACCCCTGTGCCCTGTCGCAATTCGCAGTTTAAAGGAAGGGGCAGCGTTTTTTCCTTGCACACCTGCAGGGAGGCACCTAATTGCTTCTTCCACCAGGAGGGGGCGCCATGTCGTCTTTCTTACAAAGGGCCTTGCAGGAATCGCCTGGTCCTGAGCGCCTGCCCAGTCTCTGAACAAGAGGCAGTGCTCAAACGCTTGGGAGACTGTGATTATGAGCATCTTTAAGGGCTGGGGTCTCACTCTAAAGGAAAAAAAAATACTGTGGTCGCTCTAGCTTTGGCCTTGGGAGGGGAGGAGAGGTTGGGGCTAACCTCTGAGCCACCTTCAGTAATTGAAGCCCCTGGAACCCTCAGGTGCAGCCCAAGCAGAACTGGGAGTGGAGACTTTGCTGCCCCTTAACCAATTAGGGACACGTTTTCTCCAGCCAGAGGGGAGGTAGCTGTCCATCCGCCTCCCCCCACTCCCCACCTCCGTCCCCCCATTCCCCGCCGCTCAGTGTTCCCCACGGGCTCCCTTCCATCCGGTCCTAAACCTTCTCTCCAGAAGGAATCTGAAACTCCTTCCTTTCAAAGACGAGTCTCTGAGAACTGTTTCTCCCCAAGGGATTCTCCTTAAGATGATCCGTGTGACTGGTGACCTGCTCCTTCCTAGCCCTGCTGGCGCCTCCGCTTCCCATTGACAGGCCCGCCCCAAGCTGCGCTTTCTCCTTTCAGTCCCGCTCTGCTTGTGTTTGGGGGAGGGGGAGGTCCAAGGAGGCCACCAGCCAGCCCCTGCATTTGAACCCGGGAGTCTGCATCCCCCTACCTCTCTGGGCACACCCCACCTGGACTGCTGGAGTCCCAGGTCTCCATCTCAAATGCGCCCAGGGCCAGGCAGCGTGAGTTGAAAGGGACCTGGTGGGGTCCGTGGAGAACTGGAGGCCCCCTGCCACCTATGGGCACACGAGGCTCCAGCAGACGGCGGCCCAGGGAATGTGGTCCAGTCTTTTAAAGAGAAATCTCCCCCATCCCCACAGGAGGCGTCATTTCCCCCGGAGCGCACGTTCCCCGCACCGGAGCTCCCTGCGGGCAGCGCGCTCCGGGCACCAGGCGGGAGCTGGCTCAGCGAGCCGCAACCTTCCCCTTCACCGGTGGGCACGCCCACCTGCGCCTCCCAGCCCACACCTCGGGGCGGCACGGCAGGACGGTCCACCTGGGCCCCCCGCCCTCTCCCTCGCCCGCCCCCACCGCCGCCTCCTCCTTTCCCCAGCCCCGGGCGCCTACCCGGAGGGGGCGGCACGGCCTCCAGGCAGGCGTGGGCGCAGCCGTTGTAGCAGCAGCGCTGGCGCTGCGGGCACTGGGCGTCGGCCTGGCAGGGCTCCACCTCGCAGGCTCCAGGGGGCAGCGAGCGCGGGGGCGGCGGGCAGCGGTCCGCGCGGGGCTGCCAGGGGCTGCCCGCCTCCTCGGCCTGCGGGGAGAGGGCAGCGTCAATGGTGCGCAGGGGTGCTTGGAGCTGTGCGCCCTGGGCAAGTCGCTGGGCCTCTCTGAGCTTCTGAGTCTGCGTGTAAGCACAGCAGAAGCAGCCTGAAAGGGTTGCTCTGAGGATTAATGATGCTTCTCCTTTGTAATGGCCTCCACCTGAGATGAGGGCAAGCCGATGGGCAGCAGAAAGGATAAACAAATGTGACCAGTTTGTATGCTAAGCGCCTATCCTGATATACACACACATATACATCACATACATTTTATACATGTATATATAACAGGGTATGTGTGTGTATCTATATGTACATATAAAAACGTGCATGTGTATGTACACACATATATATCTATATGCATATATATCTTATAATCCATAGAGGGCTTTAAGAATTTACAATTCACACATAGAATGGATAAATCCATACAACTTGGGTAAATCTCACAAACATAATATTGATTTTTTTAAAAAGCCAGCTCAGCCGAAACCGGTTTGGCTCAGTGGATAGAGCGTTGGCCTTCGGAATGAAAGGTCCCAAGTTCAATTCCGGTCAAGGGCATGTATCTTGGTTTCGAGCACATCCTCAGTAGGGGGCGTGCAGGAGGTGGCTGATCGATGTCTCTCTCTCATTGATGTTTCTAACTCTATCTCTCTTCCTCTCTGTGAAAAATCAATAAAATATATTTAAAAATAAATAAATAAATAAAAAGCCAGCTCACAAGAGAACACACAATCTGTTTATATTTTAGTTCAAAAAAAGGCAAAAGTGCTGTCCGGTGAGAGAAGGTAGGGCAGTGGCCACTTCGTGGTTGGTGGCGGGGAGAGCTCGAGGGTCTCTGGGGGTCGGCCCTGCTCTGCTTCTTGCTGGTTCACTTGGTACAGATTTGCGGAGTTGGGCACACGATTCTCTGGGCCTTTTGGCATTATGTTTCAATAAAAGTTAAAAGACACAGTGCTTAACATATAGGACATGCAGGCACGTGACTAATAAAATAAGCATGTTAGAGGGGAGATTGGGGGAATTTGTCACACCAGGTAATTCACCCTGGGCCTCTTGACCTCATTCATACCAGGAACACTGTCCTACTTCTGGATTTGAAAGTGGGGTACGTGGAGGGCAGATCTTATACATCCCTACACACACACACACACGCACCACGGTTAGATATAGAACAGGTTCATTGAGAAGAAACATGCTGGCTTGCCCTGCCCCCTGGCCTATGCCAAAACTGCTCCTGCCATCTACATTCCTATTTATAAGCCTCCTCGTCCCCCTGCACACATATTTCAAAATCCCATGCCCTGTACTGTCCAAGTAAATAATGCCTGTCTGCAGACTGAAATCAGATGTAGCCGTGAAAACCTACCCCTAACCTGTTTGCTATGCACCTAACTATGTTTTCAAATATACATATGCACACATGTAATGTGTATATATTTGTATTAGAGGCCCAGTGCACGAAATTTGCACACTGGTAGGGTCCCTAGGCCTGGCAGGCAATCAGAGCTGATCAGGGCCTTCCGGCTGCTGGCCAGGGCTCCATTCATTCCATGCCACCCCCTGGTGATCAGCACACATCATAATGAGCAATCGAACTCCCAGTCTCCAGGTCTAATTCCTGAGGGGACACTTTGCATATATATATATGCCTGGAATATGTTTTTGGAAGGAGATACAAGATACATAAGGAACTGTTATCAAGGATTGCCTTTAGAGAGAAGAATTAGGTTCTGAAGCCAAGGGAAATTTCTCTTCATTGCTCACTATTTTATTATGTATATAACAAGAGCAAAAGAGTTTTGCCATGCACATGTTATATTTTTCAATTTAAAGAAGACAGTTAAACCTTTAGAAGTACTTACGAAGAATTTTTAATGACAGGAAAAACACTTAAGTTAGTAAAAAAGAGAGAGAGAGAAGGCAAGATATAAAATGGCCTATGCCATCTGATCTTGACTATAAAGACAGAAGGTCAAGGATGCCTAAACATCCTTCCCACACAGCTATTGTGGTGGCTGCAAACTCCATGCGCTACTCCTAATGTCCTGTAGAGGGCGTCAGGCCACCAAGAGTAGGTCCAGAGGAGGAGCATCTTGGAATTGGTGTAATTACAAGGACTAGTGTTTTTCAAACTTCCTCCCAGGACTCCTCACCCCCACCTCCACTTCCTACCCCCACTCCCATTCTCCAAAGAGCTTGGGCAGGGTTGGTCTATGGTCCCCACCCCAGCTTCACCCAGATAATTCATCTTTTCTTCCTAATACAGGTTATTAAATTTGTGAAAAATGAGCAGCACAAAGCCAACAAGTGCAGGTAAGGAATGGAAGGTTTCGGGAGATTGGTGATTCTTTCCCAAAACAAAGGGGAGATGGGAGCATGGAACTTCTGTCCCCTGGTTCAGCCTTTCCACTCTGCCCTGCTCAGCCCAGGCCCCCTCATTCCAAGTGCCAGTCTGAATAATTTCCGAGCTGCAAGCAGGGGGCATAACCCTACACCATTAGCTCTTAATTCATTTTCCTCAGAATTAACAACATTGGACTCATGTTGGGGTCCCACCTTTTAAATCCTGATTGAATGTGACAACTGCCCCGGCCTCCTTCAGGGGGTGATGGGAATGCCCTACGTGGTCGGGAGGAGCCGGTGGGTTTTTCCACTTAGCCTGTGTTTGTATCAAGCCTCATTTATGAAATTTAACAGAAACTGGAGATGAGAAGTGAAATACTTTTCACCACCTTCGACGCCTCCCAGGCAAAACCTCCCCCAATGGTACCCCCAACCGTAGGGGTGTAGAGAGATCAATTTTAGATGTGCAACTACTCTCAGAGGAAAGTTCAAACGTTTTACAGAATTTGGAGAGAACAAAAGAGATAAGCGCCTTAGAAGTCAAATTTCCCTGAGTTATTTAGACGGTGCCTTGGAGACAACAGATGGTGGTGGTGGTGGGGGTGATAAAGGGCTGATTTCCCAAGGGGCCCAGATTAAAGGATGAAATGCTTGGGAAAATATTTCATGTTCTGCAAGGTGATATTCAAAGAAGGTCCTAAACAAAGGATGTGTCCTGGAGTTCTGAGAAAGACGGGACTTTCATAGAAGAAATAAGGAGATCACCCTTCAATGGCTTCCCAGTCCTTGGGGGAGGGTGGGTGTTGAAGGGCTAAAGGCCAAAGCTCTTGGCCTAAAGACCAGGCCTGAGCTGCCCCAACCCTTCCACGTCTCTGACCTCCCTCCCACCACTCTGCCCTGGCTCACTGCTGCCCAGTGCCCCGGCCTCCGTGAGGCCCCTGGACCACAATAAGCCCATCCCACAGGTGGGCCTTTGTCTGGGCTGGGCCTCACACTCAAGACCCCTGCCTGGCTCTGGCCTTTCAGTAGCGCTTAACACCCCTGATCACCATGGGAGCACTGTGTTTGACAGACTCACCAGTTTCTTGTTTTTCTCCCCTTACACAGGACTTGGTTTGGTTCCCACCTGTGTCCCAGGCACCTACACTCTCCGCAGCCCCAGCGCGCCCACCCCTCCGCTGCCACTGAGTCTAAATAAAACAACGGCAGGTCCACTCCCTCTGGTCAAATGGCAGCTCACCTTTGGCTGACAACATCCTTCATGAAAACCCAGAGAACCCGGATCTTCATCTGTTTTTCCCATGCCCGCTAAGGGACTGGATAGCAGTCTGCTATCAAGCAGCTGCTGGACGCATTTCCCAGGCGGCGCTTTCAGCACTGCGTGCCTTTCTTGGATATAAATGACTCTCTTCAGATCAATGGCCTGGTGGCTACTCTCCCCTCCTTGGGGAGATAGTCTCGGAGGCCTCTGTAGATGTGCAAAGCCACTCTGCTGCTATCAGGCAAGCAGGCTAGGAAAATGTCAGTTCTGGCTTTGCTGGTAGGAAAGCCAGTGCTGCTAGTCTAAGTCTGACTCCCAGATGCCCAACCAAAGGCGGGTGGATAAATAGGTAATGGCACGTCTGAACCTCGGAACAACATAGAAGCCTTCGGAAAGGGGACACAGATCTACCCTATTAACACACACACCATATGTGTTCAATGAAAAACACAAGGTATAAAACAGTAAGAATAAGCCAGACACAATTCCATGCACTACATGATTCCCTTTACAGCGGTACCTCGAGATACGAATTTAATTTCTTCCGTAACCTTGAGGCATGAGACACTATGAGAAGCTCGAGTCCAGGTAAACTGGTGGGTTGTGTGCAGCCGGCCAATCCGCGCGATTACTCCTATCTCAAATGTTGCTCGTATTTCAAAGCAAAAATCGCTTGCTCAATGGCTCATATCTCAAAAATCTTGTATGTTAGGGCACTCGTATCTCGAGGTACCACTGTATATGAAATTAGAGGCCTCGTGCACAAATTCATGCATGGATGGGGTCTCTCGGGGTGGCCTGTGAAGACTGGGCTGAAACCCGCAGTCCAACACTGGCTGTAGCTCCTATCTGCTGCTCCCTCTAATTCCGGCCCCACTGTGCCTACTTCAGGCTCATGCCCAGTCAGTCCCAATTGGAAGAGGCTCGCCACTGCAGTAGCGCTCCCCAGCCATGAGCCCTGCATCTGGCACTCTCCCAAGGGAAGTGGCTTGTGGGATAGGGCCGAAACCAGCTCTCTGACATCCCAAGGGGCCTTGGATTCTGATAGGGCACAGGCCAGGCCGAGGGACCCCACTATTGCACAATGAGGGCTGGGAAGGGACTGTAGGAGGGCTCCAGGGCATGTCTGGCCCATCTCCCTCAGTCCCCAGCAGCAAGTTAGCCTACCAGTAGGAGCATCTGCCTCTTGTGGTCAGTGCACATCATAGCAACCAGGTCGACAGCCCCCTGGTCTTCAATGCACATCATAGCGAGCGGTTGAGTGGCTTTAGCATATCATTAGTATATTACGCTTTGATTGGTTGAACAGTTGACCCATCACTGATGACTGGACTTAGCATATTAGGCTTTTATTATGTAGCATGTCTCAAACAGACAAACGCAGAGAGACGGAAAGCAGATAGGTGGTGCCAGGGGAGTGAGAAGTGACTGCTTAATGGGCCTGGGATCTCCTTCTGAGGTGATGGGAACTAGAGAAAGGTGGTGGCTGCACAATATCGTGAATGTCCTAAATGCCAGTGAATTCTTCATTTTAAAATGGTTATGTCAATTTTATCCTAAGGAAGATTTCTAGAAAATAATACGAGTAAAATCCTATTAAGGAAAAAAAAAAAGGAGTATAATGGCTTCATTAACGTCTGGGCAAACACATCCTAAAATGTCAACAGAGCTTATGTCAGAGGAAGAGTTTAAGTTATTTTTACTTATTTAGGACAGTCTGTCTGTATTTCTTTACAATAAACATCGTTTTTATAATCAGGAAAAAGTTTGAAACCATTTCCATTTAAGGAGAAAGAATCCAGTCTCCAGACCCTCCCAAGTTACCTCCCTCAGCTCTCCCCACCCCATTCATTCCATTAGCAAGAGCTTTCCCTTTCTTTGGAATGTCCCAGCAACGGAACAGTCGGGCCAATAAAAGTGCACCCCAGGACTCGTTTGTGTGGTACAGGAAGAAAGCCAATGTTCCTCTGAGCATTATTCACTCTTCCTTAGGAATTTGGACGTCAAAGATCTAAAAATATGTCTCTCCCTAGAACAGAGGACACAGGGTTCCGTGTGTACTGGCGAATGCCATTTCCGGGTGCCCTGGGACCTCAGAACTGGGAGCTGGGAGCAGGATTGGGCGCACGGCTAAAGGCACTTCCTGGGAGAGGTGCCCCCAAACTGGGACCTCGCACTGGGGACAAGCCCAGCTCATGCAGGCGCAGAGCCAACTGCAAACTGGACCAATCCTTGGGTGTCCCCTGAGCACTGCTGTGTACCTGGATGTCTTCTAGAGCTTTCCATCCCTTCTATCCTGTTCTGGAAGGTTTTCGTATAATTTATTCACCCCTTTAATGGTAACGTCATAGTTCCCAGGTCAACAACGTGCCAGGCCCGGGACTGGGAACAAGGAGAGCTGAGCTGAACCCGATGATGCTGTTCTTGCCTTCATGTGCCCCGGCTCCAGGACAAGTGACAAACACAAACAAAAGGTCCCACGGATAAAGGAAAGCAATTGCTTTTCTGGGTCATCTGCCAAAGTGGTCCATGAAAACTAAAGCGCGCTGCACGGGAGAGAAGGCCCAGCTGGGAGCCCGAGGGATATGCACGGGCTGCCAGGTCCTACAGGGCTTCTGTGCTCGTCCCCCGAAGACAGTTATTGTGGATGCAAAAAGGCAATGGACAGGCCCAGTTCAGTAAAGGGGGACCTTTCTCAGGGAAGACGCCAGCCTAGGACCTGACTACCTACCCTAAACCGCTTTACAGCTCCGTGTGGGTGGACTCAGCGCCGAGAGCGGGTGCCCTGGGAGCGGGATGCATGACAAAAAGGCCCCCTTGCTCCTGGCTGCCCCTCTCTGTCCCCTCCACTGGGCAGGCACCTCCGGGCAGGGTGCACACTGCACAGCCGCTGGCCACTGCCCTGGAGGGGAGCTTAGGGGCAAAACAGATCCACAGCACGGCGGCATGCTGGGATCATCGGGCCATCCCGTCTGCAGGCTGACGTGGCCGTGGCAATGGGCCCCACCTGGCAGATGCGAGGCGTTGAGGATCCCTCGAGTTAATGCCTGGCCAGCGCCGGCCTGGCGCATAGGAGATGTTCTTAGGGGTTTTGTTAATGCCAGGAAAGAAGCCCCAAACACCAGCTCCCCAGAACTGAGCCTGAGCTCCCAGAAAAGGCCACCAGGCTACTTACAAGCATCCCACTTCTGTCTTATCTAGCCTCCTAAACATATGGTTCTGCGTTTTGTTTTGTTTGGTTTTGTTTTGCTTTGAATAGTGCAGATGTGGAGAAGGCGGCGCTTTGCCAGGCACAGAGCTCGAGGCTCTCCGAGGTCTCCTCAGTGGCCTGCACAGCAGGCGCTCCAGTGCTGCAGGAGGAAACTGAGCCCCTCTCCAGAGGGAGAAGCCTCCTCCTGACGGCCTCCGGAGGGGCCCTGTGGGAACAGAAGGCACGCCGTCCTCTCCGGCACGGAGTCCCGGGCGGTAACGTACACGGTGTTCAGGAAATTCCTCGGGCCCGTTGCCCACTCTGCCGAGGGACAGGGCTTTGAGAAGGTGAGAGGGTGCGGGCGGCAGGGGGCAGACGGCCAACGGCTGGTCAGCATCAATGAGGTGCGGCCTTTGCCAGTGCCCACAGGCTGAGACTCCCACCAGGGCTGGTTTTAGCCCCCCATGGGAGGTGCTGAAGGAGGAGAAGCAATAGTTCCCCAATATCTACTATTTCCACCATACGGACACCTCGACATTAGCAATCTTGAGAGCAGAGGGAATAGCGAGATGTAGCAGAATACTACGTAGGAAGTGATTCATTTCCAATGAGTGCTTCCTTCCTTTTTGCAGTTTCAATCGTATGATTTAATCTTCAGTAAGGGCTCTGTTTAACTCTCCATGAGGGTCCAACCTGGCTTCAGTGTGCTGCTGCACTCCTGGCCTTGCCCCCACCTTGACCTGCCCTCAGGGCTGAAGGTCTGGCTCAGCCTGGGGTGGGGGCAGGGGGCCACATGGGAAAGTCCTGTCTCTGAGTGTGTGGGGTCTGCTTCCTAGGACTCTTAGCTTTCCTGTTGAACGTTTGCTGGGGAGTTAGAATCAGAACGAAAAGAACCCTGGAAGCCATCTGGTCCTCTGCCTTCATTTCCCAGGCAACAACCCGAGGCTCAGAGAGGGGCAGTGAGTAGCCCAAGGCTGCACAGCTGGTGAGATGAATTCCTGGGCTTGGACCCTTTCCAGCCTCCCTGCCCTCTGAGCCACCCGTCAACGGGCTGTCGTTCCCCAGGGGCTTGCTCTGAGGCAGCTCTTGCCCTAACCCTCCTGTCTCAGCACTGGGCATGGGGGAGGGTGCTGGTGCTGGTGATCGCCAGGGGGACTTCCGACCTGGCAACCGCACACTTCAAGTGCTTGCTCCTGACAAGTGATGGCTAGACGCAGCTCACTCAGTTTCTGAGGCCCACCCAGGCCTGGGTGGGTTTTTTCAAAATTGATTTTGAGAGAGATAGAAAGAGAGAGAGGAAGAGAGGGAGGGAGGGAAAGAGAGAGAGAGAGAGAGAGAGAGAGAGAGAGAGAGAGAGAATTGATGTAAAAGAGAAACATCAGTTGGTTGCCTCCCATACACACCCCAGCCAGGGATCAAACCCACAACTTAGGTGCCCTGATTGGGATTCGAACTCACAACCTTTTGGTGTACAGGATGATGCTCCAGGCAACTGAACCATCTGGCCAGGGCCAGGCCTGTGTTTGAAAGAGACTACCCCATCTCTAAGTATATCATCCTCAACACCCCAGACTTGCCATTCCTCCCAGTGAGATGTCTGCTCCTAGGATACCTCACAACTAGGTGGAGATAAGACCAGGTGATGCATAGAAATCCCTCTGTGGTTCCCAGTGCTCATACCTAGGAGGATGCAATTATCCTTCAGGCCAGCAAGAAGCATGCAGCAGTGAAACCTGAGAGGCTCCCTCTCCCTCCTTCCACACAGGAAGGACTGCCCCCTCAGGGCTCTGAGACACACCAGTCTGCCCCCAGCCCTCAGCCACATGATGTCTTCTTCCAGGAATGGCCTTTCTCAACCTCTTTGTTTTTCCTTTCTCCAAAATCTTTTTTTTTTTTATGTACTGTATTTTCACTGACTTCAGAGAGGAAGGGAGAAGGAGAGATAGAAACATCAATGATGAGAGAGAATCATTGATTGGCTGCCTTCTGCACGATACACATTGGGAATTGTACCCTGAGTGGGAATCAAGCTATGACCTACTGGTTCATAGGTCAATGTTCAACTGCTAAGCCAAGCCAGCCAGGTTCTCCAAATTCTTAATAATTCTTCAAGATCTGGCCAGCATCTCACCTCCTCCAGGAAGCCTTCTTTGACTATACCATCTCACATGAGCTTTTCTTCTCCCAAACATCTACCCTCATTTCAGCCACTACTACTTTTTTCCACTTCCAGTGACCTCCTGCATGGCCTATAGAATGTAAGCCCTGGAGGCTGAGATTAGCCTCAATATAGTTTAGTACGGATACCCCATAGTACCTAGGTTTATTAAACAGCCTTTCTCCCATGTCTCTACCTGGCAAACTCCTATTCATCCTTCAAAGCCCCAGGTTGAATGTCCTCAACCCTGGAAAATTCTCCCTGACTCTCCTAGGGCAGAGCTGCATAAGTTTTTCTTTGTTCCCATTGTATTTGCCCATAATTTCCCCACAAGAATGTATTGGGCACCAATGTAATGACAGCCACCTGGCAAGACATCAGGAACTACAAAAAAAATGACACAGAATTAGGCTGTACCCCGTGGAACCTATATTCCATCTGGGGAGGCAAGCATCATCTGATTTCTCCATTATTTAATTAAATGTCACCCACACGCACTGATCACTTGCTATGTGCTAAGTAAGCACTTCTTGCATATTGAGTCATTTGATGCTCACACCTAGGCTGAGTGCTGGTGTTATCTCCTTGACCTTCTTTGCTTCTGTGCTCCGGGGTGGGGAGGATATGAAATTGCACCTTCCTCCCCCCTCCCACCCTCTCTCCTAGTCCCGTTCCTGCTTTATTTCTCCCCTCAGCTCCTGTCACCACACTCGCTACGTTTTTCTTTTACTTCTCACTTATTTTCTGCCTCTCCTACTGTAACGTGGATTCCTGAAGACAGGGATCCGATGTCTGTGTCCCCACAGCCAAGGACAGTGCCTGGAAAACAGTGGTGAGCAAACACGTTTGTTGAAAGAAACGTATCATTCTGTCTTTTTCCAATGAGCCGACGAGGTCATTGGTGCTCAGAGAGACCAAACGATTTGCCTGATGTCACACAGCTGGTGTGCAGCACAGCCTGCATTCAAACCCAGCACCTGGCGCCAGGGCACGTGCTTGTTGTCACTTATTATGTCAGGCCGTCGCCGGTCACCTGACTGCCTCCCCCACTTGCCTATGCTGCCCTGAAGGGTGGGAGCTGGTATTGCCATCTTGTACCCACTGGACCCCCCACAGTGCCTGGCCCAGAGCAGTTTACAGTAAATGTTTACTGAATGAGTAAATAATTGCATGAATGCATAAGTACATTGTATAAAACTTTGGTTCAGAGACAGCGCTCAGCCTTAAGTCCTTGGACCCAGGGGCTGCGTGCCAGGAGAAAGTATACTCAGCAGGCAAAAGCACATCACAGGCCCCTTGCACACACTTCTGGCGTTCTTTTTGCTTCTTTGCTTCCAGGCAAGGAGTTTTTGAAGACGTGAGTTCCATCTGCCCACTGCCCGACTTTGACACTCGCAGACAGAGAAAGACACTTGCCCTGCCTGCGTTTGGGGGAGCGCTTACAGAACGAACAGTGTCTGGGGATGGCCCATCTCCTCCCAGCCTCCCCATCCAGGCACTTACGTGGGATCTCTCAGCCAGCCTCGCATGCAGTGCCCGTTTCCAAATATTCCTGGCAGAACTGGCTTCAAGGAGCAGCAGCAACGAGCACAGAACCCAGATGACCTTCCTTCTGCTGCTGCCCATCCTGCAGCTGGTGGAGAGGTTTCTTCCCCGATGTTCAGAGAAGAGGGCCCTGGTGGCAGGTGGGTCCTTTGAATGGGGAGCAGACGTGTGCATGGTCTGCCAAACTCACTTAGCTCCCCCTCCGATCGTTTGTCCACGCCCAGCACATGCCCCCACCCCCAACTCCAAACCCCAGCGGTGGCCGGCCGCCTGGTTATTTTTAGCTTGCCCTATAACATCTGGCCCCAGAGACTCCAACCAGGCAGTTCAGATGGCAGTGGTCAGCTAGCCAGCAGCAGGAGGAGGCACACTCCCTGCTCCCCTCTCTCCCCCCTACTGACTTACTTGGAGACGTGGCTGGGAGTGGCCCTGTCACTCTGGAATATGAGCACTTCCTTGCAGTCTGGGGCGGTCTCTCCCAGAGGTGGTATGCTGGCTCCGTGGCCAGAGGGCTGGGGTGGGCGGGGGCCGGCACACAGAGAAAGCAGCCCAATAGGATGCGTGGGGATTCCAGCTGCTACCTCATCCAAATTTTGAGCCGGGCTGACAAACTCTGTCTGCCCAGAAAGCTTCTTTGGAAGACATTGCTGAGTGGGGACTGGCTGAGCATGTGGCCGTGGGGAGATGACTCATGCCCTTGAACCCGGGTGTCCTCCTCTCCGGTGTGGGCATGTGAACCGTGACCGTGTGTTCCTTGGGAGAATTCAGTGAAGCTGTGTGTGAAGTGTTCCATCTACATCCTCAGTGTGCTGCAATGCCCGCGTGTGTGTGCTTTATACAGGGACCAATGTTTCACAAGCCTTATCTCCCATGACCTATTCACAGCATCCCCAAGACAGGTACCGTTTGGTGCCGAGCCACAGATGGGAGGCAGCGGTCTAACCCTCGCCTGAGGTCAGGCAGATGGCAGAGCTGGGGCTCAACCCCAGCCCCATCTGACCGCCACGACACACCAGCAGGTGAAGTGGAAGGGACCCGAGCTCCAGTCTGCGAGGCGCCTGGGCCAGCTCCCCGCTCAGCTTCTGCCTGCGATGCTGGGAAACCCTCATCGGCCGCTGCCTCTGGGTTCTTTCATGGGGGACACTAAGTCGTGGTGGGAAGCTCATGCACCTTGGAGTCGGGGACTGGCTCTACAAGGTCAAGTATCTGTGCCTTATTGCCTGCCTCGCTGCGCTTCCACAGGGCCTGGCCCACATCAGCACCCAGTAATCACTGACGAGATGCGCTGGCTTTCCTCAGTGCATGGCGCAAGCCATGGAATACAGTAGGTGCCCCATAAATGTTCTTCAGTTGAGATATCAGTTCTGCAGCAGTATTTGGACCACAGGGACCCAGGTGCTAAGCAGTGACCTGTCAGTTAATTTCTGGCAAACATTAGCTTATAAAAATGAGCCTTCGAAGTTCTGAGGACAGCCAGGATGGCTATTGCAGGAACACAGCAGCATCACTACGGGTTTTATGTGGGAAATGAAAAGGCTCTGAGAAGAGACAATTAACACCCCACGACACCCCGGAACAAATTTACGGGGGAAAGCAGCCACTTTCCTCTGATCAGGGACCAGGAGGATCGGGTCAGACAGCCAGGTTGGGGGTTCCCAGCAGGGGCCGAGTGGGCAGCGCAGGCCTGGGGCCCAGCACGATATCAGGGCCAGATTTCAGGGCCAGCAGCTCCTCCCACGCTCCTGCCAGGCCTCAGAACTACACGTTCCCCGAAGCCAGGGTCCTATTTTATCTGAGCGCTGGTGACCTGGGCTTGATCCCAAGCGTAGTGGGCTGTCCTCCATGAATGGGGCTTCCTGCAGACCTGTGGGCGAGGTTTCCTCCAGGAAAGCCTGGGGCTGGCGAGGCCTTTCAGTCCCCGCTGCCCTGGGGGGCTTGCTGGCGAGGCTCTGACAGCGGCTGCCTGCCCAAGCCGTCCCACTCTCAAAGGGGAGGAAAAGGTCTCCTTGGAAAACATAAAGGGCACAAGTGCTTAGGGCTTCACTCCACGGAGCAGAGGACATGGCTCACGGTGACAGGTCCTGAGAATGAAGCCTGCCCCTCCACTCCTGATGAAACTCCCCACCTGATCGCGAAGGCCTGATGCTCCTTCCCCAGGAGGGCAGATCATTTTCTCCCATGGGGCTCTAGGAAAGGGGCAGGGTGGCGTTGATGCATAGTTCACACTAAGGTGTGAATGACTTCCAGCAGAAAGAAGCATACGGACAAAAGAAGGAGCACCAGCGTACACTCATTTATTCATTCATTGCAACGTTTGAATGCCTACTATGTGCAAGGCCTGGAGATACCAGAGAGAGCAAAATCAGGCTCAGCCTCTGTGCTCATGGGGCTTCAAACATGTTTAATAAATGTTTAGGTGGCACTGTTTTGATGCCAGGCACAGCTGTGAGTGCTTTAAAAATATTCACTTATCTCACCTATCACATCTCTGTTAGGTGGATACTCTTATTATCCTGTTTCACAGACAGGGAAACTGAGGGTCAGGGACATGAACTGCATAGCTGATCATTGGCAGAGCTGGGATTCAACCCCAGACCTCCACTTTCAGAACCCGTTTCAAAGTCACTGCCCCATGAGTTCACAGGGCAGCTGAGTTCCAGCAAGGACATATAAGGGGCGGGTGGACCTAGTCAGGGAGGCCAACAGAGGTCTCCCTGGGAAGGTGCATTCCTGAGAACTGAAGGACCAGGCTGAAAAGAGAACGGGTTTTAGATTCTGACAGACCAGAGTAGAACACTCCTCTGTGGGGGGATGTGAGAGAGGCAGGCCCGCTAACCCTACATCTGGGTCTTACTCAAGTGGCTGGGAAGCACCACCATCCAAACGGAGCCACTTCTTGTCACAGGCCCTCGGCACTTCCGCCGACCTGGACTCCTTCCTCTATTACAAAATGTTACACAACCTTTTTAAATGATCAATGTAGTTCATAGATAAAAAGACAAAATTAAGCCTGGCCGGTGTAGTTCGATGGTTGAGCTTCTACTGATGAACCAGGAGGTCACGGTTCAATTCCTGGTCAGGGCTCATGCCCCGGTTGTGGGCTCGATCCCTAATGGGGGCGTGCAGGAGGCAGCCAATCAATGATTCTCTCTCATTATGGATGCTTCTCTCTCTCCCTCTCCGTTCCTCTCTGAAATCATTTTTTTTTAAAGAAATACTGAGGCAGAATAGTAAGAAGCCAGGAACATTCCTCGGCAAGGGGAGTGAGGAAGCTGAGACAGAGCCGAACAAACCGGCCGAGCAGTTTACAGCCGGACACAGACGGTCCCAGGGCGGACAGCCCCGGTGCCTAGCAATGGGCAGAGCTGGTGCCGGGCCTCCCTCAGGGTGGCCTTCCTCCCCTGGCATAGCGCTGCTCATGAGGTTTGGACCTCCTGACCTTCCCTCCCCAGAGATGACATCTGGGCCTCCGCCGTATTTCAGCTCCAGGCCCAGAAAAGCAGCAAAACCCAATGGCCACTTCTGACCCCCTGTCCTGACACTGACCAGGGAGTGGAGCCCAGGACGCACCAGGGACACCTGAGGAATAGCCTATTGAAATGTTCCCTAGGAGGCCCCTAAATTCCCAGCCTTTGAAGGAAACAAAGGACCTGAGCTCAATCTCCCTCAGGGAGCAGCATGAGTCCTCTCCCCCCCCTCTGCCCCCACAGGCACCCATCTCCTGAGCTCTAACGGCCCCACAGCTAGCAACCAGGGGAGCACCTGGCAGCAGGCTAAACCCCTGACCCTGTCTCCAAGGCCCCCTTTTCTCTGGCTTTCCTCCGCCTCGGCTGCACTTTTACTTCTCAGTGAGCCAGCCCAGCCCTGCCCGGCTCCCTCCCGATGCTTCTTGATTCCTCAGCCCCTCCTCCTTCCACTGTCCCCCGCTTTAATAAAGTGCTCTCAAAATCACCGGGACCTGCGTTGTGAAATGTTTCCTGCACGAAGTGAAGAACCCACACATCACCACCACAGGCCCTACGCTAAGGGCTGAGTCTCCTTTCTGGTAACAATACAAGCTGAACTCTGTTTTTCCTTCTGATTTTAGGAGAAATGAAAGCCCTTCCCTGAGCCCCTACAAGCCATGTGGGCCCTGGGCACTGTGCCTGCTGTACCTGTGGGAGGAGACAGCTCTGGGTCCAACACTGCTGTGTGGCTTCAGGCAAGCCTTTGCACTCTCTGAGTCAACAAGCTTGGGGGCGGGGGAGGAACTGCATACATGGACAGATAAGCCTTCTGGGCAGCTGGGAAGTGCTGTTCTCCGCAGTGCCCTCCTCCCTGTGTCCTCTGCCAGAGCGGGGAAGGCTGGTGGGAAAGGCCCTCGAGTTGCACAATCAGCCTGAGGAACCCACAGCCCAGCTCTGCTCCTGGCAGTGAATGAAAACAGATGTCCCCCGGGTCGCCTTGTTCTTGGAAAGCCAGACGCTGACCTCAGTTCACTCGGCCATCCTATCGCCGACCTCCACAGAGTCCCGCTCCCCCTTCTCTCACAGCTGATGCCCTCCCAGCCAGGGAACTCCCAGCTTATCTCTCTGATTCCGTTACAACCCCACTGAGCCTGCAGGCCCGCTTCTGCCCTGACCAGCCCAGGCCAAAAGCCTGGGAAACTGACATCTCAGCTCTGACCCATGGGACTGACCTCCAGGGGGGAAAGGTCAGGTTGGAAGGTTAGCTGGCTCCTCTCCCAGCTGAGGCCCCACCCTGTCAGCAGACTCAGCTTCTTTGCAGCAGCCGGGCCAGGACTTGAATGGGCTTCTCTTGTTTTTTTTTTCTCTCTAGGATTCGAACCCACCTCCCAAGTAGAGTTTGCAACTAGGCCACTCATTTCTGCTTTTTCTCCCAAAGCAAGTCTGATTGTGAAAACCCTGCCGGTTCCACCTCCGAGGCCGATAGCCTTACCTTGGTCCTGTGGAGACAAAGGTAAGAATGTGCCAGCTACGGGCCTCGCCGGTCAGGCCAGCTTGAGGTCACCGGGCCTCACTGTTGGCACTGCCTGCAGGACTTGCCACAACACCTGGGCCAGACAAACGCTCAGATGTAATGAATCAAAAGCCAGATCAACGACGTCACACTCTGGTTGCTGCCAAAGTTCCCCAGCTGATTCTAATGAGCTCTGACACATCTGGCCTCTCTCCAGACCCCTTCCCCCACAACCCCTCTCCTGGCCTCACGTCCCTCCGTCTCCCGCTCGCTCTCGCTGGGGCAGCATGCTGGACTCGCCTGTCCGTGCACATACTCACCATGTATCCTTTGCCATATGCTGTTCCCTCTCCCAGACACTCTTCCCTGTTTTCTGAGTGAACCTGTTAAGGCTTCCTCACATCTTAACTCCCAGCGAAACAGTCGGCCCCTGTATGGTAAATGGGAACATGGATCTCTCCCCATATTCCAACCGCACCCCCACCCCACCCTGTAGGAAATACACTGAAGGCCATCACTAAGCGAACAGAGACCTTGGGAGGCTGGCTAGCTCCTCAGTCAAGAAAACAGCATTTTGACAAGACCGGTTTGGCTCAGTGAATAGAGCTTCGGCCTGCGGACTGAAAGGTCCCAGGTTCGATTCCGGTCAAAGGCATGTACCTTGGTTGCGGGCACATCTCCACTGTGGAGCGTGCAGGAGGCGGCTGATCGATGTCTCTCCCTCATCGATGTTTCTGACTTTCTATCCCTCTCCCTTCCTCTCTGTAAAAAATCAATAAAATATATTAAAAACAAACAAACAGCCCTTTGACCTCACAGAGCTTCCCCAGTCCCCCTCCCCTGCGCCTTGTTTATCTGTCTCCTGTTTCTATAAAACCTTGTGTTTGGAACATCTGGGTGGCAGTGAAACAATAGCACCAGCCAGTCACCCTGGTGTGGCCATCCACAGGCCGGATGGGATTTGGGTTCAACTTCCGGATTAGCCCCTGCCAGTGCGCATGTAAGTCCTAAAAGCCCATGGTTTCCCCAGCCAGTCCTGTGAGCGATTTCTTTGGGAATCCAAGAACAATACCTGAGGTTTTCTGGGACCTCTCTCCCAGGAAGTTTCCCTGTCCTCAGACCAACTCAGTGCCCTGAGGTCAGGCCTTCAGGGCCCCAGAGCCTCCACTTATAGGGCACATGCCACCTGCCACCACCTGGAGTGACACTCCTTTCTTACAGTGCCTGACTCTCCAGTGAAGGAAGCGTTCTAAGGGCAAGTCTGTGCCTGCTGATCCTGTTGTTTCTTTCTCACCTGCCACGCACCTGACACACAGAAGGAGCTCAGGGACATTCATTGGGTGGTTAGATGGCTGCACCCACACCCCCACCAGAGCTTCTGCCCAGATGACTTTGCTAGACCCTCATAACGCCAACCATTGTTCTTTGAGTCACCCGCTGCCTGGCACCAAGTCCCCTGACCTGGTTGAACCGATGGGAGCACCTGTCCCTGCGGTGTTGTCATCCCACGGCCACACCTGTGCTAAACAGCGTCCTGGGCGCTGGGGACCCTCCCCCCACAAACCCCTGCTCCTTTCTGCTAGCTTGCTGTACCCGAGGTCTTCTCTCCAGCCCCTGGATATTTGGGGCTGGATCACCCTCTGTCATGGGGCTGCCCTGTGAACTGTAGGATGTTTAGCAGCATCCGTAGTGTCTACCCAATAGAGGCCAGAAGTATTATCCCACTCTCCCACCTCCCCAGTGTGACAACCAAAAGTGCCAGACATTTCCAATGTCCCCTAGTGAGGGGGCAAAGACTCGCCCTGCAGCCGCGACTCCTGCACTGGGGCCAGGAAGCTGAGCTTCCCGCAGTGAAACAAGGTGCAGTCAGGATGGCGGCTGACAGTTATTGTTAACTGTCCATATCTGTCCATGCCCTTTTCTGAACGTGTGATATCACAAAAAGCACACCAGACTGTAATAAACTCCGCCAGGAAGCACGAACCCGAGGTCAGGGCTCGGGAGTCCACGGTCCATTCCCCTTCACCCTGGCTTCCCACGACCTCTGCTGCTCCTCAGCGCAGCGGACACACAGCAGCCTCTTGCTCGCAGGGTTACTGCGCGCACACTGGGCCAGTGTGACTGACCATCAGTGTCGCCAACGTCACCCGGACAATCAGTGCTGCACGTGGTGCAGCCGGAGAGACTGCCATTCAAGCGGAGCAGACGACAGGCAGATGGGGCAAGTGTAACCGTAGGGCAGTGGTTCTCAACCTTCCTAATGCCACGTCCCTTTAATGCAGTTCCTCATGTTGTGGTGACCCCCAACCACAAAATTATTTTCGTGGCTGTAGCAATTTTATGGTTGGGGGTCACCACAACATGAGGAACTGCATTAAAGGGACATGGCATTAGGAAGGTTGAGAACCACTACCATAGGGGGACTCGGGTACAGAGCAGCTCAGAGTTCCTTGCAGCGTCTTCAGTTTGCTTTATTTATTTATTGTTTAAAATATATTTTTATTGATTTCAGAGAGGAAGGAAGAGAGGGAGAGAGAGATAGAAACATCCATGATGCGAGAGAATTATGGGTCAGCCTCCTCCTGCAAGTCCCCTACTGGGGATTGAGTCCACAACCCAGGCATGTGCCCTTGACTGGAACTGAACCTGGGACCTTTCAATACACAAGCCAACGCTCTATCCACTGAGCCAAACCAGCGAGGGCTAGTTTGCTTTATACCAACATAGAAGCATAAGAGGTAAGGGCAGAATATACAGAGAATTCTTACACATCAACAGCAAAAAGACAAGGAACCAATTTTAAAAATGAGCAAAGTACTTGAGTAGGCATTTCTCCGAAGACGCTGTACAGAAGCCAAAAACATGAGACGATGCTCCACATCCCAGTTGTTGGAGAAATGCAAACTGAAACCACAGAGAGCGCACCTTCCACCTACCCAGATGGCTAGACTTAAAAATGAAAAAACGGAAATAAGAGTAACCACTTTAATTGCGAGGATGTGGGAAAATGAACCAGCAGGTTCTTATAGAGCCCTGTCGTAGAATTCGCTATAAGAAGAAATGAAAAACCAATTCATGCCACAACACAGATGATCCTCAAGAACAGGAGAAGTGAAAGAACTCAGACACATGTGAAATGCCAGGATGGGCAAACCCATAGAAACAGAAAGTAGAGGTGAGGTTGAGGGGGACAAGAGAATAAGGAAAGGGAGAGAGGTCGATAGTTGGTATGGCGTTTCCTTTGGGGGTGATGGAAATGTTCTGGAACGAGAGAGAGGTGGTGCCTGCACAACACTGTGAACGTACTAGATGCCACTGAACTGAACATTTTCAGACGGTTCGTTTTATGTGAATTTCAGCTAATAAAAATAAAGTAGAAAAAAGTGAAAGGTGAGGAGAAACGGATTTGAGTTTTAACCGCCAAGACGCCTGCTTGGCTGCTTCTTTTGGCAGATTGCTGGGCCCTCCGCTCTCTCCGTCACTCCCCCTGCCTCTGAGGTCCAGCCAACCCCACGGGCCTCACTGTCAGGCAACCGAGGGAGATGTTGACGAGGGCTCCACAAAGCCTCACAGGGAAACCATCCAAGACGTCATCTGCCTGGAACGTCATTTAAAAACCCACAAACAGCCCGGCTGGCGTGGCTCATCGTCTGAGAGTTGACCTATGAACCCTGCAGGGGTCACGGTTGGATTCCCAGTCAGGTACATGCCCCAGGTGGCGGGCTCGATCCCCAGTGGGGGATGTGCAGGAGGCAGCTGATCAATGATTCTCTCTCATCATTGTTGTTTCTCTTTCTCCCTCTTCCTTTCTCTCTAAAATCATTAAACATATATTTTAAAATAAGTAAATAAATAGAAATAAAAACCACACCAACAAAAACAAGCCTCTGACTCCGGAGAAGTTGGGTGTGAGAGCATTCCCCTCCGCTGATGTCTGCGGGGAGGTGAGCTGGGGATTTCACAATCTTTCCCGGAGGAATGTCTAACGTTGCAGGGAAGTAAGCGCTGCACTCCTCATCGCGTGTTTCCTGGAATGCCAGGGATCACAGAAGGCCCTGTGATGAGAAGGACGGGGGTCCTGGGCCCGGCACAGGTTCCATACACAGGGGGACTTGGACAACATGGGAGAGAGATCCCCTCTGTCACAAGGGGGCTGGTGTAGGAGGGTAGACAGACAAAAAAAAAAGACAAATGGTGCTAAATGTTGTCACAAAAGTGTGAGGAAGTGATTATGTTTTTAAGGTTCATCGGTGTTGTGGCATGAAGTAGTTTTTCAATCCCTGTATAGCTAATTCTACGACACAGCTCTAAGAATCTGCTGCTTCATTTTTCCACATCCTTGCAATTAAAGTGGTTAATTCTATTTTCTGTGTTTCCCCCCCCCCCCCATTTTGTTTTCCTTTTTTTTTTATTCATCTTGGAAGGGAACCCCTTTTAGAGAGCGTGTGACGAGGGGGTGACAACTAAATTGAAAGGTGAGAAGAAGCTGTTTAACTGTCCATATCTGTCCCAGGCCCTGTCTGCCAGGAAGGAAGAAGGAAGGGCTCCAGTGGGATTATCCTGCGGGTTGACAAGGGTTTCACAAGCTGGGGGGAGGGCATGGAGGGGAGAACCTTCCGGGCAGGGCCACTGATGGCCCCAATCCCTGCTGGACTAAAGCCAGGGGCGTCTGGACGGGGAGAAAGAAGGAGGAGAAGAGAAGAATTGGAGCAAAGGGTAGTGGGTGGGAACAGGATGTGCAAGAGCCTTCAGGAGTGGTGAGGGTGGCTGATTCCCCCACGGCTCCAGCCATCCAATGACTGACAAGCCAATCATGTATTCCCACCTCCCTCCTCACTGGTGATTGGCTCAAAAATGAAGTGTGAGGAGGGAAAGTCGGGTGAGGTGCTTCTGGGAAAGTGGTCCTCACTCCTGAGCGACATGCTGGAAAGTGAGGGTTCCTCTGAGCATCAGGATGGGATGCCAGGGTGTGCAGCACCCATTTGCCACCATGAAAGAGTCAGTAAGAGAGCGAGGCCATCGGTGAAATGGCACCTGAGTCCTTGGTGACATTGCTGACATTTAGTCCCCTGAGAGCCATCCTATCTCTGGCTTCTTGATACCCAGGACAATGCATGTTAGAGTTAAGCCACTGGATCTGGAGCTTTTGTTCCTGACTACCAAACACATCCTGCCTATACACAAGTTCGTCCAGCCTGGCTAGCGAACATCGATGAAACCTGAGCACCCGCTAGACCCACACTTTGCACTAGGCACTTTACATAGTCTCTCCTGCACCCTCAGACCAGCCCTTTGAGGCAGCTGCTACAATTACTCCACTTGATCGAAGAGCAAACTGAGCCCGAGAGGGGAAGACACTTGCCTGATCCCAACTGGTGGGACCAGGATGTGAACCCAGGTCTGCGGTGGCACTTGGCCGGCCTGCTTCCTGGGGTGGGGATGGGGGAGGGGGCATGATGGTGCTGCCTGGCAGGGTTTGCCTAGGCTGAGCTGAGCCACTGTTCTCTGCAAACATCCGTCATTTGCCTAAAAGCAGGGCCAAGAGCCCACCCCAGAGAGACTGGGAGCCGTTGGACTGGGGGGAAACCCTTGTCAACCCGCAGGATAATCCCACTGGAGCCCTTCCTTCTTCCTGCCTGGCAGACAGGGATGCCAGCAGCCGCTGCGCGAGAGGGGTCCACGGGACAGCAGGGCACTCTGAGCTTCCGGCTGCCCTTCCCGGCAGGTCCTCCAAGAACACTTTTCCTTGGCAAGAGTTGACAAGAGAGAGAGAGAAAGAATCCTTGACCTTGCTGTGCAGTGCCCGGTGCACATCAATCCGTCACTTGGCAAACACAGGCTGTCCCATCGTAAATCACAGGTGCAGGGCACATAAACGCAGGAAGTGATTTCTGCCTGCTGGGCACGCGGGGTCACAGCCCTGGTGGGCGGGGCGGGAAGGTGACAGATGGCCGCCCAGGCCCCTGGCCTACTCTCCTCTTCATCTACCCCTCAAGCATCAGCCCCCAAATACTTTTCTAACATTTATTTATGTTTCTTATTACACAGGCACAGGATATGTATCAGAAGGAACCATAGAGATAATGATGGATATTTAAAACAGAGGGGATTTGCCCTGACTGTTTTGGCTCAGTGGATAGAGCATTGGCCTGCAGACTGAAAGGTCCCAGGTTCGATTCCGGTCAAGGGCACATCCCTAGTAGGAGGTGTGCAGGAGGCAGCTGATCAATGTTTCTCTTCCATCAATGTTTCTGACTATCCCTCTCCCTTCTTCTCTATAAAAAAAAATCAATAAAAATATTTTAAAAATAAAATAAAACAGAGGGGATTAAAGCAGGGATGGGGTGATACAGGCTACAGAAAGGCTGAGAAACCAAGCAGGGGACAATGAGGTGACTCAGAGGCTAATAACAGCAAGAACAGCTGCCCCAGCTCCAAGGTAGTGGGGACACAGAGAGAGGCTGCTGTTTTTCAGGTTCAGGATTTGGGGTCACCAAGAGCTGGGAACATGCTGTCTGCAGGAGTCAGTCCCTTGGTAATGTCTTGCAGGGAGACGAGGGTGATCTAGGGGCAGACAGGCCCAGGACCAGACAGATAGTCATTGCAAAACAACCCTCCCACCCCCTACACACAACCCAACACCCCTCTACCACTCCCACGTAACCCAACCCCCCTATACACACAACCCAACACCCCCTGCACACACACAACCCAACCCTCTCACACACAACCCACTCCCACCCCACACAGAACCCAATACCCTCACACACACACACACACACACACACACACACAACCCAACACCCCTCCACACACACATCCAGCCCCCCACACACAACCCAACACCCCCCTGTACACACACAACCCAACCCCTCCCAGGTAGTCATTGCAAAACAACCTAACCACCACCACCCCACACATACAACCCAACACCCCCCCACACCCTAACCTCCCCCCCCCCACACACACACATGAGCACATACAAGGTTAGTCCTACATTTTCTCCCTTCCCTTCCTCTAACTAGTTCAAAAGTTGGTAGAACCCAAAGTGTTGGCAGACATTTTCCTATTTATTTGCAAGCAGATATTTACTGAGCATCTACTGCTCCGTGCGGAGCATCAGTCACCCCAGGCCCTGTGATGTGGAGAGCTTGCATTCTAATGGAGGAGTGGGGAATGCCCCCAACAAGCAACAAAAGGAGTAAATGAACAAGATAATCCCAAAGTAGTGGTGTGTGAAGAAAGTAAAACAGCGATGAGCAGTGAGAATGAGTTGTGCAGGGTGGTGGACAGGGAAGTCCTCTCTGACATCATACTCAAGACTGGAGTGATGAAAAAGAATCACTTGTGCAGAGAGAGAGGTCAGGGCACATTCTAGGCAGGGGCATAGCAGGTGCAAAGGCCCTGAGGTGAACACCATCTTGACTTGTCGCAAGAATCACATAAGAAACGAGAAACAGTTTCTTCCCTCCACTGTGTGAAACATCCACCAGGACACCCTGTTGTGAAATCTAGTCCAGGGCTGTGCCAACTCCAAGCTCCTGTCTAATTCAGAGTTCTCTTAGAGAGGAAGCTAGGTCTGAGGCTCACAGGGACCTCACACCAGGCTTGTCCCTCCTTGCCGCCCCAGGCAACTCAGGCCTTGGTCCTCTGGGAATGACTCTTCCTCCCAGAGACTCTGGACCCTTTTCTTTCGGCAAAAATAGCAAAGCCCTGGAAAGCATATTCATTAAATGCAAACAGACAGAGGGTGGGCTTGAGAGTTGTGTTAGGGGGCGCCCAACTACACCAGACAGGACAACCTGTGACACATTCAATGGGCAGGAAGCAGGCTCCAAGACTAGATGAAGCAGACATTTGTGCAGTGCCAGCACGGCCAAGGGTGAACCTGAGTGGGGGCGGGGAAGGACTGAGAAAAGACTGACAAGAGAATGAAGCCTGGGTCTCGGTGGGACGCTGTCCCCTCTGGTGGAGAGCCTCTCTGATGGAGAGCTAGCGACAGTGCCAGGGACTACAAGCTATGTCTTTATTTTAGAGCAGATGCCATGAGGCAAGTAAGGGCATGGTCAAGTTGGGTGGTCCTAACACAACTCTCAAGCCCACCCTCTGTCTGTTTGCATTTAATGAATATGCTTTCCTATTTTTCTTGAAAGAAAAGGGTCCAGAGTCTCTGGGAGGAAGAGTCATTCCCAGAGGACAAAGGCCTGAGTTGCCTGGGGCGGCAAGGAGGGACAAGCCTGGCGTAAGGTCCCTTTGTTTACAACATTCTCCTGGGTTTCCATACTACTCAATTACATGCACCTGAACTCTCTCAAGCCCACGTCACTCAGGCGCCTGGGGCCAGGTGTTCGGACCATAGGTTCACGCTGACAACTCCAGCTGTTGGCTATAACTGTGCCAGGAGGGCTCTGCCCTCCAAGCTGGGACTTGCACGAGGCAATTAGTCCGAGGCTTGAACCTGTCCAAACACTGTAGCTGCTCTCCACAGCATTTTTTAAAAATATATTTTATTGATTTTTCACAAGAGGAAGGGAGAGGGATAGAAAGTCAGAAACATCGATGAGGGAGAGACATCGATCAGCCGCCTCCTGCACGCCCCACAGTGGAGATGTGCCCGCAAGCAAGGTACATGCCCCCAACCGGAATCGAACCCGGGACCTTTCAGTCTGCAAGCCGATGCTCTATCCACTGAGCTAAACCGGTCTCCGCTCTCCACAGCATTTAAATCCTTGGCTCTCCCATCATAAATGTTCAAGGTCATAAACAAACAAACAAACAAAAAAACCAACCAAGCAAGCAAATGTTCATGGTTGCTTTCTCTGGATGATAGAATTAGGGTGAATTTAATGTTTACTTACCTCTAGTTTCTAGTTTGCCTACACTGGTTCTCAACCTTTCTAATGCTGCGACCATTTAGTACAGTTCCTCGTGTTGTGGTGAATCGTAATGTAAATATCTGTGTTTGCTGATGGTCTTAGGCGACCCTGCTAGTAGTTCTCAACCTCTGGGTCACTGCTGTAGAGCCTAAGACCATCAGAAAACAGGTCACGATGCACAGGTTGAGAACCGCTGGCTACAGGATCACATATTACTCAGAACATGGCACTGGGTTCAAATCCCAGCTCTGCCATGTCCCAGAAATGTCCCTGGGGTACATTTAAGTGTCTAAACTCTCTGAGCCTCAATTCCTGCTGTATCAAAGAAAAAGGAAGAGAGGAGGAGGGTGGGAAGAAGGGAGAAAAGGGGGGAGATTTATCTAATTTGAAGTTGCCCACAGACACCCAGAAAACTAGGGCCCCAGGGAACATTCAGTGGGGACTGGAAGGACCATTCCTTAGGAAGGCAGTTTCGGTGTCAAGGACGGATGTAGGGCTGGCTCATGATGCCCCCTGCTGGAAGTTTCCAGCTGCTGCTGAGGAAAGAAGTTATTTAACTCAAGGAAGAATAACTGTCCACTTTCAAGCTAGACGGCTTTGCTGATCTCCTACTTTATTAAAATGAAATTAGTCTTAATTTGATCAGAGCTGGTCTGACTTTAATCTGATTTGATTTGTTAAGCAAAGTAACAACAAAGACAACTCCAGGGAAAGATGAACTGTCAAGGAGGCCCATTCCCTCCCTCCCCTGCCCCCCATCGTGTATAACAGTAAGAGATGGGGGAGGGGCGCAGATATCCAAGTGCAAGGAATTGATTGAAGAGTCAGATAGATGTAGACACCAGCATAACATGCCCCTATTGTATAGCTCTACTGCCTTGGGGGGAATGTTTGTAACATATTGTTCAGAAATAAAAATAAAGTCTACAGCCAAATGTGTAGCCTATTTCAATTTTTGTAGAAAGGGGTATTTTATGTATGTGTGCATAGAAAAATGTGGGGATGGATGGAAGGATGGGTGGGTGGAAGGATGGGTGGATGGAAGGATGGAGATGGAAGGAAAGACAGAAGATGAATGGATGGGTGAATGGTGAATGAGTAGATGGAAGGGAGAAAGGACAGATGTAAGAATGCTCTAAGAGGTGGCTCCCAGATTAAGCTGGATAGATATTGCTGATGTTAAACCCTGGCTGCTCTACATCTTTCTGACGAAGACTTTTGTTGCCAAGTTACAGAAATCAACAGGCTGTTTGTGCCTCTAATCCTGGGCACCAGACTCCATAATCTTCTTAACTCACCATCAAATATCTATATTTAATGAACTTCCCACCTGATGCTGGCTCCCCACCCTGATATTGACTTAGCGGCTTTATCCCAGGGCTTGGTAATCCCAGGTCAAAGGGCTAGCATTAAGGTCTCCCACCACCAGTGGGGTCCCTCTGTGCTCTGGTCCTCCTCTAAAACAACAACAAACAAACAAACAAACAAACTTGCTCATATAACATCTGTTTAAAACCCTCAGGGAGCAATTTGTGGCTCACAGAAAAGGTGCAAATTCCTGGCCACTCAAAGTCCTTCCCATCCTGGCCCTCAACTAACTCACCAGCCTCATTTCTCATCCTTCTGCTGTCACATAAATGCCCCGTGTTGCCATCATATGAAGTTACTCCCTGCTCTTTCAGGCCTCCAGGTATCCATAGATGCTGTTCTCTAGCCCCAGCACACTCTTATACCTTCTCTCCATTTAGGGAATATCCCTCATTCTTGAAGGTCAGTTGTATTCGCATGGAAGTTCCACTTGTCAGAAAGACAGTATCCTCACAACTGGAGCCATCATCACATCCTGCCCGAAGCTGGCCCTTCTATGTTATTCATGTCCTAGAAGGGTCCACCCCATCACCAGACCAGAGACTGGGGAGGAATCTAGGAGGTGCCCTCTCCCTCAGCTTCACATCTCATCAAATGCCTCCTGCTCCTGTAGCACCAAGTCCTCCCAGGCCCCTCTACCACCCTTTTTTACTACCACGAATGAGGCAAAAGGCCCATATACTCACTGCCCCATCCCATCCTTGCTCCTTCCACTCACCCCCACTGTGGCCGGCCAGAGCTCAGTTGAGCATGAACCTGGTTCTAGCACGCCTCTGCCCCTGTGGGCTCTGCTATCCTCAGAACATAATCCCAAATCCTTTCTTCACCTCTCAAAGGTAGAGCCTCGTCTGGAGCTTTGACTAGGATTGGCGGGTAGCTAGCACTGTAGGGGCCAGCTGAAAACACTCTTGCAGGCTGTATTCTACCTGGGAGCAAGGTCAAATCTGGCCACTATTTTCTAGCCACATAGGAACTCCACTGAGGAAGGTCACAGAGCAACATCGTAGCAGAGTGTGTATTCGTGGCAAGTCGTTGGACCCTCCAAACCTCAATGTCCTCATCCGTAAAATGGGGCAACAACAGTCTCTCTCACTCGGGTTGTTGGGAGGATCAGGGGAAATGCTGCCTGGGAAGCAGGAGGCTGGCCTAGGCGTGCTCAGTAGGTGCGAGTTATCACTGCTGCTGATCTTGTTTCTGATCGGACTTACCTCCCTGGCCCATCCCCTTTCACCAAAGCCCTTCCTCATCGACTGCTAAAGAGGACCATTTGCTTAGCACTGTCGGTTTCTTTTCCTGGAGCTCATAGGCTATGTTGTAATATCAACCCAGGAAGGCCTATTGTGTTCGTCCAAACCCTGAGAAGCTGCATTTGATGGCTGGGCTCTAGGGTACCACACCAGCTCTGGGGTACCACACCAGCTATGAGTACCACTCCAGCTCTGGGGTTCCGCACCAGCTCGGGGATACCGCACCAGCTCTGGGGTTCCGCACCAGCTCCGGGGTTCCACACCAGCTCTGGGTATCACACCAGCTCTGGGTATCACACCAGCTCCTAGTACCACACCAGCTCTGGGGCTCCACACCAGCTCCGGGGTACCACACCAGCTCTGGGGTTCCACACCAGCTCCGGGTACTACACCAGCTCCGGGTACCACACCAGCTCTGGGGTACCTAGCACACCAGCTCTGGGATAGCCCACCAGCTCTTTGAATCATATGTTGGTTTGACTTACGGTTTTCCAATTTTACTAAGGTCAAGTTTTTAAAATTGTATTCCATATTAAAAGCAAAACATAAAAAAGTCTTTGAGCCCTAACCAGTTGCTCAGTGGATAGATCATTGGCCTGTGGACTGAAGGGTCCCAGGTTTAATTCCGGTCAAGGGCATGTACCTTGCTTGGTTGCAGACACATCCCCAGTACAGGGTGTGCAGAAGGCAGCTGATTAATGTTTCTAACTCTCTATCCTCCTCCCTTCCTCTCTGTAAAAAAAAAAAAAATCAATAAAATATATTTTTAAAAAGTCTTATTTTATGAAAGTAATTTATATTAAAAGTAAAAAAATAAAATAGCTTTCACCCTGTGTGCTTCTGAAACACAAAGCCTGTACCACGCTGGCAGTGTCCTTCTGCCAAAGGCCAACTTTCTCCTAGTTAAATTGTGAAATGGTCTCATGCTCCATTAACCACGGTGCGGAGGCGTGAATATTCCCAGGGCACCATCTCCGCTGAGGGGCCTGATGGCCCAAGAGGAGAAATAGGAGGCTGGAGGATGTCATATCCCATCAACCCAGGCTAGGCCCATTGAGAAGATTAAGCTTCTGGGCGCCTCATTGTTCATTTCCCGTGGTCTCAGAGGACACCGGCGCGTCTCAGGTGAAAGCTGATGATTCGAGGCAATAACCAGCAATTGCCTTCCAAATGGTCTAGGAAGGAAACTCATCCTGGTCCTGATGGCTTGACTTTTTTTTTTTTTTTTTAATTCTCTCTCTCCTTTTAGGCATCTGATGAGACCTCCGTATAATTAAAGTGGTGCCAGGGGCTGAGAGATAAAACAGCTATGAGAGGGAGGAAATTTTTCCAACTGACTGGGGGACCAATTAAGTCCCTAGGTTGAGATATCAAATCATCAGCACCTCCCTAATCCAGAGGCAGCTCAGCCCTGCCAGGGAGGTGGAGAAGGGGGGCACAAGGACCCTGGGGCTAGTGCTGATTTAGGGAGGCAGCCAGGGAATGCAAATGGGGAGGCGGGACCCTGAAGTCCAGGGCCAAGTCAGGGGGTGGGGGGCGGGGAGAAGCAATGTGATTCTCTCTGCCCTGGTGACCTTTAGGTGCTGAGCCCACAGAGCAACATTAGTGAGCCATATGGTCTTTAAGGCCAGATCTCTCCCCCACCCCATGGGGTGGTCATGTAAACAAACTCCTGAATTCACTTCCTGAGCAAAACCCTGAAAGTGGTACCAAGTCTCTCTGGGTCTCCGTTTCCCCATCTGCAAAATGGGGGCCAGTGATAAGCCCACCTCCCAGGACAGCTGCGGGGGACTAAGTGAGAGCTACGGCAAAGCTCCTGGGCTTCGGTGTGCTCCTTAGGCATCACCTCCCACCTTCAGCCTTTCATCGGCACGGTGGGTGTGTTTTAATTTCCTTAAGCCCACTGGATAAAAGTCACTTGGAAGTTAAGGGAGACCAGCCCTTCAGAGTCCTTCTTCCGAAGGAGGCCCGGTTCGCTCCAGACCTGAGCAAGCTCTACATCTACTCAAGCTGAAAGGTGGCCGATGTGCAGCAGAAGGGCCGTGCAGGTTGTTGACCCATTGAAGCTTTCCACACCAGTGAGCATACAGTCCCTCCCCCGCAGCCCCCCATGGGTCCCCTGCCCAGCCTCCAGATCTCTCCCTGCCATTCCTCATGGTTTGGCAACCAACGGGTTCAATCTGGACAGAGGGCCTCTGGGACCCTGATTGGTCAGTGCTGTGCTGCGCTGGGCTCACCACAGGCATGTGGGCTTTACTGCCCCTAGTCATACAGTGAAAGGGGAGGAGACCAGCCTCAAGGTCACTCTTACAGTGAGGTTCAGAGCCAGGAGCTGCTGGACTCCTGGAGACGAGGTGGGAACACGCAGGGTGTTTGGGGGGATGCCTCCCGTGCCTCATCTCACGTGCGCACCAACCCCCACCTCCGTACTGAGACCACCTGGGTCCGAGTCCTGACTGCCACGTCTAAGCTGTGCCACATCAGGCAAGTGACATGCCCTTTGACTTCAATTTTCTTATTTGTAACAAAACAAAACAAAAGCCAGCTTTGCAACCTCAATACTGCTGGCATTTGGAACCAGATAATTCTCGGCGTGGAGGCTTTCCTATGCATTGTAGGATGTTTAGCTGCATCCCTGGCCTTGGCCCACTAGTTATCAGTAATACACACACACACACACACACACACACACACACACACACCCCTTGGTCAGCACCATCAAAAACGTCTTCAGACATTGCCTATATCCCTTGGGGGGCAAAATCATACCCAGTTGAGAACCCTTCATTGATGAAGTTTCTGAGGGTCAATGGTTCATAGAGAGAGCCTGACAGAATGAGCCACTGTCAGCACCTGGCTTATCAGCTAGGCTTGGGTTTGCCCGCAAGTACCAGTAACCCCAAATAACAGTGACTTCAATTAGACAGCAGCTTGGTTTACTTTCACAGAAAAAGCCAGACATTAGCAGTTCAGAGTTACGTGGTGGCTCTGCTCCCCTCCTTTATCCCTAACATTTGACCTTGTGCTCAGGGTTCCCAGCGGCAGCTGCAGACAATGATATGAAGGAAGGAATAAGGCAGAAAGGAAAGGCAGAGGGCATATGCCTGCCAGTCATCTCTTAAAATAGATGATCATCCACTAACATCCCGGTGGCCAGAACTTGGTCACATGGCCACAGCTAGCTGCAAGAGAGGCTGGGAAATGTAGTCTTTACTCTGAGTGGCCATGTGCCCAGCTGACATTTTATTACTGTGGAAGAAGAGAGAATCGGCTATAGGAGGTCATGGAATCTCCTGGGCCTGTTGCAGTCAGGAACGTGATTGCATGAGGGCAAGATAACCCTTACACCATCTGGCCCATTACTTTTAATAAGCCACGAGGCAAGAAATATTAGCAGAGAGCACAGGAAATAAACACATGACTCATCTTTAAAAAGAATTCTGGGGAATGCTGTGAGCTGGAACCCTTTATAATCAATTTTCACCATCCACACCACTTGCCCTTCATCTTCCATATGCACCTGTGGTGAGAGGAAGGGAACGTGGGACGGGACACTGGCCCAGGAATCTGGGGGGCTCTGCTTTCAAACAGTGTATGAATGTGTTCCCTCTTGAAACAGAGGCTGCATGACAAATCAATTCACTGGGCCCTCTAGGACCAATATTGGAGTCTCAAATATAAAAGGTGTATTTGTGTGCATGCATTTTGTAAACTCCATAGCAGCATTGTCTTATGCAACCTTTTGTCATGATGGAATGTTCTAGATCTGCACTGTCCAATATGGCAGCCACCTGCCACTACATGTAGCTACTGAGCACTTGTGCTGGTGCAATAGAGGAAGTGGAATTTTAGTTGCATTTATTGGGCAGCGCAGTTGTGTGTGATGGAGTGGCTTACACTGCTTCCTCTCAAGGACTCCTTCAAATATCCTAGGTCCTTCATGTTATCTCCCTCTTCACCTTATTGGAGCCCTAAAAAATACCCCACTACACCCCTTACAAAAGCAAAAAACAGACAGTAACAAGTATTGGTGAAAGAGGGACCATTTGGAAAAATTGGAACCTTGTGCATTGCTAGAAATAATGTAAAAATGTTGCAGCTGCTATGGAAAACAGTATGGATATTCCTAAAAAAAAATTCAAAATAGGATTACAGTATGTCCCAGCAAAACCATTTCTAGGTATATACCAAGAGAACTAAAAGCAAGAATACAAATTGACATTACACACCCATGTTCATAGCAGCATTATTCACAATAGCCTCAAAGGTAGAAGCAATCCGACTGTCTGTTGGTGAATGAGTGGATAAATAAAATGTGGTCTATACACAATGGACTGGTATTCAGCCTTAGAAAGGAAGGAAATTCAAACAAGTACTACAACACAAATAAAACTTGAAGATATAGTGCTAAGTGAAATAAGTCAATCACAAAAAGACAAATACTGTATGATTCCACTCACATGAGATAGTTAGAGTATTCAAATTCATAGAGACAGAAAATAGAATGGTGATTGCCAGTGGCTGGGAGGAGGGGAAAATGAGGAGTTATCATTTAATGGGGACAGAGTTTCAGTTTTGCTGTGAAAAAAGTCTCGAAATGGATGATGGTGATGGTAGCCCGATGATGTTAATGTACTTAGTGCTACAAAACTGCACACTTAAAATGGTTAAAATGGTAAGCTTTATGCTTGGGTCCAAGGAGGGTGAAGCCTCCAGCACAAATGGTGGGGTTCAGGTGTCTGAGAACGATTTAGGGGCACCAGAACCTTTCAGTTGTCTAGCAGAGGGCCCTGCAGGATGACATGATTAACCATGTTGCGCACAGGGAGCTATAAAAACATATAATATCACTTTCAGATTAGGGACTTTTTCCATCTCCTCCTTGGTGCTCTCAAAACTACTAGTATATGGGTCTTAGTGTTAAAAAGAAAGTTAAAATAAAACAATGTTCACCCTGCCCTCAGGGTGGTCTCACCTGGGAGTGATGCTGGCCTGGCGATATGACTGGTTCAGAGGCCAAAAAGCAGACCATTTTATTTCTAATTAGCTGCTAACATTTAAAAATGGCTGTATTTTATATGAAAATCTATATTCCAGCTTCTCCTGAGCAAACAGGAAAAGCTGGCCGTGTGGAGCCTGCTCTCCTACATGGCAGTAATCAGCTGTTCCTGAGTATTGGGACCCCTTCAAAAGGAGCTTAGTTCACCACAATCCCCACCAATTTCTATTGCCTTCCACTCCCACCCAACCAGCCTGTGCCTTCCTCACTGGTGAGGTTTTGTCATCTGTATGAGATGGAAAAAGAATTACAGATTCTAAGAATGTCTTATAGCAACGATTTTCAACTGGTGTGCGCCACAAGAATTTTTCAAACGTGCAGTACTTGACTATTTAGTCAGAGGCCCTGACCTCTTTTCCCTTAGCTTGTCAAATGAAAAAATGACAACAGCCAACACCCAATAGCCATCCAGTGTGAATTAATCAAAATTAGACCTATTTGTTTTCAAATTGCAAAAAATATACTGTTGGTGTGCTGCAGAATGTTAGTGTTTACTTTATATGTGCCATGAGATGGAAAAGGTTGAAAATTGCTGCTTATACAAATACGAAGTTTATAGATAATCTAAATTAAGCCCATTTTATAGATGCGGAAAACTGAGTCCCAAAGAAATTAAACAACTTACCCAGGATTTTCAAGTCATCAAAGAGATGCACTGAAACAAGAAATGAGGTCTCTGGGTCCCATTTTTTCTTTCTAGCCATCCCCATGGCCTTAAAGTGCACACATGCACATATACGTGCGCACACACCTGTGCACAACTCACTACACTTTGCAGCATTAATAGCGGTGGATGTTTTACTGATTTCTTGTTAGGAACCCAGGAGGCACCTGGGAAAGGAGTTGTGTCTGCAAAATGGCAGACCCTACCAACCACACTGCTATGTTGCAGACACGACTCTTTTCCCATTGGGATGACAAGGTGGCAGAGGAAGAAGAGAGACCTTATCCCGAAAGTCACTGGGCTTGCCAGGAGGCTGAGCTGGGTCTATCCAATTACCCTGTGCTTAACCACAATTGCAAACTCTACCCCATTAAGCAACACTTATGTTTCATTCTCTAAAACTACACCAACCCCAGGCGTTTAATAACGATGAGCTGGGGAGACAATCAGGCTTGATGATATTGCCCTCAAATGGAAATCTGGCTTCTCTGCATTCACAAGGATCAGAATTAAGCTGCAGAAACCCATTCAATTGCTTCATTATAGTGCTGTCATCATCAATGGATTCAATAACTAACAGCCCGTACTCCGCTGGAAGCAATAGTGAATCTTCTGTGTAATTTCTGATAGCTTAAGTACCCCCATTGACATAATGGGACTTATTTTTCTTTCTAAATACATTTGCAAATGGTTGTTTCTCAGCCTCAAATCGTTACATCGTTAATAGAACGAACCAGAGTCACAGAGCCTCGTGGACACTTTCTACATGAACCAAGATATCAATTCTATCGAACCAGACCCAGAGGAATAGTGGACCTAAAGGTCATAGACTTTGGACTTGGGCTCATTCCTGCTCTAGTTTTGTTGTTGTTGTTGTTGTTTTAAGCTGTGTGTCCCTGGGCTAGGTACTAAACCTCTCTGGGCCTTGGTGTCTTTATCTGTGCCATTAGAGTGATACACCCATATCAGAGACCTGCCAATCAAATAAGAATGAAACATATAGTGCACATTTGTAAGTCAGAACGTGTTAGGTTTTGCTGCTATTGGCCTTTCCTCTAGAACAGTGGTTCTCAACCTGTGGGTCACGACCCCTTGGGGGGTCGAACAACCTTTTCACAGGGGTCGCCTAAGCCTATCGGAAAACACAGATACGATTCATAACACTTGCAAAATTACAGTTATGAAGTAGCAACGAAAATAATTTTATGGTTGGGGTCACCACAACATGAGGAACTGTATTAAAGGGTCTCGGCATTAGGAAGGTTGAGAACCACTGCTCTAGAATGAAGACTGTGCCACCGGTATCTAACAATTTGGGCCTCCTGGATTTTAATCTACATTTATTCTGTCTCAAGTTCAAATGCCTTCCTTTAAATAATTAATTTCTTTTCATATTTTAATCTTCAAAGACCTCCACACCTGCAGCCAGAGAGTAAGGAGCTACAACAGAAAGCAATTAAACTCCTACTACAGAGAAATTAGATTCTGTCCTCACAGCTTGAAGAATAGAGCCCGAAGGTACCAACGTGACTGTGACCCAACGACAAAGACAGGACAGGCTGGGCACTGGGTCGGAGACGGAAGGACGTGCCTCTTCGCCTCCTCTCACAGTTGGAGCTGAACTCAGCCAGGGCAGCAGGGTCGTGGCCAAGCAGGCGGCGTGCGCACCTCTCGAGAGGCCACCATCCTTTCTCCCCCACTTGAATCGCCCCTGGAGAGAGGCCTGCCCAAGGGCGCTCTGTGGCACGTGCTTGGCGGTGGGGGCCACAAAATGCACCAGGCTGATCCGGCAAACAGGTCAAAGGAGGCCGCGACAGTTCCTCGGACATGAGCCTCACGGTGGTGACACAGGGCAGCCTGCTGTGCCAGGGAGAGAAGGCCATCCCTGCCCAAAGCCCACCGATACGTTTATTTCCTCCTTAGCATATCCTCTACTCGGGGATCTTTGGTCCACTAGGCCTGTGTTTTCCATGGTGAGCATAAAAGCCCAGGTTCCCTTGAGTGAGGATTAACAAGCAAAACAAAACGAAGGAATCTTGCCCTCTTTTTGTTAAAAAAAAAAAAAAAAAAAAAAAAAGCCTGTTTCCCAGTGGGTTTCAGAAGGTCCTTCTGGCCCGGTGGTCTCACTTCTGCCATCTTTTCAGCCACAGGAAACAGAAGTCATCAGGTCCTCTGCACCGTTGCAAAAGGAAGGAAGGAAGGAAGGAAGGAAGGAAGGAAGGAAGGAAGGAAGGAAGGAAGGAAGAAAGAGAAAGAAAGAAAGGGAAAGGAAACTAAATTCACCTTATAGGTCACAGAAAATATATTTTCAAATTAATTTTGTTATGTTATATTTACAATGATGTACAGCAGAGTGTTTAAGGGCATGGACTCAGGTGTTTGGCCCACACCCCTCCCCTCACTGCTGAGTGACCTTGGACAAGTTGATTAACCTCTCTGAGCTTGTTTCCTCATTTGTAAAAAGACAATATGAAGGGGATTGTGGGGAGAGACAATATAACAGCCCGCATCTCAAAGGTATTGGGAGGGCTAACTGAGGTCAGGATGAGAAGAATACGGCAAGCCCTCAAGCATTTCCTGTGAGAGATGTTGAACAATATACACGACAAGATGGGAATGGCAATTCTTTGTTGAGGAGCGTGTGCATTTGGGACCTTTTTACATAGACATACATTTTGTATGAATAAATGAAAACAACACAGGTTTATTGTAGGCGATTTGGAAAATTATTTGGAAAAAAGCAAATCTTACGTTCTATAGCCACAAGTGAGACATGGTAAGTCATTAACAAATAGTCCGGTCTTTGTCCGGGTAAGCCCCCCATCCGAGACAGAAAAACGAACACATTATGTCCTTTCCTCGGGGTTCTGGTCACAGCTTCCAGCACAGTCCCCAGGAGATCGGAGGTCAGGAAAGTGTCTCCCATTCCATACAATTCCCCTCTTTATCCAACCGTCCAGTGCTTCCTGTCTGCCCATTCCACGCCAGCCTGTCTGTCAGGAGCATAACTGACAAACGTGCTGCTCTAGCCCCCCCTTACACCCCACAGCCGGGTGAGATTGGAGCCCTCTTCAGCCCGGGACAGCCCTGCACCCACAATACAGCGCCACCCGCTATTGGGTTTCCATTCTGTCTGCATGATAAGACCATCACCCCACTTCTCCACTGGTACTCAGCCTCTCTGGGCCTTGGTGTCCTTATCTGTGAGATTAGAGTGATACACCCGTATCAGAGACCTGCCAATCAAGTGAGAGTGAAACACATGGTGCACGTTTGTAAGTTAGAATGTTGCTCTAAATACACAGCTGAAAGTCCTGTCTGTCCTTCCTATGTTTTAACTAGAAAGCTATTGAGCGCCAAAAACAAAAGTTCTGCTGACAGCAAAACAAGTCACATATTTTCTTTTAGGATAACGAATGTTTTTGAGTTCCAGCAGAGGACAAAGCGTCTGCATTAAAAAGAAATCAGGTCAATTATTCTATTGCTTTTAGCTTCTCAGTCTCGCCTGATTAAATGCTTACACTAGAAGACTGAAGATCTATAGGACAGCACACTTTCCTGGTGACCTTCTCGCTCCCTCTAAGGAAATCGCTGCCCTAGATTTTCAAAACTTTCATAAAGACAGAATATATCTGGAACAAACAGCTTTTAAAAGGTGTGAAAGCAAATTATGAGATTTTTCTAGCAACAAAACTGGGTTTATATTCTGGGTTTATAACACACACACACAAACACACACATCACACACATACACACACCACACACACACACACACAGGATGCTATTACCGGAATATTATAAACAATAATTTTTAAACATTATTAATAGTACCACTAAGACTAATCCCTAATCTTGACCGCTTGCTTTATGCTGAACGCTATGCTAAGTGTTTTACATGCACTGTGTTATTTAATCCTTACAACAATCCTACCTGTGAGGGAAGTACTATTGGCCTATTATTGGCCCCATTTTACAGACGAGGAAACTGAGTTTCAGAGAGTCCAAGTTTTTTGCCCAAGGTTACAAAGCTAGACACTGAGAGAACTGACATTTCTGACTGACTCCAGAGCCTGCAAGCTTAATCTCTCCATGATGCCTGAGCTTTGTATATAAAAGAGAAAAAAGATATACCAGCAACAACAAAATCGAACTCAGGTCTTCAACCTTCCGTTCAGAGGCAGCCACTTAGCCCCTTCACAGATATTCCTCCCCGCTGTGTTTCCTTTGCTTTCTTCACTGACCTAATATAGCACGGACATTCTCTCATGCCAACAGGCATATTTCCTGTTGTGTTTATTCCCTGGGCGTACCCTACTGGAAGCTCCACCCCCAAGACGGGAACCAAGAAGAAGAAGATACCAGGACTAGATAAAAATCCCAAAGAGGACGGTTGGAACGGGAGACAAAGATTTTATCTGAAGGTCTGCTCTTCCCCGGGTTCTGACAAAGCCTCGTGGTTTATAAAATGTGGGTTATTATAAATCATCAGAAATTGCCAAAGAGGAAGGGAATTGTAAAGGAGCAGTGGCAGCTTTCACATGGCCCCAAACTCTTTGACACTCTTCCCACGGAGAGGTGGGGCTGTATCCCCCGCTTTGCATATCATAGGCAGGCCTCTGATCACTAGAGGGCAGCAGAAAGGACACCAAGTGACTTCTGAGGCTGAGTCATAAAGGTCCTCACAGCTCCCACTTGGCCACGATGTTCTAAGTCCGACCACCTGCTCAGGCCACCATGCTGGAGAGGCCAGCTAGAGGCGCTCTGGCCAACTGGCCCATTGAGCCCAGCTTTCCGCCATCCCTGCCGAGGTGCCGGACATGTGACTGAAGAGACCATCTTGGAAGTGGCCCCTCCAGCGCCAGACGTCTGAGCCACCCCAGCTTCTGGGTCTGCCAGCTGAGACCCCGGACATCACAGAGCGGCCACACATGCTCCTTGCTGTGCGCTGCTCAAATCCCTGTCCCACAGAACCCACGAGTCTTCTTTTCCTTCCATTCATAATAAGAGGTCATTATTTTATGCCACTAAGTTCGGGATGGCTTGTTTCATAGCAACAGATTCCTGGAACAGAATTTGGCACCTGGGAATGGGGACTGACCTTAGCAGGCTTTGAGCTGAGCTCAGGGGTTTCTCTGCTTGTATCTGAGACCCCACATGAATCTTGAAACAAAAAATCCCCCAAAGATACCAACAGTACCACTGACCTTCCTGCCTGGGTCTCCAGGAGGCGTGTTTAGCGAGGATAGGGCATCAAAATACCATTTTCAAACTCTTAAAAAAGGCCTCGCCTACCCATGTGGGATGAACACAAGTGAAAACCTATTGTGAGCTCCCTAACGAGGGAGCCGACACGATGGGGAAGCTGGTCCGAGAAGCACTGAGGACCCCACGTTTACAGGCACCAAAGGGAGTCGGGTGAGATTGCTGGGTAAGACACAAACCCGGTGAATGCTCCTGGGGCCAGCAAAACTATGACGTGACTTCCCTCCCAGAAATCCTATTCGTCCGCACCAGCCACGAATTTGCAAGGCAACATGCTCACTTCGCAGCCTGGGCCCTAATGAAGAGTCCAATGAATCGCCTAGAAGCACTCCTCCTTAGAGAACTGAATATAAACAACTCCGGGCAGGCCACTAGTCAAGGCTGCCGTGTGGCACTGCAAGGACATGCGGTACACCTGAAGCCTATGCAGTTTTATGAACCACCGTCACTCCGTTAAGTTCAATGACAAAGAAAAAAGAGACTCACGCGTGAGCTCTTCTCTGGGCTCCAGACTCAGACTCAGATTCCCAAATACCTGCAGCGGTGACATCCTCTTTCCTTAAACCCCTTACTTTCCGTTTAGGTTACTTCCCTCTTTCCGCTCTGCCACATAAACAGAAATCTCGGGGTCACCATAGCCTTCCCTTACTGACCCCAGCCTGGACACTTCAACTCTCAGCCCTGCACTCCTCCTGGTCCCCGTGCCCTTGTCAGGGTCGTGCTGCTCACCCTTCTACTCAGACCTGCCGATGGCCAGGTGATGGGGGACGTCCAGCCCGCGGGGCCAGGTAAGGCCCGAGAAATCATTTGGCCTGAACCTGCCACGGCAGTGGGGGTGAGTTAATTAAATGTTTGACCAAACTGGCAGGCTGGTTTCTAAGCTGGTAATTTTGTATGGCCCTCGATTGATGTCATAAACATCCAACCTGGGCAGAAAAAATGGCTCCTCGCCCATGCTTAACACGACACAACTGCTGTGGCCTCCTCACCCAGCCATGCCTCTCAGGGCCCTACCCTGAGCTCCCAGCATCCCCACCTACGAAGCAGCCTTGTCCAGGCTGTTTAACTTGGGTGTATTCAATACTTTAGACCTAATTCCTAGAAATAGAGGGGAGAGGGGGGAAGTGGGAACAACGGGATAAATCTAGAAGGAGGACAGTCTGTAAGACAGCTGCCCTGATCGCTTTAAAAGTCAATGCCATGGAGGGGAGGTGGGGAAAGACGGTGCTGGGAGGGGGCAGAGGGCTGTTGGACAGTGAAACATAGCCACTCAGCCTTTAGACATTGGTTTTTTGAAAAACAGCTATAAAAAGACATTTTGGAGACAGGAAAATTTTATTATGGACTGGGTATTAGAAGATATTAGGGAATTATTGTTAATTGCGTTATATGTGATAATGGTTTTGTGGTGATGCAGAGAATTATATTTATTTTTCTGGATGTCCTTGCTGAAGAATTGTCGGTGTCTGCAGTTTACTGATATGTTTCAGAAAATATATGTATATTCATGTATAAAGTCAATATGAAAAAACGCTAGTAATTATGAGCCTAGGCCAGTGGTCGGCAAACCGCAGCTCGAGACCCACATGTAGCTCTTTGGCCTCTTGAGTGTGGCTCTTTCACAAAATACCATTGTCTGGGCAAGTCTATTTTGAAAAAGTGGTGTTAGAAGAAGTTTAAGTTTAAAAAATTTGGCTCTCAAAAGAAATGTCTATCATTGTACTATTGATATTTGGCTCTGTTGACTAATGAGTTTGCTGACAACTGGCCTAGGCAGTGAATAGAGATATTCATCTTTACTAATCTTTGTAATTTTTCTGCTTGTTGAAAAAAATTGTATGATAGCTCTGGCTGGTGTGGCTCAGTTGGTTGAGGATTATCTCATGCACCAAAAGGTTGCTGGTTTGATTCTCAGTCAAGGGTTTGAGGGCTCAATCCTCGGTAGGGGGCATGCGGGAAGCAGCCAATTGTTTCGATAAAAATATGTATTTTTAAAAGTCAGACTAAAGAGCTACAAGCACCCTGAGGGTGGGGCAGCTGAGACCCCAGTGTGTGTGCCACTCTGTAATCCTCCAATCAGAATATAAAATGCTGGTGTCCGTGAAGGGTGATCCCTCCTCCAATAAAAGGACATTCACACACAAGACACCCCTTTGCAGCGGCGGCTGTCCCTGACAGCTCACAGCCTCTGCGAGCTGCCCTGAGGAACAGACTCACTTTCAGAAGGAACTGCCTCTTTCACCGGGGATAATTACATCTTGAGCAATATTTTTTATCAGAAAGCTGAAGCACCTGAAAGTGACCCAACCCTCTCTCTCCCCCAGAAAAGGAAGGTAGAAAGGAAATGGGAGATGGTAAGGCAAACCTTCACCTCTGACCTTCCTCTGTCCTCGGGCTTCCAAGAGAAAGTGGGGGAGTAAAGAGGGGGCCGAGGTCCAGGTAAAGACACACACTGAGTATAACTTCAGGTTTCAGTAGTATCTGTCCAAAAAAAAAAAAAAAGGAGGCTCCAAACTGGAGCAGCTTTGAAAGCCTGGCCATTTCAAAGCCATTCACTGGGTTAACTTGATCATAACTGGGAGCCCAAGACTGAATCTGGACCCCTGATACATCTTATTTGGACCTCCATGGCATTCATTGTATAAAACAGAACAATCAAAACCCACTTTAAATTGTTAGATACAACATACATACTAAAGTGCATGTCACTTCCACAAATTCAATACACTGGGTAATCAGCCTCCACATGAAATAGATCAAACAACACACCAGCCCCCAGAACTCACTATGCAACCCCCAAAATAATAATTTTTCTGCCTTTTATCTCTATAGTTTAGTTTTGCCTGCTTTTGAATTGTACATCAATGGAATCACCTATCTGCCCTTTTATATCTGGCCTCTTTCACTCAACATGACTATGATATTCTTTCATGTTGTTGCAAATTATTGTAGTGCATGTATTCTTACTACTGAATAATATTCCATTGTGCGAATATACACAATTTGTTTCCCATTCCAATATGTGGCTATTAGGAAACAGTGCTATGGCCTTCTGACTGTGCCTTCTGGTGCATAAATGTGCACATTTCTTGTGGGTATACACCTAGCAGCAGAATTGCTGGGTCATCAAATATGCACATGTTCAGCCCTATGGTGCTTTATAAATTTCTGATTAGTTGGCAACATTTAAAATTTGAGAGACTTAGCATAAAATCAGCTCTTTTTTCAAAATGTGAAGATGCCACAACATTAGCTGAAACCGGTTTGGTTCAGTGGATAGAGCGTCGGTCTGCAGACTGAAGGGTCCCAGGTTCGACTCCGGTCAAGGGCATGTATCCTAGTTGCGGGCACATCCCCAGTGGGGGGCGTGCAGGAGGCAGCTGATCTATGTCTCTCTCTCATCGATGTTTCTAACTCTCTGTCCCTCTCCCTTCCTCTCTGTAAAAAATCAATAAAATATATTAAAAGAAGAAAAAAAAGATGCCACAACATTGGACCCACTTTCCTTTGTGGCTCAGGGTTCAGGCTCCCCATGTTGCCACAATCCCCGCCAGTCTATCTCGCATCATCTGCCTGGCTCCTGGAGGCCCCTTGACTTTGAGACTCTCGGTGGTAAATGATCCAAGTGTGCTTTTACTTTCAATCCATAAAAATTACTGAGCTGCCTTGGTTTCCCCAATGAGTTCATGTTAAATGACCCCAGGGGTCCAGGGACTGTGATCAGGTCACTCCCGAGGAGTCAGTGGCCGGGGCTGCTAACCGAATCTCCCTGAAGGGATGTGGTTAAGTCTAAAACACTAAGGACAGGGCAGGGTCCACCAACGCTGTTTGTCTAGCACCTTCCGTGCGATTCCTTCTGTCTATTCGGCTTCATCCCCATCCTCCCCAACACCCCCTAAACCACTGCCATCTCCACGCCCATATCACCTTCAGCCAGCTCTGCTAATTCATCTCTTCCTTCAAGGCTGGCTCCTCTTTTGCCCTGGCACCAGGATGCCTTTTAATTTTACTTTTAAAAAAAGTTTTGAATCAATACATACCCCAGTTTTTTTTTAATAATATAAAATGATAGAGTAAAGGAAATTTCCCTCTTACCCTGTTCCAAACTCCTCAGCTTCCCTCCCCAGAGGCAAGCACAGTTTATAGTTTTTTTACATTTTTGCATTTTTCAGAAATAAATATTTCATGTACTACCCCCTCTCTACACACACACACACACACACACACACACACACACACAACTCCTGTCTATTTTCACACAAACCATTTCATTCAATGTGATCAGTTCTGCATCTGAACTTCATACATCTTGCTGGCCCTTCCACATCAGTATGTACAGATGCCCTGCTCCTTTTTAACAGCTGCAGTTTTCTCTCTCCTTTATGACCAGCCTTTATTCAACCATATTTCAGTCATTTCCAATCTGCTGCTATCATAAACAATGCTGCAATTAATATCTTTATACATATGTCTGTGTACATGCACAAGCATGTCTGCAGGATAAATTCCTAGGCGTGTGACTGTGAACCAGGGTCATCTGCATATCATACGTGGATCAATAGTGCCAAATGGCCCTTGGAAAGGGTTGTGCCGATTGACACGGCCTCCAGCAATGTCTGAACGAGCTAAAGTGAGCCCTGGAAAATGCATACCTGGTCACATCACTCCCGACTCCAAACACCCATTGCCAACCTTGGCTGCATGTTAGAATCACCTGGGGAAATTCAAAGCAATCCTAGGTGTGGGTCCCCAAACCCCAAACCTAATTTCATTGATCTAAATGTGGTCCAGTCATTAGAGTTTTTTTTTTAAAAAAAAAAGCTCCCAAGGTGATGCTAGAAGGTTCCAGGGTGAAGAACCACGGCTTTAATCACCAGTGTAAAGTCCACAGTTCTTAGCCTTTTTTATTTCCATCTGCATCTCTGCTCCTTGCTTCCCTACCCACTTCTCACATACCTAGGTTTACACAGGGTCCTGCGGGGGGGAGCATTGCCCTGGCTTCCCCAGCGTGCGGTAATATGTGGAGCTGCCTGGCACAGGCTTGCCAGAGCCAATCATTAGCACCTCTTCCCCGCTCCGCATTCAGGGACGTTATGTTGTTAGCACAAAACTGGTTGTGGTAGGGGTATTTACACCACAGTAATTGGCAAACACTACAATCAGGACTTTTTTCTTCCTCAGAAAGCCAGTTGTTGTCATTTAACAGCACAGCATCATTTACTGCCTCCTCTACTCACTCACAGCACCCTGGGATCTACTCCAGCTCTTCTCTTCTCCATTACCAGGAGACTTGAGCTCCTATAATAATAAATGACAGTGATGCTGGAAATAGTGATTCATTTTATTTTATTTTTTAATACAGTAATTTCTAATTGAGCATTTACCAGGTGCCAGGCACTGAAATCATTTACTTTCCACGCATTAACTCATTTACTCCTTACAATAAGGACTATCATCACGCCATTGTTCCTGAGGCATACAGAGGAAGGGTGACTTGCCCAAGGTCACACAGCTTGTGAGCAACAGCCACAGCAGAGTGGAGGTGCAATAAATGTCTGTTGGATGTATGGACGGATCCCAACTTCTTAGAAGCAGGTGTTGGAGGCCTGACTATATAGACAAGGCAGGACCTTCTCCTCAACAAATTGCAAGCATCTCTGACGGTTGATGTGTGACCTGCCTGCCCCACATCCAGTCATAACTTGTCTTGCTGCCATAATAAATATCACAAATTAGCTTAAAACAGCGCAAATTTATTATCTTACAGTTCCGGAGACTAAAATGGATCTCATTGGGCTAAAAAAAAAAGTCCAAATCTTAATGTCTAGGACCTGTAAATATTATTGACATGGCAAAAGGAGCTTTGCAGATGTGATTAAATTAAGGATTTTACAATTCAGAGATTATCCTGGATAATCCAGTGGGTTCAATGTAATCACAAGGGCTCTTATAAGAGAGAGGCAAGAGAGTCAGAGAAGGAGAGGCGAGGACAGAAGCAGAAGTTAGAGCAATGCAGCCACAAGCCAAAGAATGCGAGTGGCCCCAAAGAGCTGGAAATGGATTCTGCCCTGGAGCCTCCATGAGAGGAATGCAGCCTTTACAACACTTTGATTTTAGCCCCACAAGACCCATTTTGGACTGCTGACCGCCAGAACTGCGATATGATACATCTGTGTGTTTTGTTACAACAGCCTTAGGAAACTCATACATGGTCCCTGTGCCTAGCCCTTTATCAGAAATGCAAGCAGCAGTCCTCAGGAGAGAGCAAGGATGGGCTGGCCTGGGCTGGCCTGTATCCCAGACTTGCAGGATGCTGGGAAGGGCCAGACGCTGGGCTCCTCTCCCTGGTTAGATGAGGTCAAGTGCAGACAAAAGGGAGGAACACCAGAAGGCAGTGGCCTTAAGCTTAAAGGTGGCTGGAGCTTTACCAAACCCTGTGGAAGGACTCAGTGGATGCTTGGGTTAGAGGCTGATGGGTCTGGACCCCAGGCTAACAGCAAAGGTCCTTCAGCTGGGCAAAGTGACAGTGCTAACAGAAGGCATTGGGGCTGGGGAAAGAGCACTGGATTCTGAGTCCTACCCAAGCCTGGCCCACCAATGGACTGGCCGCGAGAGCTCAGACACTTCTCCACCCTCCTCCGGGTCTCAGGTCCTCACTGAGTTATCAGGAGCTTAAAACCCTTTTTTTTAAAACAGCAGACTCCTTTCTTCAAACGAAATCTTTCTTGTGTGACTTACATTTGTTATAATGAATATTCATAATAGCAGCAATCAATCAATCTGGACTTGCTTCATCCCAGACACTCTTCTCAGCACCTTGTAAATACAAATTGATTTAAATGTTTAACACTCATAACAAATCAATAGGCACATTCTAGCATCTTCATTTCACAAATGAGGGAACTGGGGCACAGAAAGGTTAAGAAATTTGCTGAAGGGTACCCAGCCAGGAAGTGGTAAATTCTTGATTTGAGCCCAGGCACTCCAGATCCAAAGAGGAGGGGGACAGGTTGGAGGAGAATTAGCCAGAGGTTAAGTTGAGATAAACAGCAAAGAGCTGAGAAATGTGGGAGGCCAGAGAGGGCGTGGGGAACAGCATGAGCTGGAAAGATCATTTCGGCGTCCGGTCAATGTTTTCACAGCTGTGGGTGCTGAGAAAATGGGGGAGTCAGGAGAAGGAGGAAGGGGGCTCCCTTACTCACAGGTGCGCTGGGGTCTCTGAATGGGCTGCGTGTGGCGCCTGGGCCACAGCATGTACTAGTGTTTGGGTTACGCTGATGGACCTCCTATGGGAAACTGATCAGAGTGGAGCCGACATAGGGAGGCAGGGCGTCTCATGCCTGCGTCCTCCCTTTTGTCATCCTCCATCCCAGTCCCTCAATCACTGTTGCAGAGCCCTCAGGTTTCAAAGAACCACTATCCAAGACCACCTCCATTCGATCAGCTTCTCCAATCATGTGTGGGTTTGTCCCCATAGCCCAGGTCCCAGGTTGCCCAGTGAGGCCAGCAGCTCCTGTTACCCTCTCCAGGAGACCACGGCAGGCTCCAGCTCAGCATTTCCTCCTGGGTCCTTGCATCAGAACTCAGAGTCTCTTTAAGTACAGATTCCAACCAGCAAGGTGACCCTGAGCAGGCCTTTTCCCTAGGCCTCCAGACCTTGTGTGCAAAGCAAAGCTAATAATGATAACTTACCTTTGGAAGCCAAGAGTCTGGGCCTCAGAACCTCTTAAGAAAATTAAGAAGGGCCACTGGACAGTGAGCACCTCCATGAGAAGATGGTTTTGCCATTTCATCCATCACGTCTTTGACTGTCCTCACTTGACCAGTGAGAAAACTGAGGCCCAGAAAAGTACAGTGACGGGCCAAGGACACACAGCGAAGTGGTGCAGAGCCGAGGCTAGGACCCAGACCCTAGAGACCATTCCTCTTCCTCCTCACCACAAGCACGCCCGCCAAACCCACAGAGGCGCCTGCTGCGTGCTTCTAAGGGACCCTCCCCGAGCCCCTCTCATTCTCATAGTTTTTGCAAACAATAAAATGAGGCTCAGAGATATTAAGTCACCTGCCCAAGATCACCCAGCCATTCACATTGGAGCTTGTATGTGATTCCAGGCTCACACCTCTTCCCGGTCCATCACGCATCCTCCTGAACTCCCAGCGGTGGGAGGCTGGCTTCTCTGAACCTGTCCCAGACTTGGGCTGGTTCAAAGCAGCAAAAAGTTCCTCCCACCACTTCTAAACTGAGCACCTGCCCATCATTGGCGGCAAGCCCCACCCCCACCCCCAGGAGCCTCCAGGGGGCCAGGGACAGGTAGCTGCAGATGCCTCGGCCCCAAGTTGTCCTCTGCTCCCTCCGAGTTATGCTCCTCCTCGGAGGGGAGGGAGGACAGCCCTCCTAGCTTTCCAGGCAGTTGGCAGAGCAGCAGCTGCTGCTGCTCCAGCCTGCTGCCCGGCTGATGGAGAGATTATTCCTAAGCCCTTCCCCTTCCCCACCCGCCCCCCGCCCCCTGCAGGACCACACCGGCTGGGCTGCCCGGTGGGACCCGGAGGGCAGAGCGCGCAGCTGAAGCAGGACAGCTGGACCAGCTCCCTCACAGCACAGCCCCTCTGACTTTCACCTCTCCTGGGGCGAGGGGCGTCTGTGTCCTCTGAAAATCCCCACCCTACGCCCCAGGGTTGTTCTGCCGCTGCCGGAGAGAGAGAGATGCAGAATGAACGGACTTCGGCTTTCTGGAAGAGACGAGGCAAGAAGGTTGAAAACTAACTCTGCCAGAAACTGCCGTGTTTGGGATTTTCTTTTCTTTCCCTTCATTTCCACCACGAGCCGGTCTCTTCCCGGGACATCGAGACATGGGCTCCTCTTGCTGGGCAGAGAAACAGCTGGGAACCGGCTCCCTGAGACAGGAGGGTGAGTTAAACTTTGGGGGAGGAAGTTATTGTTTGCTGCAGGGGTGGGTGTTGACGGGACTTTGAAACATCCTTGGCCAGAGTGCTGTTGGAGTGACCACCTTTCCCCTGCTCTGGAAGGAGCTCTGTGTGCCGGCTGTTTCGGGGAGCAGTGGATTGCAAAGTTGGGGTTGTGCTGTGAATGCAGAAAGTGCAGTTTTGGGGGTTCTAGAAAGAGCCCCAGGTAGAGTCCTGGGCTGGGTTTGGATTCGTTGTGTGACCTTGGATGAGTCACTTCAGCTCTCTGGGGCTCGGTTTTTGCAACAGGAAAATAAAAGCACTGGGGAAGGGCTCCCTGGAATTCAGAATACTCTTCTCTCTGCAGGCTGCTCATCTTCCTCTGGCCATACGTTGTAAACGAAGTAATGCATGCAGAATAACCTAATGTGGTGTGGGGAGCAAGTGTGAAATGCATAGGCTGTGAGTCAACTCTTCGCCGTCTGCCGGAATCCAACTGGCTCTGAAATTGAGAGGAACTTTTATTTCCATTCAGCGGCCGAGTGTTTCTCTTGATTGGAGTGCATCTTGGAATGTAAGGTTATAGATGCAATGAAAAAGAATAGGAAACGGTTGCAGGATGCTGAGAATAACTATTATGGGGGTGATTTTACAAAGGCATGGGTTAAATCTAAAACTCTATTCTAAATCAAGTGCTCCACATAGGTCTGAAATGGAGAGAGTATTAGCGGCCCCCTCATTTTGCAGATGACAAGACCGAGGCCCAGAGAGGGGGAGTAACTGACTCAAGGTCACACAACAAGAGTAGCTGAGACAAGCACCCAACATACATGGAGGAGCACCACATGGAGTGTACAGTCCTCCAAACAAGAAGGCAGGCAAGAGGGGCAAGGTGACATCATAGAGCTTCTCCCGAGAGTCAGATGCCACATTAACCATGGTCACATTCCTTCTTCCATATACCCTTCTGTGCCTCTGTTTCTTTGTGTGTAAAATGGAAATAGTAATGTCGACCTCATGGGGTTGTTGAGATGAGTTAATATAAGGAAGCACATACAAGGTGCCTGGCTTGTCCGAAGCATCTGGAACTGTTCTTAACATACACTTCCTGTATATTATTGCATGTAACCCTCATGGTGCCCCATGAGGTGGGCACTCAAACTTTCCTGGCTGTGTAGATGAAGCAAAGGGCTCAGAGTGCCTGAGTAATCCACCTGTGGTGGCAGGCCATCCGGAGCCAGACCTGGCAGTGAACTTGAGAACCTCTTACACACTTATGCTCTGTTTTTACCAACTGTACCTTGCAAGGTTGATGCAAGTTTTGTCATGGAATGAACGGTGCTAAGATCAGAGAGGTTAAGATACATGTCCAGGACCACACAGCCTAGACGTGGCACAGTTCTGACTTGTCCAGCTCCGGACCCAGCTCCTCAAGTCCCAGTCTGTATTCCAGGGAGATCTCTCTGAGAGATAAATATACGCCTCATCAGGAAGGGATGGCATTGTCTCCTTTTGTTCACAGAAAGATCCCCAGGGAACCCAACATATCTGTGTTAGATGGAAGGTGAAAAGAATAAAAAAATTCAGATACAGTGGCAGGAAAGTACGCCTGAGAAAATGTCTGTACCAACTAGGACTCCGCCTTGTGACTGATTTCTCTCGCCTTCTTGCTCTCGCCCCTGTGTGTGCCAGGACCTCTACAGCGATGCCCATCACTTCCAGAGTCAGGGGCCTGCATCCCCGCCACCATCACTGCGGCTCCTGCAGCCCTTTGAGCCAGCTCTTGCCTGGCTCCGTGGAGCCCCCGTCCCTCAAGGGCCTTTACTACCGCAGGGCCCGGAAGGTGGGCGCGCTGGACGCCTCCCCGACGGCGGACCTGAAGAAGGAGATCCTGGTGAACGTGGGGGGCAGGCGGTACGTGCTCCCCTGGAGCACGCTGGACGAGTTTCCCCTGAGCCGCCTGAGCAAGCTCAAGTTCTGCCGGAACCAGGAGGAGATCGCGCAGCTCTGCGACGATTACGACGAGGACAACCAGGAGTTCTTCTTCGACAGGAGCCCCAGCGCCTTCGGGATGATCGTGAGCTTCCTGGCGGCCGGCAAGCTGGCCCTCCTGCGGGAGATGTGCGTGCTGTCCTTCCAGGAGGAGCTGGCCTACTGGGGCATCGAGGAGGCCAACCTGGAGAAGTGCTGCCTGCGGGAGCTGCGCCGGAAGCTGGAGGAGCGGGCCGAGCTGCGCAGGGAGGAGGAGGCCCTGCAGCGCCAGAGGGAGGCGAGCGGCCCGGCCGTGGACGCCTCGCGCTGCGGGCTCTGCATGAACTGGCTGCGGGAGATGGTGGAGAACCCGCAGTCCGGGCTGCCCGGGAAGGTCTTCGCTTGCCTGTCCATCCTCTTCGTGGCCACCACGGCGGTCAGCCTGTGCGTCAGCACCATGCCCGACGTCAGGGCCGAGGAGGACCAGGTGAGTGGCTTCTGACCAGGTCCAGTTCTCCTTCGGGCACAGTGCCCAGGGCCCACGGACAGAGGGCTTGTGGAAACTTTTTATTTTATTTTACTTTATTTTCATTTTATTGATTTTTTTTTTTACCTGGATATTGACAAAGTCACTCCTATTCTCACGGCTCCTGGCTCTGTGACCACGAGCAAACTGGTTCCTTTCTCTCAGCCTCAGTTTCCTTCTCCATAAAATGGGTAGCATTTCTGTGACGTTTTATACATTCTGGGCTCTCATGGAATTATTATTATTATTTTTTTAATATATATTTTATTGATTTTTTACAGAGAGGAAAGGAGAGGGATAGAGAGTTAGAAACATCGATGAGAGAGAGACATCGATCAGTCGCCTCCTGCACGTGCTCTACTAGGGATGTGCCCGCAACCAAGATACATGCCCTTGACCGGAATCGAACTTGGGACCTTTCAGTCTGCAGGCCAATGCTCTATCCACACGGAGCTAAACCGGTTTTGGCTCTCATGGAATTATTGAGCCGCTGTTCTGTGCACGCACTCTGTCAGGCCGCACACCCCTGCCTTCTTGAGCCATCATTCAGCGGGCATCCCAGCTGCATTTCCAGATGAAGACCTGAGGCTCAGAGCACGTAGCATGCCCAGAATTGCAGAGTAAATGCCAGTGGTGGTGGAGATACTCCGCCCTCAGTGTTCCTGCTTGGCACCTCACTCCTGTGCTCTCAGTCACTCTTGCTGCGTGGGGAACTGGAAGATGAGCTAACGTTTTGTTTGCCCCAGCAGGCCAGAGCAAAAAAACTTTCTTACCTACTCCCGCCCTCTCTTTCCAGGACCCCATGGGGATTTCAAGCCCCCCAGGGGGTCAAGGGGTCTGAGAAACGAGATAAGAATCTAACATGTTTTTGGGAAGGTATTAGAGAGCTTCAAACTGAGACCTGGGTTGATTCCTAGTTTAAAAGGTTGCTCCTGCCCAGCTCTATGCTCCTCCATGGCTCCTCATCACCCTAACTTACAGAGCTTACATTCTAGCAGATGGGGGAAACACACACATAAGACAGTGCGCCCTCTATATGACTCATAACTGTAATTAGTCGATGTAATTTCCCCTCCCTTAAAGAGATATTCCATGGCAATGTGGTAGGATCAGAGAACTTTCCAGATAGAGAGGAAGGACTTAGATGAAGAACCAGCTGGTCCCTTACACAGAGTAGGCTCTCAGCAATTACTTGTGTAATAAAATGTATCTTATTCAACTTAGACATGTTTAGTCCTAAAGCAAACGAACCAAAAATGTTCAACTTTCTAACAGCTCCCGACCCTCCCCTCTCCCAACCCCAAAATGGGGAACTATAGCTCCAATCATAGGCATTTTTTTGTTCTTCAGCACGGTATCATGGGATTTAGGATGCTGCCTTTCCACAGAAATATTTACACGTGGACACTGCCGTGAGAGATCGGGACAAGATAGCTGGCCTTTGTCCCCCATTCCCAGAGGATGCCCTTGACCCCAGTAGCTGAGGAGGGGCCCTGGATTCCCACCAACCTGTTCCTCTCAGGGGTTGTCAGGGGGCCAGGATTTAGACAGTGCAGGGGGCAAGGTCTTTTCAAAGCCCACTGCTTGGAAAATCACCCAGGCTGTGAACCCAATCTTAGCTTAATGGAAACTCAGAAAATCAAACGAGAGGTGGGCGAGAGGCCGCAGAACCAGGCAGCCCCCAGTCCTGGCGGAGCAATCAGGCTGCCATTTCGGCTCCTGGTAAAAGGGAGTCACCTTGGGAAGCCGCCTTTCTGTGCGCCGCCCCCAGAGAGGCTGGGAGGCGCGGCCCCCAAAAGAAGTGTGCCTGTTTCCCTGTTTAGATAATAATAACAATTTAGAGAGCTGGAACGCTGAGGATAGGGCTCCTGTGTTCTCACATTTACATAAAAAGATAATGTTCTCTCCCTGCCACACACTCCTGGTTTTTCATTTTTGCCCCCAAGGATGTCAGTCTGAACACAGCAATTCAGTGAGCTGGCGGCGGTGCTGGCCACCAGGCGGGCTGCTTCTGGAGACAGGCTGTGCAGGGAGGCACAGGCCCCAGCGGTCCCAGCACCGCCCGCTCAGATGAATTAACACCCCTGGCTACGACCCACAGAACCCCCCATCAGACTCTACAGATATATATTGCTGGGTTGGATGGAGAGTTAGAAGACACCCGAAGAAAAGTCTTCCTTTTCCCTTCTCTTCTAACTTCTCGCAGGAACATCCCTTAGGGCAGTGGTTCTCAACCTGTGGGTCGAGACCCCTTTGGGGGTCCATTGACCCCATCACAGGGATCGCCTAAGACCATCAGAAAACACAGATATTTACATTACGATTCATAACAGTAGCAAAATTACTGTTAGGACGTAGCAACGAAAATAATGTTATGGTTGGGGGTCACCACAACATGAGGAACTGTATTAAAGGGTCCCGGCATTAGGAAGGTTGAGAACCACTGCCTTAGGGAAAACTTAGCAGTTGGGGTAGAAGATCCGTGTCCCAAATTGCAAATGGAGGAGGGAGGAGGCCGTATAGACAGAAAGGACCAAGCCCAGTGCCTAAGCAGCTCCGGAAGCACTCGGACCTTGCTTCTGAGTGGGTGAAAGAGCGATGCTTCTTAGTCACCCCTCAGGAGGCTGGCATTTGACAGAACAAACTGAGTCCTTGCAGCAGCTTTGGAAAGTGGATACATGGCCGCCCCCATTTTACAGGTGAGGAAACTGAGGCCCGGGGAAGTTTGATCACTTTCTTAAGGTCACAGTACGTGGCCAAACCGGACTTGCATCACTTTTGCTTGGGCCTCTGCCTGTAGTCCGGACCCTCCATAGCACTTAGCATTTGGGAGGCAGCCAGATCTGGTGTGATGGTTCAGACACTCTGAGATTGAATCTTAGGCCCCGCCTCCCTTTTTGACCTCATTGACCTCAGAAAAGTCAACTTTGTTGAACCTCAGCTTCCACATCTGTAAAATGGGATGTGACTAGCCCTTTCCTCAAGCGGTGACAGTGAGTTACATGTGTAAACAGTTGGAATGCTGCTGACATATAAGAAGTGCTCAAAAAAAGGTAGCTATCATCATTGTTATTCACTTATTCAGTCCTAGTTAAGAGGAAATCACAAGTTTTATTGATTTTTAGAGAGAGAGAGAGAGAGAGAGAGAGAGAGAGAGAGACATTGATGAAAGAAACATTGACAGGCTGCCTCCTGCACATCCCCCACTGTGGGGATCAAACCTGCAATCTAGGCATGTGACCTAGCCAGGAATCAACTTCTTGGTTCATGGGTCGACGCTCAACCACTGAGCCACACTGGCCAGGCAAAATTAAGCATCTGAAAGTGGCAATTAAGTACATTCACAATGTTGTGCAGTCGACACCTCTGTCAAATTCCAAAAGAAACCCCTGTAACCCATTAGGCAGTCACTCCCCACCCCTCTACCCCACCCCCACCACACCCCCAGCCCTGGCAACCACCAATCTGCTTTCTGTCTCCATGGATTTTCCTGTTCCATACATTTCATTTACATGGAATCATGGAATCCGTGGCCTTTTGTGTCTGGCTTCATTCCCTTCGCATATATGTAGCATGTCGGTACCTCACTCCTTTTTGTAGCTGAATAATACTTCACCGTTACGTCACGATTTGCTTCTCCTCCATCTGGTGATGAATGCTGCAGCTTCCCAAGTTCTTTACTTCCCTCTGCCCATGACCTCTGCAAAAACTGTCAACTCTGTCACTCACTTAGCGCCCTCACATGGCCTCAGCCCTTGCCCGGCAGGTCTGCTGGTCAGAGCACCCACCCTCCCTCTAGGGGAGCTGAAGGTCACTGTCAGCTGCAAACACTCATTCCTCCTCTCTCGACCTCTTTCTTCCTCTGAGCTGTTCCTGAGCCCTCCCAACAGCTGCAGACAGGGAGTATCTCATCATGGAAAGGAGCCAGGTCTGTTTTGCTAGTCCTGGGTTCACATCCCAGCTCGGCCGCGCCCTGGCTCTGCCCTTGGACGAGTCTGTTTCCTCACCCATCAGCGGATAATGAGAACACCTGCCAGAGGGTGGCCATAGGATTGCACGATCCTATTGATCATAGGCTGGCACAGAGCGAACCCACCGTTCAGGGACTCAGCTCACACCCCTTCTACCTGCTCATCTGCTTTGCTCATCAACTTCTCTCCCAGCTCCACGGAACCCAAATGGCGGCGGCAAAGTCAGCGGCCAGTTCACTCAAATATCTCCTGTTTCCAATGCCCGTCGCCATCCTTCATGCAATCCTAGATCTTCCCTGAGGGCCTACTCAGTGCTGGGGACACAGTGTGCTGGGGACACAGTGGTGACAGGCTCAGACCTGCTCTCTACCTGCCTGGCAGCCTTTGCTCATTTCTCCTCCCACCTTGGATCTCTCCTGTGCCTGAGGTTTGCTTGGTGCACACACTGGATTGCAGCTGCGCACATACCCTGGGCCCTAGATCCCAGGTGGGGCGTAGGGTGGGACCCCAGGGGCTCTGCTCTCACCGGCCCTCACATCCTGTGCTGTGGCTCAGGCCTCTGGCTAAGGTGCAGGACCGGGGAAGGAGGCAGAGAGAGATGTTTTAAAAGCCCAGCTGGAACTACTGGGGACCCCATGAACCTGCAGCAGGCTGCCCAGAGGCACAGGTGGGGGAGATCACAGGAGAAAGAGGGGGGGAGGGAGGGAGAGAGGCCTGAGCTGCCGGTGGAGCAGGGGACCAGCAGGGAGCTGGAGAGGAGTGGGAAGTGGCTGAATCTGGCCAAGTTCCCACGGGCAGCTGAGAGACTGCTGCAGGGTCAGTGAGGGCCGGTTCCAGAGGTTCCTTCTGAAGAGGTTCTGGGCCCAATTCTTGACCTTGGAGCCTTCCCCTCACCCTCTGTCTCTCACAGCGATGCCTGCCATTCCCACTGGGAAGAGGGCCAGCGCCCTCTTCTTGTGGGTGCAGCTCAACTTGGGGGCTGTAATTTCGTCCTCCCTCCTTTTAATAAAAAGCATTGCGCTGGAGCCAGCGTCTCCTCCCCAACTCCCCAACAATCGCTGCTCTCCCCGTTGAGTGTCTCCTTTTTGTGGCGGGACCCACCTTTCCTGAGTCTGTAATTCACACTGCTCCTCCTGCCTGGTCATGCTCCCCCCTTGGTGCCCAGTCTCTAGTCCCCATCTGCTTAGCTCCACACACTCCCAGAGGCCCTTCCCAGGGTTGGGGAGTGGGGGCCGCTGGGAGGAGGGAATCCAGAGGAAGGAGAGGACCTGGGGAGGGGGTGTTTGGCTCCAGGCAAAGGGAGAGTAAGAAGTGTTCTGGAAGGCTGGTAAAGGAGGCAAGCGATGGCAAAGAGGAAGGGGGATGCCAGGGAGAGGAATGAATCAGCACAGCCAGGCCCAGGAAAGTGTCAGAGGGATCAGCCCAGACTTGAGGCCCGGGCCAGAGGCAAAGGGGGGTGGAGGGAGGGCAGTGATCCTGGGCAGAAGGGAGGGAGGTCTGAGCTGCAGAATGAGCTGTGGGACCAGCTCTGAGCTAAAGAGGAGGTAAGAACTGCCTGGATCTGGCCGTGCTCCCAAGGGGAGCTGGCAGGCACCGCCGCCGTGAGAGGCAGAGGGCGAGGGGGAAGCTCCAAGGTCAAGAATTCAGCCCGAGTCCCCCCCAGATGGAACTTCTAGAACCGCCCTCCCTGATCCTGTGGCAGCCTGCCGGGCAGATGGACCCCAGGGACAGTGGCTTTGCCTTCAGAAAGCCCTGCTCACCCTCTGACCCCAGAGTCCTTCAGTCCAGCTCGGCTCTGGAGCCAATAAATCGAGGCAAGGCTGAGGGACCCCGGCCTGCTGCCTCCTCACCCAGAACACACCCTGTTTTTGTTTTTGTTTTATTAAGTTAAATTCACATCCTATAACATTCATCCTTTTAAAGTGCGATAAGAGGGTTTTAGTAGACAGTTGTGCAATCATCACCATTGTCTCATTTCAGAACATTTCCAACATCCCCCAAAGGAACTCAGCACGCAGCCAGCTGTTCCCCCTCCTCCCACCCCCCAGGCCCAGGCAACCACAGCCATACTTTCTGTCTCCAGGCGTTTGCCCTTCCTGGACATTTCATATGAATAGGACCATACAATCGATATCTGGCCTTTTGTGTCTGGCTTCTTACACTGAGCATAAGGGTTTCAAGGTTCATCCAAGTTAAGGCATGATCAGTACTTCATCCTTTTTTATGGCTGAACTAGAGGCCCGGAGCGAGAATTACACCAAATGTTGTTTGTTCATTCTTCAGTTGATGGGCATTTAGGTTGTTTTCACTTTAGGGTTGTTATGCATAATGCTGCTGTGGATGTTCATGTACAAGTTTTGGTGCGGATGCCTCTTTTCAGTTCCTTCTCCCAGGTGTATATATATATACTCCACACCTGGGAGTGGAATTGCTGGGCCAGATAGCAAATGCACGCTTACCCTTTTGAGCAACCACCAGTCTGTTTCCCACAGCTGCTGTACCAGTTTACATTCCCACCAGCAATGTCCGGGGTTCTAATTTCTCCATCCTCTCCAATACTTGTTATATTTTGTCTTTAGAATCCTAGCCATCCTAAGGAGTGTGGAATGGTAGGCATCGCATTGTAGTTTTGATTTCTGACCCAGTTTAGTTTTTTAAAAACTTTTCATGATGGAAAATTTTAGCCATTTGCAAAGTAAACAGAATAATATAATGCACCCAAGTAGAATGCACTCAGCTTTCCACATTTGTCCACATCTGCCTTTCTTTTTGTAAAAAAATGTTTTTATTGATTTCCGAGAGAGGAAGGGAGAGGGAAAGAGAGAAACATCAATGATGAGAATCATTGATTGGCTGCCTCTGCACGCCCCCTACTGGGGACCATGCCTGCAACCTGGGCATGTGCCCTGACTGGGAATCTAACTGACCTCCTGGTGCATAGGTTGATGTTCAACCACTGAGCCACACTGACCAGCAACACCTCCTCACTCTTGTTCTCTTTCTCTCCACCCCCTCCCTCCACCCAGTTGCTTACTATCATTCATGTTATTATTTTGCAGTTTTATAAGTAAAATGTATATGCATTAAAAAGCACAATGTGTTTAGCTGTACAACTTAACAGTTGAATAGCCCCATCACCGGGAAAATTCTCTCATGTCCCTTCACAGCCAATCACTACCCACCTAGAGGAAGCTACCGTTTGGGTGATGTTGCCTCCCTAAATGAGTTTTGCCTGTCCTTGAACTTCACATAAATGGAAATACTCATCTGGCTTGTCTTGCCCTACCTCCTGTCTGTGAGATTCGCCCACATGGTTGCATCGCTCACACCTCCAGCAGCTGACTCACGTTCCTTCACTCATGAGGGAAGCAGAGCACTCCTCGCTCCTGCTGGTGGCAAGGCCCCCCAAGAAGGTGAGCAGCCATTTTGGTTTGCCCAGGACTGAGGGGATTCTGGTGACCTCAGACTTTCCGTACTCAAATCCAGAAAGTTCTGGGCACTCCAAGATGAGTTGTTCGCCTCACCTCCAAAAGACAAGCAGAGCCCTGGCCAGTGTGGCTCAGTTGGTTGGGTGTTGCCCCATACACTGAAAGGTTGCCAGTTCCATTCCTGGTCAGGGCATATGCCTGGGCTTCAGGCTCAATCCCCAGAGACAACCGATGGATGTTTTGCTCTCACATCAATGTTTCTCTCTCTCTCTCTCTCTCTCTCTCTCTCTCTCTCTCTCTCTCTCTCCCTCTTTCTAAAATCAATTAAAATATTTATTGTAGCCAAAACCGGTTTGGCTCAATGGATAGAGCTTCAGCCTGAGGACTGAAAGGTCCCAGGTTCGATTCCGGTCAAGGGCATGTACCTTGGTTGTGGGCACACCTCCAGTAGGGGGTGTGCAAGAGGTAGCTGATCGATGTCTCTCTCATCGATGTTTCTAACTCTCTATCCCTCTCCCTTCTTCTCTGTGAAAAATCAATAAAATATATTTAAAAATATATATATTTATTGTAAACATACACACACACACACACACAAAACACCTCACAACGGAAACTTCCTCAGAGAGAAAAAAATAACTTCCCCCCCCTTTCTGTCTACTTTCCTTTCAATATTGACCGGCCTGGGAATAATTTGCTGGAGCCCCACAAATCCCTGCTGCCCCTCCGCTGGCTGCTAACGGGAATTTCTCTGGGACCAGGGCTGGGAGGTTGGTTTAAGGATGCGGAGCGGAGCGGCAATGCAGGGGGTGAGTGGGCAGAGCGAGTGCTTGCTGCAGTGCAGGGAGGTGGCCAGCACAGCAGGGCCAGGCCGCGGGAGGAAGCGGCTGGTGCGTGCCTTGAATATCCAAATGCCAGCACAGGGCAGAGAGCGGACCCACAGAGCCTTCTGAGGAGTCACCTTCCTGAGCTCTGGGTCACTGGCCTGGAACACTTAGTTATTCCCAGCTGCCGCAGGCTCTTAGGCCAGAAGGAACAATCCCAGCGAGGGAGGCCTTGTAGGGAGAATCTGGCCCGGAGTCTGAAACACATCCAGGTGCCTCTGAGTCAACAGCGGGTTTTGCCAAAATTCAGAGTCCTGGACCCCAACCCAAGGTTTGGCTTTTTTTTTTTAATCTATTTTATTGATTTTTTTTTTTTTTACAGAGAGGAAGGGTTAGGAATAGAGAGTTAGAAATAGCTATGAGAGAGAAACATTGATCAGCTGCCTCCTGCACATCCCCCACTGGGGATGTGCTCACAACCAAGGATATGCCCACGACCAGAATTGAACCTGGGACCTTTCAGTCCATGGGCCAATGCTCTCTCCACTGAGCCAAACCGGTTAGGGCGGGGGTTTGCTTTGTGATGGGGCTCTAAGAATCTGCATTTGTAACAAGCACCCTGAGGATTCTGAAGCATGGGGGTCTAATTCAGCTTCAATAGATACTGCTTCTGTTCCAACCTCTTCATTGGAAACTGGAGCACAGAGAGGGGCAGTGACTGTTGTTTGGTCACACAGGAAATTTGTCGCAGGATTGATGAATCAGGATCCTAAACTCCTGTGCCCTCCAGGATCCTAAAGAAACTGGCAGTCAAGACAAAGTCCTCCCAATATGTTGGAGAATGTCCTCAGGTTCCCGTAGAATCCAGCAATAGGAGGAGGATATGGCTACCTTTAACTGACCAGGCGGGCTATGTCTGTGCCCAGTCACTCATCTCATAAAGGCAGTGTAGTGTGTCTGCAGGTGCCCCAGCCTGCTACCTGCTTTACACACATCATTTCCATTCATCACAACTTCTGGAGCAGAGAACTGCAAGCCCAGAGGGACTAAATGACATGCCTGAGGAAGCGGAAGTGAAGGATTTGAACCTGGTCACAGACTCTGGATCCCACACCCTCAGCAGCATTCCCACCACCTCCCACCCCTTCAGTGGGCCAGATATATTTTTAAAAACATATTTACCCCACCGAGAGACTAGCTCAGGGCCTGGCACAAGGCCAGAGAAAGTTGCCCAGCCTTGGACAGGCAGACAAAGAGCGGAACAGACCAGCCTGTTTTTCTTTCTCCGGCGGACAGACATAAAGGACATTTCAATTTCATTGTCCTGTGGGCCCAGGCACTGGAAATAATTTCTTTTTCCACTTCAGAGCTTTTAATCCAAAGAAAACTGTGGTTGTCAACATTTTGCTTTTCACTCAGGCAACTGGCTTTGTCATTCATTTACTCATCCATCATGAGTATATATAATTTAGAGTCAGGTTATCAACTCTGGCTTCACATTTGAATCTCAATGGGGCTACTGGAAAATTCTACTGCCCAGGCTCAAACCTAGACCAATTACAGAATTTCTGAGGTTCCCGCCCAGACATCAGGATTCTTTCCAGAGCTCCCCAGGGGATTCTGCTCTGCAGCCCAGGTGAGGAGCCACCGCACAGACCAAATTAATGTGCATACAGATCACTTCGGGGTCTTGTTCAAATGCAGATTCTGATGCCTCACGGATGGAGAAGGGACCAAGATTCTGAGTTTCTGATGAGCTCCCAGGGGCGGGGATGGTTCTGGTTTGAGGACCACACTTGGAGTAGCAGGGGGGCTGGTGGGACTCTGTTAGAAGCCAAAGCTAGGGAGTGTGAATGGCACAACAATGAGTCCACAACAGCCCCCACCTAGCTGGGATCTCTTAGACAATTATGTGAACAGTTGCAATCCATATCACCAGGCTGTTCTAGGGACATGGGAGTCCTCTCTGTCCCATAGCCCCAACCCCCCAGAAACAAGATCTGCTTCACTTAGTACTTTACCCCACTGAGAGACTAGCTGGGGGCCTGGCACAAGGTAAATTCTTTAGACAATTTTGTTGGATGAATGAATGAAGGATGACAGGCAACGGAGTTACAAAATAGAGTGTATGGGCTCAGAGACCATCTACTGTGTAAGTGAGTCATTTTACTGCTCAGAACCATGTCCTGGGCCATAAATGAGGTTGTGCTGCCTGCTCACAGCATCACTCTGGGGCTTAAGTGACAGCACCTGTGCACATGCCTGGTGCACAAGAGGGGCTTATCCAGGGAAAGGTGAAGGTTGGCTGCTATAACAAAGAGGCCCCAAGATGGAATGGCTTTGAACAAAATAGAAGTTGATTTCTCTCACAAAGAGGGATCAAGGTGAGTGGGCAGCTCTCATTCCGAGACCCAGATTTTTTTCCCTGGTGCTCCATCCTCCCTGGGGCATTGGTCCAATCTACTGGTTCCAAGCTAGGCTGCTGGGCCAAATGGGTTGTCCTGACTCACAGGCAGAAAGCGTGTTCAGGAATTCACACCAACATATTAAGTTCTGGGACCAGACGTGGCATGCCTCACTTCTGTTCACATTCCACAGGTGGGGACCTAGCTGCAAGGGAGATTGGAAAGATAGTCTCTGGTCCAGCTGAGCAGCCACACACCCAGCCACAACTTGATCTTTGTGAAAAGGGGGCTTTGGTGGACAACTAAGCATCTACAGCACAGCTCAATTGAGATAAACAGATACTATCTTACTTAATAACAGACAAACATGTAAATTGACAGTACCTCTGCTATGCCCTCAGCCAATCAGAGTGAGTATGCAAATTACTTCAACAAAGATGGCAGATTAATTTGCATATGCAGGTGCTGAGCAGCCAGGAAGGATGAGATGCCTGCTATGAGAGGGAGGGGGAGCAGTGGAGGGAGCTATAGGACTTGCTGGCTCCTGAGTGGCTGGGAGTGAAGCCAGGAGAAGGACGGTCTATTCTTGCATGAATGTCGTGCAACGGGCCTCTAGTATAGAATAAAGTCCTAGCTGCTTTGGCTCAGTGGATCGAGCATTGACCTATGGACTGAAGACTTCTGGGTTTGATTCTGGTGAAGGGCATGCACCTCAGTTGTAGGCTCCTTCCCGGTCCAGGCCCTGGTCGGGCTCATTCAAAAGGTAACCAATTGATGTGTTTTTCTCACATAAATGTTTCTCTTTGTCTTTCCCTCTCTCTCCCACTCTCTCTAAAAAGCAGTGGAAATGCCCTGACTGGTTTGGCTCAGTGGATAGAGCATAGTCCCAGGTTTGATTCCGGTCAAGGGCATGTACCTTGATTGTGGGCACATCCCCAGTAGGGGGTGTGCAGAAGGCAGCTGATCGATGTTTCTCTCTCATCAATGTTTCTAACTCTCTATCCCTCTTCCTTCCTCTCTGTAAAAAATCAATAAATATCTTTAAAAAGAGAGAGTATATAGTACATATAGAATATATTTAATATGTAGAATCTATACGTGGAACCGATATTTATATCAACATTCAATATATCAATATTCCACATATATCTGTGTATATTGCTGTCATATAGATATATGGAGTCGCCCTGCGGCGTGGTCATTTCCCCCTTTTCCAGTGCTGTCGCGGTCCGCTCTACCCTGCATTCTGTCGCTTCTCCAGGGGGAGTGCTCTCAGAAGTGCTACTACATTTTCATCGTGGAGACCATCTGCGTGGCCTGGTTTTCCCTGGAGTTCTGCCTGCGGTTTGTCCAGGCCCGCAACAAGTGCCAGTTCTTCCAAGGGCCCTTGAACATCATCGACATCCTGGCCCTCTCCCCCTACTACGTGTCGCTGGTGGTGTCCGAGGAGCCCCGGGGGGACGAGGAGCGGCCTGGCGGGAGCTTCTACCTGGAGAAGGTGGGGCTGCTGCTGCGCGTGCTGCGGGCGCTGCGCATCCTCTACGTGATGCGCCTGGCCCGCCACTCGCTGGGGCTGCAGACGCTGGGCCTCACCGTGCGCCGCTGCACGCGCGAGTTCGGCCTGCTCCTCCTCTTCCTCTGCGTGGCCATCACCCTCTTCTCCCCTCTGGTCTACGTGGCCGAGAACGAGTCCGGCCGGGTCCTGGAGTTCACCAGCATCCCGGCCTCCTACTGGTGGGCCATCATCTCCATGACGACGGTGGGCTACGGAGACATGGTCCCGCGCAGCGTGCCGGGACAGATGGTGGCCCTGAGCAGCATCCTCAGCGGGATCCTCATCATGGCCTTCCCGGCCACGTCCATCTTCCACACCTTCTCGCACTCCTACTTGGAGCTCAAGAAGGAGCAAGAGCAGCTCCAGGCGCGCCTGCGCCACCTGCAAAATGCCGCCACAGCCAGCGAACGCGAGCTCCTGAGTGACGTGGACGACCTGATTCTGGAGGGACCCACCTCCCCCATCAAATACATTTAGCTCCCAACTCCCAGGAACACGCCAAGACTTCAATCCAGGACTGCATTCCGTGGGCCCCGGCTGACAGGGGCTGGGGAACAGCATCCATAGACCACGTGGTACCTTCCCACAGCTCGGGGGCAGCTCCTGAAGCTAAGAGGGGCTCAAGGCCAAAATTGGGGTGGCTGTGATTCCCGAGCCTCTGGCCACCACGACCCAGGCTGACCTTACTTATCCAGGTCACTTGCCTTTTCTCCTCTCCCCGCCCCTCCCTCAACACATCCAGTTTGGTTAGGTGAAGTCAGTCTCTATCCTCACTTCCTTCCCAGCAGTCTCCAGCATCCCACGCTGGGTCCCAGACTCCTGGGAACTGAGCCTGCGGAGTTCCATCTCTTTATCCCCAAAACCCTCTTTCCTGGGCCAGCCCAGCGCCAGGAACTGGAGCGGAGGGTCCAGTCACTGCAAACCAGTTCTGCTCACGGCTACTGATGGCTTCCTAGTGTAGCCACCTTCCCCAGCTCTGGAAGCTCTTATACAAGAGGACAGACTGGCTTCTTAGCATTAAATGGCACCGTGGCTGCCAGCCCGCCATCCTTCCTGAGTTGCCTGGGACCTGGGAAGGAGTGCCCCTTGCCAGCACAGTGCCACTCCTTGGCCAACTGCCCTCCTGGTGGGACTTTCTCCAACTATCCAGTCCTGGGCCTTGACGGCAAACTCTTGTAAGGCTCGGCATTGTCCCTTGAGGGGTCTGTTCCTGCCGCCGGTTCCTCCAGCACCGTGGGGACGTAGGCTTTGTGCCCTCCGCTACGCCACCATGGACACAGCGTGGAAGCAAGAGCAGCCTGAGGGTCTGCCCCTTGCTCGCCCCCTGGACCAAGCCCTTGATGCCAGAGAACAGGCATCCTCAGCTTATATTTAAATGTATTTATTGATTTCTCCATTCATTCCCCAACAAATTTGGCTCTTTATATCCAGTTAGGAGGCAGATGTAGGACCAAGTCAGTCGAGATAAAAGCAGTGCACGCTGAGTGAGACCAGAGAGGAAAGAGCAATGAATTCTGAGCATCGGGCTCACAGAGGTCCTTCACAGAGACACAGGAAGGGTTGAGTATGGAGGCATGTTTGGGAGAAAACGCTGGAAAGGTGGGGTGGGGTGAGAAGGAGGTGGCTGTGGGTGCTGTGCACAGGATTTGGAAGTTTCGGTAATAGAAAGATGTTGGAAAAATGTTACTGGAGGAAGAAGTGATGTGAGTGGACTGCAGGGATGGATGAAGATGATCGGATGGGATGTGGGAAAACCAGTTTGGAACAGAGAACAGTTGAGTGATTGAGGTGAGATAAGAGGGCTCACCTCCTGTGAGTTCTTTGTGGTACACGGGGATGAAAATCCTGGCATCTTATCTATTGTTTCCCAGCAAAGCACACCTGGGAGACATCTCAATGGCACCTCTCATGAGTGACTCGGCTACTTCTCACTCCAGCTCTGCCTAGTACCAGGCTTTTTTTTTTTTTTTTCTTGTTTTTTACCAGGTATCTTAACAAAAATGTGCAGGGACTGAAAGAAAAATAGGTGAGCTCATCACCAACATTACGAGGTTCTATAGTTTCTTAATACACATCCAGTGGACGTTATCTACTAAATTAGAAGTGGAAAATTGGAATCAATTGCTTATATGTGGGGCTTAATTAAATGGTCTATTTTTTCTCCCAGCAATGTTCTGAGGGGCTAGACTAGTCTCATGGAGCAGACTTTCCTTCATGCTGATTGGATGTCATAGGGATGACATTCGAGTTGCTATGCAGTCTCTTAACCCTTATTGGCTGGAAGGAGTCTTGTGATTCCCAGAAGGACTGTGTTATCTGAGGCCAGTGGGTGTGCCTGTAACCAAAGGGAGAAATTTGCCAGCTGTAGGCAAAGAGCAGATGGCCTTTACTTCAAGCCATTTCATGTTGCATTGATACATCTCTAAGAGATAACTTTAAAATGTTTATTCAACATCTCTCTAGTTGAGCCTAAAGAGTGACTTGGGAATGGATGTGTTAATTCTTCAATGCAATGCAAGTGGGGCTCTACCCACTGACTTGATTTTGACGGCTTTTAGGACTTGAGAAATTGATAACTGGAAGGCCTGTCAGAAGACAGTCTGAGCAGAGAGTTTCCCTGAGAGGATCGGTGAACCTCTGGAGATGATGCATTTCAAGTGCCCAGCTTTGAAATAGGATCCATTGATTTAGTCAGGTCCTCAAAAGAATCCATGATCCCATACAAAGAATAAAAAAGTTCTTACGTAGATCAACTCTTGCATTTTAAGATGGAGAGACCAAGACTCAGAGAGAAAAAGCCATCTGCCCAAGGCCACACAGCCCGTTCATTTAGTTAGTCTGTCTCCTGGTTCCCAGAGGGACACTCCTTGTAGTGTATCATGTGCAGGTCTGAGGCTCCTATGAGACCGTACCCAAACCCTCCAGGAAAAGAGCCAAGACAAGATTATAACAACACTCTGCCATGCTTTCCTGAGTGGAGTAAATAGGGTTGTCTTGAGATGTCTTGGGTACCAACTCTCCCTTTTCCTTCATTGCATAACGGTGGACCTGGAAATTGATTTCACTTCCTCTTCTTATTGATCCCATGAAAAGGGTTGATGAGATGGTGACTAAAGTCCCTCCCAGCATGGACACTCTATGATTCTGGGAAATACAGTTCATTACAGCATTTTATACCATGGAGGGTCAGGTAAGAAACAAGGCGAAAGGTGAGGAAAAACAGACCATGGCCACTGACCATCCATAGAATTGCTCCCTTAGCAAAAATCAGTGAGTAGTTCAACTTTAAATAGTTCACTGGCATCTCTGTAAAAACAGCTGCCTGCCACGTTGCTACCTACACCAGCTGAGCTCCTCACCCCATCCCGAACTCATGCCCCTCGCACCTGGCTGCATGGCTGTTCCTGCCCCAGCTGCCTGCCCTCTCACCAGCATTAAACTCCCTGACTCATCCTCACAGGAAATGCTAATAATGGGCACCACTTACTGAATGATATGTAGGCACCAGGAAGTGATTTTTAAAAAATATTTTTATTGATTTCAAAGAGGAAGGAAGTGGGAGAGAGAGACACAGAAACATCAATGATGAGAGAGACTCATTGATCGGCTGCCTCCTGCACGCCCCCTATTGGGATCCAGCCTGCAATCCAGGCATGTGCCCTGACAAAGAATTGAACTGTGACCTCATTCATAACTTGACACTCAACCATGGATCCACACTGGCCAGGCAGGAAAGTGATTTTTTTTTAAACATTTTATTTGGAAAAAGATGTTAATCTCACACACACAACAATGTTGCAAGCACAAAAATAGTACATAGAACACTTGAATACACATCTTTTTAAAACATGTTGCCTCATTTGCTTTATCATTTTCTCTCTCTATTTTATTATACATCCGGGCATGCTTTTCTGGACCACGTGAGAGTAAGTTGACTGCATCATGCCCTTTGCTTTCAGAACTTTAGGACGTGGTACTGAAGGCCTCTCAGACCACACGTTCAAGTCTTCTTAGCTGAGAGCTCCCGTGAGGTTCTGTGACCTCTGGAGATGACCAGCAACAAAGAATGTGTATGTGACGTTGTTTTTCAAAGTGCAGTGTCCAGAGATTTCATCGGATTCTCAAAGGAATGCATGATTCTCCCTCAAAATGAAAGGAAGTAAACCAGCCCCTTCTTTACAAGATGGGGAACCCAGGAAAGCCCCATCCTAAGGAGATTCTCTTGTAAAATGACGCAGAGTCATCCCCGTCAGCACATTTAACTTGGATGCCATAGTTTAATCTAATCTACTGTCTGATCCAATTTTGTCAGCTTACCTAATAATATCCTCGCTAGCCTTTCCCCACAGGACAGGGTCCAGCATAGGATCGGATATTGCATTTACTTGTCCTGTCTCTTTAGTCTCCTGTGACCTAAACCTGTCCCCAGCCTTTCTTTGACGTAGATGACATGGAGCTTCTGGATGCATATACACCCTCCTTCGCAATAGAACTGCTCCATGTCTCCTTGTGCATGGATCGAGGCTGTGCGTTCCCAGACAGGCACTGGATTCATGAGGTTGTGTCCCTTTCTGGGTATCACAACCGGGGACACCATGCTCTCTCCAGTGACAGATGGGCCCTTTATGTAGGAAGTAACCCCAGGAGACTCTGGCAGGGAGTGGAGAGCGAGAAAGGGAGGGAGAGCTGGTATTCAAATAAGAAACAAAATTAACTTCTGCTCCTGAGCAGGCCAGACAGAACCTGACTGAAGGCCCAGTGTGTGCAGGTCACCTTGGGCTGCCTCTGTGAGAAGAGTGTCTGCCTCGAAGGTGAGCTCGTCCCTGAGACTCAGAGCAGGTGACCCCTTTCCACCTGCCACCAGGAGGGGACCCTGCCAGCTCAGGAATGCCTGCCTCGTAGATTCTTAGATCTAAAAGTACCGTTAGGGTCACCAGACCCAATCTGCCCGTTTTACAGTTGTGGACACAGAGGCCCAGGGAGTGGACTTAATGTGTCAAGGCACACAACCAGGTGGGCAAAGCTAGGACTTGCCCAGCATCTACCCAAGGGGCACCTCCAGCAACACAGTGTCGGTTAAAAAGAGAATGAAACCAAGGCTGTTGCAGGCTGTCTCCCGGGCCCTGTGGCTCCTCCGTTGTCTGAAGCAACCTTGGTGGAGGCTGCACAGAGCCGGGCCCTACCTCAGCGCAGCTGCTCTAGACGTCACGTGGAGAATGTGTGACAGTCACTCACCGTTGCTGTAAGGTGGATGGAGCCAAGGAAAGGGAACAAATCTGGGCACCCTGAGCTAAAATTAGCCAATCTTGCTGTTCTGAAGGCTTCCCTGGTATTCTGCCAATGACCAGCTTGAATAAGACCCCCTGGTAAGTTCAGTTTCACTGGACACTGTTCTAACTAATCTGCTGGAGAGTGCCTCCCTTCCAGACACCAAAAGAACATTAAACAATATTACGAAGTGATGTTGTGGCCTCTCTGGTACATTGGGGCAGGTCCAATGGCAGGGCCTGTTGGGGCTGACCTTGGGATGTGGGAGGATCCCCCAAATGAGAGGTCGCAGGGGCCAAGGGTCTCCTATCCCAGGACCACCATCAAGTCAGAAGTCAGGAGGGGCAGTTGTTAGATTGTGGGACAGCATTTCTTAAGTGCCTGCCATGTGCCAGACCTTGTTCTAGCTCAGGGAGACAGTAGTTACAAGACAGATGCTAACTAGGATGGCTGAGGCTGCACAGAGATGGGCCTTGCCCCTGGCGGCTTGCTCTAGATGTCACAGGGAGAATGTGATGACTCACCTTTGCTGTGAGGGGGATGGAGGAGGGAGATCCGCAGGCAGACCGCAGATAAGTCCAGAAGTTGCCCTAGTCCTAGGAAGGAAGAGGGCAGCGTGGGAGTAACCATACGTGGAAGCCGAATTTGAACAGGCTTCTGAGGTTGCCATGGACTTGCCACATCTGGTTCCTCTTCCAGTCTCCCAGCAGGTAGGGGAGGCAGGGCCGAAGTTCTGGTCATGGGAATGTGGAAACACCCCTGCATGATCCTCTACACCAGTGGTTCTCAACCTGTGGTTCTCAACCCACTAGCAGGGTCACCTAAGACCATGGGAAAACACAGATATTTACATTATGATTCATTAACAGTAGCAAAATTACAGTTATGAAGTAGCAACGAAAATAATTTTTTGGCTAGGGGTCACTACAACATGAGGAACTGTATTAAAGGGTCACGGTATTAGGAAGGTTGAGAACCACTGCTCTACACTCTCCCTCCTGCAAGTTGCATGCAAACTCAAGGAATACTCAGAGCCCAAAGGCAGGGTTAGTGAGCCACATCTAGCCTCGTGCCTGTGTGGTGAGTTGTTACTGAAACACTGCCAGGCCCATTCATGCCGATATTGCCTAGGGAGCTTTTGGGCTGCAACGGTAGAGCTGAGCTGTGCAACAGAGACTGGTATGGCCTTCAAGCTGGAGATAATTACTCTGGTGCTTTGCAGAAGTCTGCCAGCCCAGCCTTAAGAGCAATGGAGCCACAGCATGGAAGTACCTGCATCCCGAACTTCTGCATGCTGATCGCCTGCGTCAGTGGATTGTACAAGCAAGAGAACCCTTCTCCTGTGTAAGCCGCTGGCACTGGGGATTGTGTGTCACAACAGTTGGTCCACCCCCACCTGCACCCCACAAAGTGCTTGTTTCCTGTAGAAGCTTCCAAAGTAGTTCTTGGGCTGGGCATCCCCTGGCCACTAGCCCTGATGGGGTGAGGAGCCTGGCTCTCCCACCGAATTGGGGAGAGGCAATGTGTACCCAAAGTACAACAGCAAATCTCCATGGGGAAAACGTGCCCACAAACCCATTACCAGCTCATCCAGAGCAGGGCCAACGTCCATGTGTGACGTCTTGTCAGCAGACACTCGCTCTAGGCAATGAGCTATTTCCTTTTCATGATGACCCAGAACCATCACTGTTCAGTCCTATGAACGTGTCTAAAAGTCACCGGCCTCCATTCCCATTTCACCCTTCAGTGGCAGGGCCGGGCACACAGTAGGTGGGCAGTAAATGCAAGTGCCCCTCCCTTCCCAGGAAGGTTCCTTTCCCCTCATCTCATCAAGTGTCCCCCATGTGCCAGCCACCATGTCAGTCCCAGGGCAAGGTGGTGAACAGCCACAAGGAGGCTGTGCCTGCCTGCCCATCAAACTTCTCAGATGCATACACAAATGCTTGCATTTAATTCCTACATCTGAACTAAAGACGCTGGGATCTTTAGAAAGTGAAGTAACCCACTCCAGGCTCACACTGGAGAGAACTAGGATAAGCCAGCAAGATGAATCTAGGAAGTGAGAGGGGACCCTGGGCAGGGTGAGGCTGCGGAAAGGGGCTGGGGTGTCGAGGCTGTGATCCACGGGGCTGCCAGGCCCCACAGTGAGAGGAGGGCACGCTGACGTTTTCCCAAATTCATTCTTCATTCACTTGTCAATTAGTCTTTATTATGCTAGACACTTTTCCAGGCATGGGGGGTTAGGCAGGGAGCAAAACAGACAGGGAATAAGGGAATAGGCAGGGTAGGGGTGGGACTGCCAGAGTGAGGGGTTGCAATTTTGTCAAGGGTGGCCTGGAAGGCCTTTCCAAGCCACAGCATTTGAGTAAATCCTGAAAGAATGAAGGAAGTGAGGCCGGTGGATCTCTGGACAAAATGCTTTGGGAAAGAAGAAAGAGCAAGTGCAAAGGTCCTAAGCAGGAATGTGTTTGATCCTTTAATGGATGGTTTGGGGTACACTCCATCTGGTGTAGGGAAATTGATGGAGAGAGAATGAGGTGAGGTCAGAGACCAATAGGAGACAGAGGGCAGGGCTCCCTAACATGGTGCTGGACACTCTGCCTGTGTGGTGTCTGCTTGTGCTCCCCTCCTGGCTGTGTGGTGCTCCCTGCAGTGCCTGGTCCTTTCCAGGCTCCATGAGGGAAAGCCCACTGACCACTGTTAATGCCATTCCCATCTCTGTCCTTTTAGAACCCACCAGATTGCAGCTAGATACCATTTCCCAGCCACTGCTGCAGCCAAGTGTGGACTGATGGGCATGTGAGCAGAGAGATGTGGGGAACCTCTGGGTCATGTCCTTCTAGTGGAGGCCACCTTCTCTAGAGGTGAGGATGGTGGACAGTCATCCAAGGACTAATCACCTCTAGACTATCGTGAAGAATAAATTCTAATAAAAGCCAGAGTATATGGCTGTGTCACAGCATCTTAGCATGTACCCAATGTTGTTGTGGTTTTTTTTTTATTGGTTTACTAGAGGCCAGTGCACAAAATTTGTGCACCAGGATGAGGGGGCAGTGTCCCTCAGCCAGCCTGCACCCTTTCCAATCTGGGATTTATTTATCTTCTATAATTGAAACTTTGTAGACTTGAGTGGTGGAGGCTTAGGCAGGCCAGGACTGCCAAAGCTTGGCTTCCTCCATTGCTGGGGGCAACTCAAACCTCCTGCTTTCTCCAGCTCCATGGCTGCTGCCATTTTTTGTTGAGATTTATTAATCTTCGATAATTGAAACTTTATAGCCTTGAGTGGAAGCCTGTGCCAGCCAGGTGTGTGGAAAGCTTGGCTTCCTCCATTGCCAGGGAAACCCAAGCCTCCTGCTTGCTCTGTGGCCACAGCCATCTTGGTTGGGGTTAATTTGCATACTTGCTCCTGGTAGGCTGGTAGGTATGGCTTGTGGGTATAGCAGAGTGGTGGTTAACTTGCATATTACTCTTTTATTAGATAGGATAGAGAGGAAGGGAGAGAGAGGGAAAGAGAGAGAAACATCCATATCAGAGTGAAACATTGATGGGCTGCCTACTGCATGCCCTCCCCTCCCAACCCCTAACTGGGGATTGAATATGCAACCCAGGCATGTGCCCTGACTGGGAATCAAACCCACAACTTTTCAGTGTATGAGACAACACCCAACCAACTGAACCACACTGGCCAGTGTTTTAGTGTGTGTGTGTGTGTGTGTGTGTGTGTGTGTGTGTGTGTTATAGAGAAACATCCATTTGTTGTTCTACTTATTCATGCATTCATTGGTTGATTCTTGTATGTGCCCTGACAGGGGACTGAAACACAACCTGGGTGTATAGGGACAATGTTCTAACCAACTGAGCTGCTGGCCAGGGCATACCCAAAGGTTGTTTAAACTGTCATTTCACCACGGAACATGAAGCAGAGGGACAATTTACAGAGCAGACCTTCTCTCTTTAGACTCTCACATGTTTTCCCTAGGTCTGTGGTCAGCAAACTACAGCCCGTGAGCAACATGCAGCTCTTTGGCCCCTTGAGTGTGGCTCTTCCACAAAATACCACAGCCTGGGCGAGTCTATTTTGAAGAAGTGGCATTAAAAGAAGTTTAAATTTAAAAAAATTGGCTCCAAAAGAAATTTTAATCATTGTACTGTTGATATTTGGCTCTGCTGACTAATGAGCTTGCCAACCATTGCCTTAGGTCTTACAGACTGCTTCTATGGGGCAGAGAAAATAAAGGGCCCAATAAAATGGAAATTTTCAAAATGTCTTCTAAAACTCATATTTTAGAACAGGGTTACTACTTTCTCCCTCTAACCCCCTCATATAAAGAGGAAATCCTATAAATCACTACTTTTCCATTCATTGTTTGTCTGCCAGGCATCTCCTCTGTGGGAGACCCCACAGGAGGGGATGGGAGCTGAGAGCACACAGGACTCTGGCAGTCACTGACTGAGGACTGCCAAGAGCCAGGCACAGTGCTGGGCCCGCGGACCAGCTCATCTGTCCATAATGCTGTGGCTATGCATGTGACTGAGTCACATTTGCTAGATGGGAAAACTGAGGCTGGGAAAGGTGGAGTGGCCCCTGGGGCCCCTGGGTAGACAATGCTGCTCAGCGGTGAAGACCACCCACGGCAGAGGGACTGCATGGTGCAGCGGGTGCGGGGGTCCAGGAGAGATCCCCGGGGCTCAGCGCTGCAGGGAACAGCGAGGGGAGTGCTGGCACAGGCTTCCTGAAGGAAGCAGTATTTGAGTTTGCCCAGCCAGATTGCATCTCCTCTTGATTTAAATATGCCAGTGTTGGCAACACTTCACCCAGAGGGGATCGGGCCAGGAGACACTAACAGACTCTCCACTTCAAAAGCAGTGCTCATCACTCTGCAGGAGGAAATCAGCTGAGTCCAGGGAACTGAGCGCATACTGGGTAATGGAGACTGTCTGGGGAGGAAAGAAATGGACGGGCAGATTTATGCAAAGTGGGGACAAATATAACTTCCTTGGCAGAACACAGCAGAGTTTATGTCATTTTGAAAAACTTGTTTACCCAGTGATTATGTGATTAATGAATATCAAAAGGCTCATTGCATAAAAGTGCCGTTTGAATGGCTGTTATATTGCTAGATTCGGTTGTAGTCGCCCTTGCAGCACAATAAGTAAATCAACTTAAATTATCTCTTGAGGGAAATAATGTGTAATAAATGAGCTAATCAATAGGTTTAGGAGTTTTAAAAATCCTCTCCATCCCTGGAAACCATAACCACAAGTAACATCATTTCAAGGTTGGCCTTAGAAGTTGTTTTAAACAGTAAATAGTAAATAGCTTGTCAAACAGAAAACCAGTGCTCACCGGGCTTTTGAGACCCTCCCTCTGGGTTCAAACTTCCCTCCCGATGCTCCTCCGCCAGGCCTTTGCACATGCACACTCCCCAACACCCGTCTGGCTCCTCTGGCCTGGACTTCCCTCTCCCGCCCTCCCACTGGCCACTTCTCACCCTCTGCATCTCCCACCTCTGGCCAGGAAAGAGCAGAAGTTAGAACATCAAGGTTAAGAGGGAACATTAGGAACCAGCATCTGGTTCTCATTTTACAGAAGAGGTTGGGGTTCTGACCAAGGTCACAGAAGCAAACCCAGCAGCAGCCCAGGCAGTGACTGGGAACTGCAGCGCCCCCTGACCCATGCTCTTCTGGAAGTCCCCGGCTGCCCGGTGAGCCTCCTCAGCGATGAAACGCAGCTACCGTGCAGAGCTGGCGGAAGGCTTCGCTTCTCAGAGCTGCCATACAAGGTCTCACAATCCGGATGCCTTCGAACAAGACATTTCTTTTCCCACAGCTCTGGAGGCCAGAAGCCTGAAGTCACAGTGCCGGAAGGGCTGGTGACGAGGAAAAGTCATTCCATGCCTCTGCCCCGGCTTCCTGTGTCTCCAGGCATTCCTTGACTTTGACAGCATCACTTCCACCTCTGCCTCCCTCTTTACATGGCGTGCCTGTGTCTGTGTCTCCTCTTCTAAGGGCCCCTGTCATTGGATTCAGGGCCCACCATAACCCAGTATGACCTCACCTTAACTAGTTACACCTGCAAAAACCTGTTTCTCAGGTCACTTTTACAGGTTTCAAGTAAACACCAATTTGGGGGATACTCTTCACTCCAGTAAACCCACAGGGCTCCGGTCCCTATCCGCTTGCAGAAACCTAGGGGACCTTAAAGGCAGGGACTGGGGCTGCTCTCTGCCCAGGGCCCCGCCTCCCCTCCTGACGGGGGACTAATTGCCCACACCATCCAGGCTCCCTTCAACAAGGGTGCTCACACCCACAAGGCTTGCTCCCCCAGAGCAGGGGGCCCAAGAGTAGGCACCTCCCTTCTCTACCACTTGACCCAGGTCAAGTCTTGGGACAGGGAGGGAGGGTGCAGTCTCCATCACACCTGAAGAGGATATGCTCCCACACCTCCAACAATAAATAGTCTGGATCAGTGACTAATGAGTTTGCCGACCACTGGTCTAGATCAACAGGGCATAGCCTCAGCCTCCCCAAGCACGCAGGCTGGGGGAGCCACGGCTGGTGCAGTGAAAAAGCAGTTCTGTAAGGAGAGGATCCATGGGCTTCACAAATAAAGGACCTCAGGCTACCCCTCCCTCCAAAACAGCCAACAACACCTGGGAGGACCAGAAACAGCATCTTTATTCAAGAAAGAGCTTCTTTATTCAAGCCCAAATCTGCAGCAGTCCCCACTGCTCCGCCATACCAGGCAGGCCCCTCCCTCCAACCCCAACTTCACGCTGTGCACCCACCATTCTCCCCCAACCACCCCCCTCCCCCAGAAACAGCATTCCTCCGGTGGCGTCCAGCTCAGCTCAGGACCCCAGCCCTGGGAAGTCTGCTTCAATTCCTGAATTTGCCCACCAACGGCTTCGAGGGCCAAGCCCCCAGGCCCTGCTGTTCCAGGAGGAGGGACAGCTGCCGGCGTGCTTCCTGGTAGGGCCCAGCCTAGGGTGGAGAGGAGAGGGTGGAGAGAGGGTGCTTGCTAGGGGTGCAGGAGAAAGAGGGCTGGAGGGCAGGGAAGGAGCTAACCTTCGCCTCCTCATAGGTCTTCAAGGCCAGCAGGTGGGACCTGCCGAGAGCTTGGGCAGCCTGGCGGAAGGCCCGGAGAAAGGCTGCCTTGCAGAGGCGGGAGGGGGGCCCTCGGACAGCACTGGAGGTGGAGAGGAAGGACGGGAGGTCAGAGGAGGGAAAGGATGGACTGAACCAGCAGGTCTGCACCAGGGCCTCACACCATCCTTCGTGCCATGGCAATCTGAGGGGTTTTAGGGGAGGGCACAGGGTGGGTGACAGAGCCCCGCGTGGTCACACTGCTGTAAGAGGCTGCGCAGGGATTAGAACCCAACCTGTCACCAGATGCATGCTCTTCTCCCACAGCAGGGGATGGGGATCCCTCCCCACCAGGCCTTTTCATCACCCCACAGGCCCTTCTCACTCAGCTTTCACTCGTCCGGTGGTCACATCCACAACCTCCACATCAGGGTCCCCCAGGCTCCAGTTGAGGCTTAGGTCATGGCAGGTGTTGGAGGTGGGGTTCAAAGGAGCCACGGGGGGGCCCGCAAACAGGTGTAGCATGGTACGGGTGTAGGGAGGTGGCAGGCATGACCCCAAGACTCTGTCCAGGTTGGGCCGGGTGTGGATGGCACTGCTCAGAGTGGGGGGGTCATGGCAGGGGTCAGCTGTGGAAGCAGAAGGCATAGACGTGGTCTGAGTCACCACCCTCTCCCACTGCGCACCCAGAGCCCCCCTTCCACCTTCAGGCCCCTCAGGGTCCTCACCCAGGACTAGGCTGGTGGCATAGAGGGGAGGCAGGAAGTGGGCCAACAGGGCACCACCCACCCCCAGCACTGTCCAGCGTGACAACTTGTCACTAGCCGAGAGGCAGCCCACGTGGGTGTCCCGGACCGTGGGGGACATGTAGCACACAGGCTTCAGCTCCCCTCGGATGTGGGCCTGCAGGCGGAAGGGGGCACTGTGCAGCAAGCCGCTCTCAAAGGACCTGGAGGGTGGCGTTGGCGGTGGGGGGAGGCTGCAGAGGCAGGGAAGGAGACGGGACAGTGGACACCACAGTCAGGGCCGCTCTTCTGACCCCACCCAACACTGCCCTTCCCAGCCCATTACCCCAAGGAACCCCATGGGGCTCCCACATACTAGATGTCGTGAGCAGCTCCCTTGGGGGTATTGCTGATGTAGAAGTGTATGAAGATCCGGGGCTTGAGGACAAAGGGGAAGCCAGGCCCAGGCTGGGGGGTCAGCACAGACTGCTCCCTGCCCTTGGGACCACCCAGTGTCGCCAGCAAGAGCTGCCGATACAAGAATCTGGAAGAGACAGTAAAGGTGCAGCTGGGAGATGCTGCTCCTGACTGGGCCCCGCAGGGTGTCCCCTGTCCCTCCTTCACCTCAGCAGGGCCCGGCGGGCGATGACCAGGCCATGGCAGTCGTGGAGCTGCCGGCCTGAGAACTCCAGCCAGCCAGCGCAGCTGCTGCTGCCCGTGCCCAGTGCCACCAGCTTGTAGATCTCCTTGGTATGGCTCCTGGCACCCGGGACCTCTGCGAGAGGAGAAAGCAGAGACAGTCTGGCCTAAGCAAGGCAAGGGCCCATGGGGACTGAGGTGGAGGGGGGGCAAGGGGCAACCCCTACCTTTCTCCAGGATGACAGCAGCCACAGTCCCCTTACAGGCCCAGTACGGTGAGGTCTCATTCACCAGGCGGTCAAAGCCAGCGCTGACCACAGCTGCACAGCGCTGCTCATGGGTCAGGATGTTCTCTGCACATGGGGGAGAGGGCAGAGGTGGGGGCCCCACAGGCCATGCCCCTCCCCTCGCCACAGGGGTCAGGTCAACAGGGGCTCACCTACCTACACTCAGGTCGCTGGGTGGGGAAGGCTTGCTGGGGGCCTTGGGGGGCTCTGGAAGAGAGAGAAGGGGCTGGTCGCCATGGGTGCCAGGGTCTGCCTCTTTTCCTTTGTCCTTCAGGAAGCCGAGGTTCCATTGTTGGGTGGGCTCATCTTCCGGAAACCAAATCCTGGCTGCCCCTCTAGCAGGCTCTGCCCCCTGGATGGGCAGGCTTCAAAGGACATTAGTGCAAGGTTCGGTTCACATGCCCCTCCCCAGCTCCCAATTGGCCTGGTCCTAATGCCCAGATGGCCTCTGCAGCAACCCAGCCTACCCACACACGTGCGCATGCGCACAGGGTTTCAGCCCCCACCCCCAGCTGGGGCTCAATCACCCAGTTACTGACCCCTTACCTGGGCTCTCCAGCTGGCTCTGGATGTAGCTGAGGGCAGAAAGGGCCGCCTGCTGCTTGGCCTCCTTCTTGCTGTTGGCAATGCCCACGGGGCAGGCCACCCCATCCAGTTCCGCACACACAGAGAAGGAGAAGCAGGGGTCTAGGGAAGGAGGTGGCTGTGAGGTGGTGCCATGCACTTCAGGTCTATCCTGGGCCCTTTCTGGGACATCTGCCCCAGCTGAGCTGCAGCTCTGACATCAGACACCCTGGTGGCCAGCCAAGGAGACAGGCTGCCGACTCCTGCGTGCCTCAACTAGCAGACACTATTGTTTCAGGTGTTACTTATGACACTTATGGGCCATCATCACTCAGCCGATCCTCACCAGCCCCTCTGAAACAAGTCTGTAAGTCCCCGTTTTACAAAGGGCAGGCCATGTGCCAGGACCCAAATCCAGGCCCTGCTGCTCTCAGGATGAGCACCCGCCGCCTTTCCGCAGACACATGGTTCTAGTCCTCTTCTACACTAGGAAGTTTCAACTAGCAAACACTATTGTTTCAGGTGTTACTTATGACATAAAAGATACACAAAAATCCTAGAACCGGGATCACTTGGTTAAAGGGCATAAACTTATGTCAGTTCATGGTGATTACTGGTGCTTGCTGCTAAACTGTTTCCCAAAGGATTGCTGTTTTAGAAGAGACTCCTATCTCAGCACTGCTCACTAGCCTCAGATTCACTCAGGAATGAAACTAGTAGACACAGAAGGAAGGCTGGCATCAGAAAGCCAACACAAAGCAGCCAGCACAGTAGTAAATAAATCTGGCACAATCGTTATTAAAAATGAGGTGACAGTGTAATAGAGAACAAGATATTCAAATCACCTCCAGATGCTGCCCCTCTCCCCCTCCCCCTCTCTTCTTCCCATGACTGATTAAGCACAAAGGGAAAGTGAAGACACCTGTTGGACACCACCCTAGTCAGGACCTCCCAGCTAACACTGCCAGTGGTAGGACAAAGAGATCACAGGCCTCCTGATGGGATGTCTGGCTCATGCACACCTGCCAACAACGTGAACCCAAGCCCAAGGAAACAGAAAACCCCATTCTACAAAACCACTGGCCCCGACTCCTCAAAACATCAACACCCTGAAGACAAAGAGCCTGAGGAACTGTTTCAGATCAAAGGAGATTCAAGAGGTATGACAGCCACGTATGATAGTTCATGCTGGTTTGGGGGGAAAAGGCCATTTTTTGGGACAAGTGGCAAAATCTGAATGGTAGTCAGATAATGGTATTTTATCAACATTAAATTTCTAGAGTTACATCATTGTACTGAGGTTATAAAGACAATGTCCTTGTTCTTGGGAAATACATACTGTAGTATTTAAGGGATAAATTAACTTTCAGATTGTTCAGGAAAAAATCAATGTGGATATTTCTATGTAAAGAAATATACAGGAAGGAGAGAAACAGACATACACAAGCAAAGGAAGAGAAGATAGGGGAAGAGTTTACGGGAGTTCTTTTATGCTATTCTTTGAAATTCTGTCAAAATAGAAAATAAAAATCACTGACTAAAAACCTTGCCTAACCATGCAAACAATGGACAGGGTACCTTAAGCAGAAGGGAAGAGCTCGGGTTCTGAAAACAGACTTCCTAGGTTCACGCTGTGCCCTGCGGCTACAGCCTCTGGCCTGTCTGCCCACCTTAGCATGGTGGTAACAGTGCTGTACGGCCCTTACCGTGTGAGGACTCAGTGAGTTAAGGTGCCTGGGCCACCATCCAGAACTCATGAATGTTAGCTATTATCATCTGCGTTGAATCTATTTTCTGTGTTCTTCATGCTTTTGGCATTTGGACCCTTTAGAGACCTCTAGGGCTACGAAATCCTAGAGAGAGCAAATGACTCCCCTGCAAGCACACCTCTGATAAACGAGCCAATCCAGACCTCACACCCCAACCGTCAAACTCTTACTCGAGCTAATACTCCTCATGCTCTAAATCACCTCGTGCCAGACACCACACCACTAGGGACCACTAGAACCCATAAACGTAGGGTCTCGCCTCCTTACTCAATCCTCAGTTTACTTAGCATACCTACATTGCGTCGACCATTCCTTCCAGAGAAAACTCCAGCAAAGGTGCTGGGCCCTCCTCTTCCCCTCCCTCTTCTGCCTCCTGACCCATCCCGATCCCTTCCCACATCACCCCGTGTAGTGAGCTGTGCCTCACGTTACCAGGATCTGTATTTGCTTCTTTCATGACAATCATTTTCATGTCTGCCGTCCTACCATACCTGATTAAAACAAATCCCAGATACGTTTTCAATACCTATCTCCTTCTGAGCTGCTCATTTGGGGTCCTCTTAGTTTTACAAGAGGCTCCAACAGTTTGAGGGATGATTCTTTTGCTATCTCCTTAGAAACTAAGAATGCACTGGCTTAAGGTTGGGGACCTGAACTTGGACCTGGCGTATTGTTCTGTGTGTCTGTCTGATTCCGGAGTAGCGGGTGCACTGAGGAAGAGAAAATGAAGTAGTAACGATTATGTCCCTATGCAGTGTTCCCATTACCAAGCTGTTGGATAAAGTCTTTTAAGTCAGGGGCTGGCCTCCAATGTGTCTCCAATGCTGGCGTGGCAACTGTATTTGCATGTAATTGGCCTTCAAAAAAAAAAAAGTGTGCTCAATGGCTAGGTAGCTTGAGGCACATCCTTTCACCTCCACAAACTTCAGATGGGGATAATGTTCACCCTGCCGAGACCTGCCAGGTAGATAGATGTTCAGTGCAGCTGGTGGTCCCAGCACCACGCTGCTCACAGCCGTGTGTGTAGGCGGGAGGTGAGGGGTGGGGGGGATGGAGAGGGGCGGGGATCAGGGTTTGGTCTCAGGTCCCAGCTCAGGCTCGAGGTTCCCCTTGTTCCATCTGCAGGTGGCCCCACCCCAGGCCAGCGGGCCTCACCTGCCGTCTGGTCCTCCCGGAAGATCAGGGAGACGCCCAGGTTGGCCGCGTACTGTGTGAGCAAGGCCACGGCCTGGCCAGGCGGCAGGTCTTTGAGCTGCAGGCCCAGCTGCTGGGCCGCCTTCGCTAGGTCCCCAGCGAGCCCCGCAGGGGGGACAGCGGCCCTGGGGAAGCTTCCCATCTGCCCCGCCACGTCTTCCGGCGCCTGCGCCGCCCCCGGCCCTCCGCCTCCGCCTCCGCCGGCCCTTCCTAAGGGCCCCCCGACCCCCGAAGCGGAGGCCAGGGCCTGCCCGCCCGCCTCACTGTCCTCCATGCTGGGGACAGGCGGCTCCCAGGAGTCTTGGCCCCGGCTGGCGGACGGACGCCTGGGGCTGATCTGCAACGAAGCCGCCAGGCGGAGCTTCCTGCGGCCCCCGTCCTCCGCGCCCGGTGCCGCGCCGGCCGGGGAGGCCATGCCGGACGCGAGGGCAGCGGGCCGGCTTTGCCGCTCGTGCCCTTTTACACGACCCAGGCGCCGCCCACGTGCGGGGCACGTGACGCAGCAGCGTACAGTGCGCTTGCGCCGCGAGGGCCCGCCTGCTGCTGGCCAATGGGAGCCCAGAGAGCGGAGGCGGACGGTGCTCCCGGCTCCCGGCGCGGCCAGTCTCCTGGACAGCCGGGGCCTGGCTGTGGCTGGGCGCGGGGTCTGGGTGCACTCTGCTCCGGGTGCTCCTGCCCCCCCCCAAATCCAGTGTCCCCCCCTGGCTTCTGCGCAAGAATGTCCATCAAAGCCATCACAGCAGCCCGCCCCAGCCACTTAGCAGAGCCTGGAGGTCCTCGTCTGATAAAATGAAGGTGTTTTCAATTGAAGCAGTCCTGGGGCCTCTTTAGAATGTGCATTTTTATTTTATTTTGCTTTTATATATTTTTATTGATTTCAGAGAGGAAGAGAGGAGATCAGTTGCCTCCCACACATGCCTTCTCCCCCCCCCCCCACACCCCCCCCCCCCCCCCTGGGGATCAAGCCCTACCAAGGGGGCATGTGCCCTTGATGGCAGTCAAATGCAGGATCCTCCAGTCCGCAGGCTGACGCTCTGCCCACTGAGCCAAACTGGCTAGAGCTGAGGATCTACATTTTTAAACTGTGAGCTGTACACCTTCCTGCAGCCAACCGTAAGTGCTCTCTAGCCAAAATTAAACATTTGGTACCCTACCCTTTTTTTTTTCCTTCCAAAGGGATTTTGAGTTGGCTTATAAAAATGCCATAGGCAGTAATCCTTTAAGATGAGGACTAGGGGTGAAGGAGAAATAACAAGCATAAGGTGAAATTAGGGATGAAGACAATTTACATATGGCCCGCTTTGATGCAACGCAATTGCTTGAAGGGAGCCGAGAATGTAACTGAGGCTTACAGGAGCCAGTGAATGGGGAAACAGTACCAATAACTCGGTTCACAGTCTGTAAGACTTGTCGCATCATTGCTGCGGATTGCCACCTTTGGGACTGACAGTGCTAACAGGATGGTGGCGGTGTGGATACTGGGGGATATGAGAAACAGTTCCTGGTGGAACCAGGAATGCATGACTTGGGGAGTGCAGAGGTGGGGGGCTGGGTAGATTCAACTCCTACAGTTCAGGGATTGGCACCAGGAAGAACAATTCTGGTTTTGGGGTGGGGTTCAGAGTGAAGAATTAGGCCTAGGACATAGGACACCAGCACAGCAGGTATTCAGAAATGGAATGATGGCTACCCAAAAAGATTTGAACAGTTTCCAAACCCAGAAACATCACCAACGGTAAATTGCATGAACAAATGGTGATATATTCATACATGGCAGTAATTAAAAAAGAAACAAAATACCATTGTATGCCCGACTCAGGTACATCTCATGGGCATGTTGAATGAAAAAGAGCCCGATTAAAAAGAGTAACTTCTGCATGATTGTATTTATATTAATTTATTGAAACTAAATTAATATATAGTGATAAAAGTCAGAATCGAGGTCACTTTAAAAAAAAATAAATCTTTATTGTTCAGATTTTTACAATTGTTCCTCTTTTTTCCCCCCATAGCTTCCTTCCACCAGGTTCCAACCCCACCCTCTGCCCTTAGCTCCCCCCAACTGTCCTCATTCATAGGTGTATGATTTTTGTCCAGTCTCTCCCTGCACCCCCATCGCCCCTTTCCCCTGAAAATTGTCAGTCCACTCCCTTTCTATGCCCCCAATTCTATTATATTCACCAGTTTATTCTGTTCATCAGATTTTTAATTCACTTGATTTTTAGATTCACTTGTTGATAGATATGTATTTGTTGTTCATAATTTTTATCTTTACCTTTTTCTTCTTCTTCCTCTTCTTAAAGAGTACCTTTCAGCATTTCATATAATACTGGTTTGGTGTTGATGAACTCCTTTAGCTTTTTCCTAAACTCCTAGTTTCAGGGCTGAGCAGACAGCCTTGGCTTCCCAGTCAGCCCTGCCCTACACAGCCCCTGGGTCTCTTCCTATCTGTGAAGCTCTTTATCTGCCCTTCAATTCTGAATGATAGCTTTGCTGGGTAGAGTAATCTTGGTTGTAGGTTCTTGCTATTCATAACTTTGAATATTTCTTGCCATTCCCGTCTGGCCTGCACAGTTTCTGTTGAGAAATCAGCTGACAATAGTATGGGTGCCCCCTTGTAGGTAATGAACTGTTTTTCTCTTGCTGCTTTTAATATTCTCTCCGTGTCTTTTGCTCTTGGTATTTTAATTATGATGTGTCTTGGTGTGGTCCTTTTTGGATTCCTTTTGTTTGGGGTTCTGAGCACTTCCTGGACTTGTAAGTCTATTTCTTTCACCAGATGTGGGAAGTTTTCAGTCATTATTTCTTCAAATAGGTTTTCAGTATCTTGCTCTCTCTCTTCTTCTGGCACCCCCATAATTCTGATGTTGGTATGCTTGATGTTATCACAGAGGCTCCTTACCCTATCTTCAAATTTTTTAATTCCTTTTTCTTTTTGCTTTTCCAATTGAATGTTTTCTGCTTCTTTATATTTCAAATCTTTGACTTGATTTTTGCCTTCCTCTAGTCTGCTGTTAGGTCTCTGTATAATATTTTTTATTTCAGTCAGTGTATGTTTAGTTTCTAGTTGGTCCTTTTTTCATCTCCTCTTGGGTCTTGCTAAATTTATCTATCTTTTCTAGGAAATTATTGAAAAACCTTATAACCGTGGTTTTGAACTCTATATCCAGTCTTTTGTTTTCCTCCATTTCTTTAGTTTGGGATCTGTTTCTTTGTCTCCAGTATTTCACTGCTTCCCTGAGTTGGTAGAGTAGCTTTGTGTGCTAGGTGTCCTCTGTGGCCCAGTAGCTCTGCCTCCCCAGTTACCTGAGTTGGACTCTCTTGGTTGCACCCCTTTGTGGACTGTATGTACAGCCTTGTTGTAGTTAAGTCTTGATTGTAGTATCACTGTGGAGAATTGACCTCCAAGCCAATTGGTTGTGAGGATCAGCTGAGGGATGGGAGAACTTTTGTGCTGGAGTCAGCCTTATGATACAAGACTTGCAAAACTGCAAAAGCCTCTGTATTCAGCTTGGATGGGGCGGAGTTTCAGGGCTGAGCAAACAGCCTTGGCTTCCCAGTCAGCCCTGCCCTACGCAGCCCCAAGGTCTCAGTGCCCCTCGGTAATCGCTGCAGCCCTCTCTGCATGCACTCATGCTCGCATGCCTCCAGACCTCTGCCTTTCATGACTCCCCTGAGTTTCTGTGCACTCCAGGGACCCATATGAGTCTGGGTCCCCAAGGTCTCACCCTAAACTGGGGTTCAATGCAGTTGGAACTGGAGTTCAGCACAGTTAGGAGGTTCTGTTTTCCTCCTGCTAGAGAAAACCAGCAGCACAATCAGCAGTCAGTCCTCTCTACACACACTCGTGCACGTGCCTGCAGACCTCTGCCTTTTGCAGCTCCCCTAAGTTTCCATGCACTCCTTGCTTATTTTGACAGTCCACACTCTCTCCGTATGAGTATCGTCCGGAACTGGGGTTCAGTGCAGTTGGGAGTTTCCCTCTCTCTCCTGCTAGAGGAAGCCAGCCAGGCCCTCCACTGCCCATCCTCTCTATGCGCCTGCCTCTGTACCTCAGCTTTTTGCAGCTCCTCTGAGTCTCCATGAGCCCCTTTCCTTCTAGTTGTAGAATTTCCACTCAACCAGCTTTCCTGTGGTTCTGGATTATGTCCATTCCATCTTTTAGTTGTAGTTTTGAAATTGTTGTGCGAGGCAGCAGTTTAGGTGTTCACCTATGCCGCCATCTTGGTTTGTCCCTCGAGGTCACTTCTTCAAGAGCTATTGACTAGGATGAGGCCCCAGGGAATTTTCTGTAGTAATAGAAATGCTCTCTGTCTTGAGCTGGGTGATAGTTATGTGGGTTTATTATGTATGTAAAACCTCAGTGAGCTGTACACTTAAGACTTGTGCACTTTACTGCATGTTAAGTATACAGTATAAGTAACAAAAGGACACATAATAGCTTGTTTAGAGAAAGAAAAGAAGGAGGAGAGGAAGAAATGGATTGGGCCTCCCAGTGCAGAAGCTAGATGGGTGTCTTATAAGAATGGTAAGTAAAATACTGTTTCCTCAAAGATGTCCAGGACCTGATCCCCACAGCCTATAAAGATTATATTATATGGCAAGGGGGACTTAATCTTGAAGATGGAATTAAAGTTTCTAATAGGCTGAGTTTAAGATAAGGAAATTATCCTGAATTATCTGGTTAGGTTCAATGGAATCACCAGGGTTCTTAAATGAGGGAGAAGGAGATAGAAGAGTCTGAATCAAAGATGGCATCATGAAAAAGCCTCAGCTGGCCATTGCTGGCTTGGAATATGGATGGGGCTATGAACCAAGGAATGCAAGCAGCTTACAGAAGCTGGAAAAGGCAAAAAACAAACAAGCAAACACCCACACACAAAGAAAAACAGATTCTACCCAGGAGCCTCCAGCAAGGAACACAGCCGTGCTGACACCTTGATTTTAGCCCAGTGAGACCCATTTCAGGCTTCTGACCTTCAGAACCTTACAATATTGTATTGTTTTAAGCCACTACATTTGTGGTACTTTTTTACAGCAGCCAACGGAAACCAATAAAAATAGCCTTCAATATTTTTGTATACATACCTGAAAATTTTCGGAAAACTGTATGTTTAAAAATTTTTTAGTCGCAAGTTTAAATATCCTTCCACTGCATTTTCACCAAAACTATGGAGATGCAGACAGAGCTTATTCCATTGGCTCCATATGACTTCCCTACTTGTAAAGCCTACTTCATAGGGGATAGGACAATCACTAAGATTCCTTCTGAGTAACCCAGTGCCTGGCTCAGAGTAGGTGCGTAGGGGTTGTTTTTTATTTTTGAGTGAGCTAGTGTAATACCCTCAAGAATCCTGAGGTTAAGCAGAGGTGGGATGGCTTTCCCTATTGGGGATTTAAGATTAGGTATTTCTACCGCCCAGAGCACTGCCGGCACTCCCATCCCCCCCTCCCGCCGGGAGGTGGCGCTCGAGGGCGCCCGTGCGGTCAGGCTGGGGGACGGGGCTTTCTGCCTCGAAGGGAGCTCTTCCGGCCCGGCCCGGAAGACCGCTTAGCGCTGCTGGGGGTCGGATCCTCAGAGGGTTGCCTAGCTACGGTGCCGCTTTGGGGCTCTTCTGTGTCACACGGCCGGGCGCGCGTCACGTGGAAGCCCATTTCCCAGACGAGCGCGGCGAAGTGGGGACCGCGTGAGTGCGCCCGCCGCCGGGCCGGCCGGGAGCGGGGGACCGGGGGAGCTCGGTCCCCGTGCGCGGGGCCAGCGCCGGGGGCGGCGCGGCTTTGGGACGAGTCCCCGACGTCTGCGGAGCGCGTTCTTAGCCTCTAGCCTCACATCCTGCAGGCGTGAGGCGTGGCAGAGCCGGGGGACTGCGCGGCTGGACCTTCCGAGGCCGGGGGAGCGGGGCAGAGGTGGGTGCGAGGGGAGGGGCCCCCGGGTCCCCGCCCCCTCCCCGGCGGCGGGCTCGCTTTTTGCCGCGTCCCGCGTGGCGGTGAGGAAGCCCTGGGCGTCCGAAGGGACCCGAGAGCCACGGTGAGGCTGGGACGGGGGCTGCCTCGTCTGGGGGCTCCCCCGACGCCCCCAGACTGCCGCCCGCGCTGGGGTGAGGCCCTGGCTCCTCTCGTTCATTCATTCATGCCTGGGTTTGTTCTGCGGCTGACTTGCAGGGATGGTTCTCGTGTGGCAGACACCAAGGCGCTGGGGATAGGGAAGCCCTTCCCCCCGGGGACTGTCAGGGCAGCTCTTAGCTTCCTCTCGCAGTAGGTAGCTGCTGCCCCAGCCGGCGTGTGCGGGGCAGCGCGCAGGGGCTGGGGAGGAGGACAGGGTGGAGGGACCTGGGCGGGGCTTCCTGGCTTGAAACCTAAGGGTGAGGGGTGAGGAGGGTTGTGGAGGTGGGTGGGAAGGGCGCTGGCGGCACTCGTTGGAAGCAGGTGGCGTGCAGAGGCGCCCGGCGGTGGAAAAGCGGGTGAGGGAGAAGCTAGAGGAGGTGGGGGTGACGGGAGCCCAGGAACTGGAGACGTGGTGTGCGTGCTGGTGTATCAGGGGCGCAGCCATCTCGTGGTTGCTCCTGGGAGGGGTGGTGGCATAGCCGTTGGTACAGTCAGTCCTGTGGAAGCCAGTGTGTTTCGCGAGGACTCGCTGAGCACCTCTGGTTCCTGCCACTGGCCGCTCTGGGTTTGGGAAAGAGGATGCCAGCAGCAGCCAGACAACTAACTCAGGATGAATCAGACAGGCTTCTGGCCCTCAGAGAGCTTGCAGTCCAGTGGAAGGGATAAGACATTACATGTGAGCCACAATTAGAACGGGGCTGGACATGCCAGAGCAACATGCATTCATTTGACAAGTATTTACCGTGCCAGGTATTTTGCATGAGGCTACATGGGAGCACGGAGCTCACAGGATAAATGGATAAAATGCAGTGGCACTTCCAAGGGCAAAGATCTGTGCCTCCTTAAGGCCGCAAGGGTAGTGTTTGCTTTTAGATGCACCAGAGAGTAGCGGGGCAGAACCTGGACTTTGAATCGGAGGGGGATCAAGCTGTTGGTTTCGGGCAAGTGGCTCTTTCCTGAGCCTCAGTTTCCTGAACTCCAAAATAGGGCAAATAGGATAAAATATATAGTGCCATGTCTGGCAGGCATTTGCAGTCAGTAAGGGAGCACTGCTATTATTTTTTATGGTAATTTAAAAAAGAAGGATGACGTGGCTACTTAGACTTCTAGAGCACTTTGTATTTAACGAAGCTCTTTCACTAAGTTTATTTTTATTCAACACATAGTACATTTTCTGGAAGGAACTGTATTTGACAGAGAAATAAGTCTCAGTCCCTGGTTTTGGGGAACTTGAATTAGTATTGAGAGTGTAGCGTGGAGTATAGGGTGTGGATAGTCTACAGATAAGTAATTAGAAAACCAACAGCGAAGATAGAAATTGACTTTATCCCCTACCACTCTTCTTGTTCGTTCAATGGCCTCCTATTTCTCAAATACTTTCTGCCCCAGGACGTTTGCACTTGCTATTCTGCCCGGAACTGTCTTCCTAGTTGAGGTTCTCTTCCTTATTTTGTTCAGGCTTTGCCAAATGCCACCCTCTCCACAAGGCTTTTCCTAGCTACTGTGGCTAAATCCACACGGTTGGCCCATTGCCATCCCCTTCCTCATGGTTGGTTATTAGTTGGTTATTTTTTTTTAAAGAGTAATTATTGATTTTTAGAGAGAGAAGAAGGGAGAGGGAGAGACAAAGAAATATTGATGATGTGAGAGCTGCCTCCTGCATGTCCCCTACAGGGGACTGAGCCCACAACCCAAGCATGTGCCCTTGACCCAGAATCAAACTGGCTACCTTTTCACTCACTCTCCCAGGAACCTGGAGGCCGGCGGTCGGATTCAGGCCTTTGAGAAGGCCCGTGTCTTCCAGGATGGACTTCCCCAGCTCCCTCCGCCCCACGTTGTTTATGACCGGCCCCCTGGGTCTGAGCGATGTCCCTGATATGTCCTTCATGTGCAGCTGGAGAGATGCCCTCACCCTGCCTCAGTCACTGCCCCAGAACTCCGAGGTGAGGAGGGCTGCAGGGCCTGGCGGCTCCAGGGTGGGTACTTCACTGGGCCTCTGTTTTCTAGAGTTTATACCAGTTGGCAGGAGGATAGAGTGGCATGTCTGCCAAGACACAGGCTGAGCCGGAATCCCCTCCTTTGGGGTCCATGGGATGACCTGCCATTTGCAGAGGGTTTACCGAGCAAGAGCTGCTGGCTTGCTCTTTCCTGCCTCTCCCCGACTCTCCTTCACCTATTTGCTCAACCAATACTCATTGAACAGCCCCTACAGTGTGCCACATGCCTCATTAGGCCCGGGGAAGCCAGCATGAATAAGTCGGATGTTATCCCTGCCCTAGTGGAACTTCGGGTTAGATGGAGGAAGTATAGACAAGTGAGCAGTCTGCAGGACAGAATCATTATGAAGTGTGATAATAGCTTTGAACGAAACCAAAAATATGCTGAGACAGCACAGTGAGGATGAGGCAGGGAGGGGAGGGGAGACCTTCTGGGACAGAAAGGGCACCAGCTCTTTCCCTGGAAGCTAAACCACCTGGCTGCTACTTGGAGACAGGCTGGCCAAGGCTCACTCCAAGCAGAAGCAAGTGGGTATGAAAGTTAAGGGACGGTGGGGGCCTGGGGAGGGTTAGAGTGGGACTTCCTCTACGAGGAGGGGCTTAAGTCAGATAATAGCACTTGCTATCTGGTATCCTACTGCCAGATAATAAGTATTATGTTAAAACCACTCGCCACCCTAACCAGTGTGGCTCAGTTGGTTGGGCATTGTCCCGTGCACCTAAAGGTTGCCGGTTTGATTCCCGGTCAAGGCTTGTCAATTCTTCCATCTCCTGGGTGTTTGAGCTGAGCCACCCCTAGTCCTGCAGTGGGAATGGGGTGGCCTATGGGTGTCTGAACTAAGTCCATGAATATCCTGAGTGGATTCAGGTCAGCCAGTAATGGTTCAGGGGGCTCCTTTGAGAGCCAGTGCAGCCTGGAGGTCAAAGGCCCAGACTGTAGTCAGGTTTTTGGGCTCAAACCCAGCCCTTCTCCTTACTGGCTGTTGTCTGGGACAAGTGACAGCGTCACTGTGCCTCCATTTCTTCATCAGTAAAGTGATGGTGATCATTGTACCAACTCAGCAGGCTCCTTGTGAAGATTGTATTAATAAGACAAGTGCTGGCAACAGTGCCTGTCCTGGGAGTGCACTCACTGCTATATTGTTGTTATGGTCGCATTTCCACAGAATGGGGCGCCACACTTGGCTAAGGGCCTGCTCTGGGAGCCAGACACCCCTGGACCCCTTCCCTTGCTGCCTCCTGGTCCAGGTAAGGATTTTGGTCCTTGGGGGTCCTCTCCCAAGCTGCTCCCCTGTTGCTTCTGTCCTCCGTTCCTCCCTCCTCCCTGGGCCTTCCCTCTCCCTGCTAATGCCCTCTACCCTTGGGTACCTCCAGTCACCTGGGACATGTGGCCCCACTTCTGGGCTCTTCCCAGTCCCCAGGACTGACCCCTTCCCCAACATTACTCTTCTCTCAGATCCCTGGGACCCTGGCCTGACTGCCCAAGACCTGCTTTTCCGGGGAGGTCCCAAGTTCCGGAGACAGCCCCAGGCTGTGCTGGACGTTACTGAACAGGTGAGTGGCCCCACAGCGGACAGTGCTGCGTGGCTGGAGCTGTGCTCAATGACCTGGTGTCCTCTCCTCCCACAGTTCAGCCGGTTCCTATGGGACCATGGTGACATAGCCTTTGCCTCCCTGGGGAAACTGATGCTGGAGAATTTCAAACTGGAAGGAGCACGGGTGAGTAACCCTGGTCAGCCAGGAGAGGTGCTCCCGTTTTACATCTCACGTCAGGGTGAGCCCTAGGGTGCAAGCTTGACAAGGCCTTTCCGTGCAGAGCTACTCTAAGAAGAAGACAGTGGTCAGTGTGAAGAAGATACTCGAGGACCTCGGTGGACACCAGCCCTGGGGGCAAGTGGCTAGTGAGAAAGGATGGGGTGGGTAGACATAGCTGGTGGTGAGGATGTGGAAGGTACTAGACATGGATGGGTCCAAGTTTCCATCACAATTGCTCCCCACCCTGTGTAATCAGGAGCCATGATACTCTTACAAAACTCCCAATTCCCCTAGCCTAAGGGGATATGGGAATTTAAACTCATGGGCTGCAGGCATGGCTGCATCCAAAGTTTTAATTAATGTTTGAAACAGGGCTCTGTTTATTTTCTCACCCACTTGCTTCTGCCTGGCTTAATTTCTAGGCAGTTCCCACATGCAGCAAGATGGCTTATGATTCCAAGGAAAGAGCCAATGACTTTTCCTGAGGCACCGTTAGACGTACCAGGAAGGGTGTTGCTGGTTGGCTTGGGTGCTGTGCCCCTCTGTGAGCCAATCCACGATGGCTGGGGTGATGGAGTACTCGAGTGGTCAGGACACGGGCATAGGGTGGGTTGGCTCCTATTAGGAAGAAATCCTAGGTAGATTAAAGATGCGTTTACTGCACCTGGCCTCTCTGGGATGGTACCCGGTCCTCCTCATCACCGCTACCGCCTGATCCTCCTGCCATCCTCTTGTCCCCAGGTGTCCCTGGGCTTACTTCAGCCACCGACAGCGCCGGTTCTCCATCCTCGGGGACCCAGTCCTGGGCAAGTCAGTGTCGAACCTCCTGGGAGAACTGCTCTATGAGGAGCTGGCGCTGCGGTGGGAGCAGCTGCTCCTAGACGACGCTTTCACTGGAGGCGCGCTGGCCTGGCTGCCCGGAAGGACACCCCGGATCAGGCAGCTGGTCTACCCTGCAGGAGGTGCCTTGGACAAGCTGTGTATCCTTTCTTGCTGGGCAGGATCCCAGCCAGCTCCCTCTGGTGGAGGAGATGCTCTTGGCATGGTCCAGGGGAAGGGCAAGGAGTTGGGGGGCCCTGCAGTGAGTGACCCAAGCTCATAGCACTTACCCTTAACGAGAGGCCCAGATTTCCAAGAGGTCCGTCTGACCCCAGGCGGCGACCCTCGGATCCTTGGGAACCCCGGCCACATTCAGCTCCGGGGACCTATCCGGCAGGTGGTGACCTGCACTGTGCAGGGAGAATGTAAGACCCTTAGCTATTTCCCTCCCCGCTGACCTGCTGCCTGACGCTGACCCTCTCCATCCCTCCTCAGCTCTGTTGGCTGTCCGTTCTGATTACCACTGTGCCCTGTGGAAGGTCAGCAGGCAGGGGCGGCCAGCCCCCCTCCAGGTGCTAAAGGTTGAGAAGGGGGCCACGGGGATCAACCTCAGGTAGGGGGCTGAGTTGGGCTGGTTGGCAGAGATAGGCATGGGAGAAGGGAGTGGCACAGCATTAATCACTCTTATGCCCTGTAGCCCTCACCTGCCCGGGGAGTTGGTGGTCTGCAGCCGTTCTGGAGCTGTCTGTCTGTGGACACCCCACGATGGGTAATGCCCTTTCCCCAAAAACCTTTCACCCCACAAACAGCTCCCCCTGAACTGCAACCCATACTTTCCACACAATATGTCCTGGACCCAGGGCCAGGTTGCTACGCATCTCCCAACCCCACCTGTCTATCCCCCCACCCATGTCTCCCTAAGGCTTCGGCAAATCTACAAGGATCCTGAGACCCTTGTGTTCCGGGACCCGTCTCCGTGGCGTTGGGCAGACTTCACCGCCCACCCTCGGGTTCTAACTGTGGGTGACCGCACTGGAGTGAAAATTATCGACACTCAGGTGAGGGCTGGGGGTCGTCACAGGCTAAGCAGTGGGGTAGTGCAAACACATGGGGTGGGGGCTGGCAGGGGACCTCCCCCCGGGCATGAAAAGCAGCAGGACCAGGGGATCCAATGACTGGTGGGGCCCTGAACCTCGGACTGTGGGAGGGCTGACCTGGCGTTCTCCCCAGGGCCCGCCAGGCTGTGGTTTGCTGCTTTTCCGTGTGGGGGCAGAAGCATCATGCCAGAAAGGGGAACGTGTCCTGCTAACCCAGTACCTGGGGGAGGGCGGCCCCGATTCTCTGCAGCCTACACTCCATCTCATTTGTACCCAGGTGAGTGCCACCTTCCCCCTCCTGTCCCTCGTGCACTGTCTCAGCCAGTTACTAGAGAGAGTCCTGGACAACTAACTGCAGGTGAAGAAAGAATCACAAAACCCTAATAAGTCTGTGGCTGAAACATGCTAACTGGCAGGTGGGTACAGGCCTCCCGGGGGTGACATCTGAGCAGGGCTTTGAGGGGCTGGTAGAGATGGGCCAGATGAGGAGGAAAGGCATGGAGTGGGGAGCAGCCTTTGCAAAGCTGGACAATTCCCCCTGTGCTCAGGAAAGGGGAGGAGGTCTGAGGGTTTCTGGGGGTCTGGCCCCCGACACACACACAGACACGATGGCGTTAGTAGGTGTGTCAAGCATGGGTTCCAGGTAGGTGAGTCAGAAGGCTGGGTGAAAGCCAGCTGGGTTTCTATGTGACAAGACTCTTCCACACCTCTCCTGAGATCCCTTCTCCCAGCTGTGCCATCAGGATGAAAGGTGGTGTGCCCACTTGGGAAATGCTCCTGTGTGGGCCTGGGCACATGAAGGTGGAGAGATGGTCAGTGCCAGACACAGCGCATGACCACTTGGGGGTTCACACTCACTCTGAGAGCCACATGGGGCCACATCAGACCCTCTTCTTCACCTCAGTTATGTCCCTCTGTCTCGTTTCTGCCTGGGCCTCCAGTTCTCACTCTACCTGATGGATGAACGCCTCCCCTTGGTGCCCATGCTGAAGTGGGACCACAGCCTCCCCTCCGCGCCCCTGCTGGCCCAGCTGCTGCCTCCACCCTGCCCGGGCTGCGCCAGGCCGCTGCTCCTCGGAGGTCAGGGCGGGCAGCTGCAGCTGCTGCACATCACAGGTGAGGTCCAGGGAGGGCGGAGGGGTGTGGGCGATGGCAGGGCCGGAGCCTGGGCAGGACCTCAGCTGCCTGTCCTTCCAGGGAAAGGGGCCTCCACACCCCGGCTGGCAGGGCCCCCCCAGTCTCTCCCTCCCAGGAGCCACTCCCTGTCCGCATTCCCCCTGCTGGAGCCCAGGAGTCAGTGGCAGCTGCAGGAACGTCTACAAGCGCCAACCATAGGTGCGCTGGGCTGAGGGAGTGAGTCTGGGGGCTGCACCCCTGCCAGGCCTTGAAGTCACCGTCCTTTTTGTCCTCAGGTCTGGCTGCCACCATCCTCCCGTCTTCCTCCACACCAGTCCTGTCAGTCTTCCAGCTCTCAGCAGCCGGAGATGTCTTCCACCAGCGCCTCCACCTCCGGGAAGACCTAAGGTCTCCCAGTGACTCCGGGCCCAACAGCCACGCCCCCACAGCTTCCTGGAGCCCCCAGGCTACTGCTTGCTGCCGAAGGTGGCTGAAGGCCCTGCTGAAGGTGCCACCGGCTCCCCCGGTGTGGGCCGCCCCCACCTTTTCCCACCGCCGTCTGCTGGGCTTCAAGGAGCAGCAGCAGGTTGAAGGGAAAGTGCTAGAGGGTCTCCGGGAGGCCATGGTCCAAGGGCGGCTACTGCAGCAGAGGGACCTGGGCTCGCTCCCCGCCACAGAGCCACCGCCGGGCCCGAAGCCGGGCCCCAAGGATGAGCTCAGTGAGCGATTGGAGGCGGCCTGGGAAGGCCCGGTGACTGCCTGGTGGGAGCAGCAGCGGGACAAGACCTCCAGGCCCGGGAGGCAGCTGAAGCGGCCCAAGCGGCGCATGCAGCTGTCCAGTACCTTCTCCTCGCTCAGCGGCCACCCGGACCTCTCAGGTGCCACCAGCCCCCCTCACAGCCCAGAATGGACGTCCCCTGTGTCGAGGCCTCGGTCCCCAGTGACCTTGCCCTCCCAGGAGTTGAGCCAGGATCTGTGGGCCCAGGGCATCCCCTCAGAGCGGCAGCAGACCCTTCGGGACTTTATGGCCAAGCTACCTCTTCACGGGAACACCCCAGAAGGTGCCTCCGCGTCCCTCTCCCAGACCTCCAGTACCCAGGCCACCCCCTCCAGACAGCGGACCCTCCGGGACTGCACAGCTGAGCTGCCACCCCAGAGGGACACCCCAGGAAGTGCCACGGTGCCCTCCTCCCAGACCTCCAGCATCTGGGCCACCCCCTCCAGGCAGCAGGTGCGCGTCCTCTCTGGCTCTCAGCCACACCGGAAGAAGCCGCGCATTGGCTTCTGAGGGCCCGGGAAGCTGCACCCCACCTCTGGGGAGCCTCTGGTCCCAGACCAGCTGTGCCTTCTGTGACAGAACAGTCTCAGGGTGCAGTCCTGCTCCTGACTGCCACTGTGATGGGAGACATCCAGACATGATTTGGAGCCAAGTAGGAGGAATAGGAACAACAAAACTGCGGTTTCGCCTTTTCCTGGGGATACCTCCAGAGCCGGGTTGACGGCCCCAGCTGTCTTGTCCTGAGTGTCTGTCATCGGGAGGCAGCACCGTGCTTGACGCAGGGGCTCCACTCAGGCCCTGGGCTCCACCTCATGCAGGCTGTGACCCGTGCTCCCTAGTCAGCGCCTCGCAAAAGTGGTCGGGACAGTGAAACGAGACACTGAGGAGCTGCTGGTGCCTGGTGTTCAGTGGGCGTGGGCAGCTGCTGTGGGCTCGGGTGTGTGTGCTACGCAGTTTCTCCCAGGAGCTGATGTTTTGTAGAGGGAGACACTTTGGACCCATCTTCAGGGATTGAATAAATTTGTCGCCTGAGTTTTGAATGATAAAGTGTCTAGGACTTGGAGGTATTCGCTTGCGTTGCTTTTTCTCTCTAATGCATAACGTTTATTTCCCCAAAGCTCCGTAGCTGGTGGGAGATTGCGCTGTCCTGTGAGGAAGACACCCACCTGAAATTTCACAGGACGTCGGATCTGCTCCAGATTAATCACACGAGAGAGGAATGGCCTAATCTCAGGGTTTCTGCTGAAATGGCTCACGTCACTCGCACAGATACTAAATAATTTGACAACAATCACTTCACGTGAATACTCAAATGTTTCTAAAGTTTAAATGAGACATTGACGGTTGTACAATTTATACCACAAGTAAGGGGGAAATGAGTTACGCTTTGAGAACGAGGAACAGTGCTGCCCAACACTGCAGGGGGCGAGCATAAGAGGGGTCAGTTGTGCAACAGTACCCGCTACAGCCCAGACCCCAGAGCACTTTCAGGAATTGGAGGAAGGGGAGCCCAGCCCAGGGGGTGACCTGCACCTCGCTGCTGGCTCCCTCTTAGTGCAAGGGCAGAGGGGCCGCCTTGGGGTTCAGTCCAAGCCAAATTCGATGTCCTCCTGGTCTCCCCCTGCCTCAGACACTGCAGGCTCCTCAGGCTGCGTCTCAGACTGCACCTCCTTTTCAGTGCTGTTCCCTAAGAGGAAAGGGGGCTCAGAGCTCCTGGGAAATAGGGCCGCCCCTTCATTTTCCCCGCAGGCAGGCCTAGAGGCAGCCACAGAGAACCTGGCACCTGGGAGTGTTGAGAAGCAGGAATTGTCTAGGTTCAACAGATGCCCTGATTTGTGTTCCCAGTGTAGTTGCTGAATAAATACCCACCCGTTTGTGAGCAATACGCACTGGCCAGCACCCCACAACTGCATCTCCCCGGTCACAGGCTCGGGCCCCAGGATCAGGCCAGGCTAATAAGTCAAATTGTGGCTTCATTTGTCCCACCAATCAGCTGCTCAACACTGTCCCTGCCTGGACAACCTCCCTTGCCACCCAGCACTCTCACCCATCCTGCCCTGATACTGGACCTTCACCATGGAGCGGCCACAGGCAGGCCTGCGTCCCCACATTACCAGCTGTAGTGTCACTGGCCCCCTCCTTACCTTAGAGGCTGAGGATTGGGACGGTGAGGAAAGGTGAAAACAGGCTCCCAGCCCCATCTACACCTGCCGAACATGACTGCCAACATCTACATGCCCCTAAGTAGCCTGGAAATGCCACCCGCCTGGGAATGATTTGGCTCCACAGCTTCTCGGCCCAGGCCGGCAACCGGAAAGGGGCAGCTTCAAAGGCATTGGAAGTGATCACAGCCACTTCCATGTTCAGTGGAGAGTGCCCTCTCCAAGAACGTGGGATTGTTGGGGCAGAGGCCCAGTGGGCTAGCTCCCACAGGGTTGGGGTGGGCGACAGTCCATCTCCCCATTGGCAAAGCTGTCAGCCCCTGTGCTCTTGAGAGTAGGGCGGCATTACCTGGAGGTGAGGCCGAAGGTAGGTCATCGGATCCGTCACTGGGAGGGGGTGGTGCAGCGTCCCTTTTGCAGGTTGGGGGTGTCGGTGGTTGGTTCGAAGGCTCGTCATTGTTGAGCTCCTGGATCAGCGGGCGTGGGGGCTTGGTGTCCTTACTTTGGGTCTCCAAGTCCCTCTCTGCTGCTGCTGTAAGTATGTGTGTAAAGGGCGCCTCGGCCTTCCTGGCGGTGTCCTTGGAGATGGCGAATATGTTTGAGAGGGTGTGTGTGGACGTGCTTTCCAGCACGGGGAGGGAGGTGTAGTCCAGTTCAGGATCACTGTCGTCACTCGAGCCCGAGATGGTTGTGATCTTTGGAAAGCACATCTGTTTTTTAAAAAGATGTCTTTGAACATTTCTGCTGTCACTGGATTCACTCTAAAATGCCCAGTGCTAATTCCACTTTTCTCCAGGGCCAGGTCAGACTGGGAGCTCTCCCCATTGTGCCTCCTACACTCCCTCCTCCCCCCTTCTCCTTTACTCCTCTATGTATTGCTGTAGTAGTGCTATATAAGGTGGACGTAGAAGTACATCAGAAGAGCAGAAAAGTGTCAGGGAGTACATGGTTATTAAAGATCCGTAATAAAATATGTTCAAGAAACCCCAGTGATTAATCATAAAACCTTAAAGAAGGGGGGGCAACAGCCAAGAGCTGCATTTCCTTTTGAAAGGTGAACATAGAGCAGGTGTGCAATGATTTAAGCACAAAAAGCATCTTCTGAATTAAAGTGAAATGCTTTGTAAATGGCAAGACTGGAAGGGAAAGTAGAATTATGCTGATTTGGGGAAAACCTGTGTTACAACCTTGTCCTTGTCTTCCAAAGATTCGCCTGGATCAACATCTTCCAAGTCAGGTAGATCCTGAAAGAGCAAACGAGCCCGTGTCACCAGGAGGGCATACCCACTCTGAACGCTGGTAGGTGAGGCAGGTGCAGCCACACAGTGCAGTGAGCCTGGGTCAGGTGCAAGCAGAGCATGGAGGCAAGTGGGGAAGGACCAACCCTCAGGCAGCCCCGTGCATGCTCACAACACACACACGTGTGGCTACTTCAAGTCTGGGGACCTGATCCATGGATGAGATTTGCAAGGTGTGGCATGTTTGAAGAATTTCCACATCTTTCTTCACTCTGCTTTGTCAGGTTATCTGGGCGGACATGGCAGAGCCCAAACCAAGTGCACCTTCTATGTACAAATAGTCTGGGCTCTGTGAGTATATTTTGGACCTCCCCCAAACTAGAGGGCTTTCGTGTTTTGTGTTGTGTTGTGTTTCTGGTGTCTTTAGCATGTGAGGCAGGCAGCACCGTGTGTTACATTCCTGAACTCGAGCCAGACTGCCTGGGTTGGTATTCTCCTTGCTGTTGCCTAGCTGTGTAGTCATGGGCAGGTTGCTTAACCTCTCTGTTCCTCGATTTCCTCCTCTGTAAATAGGGATGAGAATAGTACCTACCTCTCAGGGTTATTGGAAAGGTAAATCAATCAATACCAGGTGTATTTAGAACAGTGCCAGATAAATGGTAAGAACATTAAGTGTTAGCTGTATGCCCTGTATACAGTCAGTTCTCAAATGCTAGAGATTATTCGCCCAGTTTTGTTTCTTAGTATACAGAGGCCCAGGAAACTAGAAACCCACTCAGTTTGTCTTATTGAGCCACTTGCAACTGTGCAGTTAGAAATGAGACACAGTTTAGAAATGTATCAGGAGAATGGGCAGGGGGCAAAGTTGTGCCCAGGGGTTTAAACGGAAGGAGCTCACTCATGGGCAGAGAAGCAGGCTGGCCCTCCAGGTGAGCCCAGCGAGCACCAGTATATAGTAGCCTGGGGGAGCTTGGAAATCGGCCCCTGGAGGAGGAAGAGGAGCCCCACCTGGATTCCATGTTTATTCCCAGGCAATCTTGAGACCATGTGACAGGTCTCCCTAACACTTGTGCAGTAGGCAGAGCGTGTGCCCTGAGGGACAGGCAGTCCAAGAGGGTGAGGCAGGTGTGAGGCTCAAGAAATGCCTCCCCACTCCTTGCCCCACCACACGCCTGGGGCGGGGGTTGACAAAATGTGTGCGTTTTCGTGGTGCTCATTCCTCGGGCCGAAGCATTTGAGGCCTTATCAAAACAGAGCTTCAGGAAAGGGAGGGTTCATGAGGTCGAGATAATCAGAAGGTCAGGCTGCCCCTCACTGAACAGGCATCGGGATCGGACACTGGACAGCCAGCCACATCAGGAAGCTGGAGCAGCCACAGGACAGGAAGATGCATCAGCCACATGCTGGGCAGCTGTCCAAGGAGATTAGAGGCTCTGGTGATAAATGTACCTTCCTCGGCCATTATGTATAAGGCTAGCTGGACGCCATGGCTTAGCAGTGTTAGTTCTTTGGGGAAAACAAATCAAGGGAAATCATTTGGACCAGCGCTTCTCAGTCTTGAATGTGCAATGTGTGAACTCCCTACAGAAGATCTTTTTAAAATGCAAATTCAAATCAGTCGGTCTGGCTGGGGCCTGGGATTCTGCATTCTAACCAGCTTCCAGGGGGTGCTAAGCCTGCTGGTCCGTCCAAGGACCACACCTGGAGTGGGAATTTTGAAGGGTTTGTATTTGATCACTGCTTCACTGGCTGTCAAACAGATACTATTCTCCACAGGCAACTGTTTACATACAGCGATGAAGAGCTTCTCCTCTGTCTTCGGCATGCTGGTTTCCAAATCTCCATGTTCAACAGGCTCTGCACCCAAAGCATTCTCCGTGGCCACGCTCTGGGGAGCTGATTCTAAGGAACAACAATAAAGAGTTACTAATCTTGGAGTTCGTTTTATATGCAGCAGTCAGAGCAACAAGGCCAAGGTCAAGGTGGATTCCTAGAGCAGAGGAAGGACAAAACCTTGGTGTGAAAGGCCAGCCCCTGTGACTGAAGCTGTGAGAATCCCCAGATGAGGGGAGGGTATGTTTAGGAAAGAGAAGGGAAAAGAAGAGAGCTGTCCCTGCTGGAGCCTGGACATGACCCCATGAGATGGGTGTGCCAGCCAGGAATCAACGCAGAATAAATACACAGGAACCTTGGAAAAGGCGTGATTGATGGGCAATGAGAAAGGCAATAGCATCAGAGGCCAACTGGGGAGCCAGAGAAGAGGCAAGCTGGAGAGGCAAGTTTCTCTCTCATCGATGTTTCTAACTCTCTCTCTCCCTTCAAGCTCCCCCAGGCTGCTGTATTCTTGGGCCCTGCTCTCTGCTTTCTCATCACTCTCATGGCTTCAGTTATGACACCAAAGACTAATGGCCTGGCTTTCTTGTTACCCATAGGTCCTGTGTATCCACCTGAGCACTGGCTATGTCCAGCTTGACTCGAAGAGGCACTTTGGGACACCAGGTTGGGATGAAACAGGGAAGCAAGCCGAGGGCTCCGTGGTGGCTGCTGTGGACGACCCCGGGCTCACAACATGGCTCCACCATTTCCTTGCTTTGCAACTTGGAGCAAGTTACTTCACCTCTCTGAGCCTCAGTTTCCAGTCCCCCCCAAAAAAATACAGCTATGATCATAGCACCTGGCTCTAAGGTTGTTAAGAAGGCTAAACATGCCGCCCTATGAAGCTGTGGCCTTGACCGAGTACCCATACATGTGGGATAAATAGAGAACTGTTAATTACAGATGCTGCAGTTAACCCATTCCTTTGGAAATGTATCCTTTGTTCATTGAGCAACGGCTGGCTTCACTCACAGAAAACTGCTGTTAGGTAGGTACTGTTTCACTGAAAAATCGCAGGCTGGGCAGTGATGAGTATGTATGTATAAGACAACACCTAAATCTGCAGTTCTTCTAGGCCTCCCCAGACAGTGGGGACCTTTGTTTTGGGGGAACTTCTATTCTGGGCCAGGCCAGCCAAAGTCCTCAAACAGACCTCCAATACTGCACAGGCTGCGGACAGAACAAGTTCCAGGTCTGACTCAACCGTACTGACACCACAGCAACAGGATGGCATCCCACATGAGTCTTGGATTCACCTGTTAGTTGGAAGGACCTAGGGAGCTTGGCTAGAACCTGCCAGGGGTTCCTTTCCCTAGACCTGCATCACACGTTATGTAGCCAGAACATATGGTTACTGAGTGCTTGAATGTGGCCAGTACTCCTGAGAAACTGTATTTTACAATTGATTTCATTGTTTGTACTTTTAATTAAATTTAAAAGCCGAAGCAGTATAAAACAACTCCCTTCTACTAGTAGGACTTCCTTTCACTTTAACTGTTGAAAAGTTGGCCTTTGAATGATGATGTGCTGTTTAAGGGTCAAAAACATATTGGGCTTGGACACCTAGTGCTCCCCAAAAGTAAAGTATCTCATAAATAATCTTACATGGATTTAAATTACTATATCTTAGATATAATGGGTCAAATAAACTCTATTGTTAGTGTTTCGCCTATTTCTTTTTACTTTGTCTAATGTGACTACTAGGAAATGTAGTCATGGCTCCTGTTATATGTCTAGGAACAGCACTGCTGTAGATAATGAGACAACGTGTGCACTTTATCTGACAGAAACAGCGACCCGCAGTGGAAACTTGCTCTGAGCCCACAGATGCACGACTCAGAGGCTGCGATTCTGGGATGCTGCCCTGAGCCAGCATCTGGGTTGTTCTGATCACATTGTAATGGGATAGCACAGTGGTCAGCAAACTGCGGCTCGTTGGCCCCTTGAGTGTGGCTCATCCACAAATACCATAGCCTGGGGGAGTCTATTTTGAAGAAGTGGCATTAGAAGAAGTTTAAGTTTAATAAATTTGGCTCTCAAAAAAAATATCAATAGTTGTACTGTTGATATTTGGCTCTGTTGACTAATGAGTTTGCTGACTACTGGGATAGCAAGAAGCTAGAAATATTCCTGGGCAAGTGGAATAGGGAAACTGAGACAAGAAAATTAAAACAAGGCCAAACAGTTTGGGCAGCTTGCAGCCAGCTTGCAGCAAGACCTTATCGTCCTCAGCCAAGGACCTGAGAATAAATGGTTAATACCTGCCCTCCCTAACCAGAGAATACACAGCTCAAATCATCTTGGAATCACCCTGGAACTGCCAAGGCGGTGTGAGTAGGGAAGCTTATCTCACTCACTGAACGAATAAGTCAGCAGTCTCAGCACTTGCCAGGTATTCTCATAAATTCTGGGAAAAGCCACCACAAAGTAAAAGGGAGACCTTGAAATCTAGTCTGCGCCCACGATATCCAGCAGAGGAACCCTGAAACCTTTAGGCAGAAGGATATAAAACCCCTTGAACCTGCACTAAGTTCACACTCAGATTAGCTGCGTGCCCACCTGTGCTTTATGCCAGGTGTATTTTGATAAATTTGCTTGCCTTGATTCTTAATAAATGTGCTCACTTTGCTTCATTAATACATTAGCTTGTTTTACTACTGTGCTGCTGTCACTCTTTTGAATTTTTTCTCATGAGCATGACAAGAACCCAGGAGGGACGGCCCTCTTCCTTCAGTTCAGCGGGCTGTCTGATAACATCTTTCCGGTGTTCCTGGCGTCCAATAACAACATTACCTTCCCAGGTAGCTCCAAGGGTTGCTGGCTCAGGGCCCTCAGCCGGGAGCACCCCTTCTGGGTCCTGGTCTTCAATCTCTGTGTTGACATCTCCAGGCAGATCCTCTAACACATTCGCCTTTTCTGGGAAGAGCTCATCCTTGGCCTCAAAGCTTTCCTTGACAAACAGCTCCATTTTCTGCTCTTTTTCCTCATCCTCATGAAGCTCTTCCTTCCCTTTCTCATCGGCATCCACGTCCTCATTCTTGTCTGGCACTGGCACCTCCCCTGGTCAACAGAAGGCCAAAGGTGAACTGGGAAATGTCCTGGGAGGACAGGGTGTCTGCACGTCTCCTGGGGACATGCGGTGAACTGCTGAGAGCGAGCCCAGGAAACCGTCAGGGACCACTGCCTGCAGGGTGTCCGTCCCTTTTTATGATTGCTAAAGAGACAGAGCGAGAGCACTTAGCTCAGGACTCAGCCATTAAGGAAAGAGTGCAGGAGGTTCTTAGGAGATGCACACAGAAGTACATGGATTTAAGGGCCGCTTTGTCTGCCTTTACTTTCAAATGGTTCATCAGAACAGAAAAATGTGTGTATGTGTGTGTGTATGTAAATGTTAAAAACCATTTGACCTAAAGATACAATATAGCTGTTCACTTTACTATTCTTTAAGCTTTTCTAAAAAAAACAACAACAACAACAACAAAAAACTAAAACGTTGAGAAAATTAAAAAAAAAACATACTGTAGGAGAGAGTATATTTTTATGGAAAATGTATTATGCTAATTCAAAAGAGTAGGCAGAAAGCAATATAATTATGCCATTTTTCTATAAAACACATATGTTACATGCCTGGGGAAAAGCCAGGAACTACCCACACTAAGTACTAAGTGGTTCTTGCTGTGATTATGTTGTTCCTCTGCTTTTCTTCATGGAGTGCACTCACATTTTATAATTACATGAAAAACAATGCATGCCATTTAGAAACACACATGGAGGCTCTTGCTTTTCTACTGGACATAGGCCAAAGAAGGGGCTGCTTGCTCATTAAGGTGCTCTGAGCACCATCCCAGCCCCTGCGGGACCCTGGACATACCCAGGACCCACTCACTTGAGCATTTGGCCTCCACCAAATGCTGGCCAGGGGCGTTTGGTGTGGGCAGGGGGCTCTGAGCCCTGGACTAGGGGCAACAGGTTGGGTGGGACAGGGAAAGGGGTTCATTTACACCAAACCTTGGAGCAGATAGAGTCTTGAAAAGGGGCAAGTGTGAAGGCCAGGCAGGCAGAGGATCCAACACCTTAGAAGGGAGTCTGTGGGGGCCAGGAACACTTCCCAGGCCTGCCCGGTCCCACAAGCAGGAGTAGGGTGGCCCTGAACCTTTCACGGGTCTAGCAGGTTTCACACAACCATCCAGACAGACAGAGGGAGAATGATCTGCGCCAATCACCTTTTTCAGTTCTGCAGCCACCCTTCAGAACTGAATTGTCAAGGTGAAGCCATAAAAACGAATGTAGCACTGATCACACTATGATGTGCAGGAACATCAGAAACATCATGCTAAGTAAAGAAGCCAGGTGCCAAAGGCTACCTGAGGCATGGTTTCATGTATGTGAAATGTCTGGAAAGATTGGTGGCTGTCAGGGGCTGGGGGAGGGGGAGTAGGAATAACTTCTAATGGGTTCAGGGTTTTATTCTGTGGTGAAGAAAATGTTCTGGAACCAGAAAGAGGAGCTGGTTGTGCAATATTGTGAATGTACTAAATGCCATTTTTAAATGGTTAATTTGGGCCCAGACTGGATTACTCAGTTGGTTAGAGTGTTGTCCTGACATGCCAAGGTTGCAGGTTCCATCTCCAGTCAGGGCACATACAGGAATCAATCAATGAATGCATAAATAAATGGAACAATAAATTGATATCTCTCTCGCTGATATCTCTATCCACTTGGCTCAGTGGATAGAGCGTTGGTCTGCAGACTGAAAGGTCCCAGGTTCGATTCTGGTTAAGGGCACTTATGTTGGTTGGGGCATATCCCCAGTAGGGGGCGTGCAAGAGGCAACTGATCGATGTCTCTCTCTCATCGATGTTTCTAACTCTATCCCTCTCCCTTCCTCTCTGTAAAATATCAATAAAATATGTTTTTTTTTAAATTGATATTTCTCTCTATATATATCTCTCTCAAAACAATAAAAATTTTATAAATGGTCAATTTGATGTTATGTGAATTTCAGTTTTTAAAAAGGTGATTGGCACAGAAGATCTGTCCAACTCTGGGGCTGCAGCTCTCTGCACTTATCCGACCACCCCCACCACCAAGCTCAGGCCCTAATGAGGCTTCCTGTCACCTACCATGTTAAGGCAGTCATAGAAAACGAATACACCATTTAATCTGGGAATAGTTCAACAAATACTGGGGCTAGTTCAACAAATAGAGTTTTAATCACTAAAGGGGGTTTGAAACTGCACACGAATGTTGGGGTTTTTTACTGCCCCAGGCAGGGGGTGGGTTGGGGGAAGAACAAGTGCAGACGGATCAGCAGGTCTGTGAGTAAATGGTCAAAAATCCCCCCAAATCCCAGCGGTGAGAGGCTGCGAGTTGGCCAGCGCGGATTGCGAATCTAAGCAGAGCTCCGGGCCGGCTCGGGGTGGACGCATACCTTGCTCTTGGCTCTCCCGCTGCCGCTTCCTCTCTTCAGCCCGCCGCTTGATCCTGGCCAGGGCTTCGATGCTGTCTGTGATCTTCTTCCGCTCCCGGTTCTCCCACTGCTGTCTCTCTTCCTTCTCGGCCTCGTACCCTCCCCTAGCCCAGGCCTCTGCACAAGCTCTGTTTAGAGGATTTGAAAAAGAAGCGGAAATCAGTGAGGTTTGAATTTTCAGAGGTTAAAGGCAAATTCAAAACACTGTTTCACCAAACTCATTTATTTTCCCCAAAGTCACACCAAAGCCACATGGGCCATGTGACCATAAAGACACATTTTAATCTTTAAAGTTGAATGGTTTGCCAGCCTTCTAGATATGGTGCCAAAGCACAATTGACAGAAGAAAAAAAGAGAGAGATTGGTCTCCATCAACATTAAAATGTTTGTGATGTAAAGAATACCACACAAAAAGTAAAACCACCACCCACAGAACATGAGAAGATATTTGTAAATGAGATACCTGATAGGGACTTGTACCTAGGGAATAGAAAGAAACTTACAGCTCATTAGTATGAAGATAACACAGTTTTAAAGTGGCCAAAGGTTGCCTTGGTTGGTGTGGCTCAGTTGGTTGGAGCACTGTCCCATGCACCAAAAGGTTGTGGGGTTTGATTCCCGATCAGGGCACATATGGGAGGCAGCCAATTGATGTTTCTCTCTCACATTGATGTTTCTTATCTCTTTTTCTTCCTCCTTCTATTCCTCTCTCCCTGTTTCTGTAAAATCAATTAAACAAAAACAAACATAACCTTGGGCGAGGATTTAAATCAATCAATCAGTAAATAATAACAATGGGCAAAGGTTAAAAAAATGAGAAGATAAAATACTGAATGGGAGAAAATATTTGCAAGAAAGAGAGCTGAATAATGACTTGTATCCAAAACATACAAAGAACTATTAAACTTTGAAACTTAAAAATAAAGGGGGGGGGGAAATGGGACTAAAGGTCTGGACACCTCACCAAAAAAGATATATAGATGACAAATAAGCATGCCCATCTCATGAGAGCTTAGAAAAGTACAGATTAAAAGGAGGTACCACCACACACCTATGACAATAGCAAAAATGCAAAGCGTCGTCAGCACCAAATGCTGGTGAGGATGTGGAGCAGCAGCTGCGGGTGGGAATGCAAGATGGGGAGCCCTCGGGAAGACAGTTTGGAAATTACGATGCTACACGGAGTTTACCATAAAATCCAGCACTCCTCCTCCCACTGTTTACCCCAATGAGCTGAAAACAAATGTCCACACAATCCTGCACACCAAAATCCACAGCAGCACTCGTCACAAGCGCCAAAAAATGGACACGACGCACCGGGCCAGTAACTGATGGGCATGTAAAAAGTGGCACATCCAAATAGAATATGATCTTGCAGTGTTATTCTGGAACAAATTAATGACACCTGCTACAATGTGGGTGCACCTTGAAAACATTATGCCAGGTGCAAAAAGCCAATCCCCAAAGGCTACATGATGTATGATTCCATTTCCCGGAAATGCCTAGAATAGGCAAGTCTACAGAGATAGAAAGTGGATCTGTGATCGCCAAGAGCTGGGAGAGGGGGGATGGGGAGTGACTGCTAATGATAAGGGTTCCTTTTTAGAGGAGTGAAAATATTCCAGATTCGATTGTGGTAGTAGTGACGGTTACACCACTGTGTGAATATACTCAAAGCTGCCAAACTGTACACTTTAAATAGGTGAACTGTTCTAGGGGCTGGGATTCCAGCAGTAACATAGGATTTGATAGTGCTCTCTGCTAGAGCTGCCCTTTTATGGGGAAAGACAGACCCTTTGCAAGGGAACCAGCATGTCAAAGGCTGTTGTGTCCTAAGGAAAGAAACCAGGCTGAAGACACACCTGGAGGAACGGTGCTATAGATAGGGTGGTGGGTCATGGGAGAGGTTCGTAAGATCCCAGGCAAGCGGGCACCTGCCAACACCTGTGATGCGTGTCCCAGGCAGAGAGAAGAGCAAGTGCCCAAAGGACCAGCTAGTGAGTGTGGCATCAGGACTCAAATGTGGGGAACTGACTGCGGAACTGGAGTCGTGCTTCCCTGTTCAGGGCCTGGATCTCACTGTGGAGGTTTGTCTTGTATCCCTGTTTTCACTTTCCGCTGCTCAGCGCTACTTCAGGGTGGGGCTCAGAATCCTCAGCAACAGCCGAGCCCACTGCTCTGCGCGTGGTACCTGCTCAAGTCCCGGGGGTTACTCACAGGTACTCACGCGGACCCTGTGGTCGGTATCGTCCCCGTTTTCCAGAGGAGGAACATGAGGCTCAGGAAGTTAGTGAGGGGACATGACTCTTGGCTGCAGAGCTGGGCTTTCAAGTCTGCACGTGGGCTCCCCTTGCTGTCCCCCATCACCTCCAGAGCTGGGGGTTGGGGACCTGGGTACATCTCTGCCCAAATCTCCAGAAGCAGGTCTTCTTGTTGTCTCAGCTAATTGGAGTGAGGCTTTCACTCCTACTTGAAATATTTGTTGGTCTGACTTAAATTTGTGAGTTTAAAAACATTTCACCAGCTACATTTCCTTTAAAATTCAGATGGCACTTCCCTGCAAGCTGTCCATGTGACTGAGGTTTTATTCTAAGTTCGAATGAATAGTGGTCTCAGTTAAAAACACAGATTAACAGTGGTGACAATCTACATGGCAGTCCTGAGTTTATTATTCCTCATATAAAGAGAGCTCTCATGAATCAATAAAAACCCCTCCCAGGCTGAGCCCGGTTTGGCTCAGTGGATAGAGCATCGGCCTGCGAACTGGAGGGTCCCAGGTTCGATTCCGGTCGGGGGCATGTATCCTGGTTGCAGGCACATCCCCAGTGGGGGGTGTGCAGGAGGCGGCTGATCGATGTCTCTCTCTCATCGATGTTTCTGACTTTCTATCCCTCTCCCTTCCTCTCTGTGAAAACTCAATAAAATATATTTAAAAACAAAAACAAAAAACACAACCCTCCCAGAATAAAGGAAGCTGGGAGGAAGCCATGAATGGAATGCTCTGAGAGGAGGCAGCATCAGTGTCTGACAAAGGTGGTAAATGTAACCAACCTCGTCAGTTGTCTAAAAATACAGATTTAAAAGGAGACCTATCTTCACTCATCACCTCACCTGGCAAAGATTTTCCTTTCCCTGGAAATGTCTGGTGACACTATAAATTATTACCAACTTTCTCGAAAACAATTAAAAACATAAGCACTTTTTAAAAGGCTCAGGCCACATTCTTTGATCCAATAATACAACTCCTTGAATTCCATCCTAAGGAAATAATCAGAAACGAGGCTAGAGACTTAATATGCAACTATATTTATCAAATGATTATTAAAAAAAACACCTATGAATAAATGCTCAAAATAGAGAATTTTCTATTACAAATAATTATGTGACCATTAAACCTATTTCCAAGGAATTTAATGATGGCTGAAAATGCTCAAAAATCAGAATTTTTAAAACGTTTAATAAGCATGTGTGACTATTACATATTAACATGTGATCACAAGGCTTTTTTCTTCTTTACCTGTCCTTCGGAAAAACTGGTCTGTCATCCAGGAATGTTAAGTGTTTTAGTCGAACAGTGACTGTCCTTCGATAGTTAGGGATGTTTCTAATAACTGGGTTTCCCATCAAATTCAGGACACGCTGTAAGCAAACAGGCAGAACCGAATTAATTGCTAAGAAGTAGACGTGGTTTTAATATTTGATATGCGCTGTGCTCTAAGAATCAACAAAAAGGAAGTGCCAGAACCATGTCCTGCTGACTGACTGCCTTAGCGAAGCCAGAGGGTGTCATTGTCGTTGTGCCATCAAACTGTCCTGATTAAAGGGCAGCCCTTTCTTTCCAGTGTCCTTCCAGAACAACATTATAAAACATTTCCTGAGCCCCTTTCCAAGAGTGGGGACTACATTTGCTTTGCGCGCACAATCTCTTCCACTGAAATTAATCTCAGTCTAATTGATTGTTTTTCTCCTTCCCAGCCAGGGCCCATTTTAAGAAAAGGACACAGTGGCTAGACAGGCAAGGAGCAGTGAATAAGGGGACCGGATGGAAAGTGCCCCCTTATTTACTGCGAGGGGCCTTGCCCAACAGACTTCCAGGTCTCCCGGATGCCATGTTGGGGCCACGAAAGAGAAGGAAATGTGCAGTGACAGCATGCCATCCCCCACCCTTAAAGACTGTCCACCTCCTCTCCCACCTGTGAACCTCTAAAGAAGGTAAATGGGTAAGGAGACATATGAGTGAACCATTTAAAACTGCTTAAACTGATGAAATATTTTCCATCTCCAAAGTGGGTTTTGTTGGAGAAAGTAAATACATTGTGGACTAGTTAGTTTAGCCTTTCCCTAACTTCACTGTCATCCTGCCTTCACTTTCTTGTCATATCCCAAGTAACCTCTCCTGTGGGGCTGGGTGGTGAGAGCAGTAGGCTCCAGCTGTTGGGGTGCAGAGATTTTAAACCAATCATAACACAAACTATAAGGCAGACTGCTTTTCTTATGGGTTTCATATGCGAAGTTCTAACCCCCAGCACCTTAGAATGTGACTGTATTTGGAGATGGGGCCTTTCAAGAGGTCAACTAAGGTGAAATGAGGCCACAGTGATGGTCCTAATTCAATATGACTGGTGTCCTTGTAAAAAAGAAGAGACTGGGCTGAAACTGGTTTGGCTCAATGGATAGAGCGTCGGCCTGTGGACTGAGCGGTCCTGGGTTTGATTTGGTTAAGGGCACGTACCTTGGTTGCGGGCACATCCCCGTAGGGGGTGTGCAGGAGGCAGCTGATCGATGCTTCTCTCTTATCAATATTTCTAACTCTCTCTCTCCCTTCCTCTCTGTAAAAAATCAATAAAATATATATATTTTTAAAAAGTCAATAAAATATGTTAAGAGAGAGAGAGAGGAGAGAGAGAGACTGGGACACAGACATGCACAGAGGAAAGACCATGTGAGGACACAGGGAGAAGGCAGCAAAGAGAGAGGCCTCGGAATGAAACTAACCCTGCTGACACCTTGATCTTGGACTTCCAACCTCTGAAATCATGAGAAAATAAATTTCTGTTGTTTAAGCCCCCAAGTCCACCATAATCTGTTATGGCAGTTAAGCGAGAACAAGTATTATAATGTAACACAGCTTTATATTAACACCAGGTGCTGGTAATTCTAAACTAGTTCTTTTTAATAGTCTCCTCTGTAATTATCCCTGACCTATTTTTCTTTTAATTGACTCGCCTTTTCCAGACTTATCCATGCCCTAAGCAGTAAGCAGTGAGCTCGGGGGCTTTCCGTGCTATTTTAAATATTTTTCCTAGGACACGTGGCAACACCCCCCCCAAAAAAAAGCAAGGAAGCCATCAAAGGCCACTGAAGTTGAGTCAAAAGGACACAGGTGCTACCTGGTCAGTTTGTCTGGGGCCAGAAGATGAGACCAATTTGAGCATCCAAAATTAAAATGATAGCCAGTTAAATCATATCAACTACTGTGTATATAAACCCATGAGCTCATAATGATCCTGAAAAAGAAAAACCCGTCCATGTCACCATTAATGGTTGCTAGGTTCTTGACTCACTTCTCTGAAAATCAATCAATCAATAAAAAAAAGAAGCAAACACTTTTCCCGCCTTTTCTGTATGAACTGTATGGTATTAGGATACATAGTTAACGAGGAAAGGTTCTTCTCTGTAGAAGCATTCCAGCTAATAATAAAGGCAGAAGGAATAAAGGAAATAGAAAATGACCATCGCAGACTCCTGATGAAGTAGCGCGTCTAGGCCATGCCCATCAGTGGCTGCTGAGACAATTGGGAGAAAGGCCAATGGGGACTGGATAATGGCTCGGTCAGGCTGACAATACGTGAGCCCATTAATTAATATTAACATTACAGAGAGAGAAGCCATCAGCCATTACATGCCCCATGATGCGATTCAACAGCACACCCAAAGTTAATTATTGAATCTAGATTTGATGACGCCTCTGGCTCCATTACCATTCTCCAAGAAATACTGGGTACAGCAGTACATGGAAAACAACACCGTGAGGATGCAATCAACCAAGCCCGGAACGTGGCCCATGCCAGGGGGAAGGACCCGGTTTCTCTGACAGAGTAGTGGGTTGGGGGGGAAACAGGGAAAGGAAACAGTGAGAAGTGAGAGACAGGAGATTTGAGAGGCAAATAATCCAAACTTGATGCGTGCTTCTGGTTTGAATTTGAACAACCCAATGGTCAAAATGCATGTTTGAGACAAACGGGCGAACCTGAACATGGTCTGCATTTTAAATGTAGTTATTACATTATTTTAGGTATAATAACAGTACTTTGTGTAAAAAAAAAAAAAAAAGTCCTTACCTGTCAGAGATACACACTAAAATATTTGTGAGTGAAATGATATAGCTTCTGGCGTTTAAGATATTCCAGCTAAAAACACAAAGAGGGAAAGAATGCAGCTCGGCCAGCATGGCTCAGTGGTTGAGGATCAACCTATGAACCAGGAGGTCTTGGCTCAATCCCAGACACATGCCTTGGTTGTGGGCTCGATCCCCAGTCGGGGCAGGGGTGGGGGGGGGCGTGCAGGAGGCAGCGGTGATTTTCTCTCATCATTGATGTTTATATCTCTTTCTCCCTCTCCCTTCTTCTCTGAAATCAATCAATAAAAATAGTAAAAAAAAAAAAAAGAAAGAAAGGAGGGGGGCGGGAATGTGAAAGGAGAGAGGGGAAAAGGGAAGGGAGGGAGGGAAGGGTGGAGAGGAGAAGAGATTTAACATCTAAAGAACATTAAAGCATGTAAGGTTTGTGTGTTTTACCAAATCAGGCATGGTCTCCAGGATGCTCAGGATCTCGGGGTCACTCAGCCGGTTGTGGGACAGATCAAGGACACAGAGATTCAGGCACTCCTCCAGGTGCCGGATGTCTCCCACCGTCTCCAGGTGGTTGTGGGCCATCTGCAGCGTGCTCAGGACTGGCAGGCAGGCTGCAAGGTGAGGTCCGCATAAGCAAACCACAATGGCACCAGAGGTTTCTTGTCCAGAGTACACAGCTTTAGAACCTCCCCAGGGAAAGCGGTGGACATAAGGGCATTTGGGCAGACCCCGCTGGGGCGCTCTTACAGAGGTTTTCGATGGTCTTGATGTAGTTGTTGCTGAGGTTCAGAGCATCCAGTTTCTGCAGAGGTTCCAGGTTCTCGATTTTATGAAGCAAGTTCACTTGTAAGAAGAGGCAACGCAATTCCGTTTGGGCCTCCAGGTTCTCGATTTTCTGTATTCCGTTGGACTCCAGCCAGAGACAGCGCAGCCCCGTGTACTCTTCCAAGTTCTCGATGCGATCGAAACCTGGTGAGAAGGGGGTGTCCTTTAAGCTCCTCCGTGCATGTAAGAGACACAGGAGTCGCCCTTGTTTTTGCCTCCCGGCCTATCCTCTAGGGACAGTACTGCTACTTTGTTTTGAGGAGCACCCCTCTTTGTCAGCACCCCCTGGCTCTCAGAGTGGTGATGATTCATGCTGGGCTGGTCAAGCTTAGACACACGGGCAACGTAGATGAATCGTGGGGAGTGTGGCTAGCTCTGTTGGAGAAAGGCAGTCTTTCTGCCCGAGTGGCCAGCTTGGCAAGGGGAGCTGAGCACTGCAGCAGCCACCTTCATGGCCCGGAGTGGGTGGAGGTGAGGGATGCGTTGCCTGAAATGAGTCAGCGGGAAGCAGGGCCAAGAAAAGGAGAGAGAGAACCTCGTGAAGATAGTATTATAAGCACCAGGATGTGGCGAAGCCTGAAGCTAGGGAAACTGTGGGTCTTGTATTAATTCATTTTTCAGTTTTATGGGCCCAATTGGAGATGAGCAAAATAAACAGTAGACAGCTTGAGTGTGATCTCCCGAGAGAGTGAGCCAGAACCACCCAGCTAAGTCATTCCCAGATTCCTGGCCCCCGCAAATACGTGAAAGGGTGAATTGAAGTTGCTAAGTTTGGGGGTAAGTTGTCAACATGGGCACATCTCTCTCCAACTTTCTGCCTCTCTGACTCCTTCTTCTTGGTCCAACCTACTGAGTCCCTTCTTCTTCCTTCCTCTTCAATATTGTCCCCTGGGATCTATCCCCTCCCCTCACCCTTAAGCGGAGAGTTTTGGAGGGGACAATGTGGAGGTGAGGAAACCACTGGGGGTTGTTCCAAACAGGGAAGGCACTTGTGCTGTGGGGGCCCTGCGTGAACCTCCCTGGCCCACACGCCTCTCCGTGGCTGTGCTGTCCCCCAGGACACCAAAGGCACCTTTGCCCACCCGTCTCTGTGCGTCTCTGGAACTGAGCGCCACTAGGCACACAGAAAGCCCTCAATACGTCTACTGAGTAACACGGAGGTCTGAGGAGGCCGGTGGGCCTGCCCCACGCCAGCCCTGCCTGGGAGTTATCACTCTCGATCAACGCAAGGAACACCCCTGTCTCCGAACCCAAAGTTAAGTTTGTATAAGATACTGGAACCCACCCTGATCCCTTGGGGATGCCTCTGGTTATACCTCTCCATTCTGAGAGGCACCCCCTGACCCGCACCCTTTGTTTTCCGTGCCAGTCTCCGATCCCGCACAATACATTTCTCCCAAACCCAAAGTATGTATTTACAACTAGCTTCTGGCTTGAAAAAATTATTAATCTTCGGAAAACTTAAAAGATATCCATGTGTTTCCTTTGTATCCATAGAACCAGAAGCCCCTTTATAAACTCTAAGGTAAGATTTTTTTCTTCAAAGAAATATTATTGCTTTTTCATAAATCTTCATTGAGCTCTCTGAAATTTCTACTGACATGTGATTTGAGAACGCCAGGTGACCCCTGCAAGTGATTGTTATGCCACCAGTGTCTGCCTGCCTCTCCCAGAGCTTTACCTTTAAAGTGTAAGTACAGCGTGTCGTTCAATGCCGGGGTGATGTACAGCTTGTGCTGCTTGCAGAGCTTCTGCAGGAAGTGTTTAGTCATTCTGTTAAATGGGGAACACGAGCAAGCCATTTATTTATCAGCTCTGAAACATATTCCAAAAATTGTTTACCACATCCATTCCTTCCCCCAAATCCACAACATCCTGTATGCCTAATAGCTATTTTAAGTTTTTTGCTTTTTTTGTATAGCTTTCAAGGCCTCATCTAATATTACTTTCAGCATTCTCAAAAATTGAAGCATGTGCTCTAATAAAAATACTGTTAATATCGTGTCATCCATTACTACTGATGTTTCTCTCTCCAGGTCTGGCATTAAAGTTTCATAGATTGTGGTTAGTGCCACAGAAGCAGGCCATCCTGACTCCAGCACTACAGATATCGTGCTATTTAATCTCCAGGAGTCTCATTTTATTCCTCCTCCCCCTCCTCCTCCTCCTCCTCCTCCTCCTCTTCTTCCTCCTCTTCCTCTTTTTCCTTCTTCTCACCCAAGGATATTTTTCCCCAGTGATTTTTTTTTTTATCCAGAGAGAGTGGAAGGAAGGAAGGAAGGTAAGGAGTGAGGGAGGAAGAGGGAGTGAGAGCCAGAGAGAAATAGATATGAGAGAGACACATCAATTGGTTATCACTAGCCTGCACCCTGCCCAGGGACCAGGGATCAAACCTGCAACCCAGGTATGTGTCCATGACCAGGAATCAAACTTGAGACCCTTCAGTGCAAGGGCCACTGTTCTAACCACTGTGCAACACGGAGCAGCGCTGAGCCTCATTTTCTTACCTGTACAAGGGGGTGATTACACCCCCTCTCTTACTTGGTAACTGTGTGCTATCAGTGACAGCACCAGGCCCACATACCTAGGGCCATGATCTTCCTTGTCATTTCTTTGGTGTGCTAAGCAGCCGTCTGACCTGCTGTCTCCGCTTGGTTTCTGCTCACTTTTGTAGGATGTGTCAGAAGGGCCCGCACATGTTTCTTTAGGGTCATTAATTTCTGTAAAATTAAGTGATTGGGTCTATGGAGATCAAGAAATGCATTTAAAAGTTCTCCTAATTTCAACCTCATTAATAACTGTCCGCTTATAGTATGGCACACTAGTACTCATTAAGTGTATAGCAATCTTTAAAGGACCGTGGAACTTTTGCTTCCAGGTAGGTCCTCGGTAAAAGCTCTCATACAGATGAACAAAGAGACATGTACAAAGATATTCATTTCTGCATTATTTGTAACAGCCCAAAACTGTTAATAGTGCAGATGTCCATCCATAGGAATTAGTTCAAATAAAACAATGGATTATTTGTCTGCCTTGCAAAGAATGCACTGGAGTTAGTTACATCACCAGTATGGCTTAATTCTCAGAAACATCCTTGGAATGAAAAAAAGCAAGTTTAATAATAAGCACAGAATACCATCTATATGAATTAAAACACACAAACCAATGCTATGTATTAAGAACATTTTACACACACACACACACACACACACACACACACACAGTAGAGGGAGGAAGAGAAAGGTATTAAATTAAGGAATCCATACAAAATTCTGGAGAATAGGATAAAGGAATGGGACTAGGATTGGGGGCTGGGAATGTCAATCTGAAATATGTAATGACAGAAGATGATGTGACTTTGGGTGTGGGCACACAATGCAATATACAGATCACGTATCATAGAATCATGTATTATGTATTATAGAATTGTTTACTTGAAGCCTATATGATCTTATTAAACACTGTCACCTCAATTAATTTAATGAAAATTATCTGAGCCCAGCTGGGTGTGGCTCAGCAGTTGCGAGTCGACCCAGGAACCAAGAGATCACTGGTTTAATTCCCGGTCAGGGCATATACCTGGGTTGCAGGCTCGATCCCCAGGATGGGGTATGCAGGAGGCAGCCAATCAATGGTTCTATTGATGGTTCATCATTGATGTTTCTATCTCTCTCTTCCTTTCTGAAATCATTAAAAATATATTTAAAAAAATAAAATTATCCGAGATTTTTTTAATTAAAAAAGACTTCAAATGAATTGATAAAAATATTAATCATTTTCAGTTCTTAGTGGTAATAGTACATGAGTGGTATAATGTTGTCTGTTCTTTTTTAAAAGTTTTCAAAAGAAAAAACATAAAAAGTAACAAAGATAAAAAGTAACAAAAATAGTGGAAATGAGCACATTCAAATGAGCACTTAATATTTTTATTAACAACAAGTCCCACTCAAGCCAAGCGGGTCAATCAAAAGTGGCCAGTTCAAATACACTTAATCTTAAGGGCCGCTGGCTTCTACTGTGTGTTTGTGAAGTCTATTGAATGAGGATCTATCCTCCATGCATGGGACTGGGTCTCAAACTTCCCCATTTCCCACTGCATACAATGCTCAGCCACAATAAAACATCAGATAAAGGCTTGTGAAATAAAGAATACATAATTGCTTGATTACATTAATAACAAGAGCTATGATTTATTAATGACCCACTGTAATGACAGAACCTCTAATTATAATTAACCTTGTAATAATATCTCTGCTTGCAGATAAGGAGATTGCTCCACAGAGAGATTAAGGTCTGGGCCAAGAGCCATAAAGCTGGCCAGTTCCAGAGCTGCAATATGAAGCCACTCACATGGCTTGCCACGGAGCACCATGGCTTTCCAACAGCTCCTTGTACAGGGCTTGTTTGGACTGTTGATGCTCGAGATATATACTGACAGAAAACTATGGTACATCTACACAATGGAATACTATGCTGCCATAAAAAAGAAGGAATTCTTACCATTTGTAGCAACCTGGATGGAACCAGAGAGCATTATGCTAAGTGAAATAAGCCAGTCAATGAAAGAAAAATACCACATGATCTCATTTATGGATAGTAAAGAACATTATAAACTGATGAACAAAAAGATAGATACAGAGGCAATAAAGCATCAAACAGACTGTCAAATTACAGTGGGAAGGTTAGGGAGAAGTGGGGGAGATAAGATATCAACCAAAGGACTTGTATGCATGCATATAAGCATAACCAATGGATGCAAGACACGGGGGGTGAGGGCATATATGGGAGTGGGAGGGGCAATGGGAAGATATGATTACATGTAATCCTATCTAATAAAATAGTAATAGGCAAACTGACCATACCTCCACCACACCCACCAACCATGCCCACCAACCATGCCCACCAGCCATGCCCACCAGCCAATCAGAGCAAGTATGCAAATTAACCCAACTTAGGTGACTACAGCCACAGAGAGAGCAGGAGGGAGGCTTGGGTTATCCCTGGCGATGGAGGAAGCCAAACTTTCTGCACACCCTGGCCGGCCCAGGCCTCAACTTAAAGCAACAAAGTTTCAATGGCTGTGCAAGCTACAAGCTACAAAGTTTTAATTGTAGAAGATAAATAAATCCCAGATACCAGGGCCTCTCCTTGGATCGCTGGGGGGCATGGCTGGCCAGCAAACCACCACAGACCTTCGCCCAGGCCACCCCACGCCCCAAGGGAACATCCACCCTAATCCAGGACACCCTTCAGGGCAAACCAGCTGGCCCCCACCTGTGCACCAAGCCTCTATCCTATCTAATAAAAGAGTAATGCAGTGGTACCTCGAGATATGAGTTTAATTCGTTCTGTAACCTTGTGGCGTGGGAAACTATGAGATGCTCGAGTCGTGGTAAACTGGTGGGTCGTGTGCAGCCAGCCAATCCGTGCGATTACTCCTATCTCAAATGTTGCTCGTATTTCAAAGCAAAAATCACTTGCTCGATGGCTCATATCTCAAAAATCTCATGTTAGGGCACTCGTATCTCGAGATACCACTGATTACAGATTGACATCACTCCAATACACAAGATAACTGCCCCCATGTGGACACAAGATGGCCACCACAAGATGGCCAGCAGGGGAGGGCAGTTGGCAGGGACCAGTCCTACAAGGGAGGGCAGTTGGGAATGATCAAGCCTGCAGAGGAGGGCTGTTAGGGGTGATCAGGCAGACAGAGGAGGGAAGTTGGAGGTGACCAGGTCTGCAGGGAAGGGCAGTTGAGGGGGAACCTAGGCCTGCAGGGGAGGGCAGTTAGGGGTGATGAGGCACACAGGGGAGGACAGTTAGGGGCAAACAGGCTGGCAGGGGAGCAGTTGGGAGCCAGCAGTCCCAGATTATGAGAGGGAGCAGGCTGGCCTGAAGGACAACCCTCACCCTGGCAACAAATTTTGTGCACCAGGCCTCTAGTACATTAATAAAAAATAAATTAAAAAAATAACTTATGAGAATGAAAAAAAAAGATATACACTGAGTGGCCAGATTATTATGATCTGTGAACGCACAATAATCTGGCCACTCAGTGTATATCCTATATAATAAAAGGCTAATATGCAAATTGTCCCCTCAATCAGGAGTTTGACCAGCAGGCAGGCAGGCCAACTGGTCATGTCCCCTCCCCCTGGCCAGATTGGCTGTACCCCACCCAGGCATGAATTTATGCACCAGGCCTCATACACACATACACACACACACACACACACACACACACACACAACTGAGTGGCCAGATTATTATGCATTCAGAGATCATAATAATCTGGCCACTTAGTGTATTTGTTGACTGGGTTCAAAAAATGAAACAAGCTTTGTGCAGTGGCAGTATCATAGCCAATGAGGTTTATCTGAGACACGATTATTATTAATTGGAAAAAAGAAACATAAATCAAGTAGTCTCTTTATCTAATAGGTTTCCCTTAGGGCCCCACCCAAGAGAGAGCAGAGGCTGAAGCCTGTTTTCTATGCCCATTCTGGGAAACTGACAAGGAGTGACCTGCTAATCCTAGAACCATCAGCTCTTGGTTCACTGTTCTATCATGAGCCAGGCACTGGAATGGACACTATGAGTTCAATTAAGATGTCCTGCCCTGGCATCTTTTGATCTTAAATAGTGATAGCAATGAAGGGAAACATTCAAAACACAAGAAGTTAGGAGGGGAGAGAATAGTATGTTGGGGTAAGGACTTGTGCTCTGGCCTCAGATTGTCACCTGAGTCTTCTGTTATTCCGGCTGAGGGTGATCTGGTTGAAGCAAGTTCTAGACCCTCTTTAAGTCCCAGTTTCCCTCATCTGTATGAAATGGGGAAAGGAGTGCCCGTTGCAGAGGGCGGGTGTACGGCTCCAATGCAGTGAACGCTTGGCACGCATCCTTTAATAAGTGTGGGCCGCTATTATTAGTATTGTTATTGCTGGCTGTAAAGATCAGGTGTGTGGTGTGGGGCGCAGCCCGGTCGCCCCCCTCGCCTCCCTGGCGCGGCCGTCAGCACCTTCCTTGCGGCTCCCTTGGCCTGCGTTCCCGTGATCACCCGCAGACTCCTCCACACCGGGCACCGCGCCCGGTTCCTGTGTGCAGTCCTGTTTCTCTCCCTCGTCCGCCGTGGGCTCCAACACCTCGGGGTGCATGCCTATTCCGCAAATACCGAACACCCCGTAGCAAGGGGCAGCCCCGTCTGGCCGGGTCGCTACGGCCCCCGCTGGACCTGAGAGAGGTCCGGCTTTCCTTCCCAGCCTGCACTCGCGCCCGTGTCGTTGGCGGCCCAACGCTTCCTTGGTCTCCACGGCAACCGCTGCGCATGCGCACTCGGACGGATCCGGCTAAACCGGACGCCGAGGGCGGACCTCCAGACGGCCCTGCCCCGCCCCTCCCCTCCGGCGCCTGCGCGGGTCACGTGGGAGCGCGGCCCGCGGCAGCTGCGGTGGCTGTGACGGGGGCGGAGTTCGCGCGGGTCTGGTGGGAGCGGTTCGGAGACTGCGCCACCTGTGCAGGTACCGCAACCCCTTCTGCGCCTCCCCCCACCCCCCCGCTCCCGTGCCCGCACCCCAGATTCGCCTGGTGCCCCTGGACGCCTGCAGGGCCTTGGTCCTCTTCTGCCTCCGCGCCCCACCACGCCCCCCGGGACCCGTGCTCGCGTGCGTCGCCCGCATCTCGGGCCCCTCAGTCCCTCGCGGACCCCAAACCTTCGCCCCAGCGTCTCTGCCTGCAGACCCGTGTTCCCAGCCGCACAGCGCCCTTCCCTAGCTCCGCCCGGCCCTGCGCCCCCGCGCTCCCTCTCAGCGGGGCTCGTCCCTTCCCTCCTCTCGCCCACTTCCCCGCACAGCTGGGGCCTCGCCCACCGCCAGCGCTGGGCACCCCTGCTCCCCAAGACCCCGACGCGGGGGCTCCCCGCGAGGCTCTGAAAAAGCATCCCCTTTGTCCGCGCTTCTTCCTTCCGCTGACCAAAGGACTTGGCTTGAGTGGGATTCGTGGTCTTTGTTCGGAGTTAGAAGTGATGCAGAATAAGGTAGTGCTGGGAGGAAGGGCGCCCCCAGTTCCCAGAGCGGGGGGTCCTTTGCTCAGGCTTGCGTGGCCTGGCCGACTGGTGCCGGGCAGGAGGGGCTCTGTCTGGAGGCCAGTGAGGCTGCCCCTGCCCCGACGCCGCCCAGCAAACCCTGCAGCCCTGGTGATGCCAGCAGGATGCCCGCCGGGGCGTCTCGCAGTGGGGGCGGCCAGCCAGCCAGCCAGGGTTCTGGCCTTTCATAGACCTTGATCTGAATTCCCGCCGCCCCATTCTCAGCTGAGAGCTCCTGGTCTGTCCCTCTACCTCCGTGAGCCTCAGTTTTCCCATCTGTAAACTGGGGATGAGTATAACCCTGCATTCTATGGTTGATGAGAGAAAAAGTGAGCCGACAGGAATAAAGCACTTAGAGTCTTTTTGCATAAAGGCCAGCTCTCAGTTTTTTTTTAATAATATATTTTAATTGATTTCAGAGAGGAAGGGAGGGAAAGAGAGAGAGAGAGAGAGAGAGAGAGAGAGAGAGAGAGAGAGATCAGTGATGAGAGAAAAATCATTGATCTGCTGCCTTCTGCAAGCTCCCGCTGGGAATCGAGCCCACAATCTGAGCATGAGCCCTGACCAGGAATCCCACCAGGACGTCCTGGTTCATAGGCCCATGCTCAACCGCTGAGCCACACTGGCCAGGCCCAGCTCTCAGTTTTAACCCTGACCACCACCAGTAGCCAATAAGTAATACATTGGACACTTAATTATAATGGCTAATAGCTAAAGCTTATTGATCACTTGTGTCTCAGTCACGGTTCTAAGTGGTTTATGTCTATGGCCTTATTTAACTCTCGTTTTAATCTTAGGCAGGAACTCTTACCCCCATGTTCATAGGTGATGTCAGGAAAGCTCAGAAGTGAAGTAGCTTCACCTTCACACATAGCTTGGGAACCTGGATTCGAATCCAGGAAGCCTTCAGTTGTTTGTGGTTTTAATCTCTACAATAATGGTCCAGAGGCATGGTATTATTTTTTTTAATTGAGATAGAAGTTAATAGCATTTCAGCCATTTAAAAACAGGTACACTTTTCATATAAACATATTCAGTGTGCAACCATCATCATTTAATTCTAGAACATTCCCATCCCTCAAAGAAATTGCACCCCATTAGTGGGCACTCCCTATTTTCCATTTCACTGTGCCCTGGCAACCCTAATCTACTTTCTGTCTCTGTGGGTTTGCCTGTTCTGAACATTTCATATAAATGGAATCGTGGTGTTTGGCCTTTCCTGTCTGGCTTCTTCCACTCAGCATACTACTTTAAAGGTTTGTCCAGTTTGTCGCGTGTGTCAGTTCTTTATTCTTTTGTCCATGTGTGTACAGACCACATTTCCTTAACCCATTCATCTGTTGATGGACATCTGGGCTGTTTTCACTGTTCAGTTACAGCCAGTGGTGCTGCTATGAACGTGGCTCTGCAGGTTTGGTGTGAGCATAAGCTTTTAGTTATCTTAGGTACACACTTAAGAATAGATGCTATCATTTTAATTCCTACTTCACAATTGGAAACCTGAAACTGAGGAGTATTGGATCTTGAATGAGCCCTTAACTCAGCTTCTACTCTGTTTCCCGTTAATTCAGTTTAGTGGTCTACTGAAAATTGGCAAAGGAAGGTAAGGAAATTCCAAAACGTCATGATACACCAACAGTAACTTTGTCACAGTGCTGACACAAAGTTTGAGAAACTTCTTACTTTTTTTTCTTCTGAGGAATGAAATTTGAGCTTTTAAAGTAAGGCAGTATTTATTAAGTATTATATAATATAGCACCATGCCCAGGTCCTGAGGAGGAATATTAAAGATGGGTCTGATCCCAGCTTCACACCTTCATAAAGCTGCAGGAGGATTACAGACTTAATTCAGAAGAACAAAACTGTGAAATCATTTAGAAAACAATATAGGAAAATACCTTCAGAACCTGGGGCTAAGACGGGATTTCTGAAGTCAAACATAAGCACAAACCATACAGAAAAAAAGATTGATACATTTGACTACATTAAAATTAAGACATTCAGTTTATTGCATGCAATACGAAGAGACAAAACAGAGAACTGGTAGCTAGAATATTGAAAGAATTCTTACAGTTCTGAAACAAAAAGACAACATAATAGAAATAAGGCAAAAGCAAGGAATAGGCATTTCATAGATGAGAAAATAGCACATAAACTTTAGAAGAACGCCAGTCAACCTTGTTAGTAATCAGGAAATGTAAATTAAAACCATATGAGGTCTCATTTCACAGCACCCTGTGGGCGGAAGGTGAACCGTGGGACTTGGAGCCTTTGGGGACGAGGCAGTGTGAACTTGCTGTTGGTGGGTGTGCCATTGTTCAGCCACTGGCGCAGTGTCTCTGACTACATGCATGGCTATGACCTAGCAATTTGACTCTTAGGCTTATCTCTTCGAGAAACTTGCACATGTGCTCAGGAGATGTGCATAAACATGTCCACGGCACCTCTGCTTATAATTACAAAGTAAAAAGCAGCAAAACAACCCAAATGCCTGTCAGCAATAGAGTGGATATATGAGTATAATGTGTTTGTACCATGAGATTGTGTGAAACAGTGCAAGTGTAACCTACAGCTCTAGGATGAATCTCAAAAACAATACTGAGTGAAAGAAGCAAGTCACCACAGGATACATGCAGTGGGATTCCTTTCTGTAAAGTTCAAAGCCAGGCAGAACTGAAGACAGTTATTTCAGAATCGAATCCGTGCTGTGGTAATAGTACAACTATTAAACAACAACAACATGGCAATGATTATGTCGGAATTTAGGCAAGTGGTTCCCTGCCCCCGCCCCCCGGATGGCAGGAGGGGCTATATGATCAGGGCAGAAGCAGATGGGGCTTTATTTGTGAAGTAGGGTTCTATGTGGGAGTTTTGTTTTATTCTTTGAACTGTGCATAATATGTTTACAACTTTTGTGTGTGTTTTTTCAATTTTTCTAAATTACAGAAAAGTTAATTTTAGTTAACATTTCCTGTTCTTAAAAGTCCTGTACTCTAGTGGGGGAACCAAGATAGAGACAAGTTAAGTAGAAGGCAGAGCAGTGTGGTAAGTGAGAGACAGAACTCAGAGGTTGGGTTCCTGCGATGAGCTAGGAAGGAAAGGAAAGACGTGTGTGGGCCTCCGGTGTAACCTCAGGGCCTGGCGAGTCATTGGTGCTTGTCAGTGAGTGCTAGGATTGAACTGGGGAGAAGGAATGGGACTTGAGCTGTTCTTACAAGGACAGGTAGGATTTCAGAGCTGAGAGCAAGGCAGGTTCAGACTCTGTAAGTAAGATTCCTATACAAAATGTTAATGAAAATAAAGTCCAAGCCCTGCAGCCTTACAAGAAAGTTTTACAGTACCGGCTGCTGATGAGCATGGCGAGGACCATAGGAATCTCAGAGGCTACTTTCTGAATAGCCTTGACGGTTTTGAGTTAAAAGGTATTGCAGGATTTTCAGCTTGTCTCTTTATTGTCCTAAAAATTAGACTGGCCTTTCATCCATCCCTCTTATGGCGCTGTAACAGATAACCACACCTTAGTGGCGTAGAACAACACAGATTTGTTCTCTTAGAGTTCTGAGAAGTCTGAAATCACTTTCACGTGGCTCAAGTCAAGGTGCCAGCAGGGCTGTGTCACTTTGGAGGCTCCAGGGGAGAATCATTTCTTTGCCTTTGCCAGATTCTAGAGGTGCCTGCATTCCTTGACCTGTGACCCCTCACTCCATCTTCAAATCCTACAGTCAGCATCTTTAAATCAATCTCTCTCGGACTTCTGCTTCTGGTCACATCTCCTCTGACTCTAACCATTCTTCCTCCTTTTAATAAGGTTAAGTGTGATCCCATTAGACCCACTTGGATAATCCAGGATCATCTCCCCATGTCAAGATCCTTAACTTAATCACACTTGCAGAGTCCCCTTTGCTACATAAGCTGGCTTATTTATGAGGTTTGAGCATCAGACTGTGGGCATCTTGAGGGCCATTGTTCAGAGGACCACAACCCCTCGCTGGTGCTGCTTTGTCTTCTTCCCATGATACTTGCTTTATTTTCTTCGAAGTATTTTGGCCAGTCTGTCTTATGTTCTTTTACTATCCTCCCCAGGTGTCATTTCTTTGGATAGCCTGGTGATGTCTGTGTCTCAGCCAGCACACTTTTCCCAGGACTCTTGATTCCTGAAGGTTCTTATACAGGTATATAGTGGACCCGAACCCACAATATCTCCAAGATGTGCCTTGGTGGATTCAATTGCCCTTTTATCGCTGAGTTGAGTCAGTTAAACTTAGGTCAGGCTAATGTTACAGGCCACGGCAGTTGTGCTTTGAGGAGGTGACTTTGCTCCTTGGAGTTCTGGCCATAATTTTCCCATGAGACTTTTATAGCTGTAAAAGTTTAAGGGGAGAGAGAAACATTGATGTGAGAAAGACACGTCGACCAGTTGCCTCTGGCACACCCCTGGATGGTATCGAGCCTACAACTGAAGTACATGCCCAACTAATTGAACCCCAGCACCCTTCAGTCCATGGGCCGATGCTCCAGCCATTGAGCCAAACAGGCTAGTTCGAGAATGCCACCTTTTTACCAAAGATAAACATCTGCATTTGACTTAATCACCCAAAGTCCACAGTTTACCTAGAGACCCTTAAGTGTGTGATGAACTAGCCCTGATGAGTATCACCTTATCCACGTAAAAAGTGCCTGACAGATAACAGGGAATTGCCCTTCTTTTCCTATTTTGGGACCATTCTGAATTACTGTTTTCCTTATTATTTTACTGTTTCTCACTTGATGTTTTAGTTTTCTGTAGAGATAAGAAAACAAAACGTTATAATAATTTTTAAGATAGGTTGTAAAGGGACCAGAATTTTCCTGTGATTTAATATTGCTTTCTAAGTAACAGATTTCTCAAAGTTTTAGACTAAATATCCATAGAGAAATTAACTAGTCAAACCCCCAAAGCAAGTTATATGCAGCTGTACATTTCTTGATCGGCTTCTAAACTTCAATGTGTAATATACTTCTTTAAAACTGTGTTTCCATGAGTTTTCCTCGAATTTAGTGGCTTTGGAGGAAGTCCTGATTCCTTCTTTTATTAAAAAGACATTCTTTTCCATCATGTACTTAAGGGTGGGGAAGAAGAGTGAGGGAGTATAAGGAACTCATAATTTCCTGTTATTTTCCATTTATGGTCTATCAGGGTGTGAACAAATGTATGAAAATGGTGTGTCTGAGGAGAAGAAAGGACTCAGTCACAAAGGTATGTGCTCTCAATCCAGCCTTGCTTCATCCCTATTGGATGGACCAGCATTCAGAACTCCTTACTTCCTGCCCACACTACTACAGCCACCTCCACTGCTGCCAGTAAATTCTACAGCAAACCCATCAGCTCCTTCCTTTGGCCTAAGGGACTTACTCAAAGACTAAGGCCAAACACTTCCATTTGGCATAAAGGCATTTCACCGTCTCGTCCCCCCTCCCACGGCCCTCGCTAGTCCTAGGTGCGCATCCTGTGCTGTAAGCACATTGGACCTGTCACTGTTTCCTGGCAGGCTGGACCTGTTACAGCCTTTCCTCCTCTCCGCCCAGGCGAGTCTTACACCTTCTTCAGCGGCACCCTCGCCACTTGTCTTTGAATCACTTTGTTCACCTTTCAGTGAATTCTGTGTACACAGGGTGGCAGGGACTCCTGGCTTATTTGGGCGGGTCCTCAGCAGCCCACATGTGGTTTGATTCCACGTAGACTTTCCTATAGATCAGTGACTGTGTGTCTAGGTTTCTATTGTCTATTACTCATACATACATTGGTGTTTGAATTTATCAGCCTTCTGTGAAGTTGGTTGGTGTGAGTCAGATCTTTTCAACTTGAGCTATTCTCTGGGGAATGATCAAGTTGCCTTTCTGTCCCTCAGGGCTGAAGACCAGACGTAGAATGCTGTCAGCCCTCTGATTCTCTGTGGTGTTTAAAAAATATGACAGTGATAATAGATGTTTAAGGTATTTGTCTGTGGTGGAGCTATAATGGGAGTAGGTAGAGTTGAGAAGCGGAGCCAACCTGGGGTTGAAGCCCCTTCACACCGCTGTTCTCAACACACCCCTGATGCGGGTGCCTCTCTCCTCCTGGACCTGGGAGGGGGAGAGGGGGTGTCGCTGGTGGATTTTGCACATGAGGTTTTTCTTTCTGTAAAGGATCCAAGGAGTTTGTTTGGTGGTGCCCTCTGGAGTTGGGGAGCAAGATGGTGTGTGGAAACTGAGAGCTAGATGGAAAAACAGCCTGGGAGCTGAGCTGAGAATGGGAAGTAAAATCTAATGCAACAAACATGTGTCGAGCTCCTGCTCCGTGCCAGAGGTTGGAAGGTGCTGGAGAAGCAGAGGAGTAAGTTTTGGCCTCTGCCCTAGAGGAACTCGGCCTCCTGGGGGTAGTTCAAAAACAGAGTGGTTATAACGAGGGTCTAGAGTGGGAGGACATGGGGAAGGTGTACGACAGTTTCTTTTCATTTCCTCGTTCTTACAGCACCTACCCCACCACAGGCTAGAAGGGGCTCTTCCAAATACCGCAGGATACTTCCTCCCTGCCTCCTCTGCCAGCTGATAAGACAAATGCTGAGTACCTGAGCTCAGATGGGCCAGCCAGACTCTCTGCCAGGAATTTGAAATAGAGATGCCAGGTGGCTGCAGTCGTGTGGAAGTTCAAGTGCTCTGCAGGGGAACTCAGCAAGGTGGTTTGCAGAGAGAAAGATAAGGCCCAGGGAAAAGCCCAGCAGGCGAGGGAGAGAGGATGGCCGTGTCTGCCTGCTTTCCTGGGCGGCATGCCTCTTCCTGCATATTGTGTCCTGAGCTCCTGGTGTCTGTGCAGAGTGCATGCTCTCTAAGCTATTGAGCAGGTTTGTCCCGATTTGATGAATGTTCCTTAAGAAAAATGGTGCGGGAGCTGGTTGCTGTTCCAGCTAAGCCTTTCACCAGATGCTTTTGGCCTTATTTTTAGATGAGGAAATATTTTTCTGTATACACACACATAGAGAGTCATGGCGTAAGAATTTTTGCATTTTCTTAATTTTAAAAATCTTTGGTATTTTTTATATAACGTTTTCCCAGCTGAGCTATGAGGGCAAAAGAATTTGTTTTGTGTTGTTTTTGTTCGCAAATTGGCCTTAAAAAGAGACTGAGCCGTAAGAAGGCCCAGAACTGGAGGAGGAGGTAAGAGGAAAACCAGAGTTGTTAATGAGTGGAGCAGAAAAATTGGGAAAGAACTTTGTAGTTTGGCATCTTTCAAATTCTTGAAAAAAAAAAAAGTATTTTAGGGGAAGAATTCAGTTTCCCATTAGTATGAGGTCATTGCATGAGCCATATCAGACCTCCTCCTTTTTAGTTAAAAACCTTGTTATATACACTTCATACAATTACCTTTCCCACAAATATTGCTTTGGTTACAACCCATCTTGATATGTGGTATTTAATTTTTCACTGGAAATATTGTTTTAATATCTTAGATATATGCCCACCTGTTAGAAGAAAAGATTTAATATTCTAAGTATATAGTTTTTTGTCATAGCTTTGTTATTTCTAATTTTATTACATTTTGTTTGAAAAGGACTAGTGCATACAAGTCATTATTTTTTTGCATTTATTTTTTGCAATTCATGGCCTAGTATTGATTAGTTTTGACAAATCTCTTTGTTTAATAAGAGATTATATCCTTACTAGAGGCCTAGTGCACAAAATTCGTGCATGAGGTTGGGAATGTCTCTCAGCCCAGCCTGCATCCTCTCCAATCTGGGATCCCTTGAGGGATGCCTGACTGCCTGTTTAGGCTCGATCTGATCTGGCCTAAACGGGCAGTCAGACATCCTTCTTACAATCCACAACTGTTGGCTCCCAACTGCTCACCTGCCTGCCTTCCTGATTGCCCCTAACTGCTTCTGCCTGCCAGCCTGATCACCCCCTAACCACTCCCCTGTCAGCCTGATTGATTCTTAACTGCTCCCCTGCCAGCCTTTTTGCCCCTAAATACCCTCCCCTGAAGGCCTGGTCACCCCTAACTGCCCTCCCCTGCAGACCTGGTCCCCACCCAACAACTCTCCCTTGCAGGACTGGGTCCTCTCAACTGCCCTTCCCTGCAGGTCCAGTCACCCACAACTTCCCTCCTCTGCCAGCTTGGTCACCCTAACTGCCCTCCCCTGCTGGTCTGATCACCCACAACTTCCCTCCCCTACAGGCCATCTTATGGTGGCCATCTTGTGTCCACAGAGGGGCAGGATCTTTGAACACATGGGGCGGCCATCTTGTGTGTTGGAGTGATGGTCAATCTGCATATTACTCTTTTATTAGATAGGATAGAGGCCTGGTGCATGGATGGGGGTTTGCTGGTTTGCTCTGAAGGATGTCCTAGATCAGGGTGGGGATTCCCTTGGAGTGTGAGGAGGCCTGGGCCAGGGGCCTGTGGTTGTTTGCAGGCCAGCCACGTGCCCCGGCAATCCAAGGGGTGGCCCTGGTATCTGGGATTTATTTATCTTCTATAATTGAAACTTTGTAGCTTGGAGCAGAGCCAAACCTCCTGCTCGCTCAGTGGTGCAGCCATTTCTGTTGGGGTTTATTTATCTTCTATAAATGAAACTTTGTAGCGTTGAGCGGAGGACTGGGCCCACCAGGGCAGGCAGAAAGCTTGGCTTCCTCCATCTCTAGGAGCAACTCAAGCCTCCTGCTCTCTCCAGCTCTGTGGCTGCCACCATTTTTGTTGGAGTTTATTTATCTTCTATCATTGAAACTTTATAGCATTGAGTGGAGGCCTGTGCCAGCAAGGGCAGGCAGAAATCTTGGCTTCCTCCATTGCCAGGGAAACCCAAGCCTTCCTCCTGCTTTCCTTGGGTGTAGCCATCTTGGTTGGGTTTATTTGCATATCTGCTCCTGTTTGGCTGGTGGGCATGGCTTGTGAGTAGCAGAGGTATGGTCAATTTGCATATTACTCCTTCATTAGATAGGATTGTGGGGTATTTAAGAATCCTACTGCTTATCTATTTCTTCAATTTTCTGTCATATTTCCTTTGTATGTTCTAATGGTTTGTAATTTGGAATAGAAATGTTAATATTCAACATACATGTTCTAAGGTATCCTGTCTAATAAAAGAGTAATATGCAAATTGACCATCACTCCAACATACAAGATGTCTTCCCCCATGTGGATGCAAGATAGCCACCACAAGATGGCCAGCAGGGGAAGGACTAGGTCTGCAAGGGAGGGCAGTTGTGGGTGTTCAAGCTAGCCAGGAGGGCAGTTGGGAGGGACCAGGCCTGCAAGGGAGGGCAGTTTGGGGTGATCAAGACTGCAGGGGAGGGCAGTTAGGGGTGACCAGGCCGGCAGAGGGGAGAAATTGGGGGGGACCCAGGCCTGCAGGGGAGAACAGTTGGGAGGAACCCAGGCCTGCAGGGGAGGGCAGTTAGGGGTGACCAGGCCTGCAGGGGAGAGCAGTTGGGGGGACCAGGCCTGCAGGGAAGGGCAGTTAGGGGCAGTCAGGCTGGCAGGGGAGCAGTTAAGCATCAATCAGGCTGGCAGGGAAGTGGTTAGGGGGTGATCAGGCTGGCAGGCAGAAGCAGTTAGGGGCAATCAGGAAGGCAGGCAGATGAGCAGGTGGGAGCCAGCAGGATTGGGCCTAAATGGGCAGTCGGACATCCCTCAAAAGGTCCCAGATTGAAGAGGGTGGAGGCTGGGCTGAGGGACACCCTGTCTCCCCTGCATGAATTTCATGCACCAGGCCTCTAGTATTCAATAATTTTAAACTATTTTATGTGCCTTTTAATAACAATACAGTGTCATTCTTATATAAACACATGCTATTTATGGTTATTTTCACCTGCTTAGTTGAGAACTTGGTTGACCTCACATGTAATAAAAAGGGAGGAAATTCACTTATTCTTCCTTACACTTATGGCAAGTTATGCTGCTATTTTTGGGTATTTTCTTAGTTTTAGGATTTGTTTTTTTTCTATTTTAATGGGATTTCTATAAAAGAGATTAAACTCAGACGTTTTATGTACACGTATACTGACTTAAAATCAGTTTTCTTTTGTATAAATTAGAGGCCTGATGCATGACATTTGTGCCAGAGTAGGCCTTTGCAGCCATGGCGGCTACCTCGATCCCTCCCTTGCAGCTGGGTTGGCTGCCTGGATCCCGTGAATGCAGTCCTGGCTTCCTGGGGAAGGTATCCAGAAGGACATCCAAATGGCTGTTTGGTCAATTTGATATTATGCCTTTATTAATATAGATACATTAATATATCGTATATTGATATGTGCTGTATTCTTATACTTGTGTATATCTAAGTTCTCTGTAAATTCATTGTACTCTCTTCTAGACTGTTTGAAATTTTGTCCCTCATTGATAGTGCAGTTGGATCAGTGGCTCCCCAGGTTGAGTATAGGATGAAGTTAATCAACTGTGGTCATGCCTGCCTTTGTCTACCTCTGCAGGTTGTCTCTAATTTCAGGCATTTGTATACCAATTCAGACATTTAAAACTGTATTGTTAAATGTCTGCCTCTTCTCCTAGGTATAATTATTTAGCTCATCTTTGAGTCCTTAGCATCTGTCACAATACATGGAATATAGTTGGTGTACTATAATATAGTAGGTTTGCTATGTGGATACTTATAAGAGTTATATTCGACTTTTCTCTCCTCAAATGTAAGGGGCAGTCAAAGATAATGGTATACAAATTAACCTGGTAAGATGGAGAAGTGCTTACCCCATTCTCATTTGAGAAAACTATTTCTTTAAGTTGGGGGAGTATTTCTTTTCAAATACACATTTTTGGATATTATTTATATGAAATTTTATTAAAGCTTAGTTTTGCTTCACCTGGATTGTAAACTTTTTGCAGCCAAGGCCATGTCTTAACCATTTCTTCTTCTTTGTGTCTACATGGGCAATAAGTTCTCTTCAGCTGCTGATTATGAATAAAGCAAAGACATAAACGTCCTTCTCATCTGTTATATGAATTAAAGTCTGGGCATGTCATCACACTGAGCTTGAAGCTTTTTTAGGGCACAGAGCATATTGTGTTTATCTCTGTGTCCACAACATGTAGCATAGTCCCTGAATTTTAGTAGGAATTTGGTAACTCTTAGTTGTGTTGACTAATCTCTTTGGAAGAGAAGAAGTTTATAAACTACAAATGTTAATGAGATCATAACTTGCCTGGATCCATGGGCAACATGAATTTGAACTATTACTGTTATTTGAATGCAAAATTATTCAGTTCTGATGTCCTCAGCTCTTTTTCTTCACTCAGACAATGCATGTTCCTTTAATTTATTAAGCACAGAACTCTGTTTCCTTTCCCTGCAGGCTGCCATGGCTGCCGTTGACAGCTTCTACCTCTTGTATAGGGAAATCGCCAGGTCGTGCAATTGCTACGTGGAAGCTCTAGCCTTGGTGGGAGCCTGGTATACAGCCAGAAAAAGCATCACTGTCATCTGTGACTTTTACAGCCTGATCAGGCTGCACTTTGTCCCTCGTCTGGTGAGCAGAGCAGATCTGGTCAAGCAATATGGAACATGGGCGGTCGTGAGTGGTAAGAAATGGGATTTCATTCCTTGTCTAATCTAAAATCTCCTGTTTGTGTTTTAGGTTGGGTTTGTTATTCCAGGAGTTACTACATTTAATGGGGACTTGCTGATTTAAAAAAAAAACAACTTATTCTTTTATGAGTATGTTCACATTTTCTAGCAGCCATCACTTTGGAAGAATTTTCCTTTGATTTTTGTCCTTATTCTGCTCTCATTCCCAGTATTGCTCCAGCCCCACTTTTCTACTCCTTGCTTTCCTTTTAGCTCTGTTACAACGTTCAGAAAAGCTTTCCTTGTTTTAAATATCATTGTAATTTATCATTTCTCTTGTTTTAAATATCATTATAATTTAACATTTTCTGGCACATATTCAAGCCAGATACATGTTTGAAAACAGTTTCCTACTGTGTCTCATCAACTTGGTGAATGTAAAATAACGTTTCACCTACCTGTCAGGGTATCTGGGAGAGTGTTTGATACATAATATGTATTATTCATATTACGACATTGTTCTTGACTGATCAGTATTAGAACTTGCTTTACTTCTAGTGTGGTTCTTTCTCTGATTAAGCAGAAATGCAAAATGGGGTATTTAAAAAACCTCACCATGAAATGAGTATGCTCACTTTTCCTGGTTGCATTGTAGGTGCAACAGATGGGATTGGAAGAGCCTACGCAGAAGAGTTAGCAAGCCGTGGTCTCAATATTATCCTGATTAGTCGGAACCAAGAGAAGTTGCAGATGGTTGCTAAAGACATAGCTGACACCTACAAAGTGGAGACGGATATCATAGTGGCAGATTTCAGCAACGGCCGTGAGATCTACGACCCAATTCGAGAAGCCTTGAAAGACAAAGACATTGGCATCTTGGTAAATAATGTGGGTGTGTTTTATCCCTACCCTCAGTATTTTACTCAGGTCTCCGAGGACAAACTCTGGGACATCATAAATGTAAACATTGCTGCGGCTAGTTTGATGGTCCACATAGTGTTACCAGGGATGGTGGAAAGAAAGAAAGGCGCTGTTGTCACTATCTCTTCTGGCTCCTGCTGCAAACCAACTCCCCAGCTGGCTGCCTTTTCTGCTTCAAAGGTAATGTATTCCTGATTAGAAATGAGATCTTAATGCAATAGGACATTTATTACAATGGTTTGGCCCAATCTGTTGAGCTCTTTGTCATCAACTCACGTTTGCTAATGCTGTGTTGTTTTTTTTTTTCCTGAAATGATGATAAGCAAGCCTCATTTTTTCTTGACCAAGTTCCAGAAAATGAAAAGCCTTTCCCTCTGCTCCATTTAACAGGCTTATTTAGACCACTTCAGCAGAGCATTACAGTATGAATATGCTTCTAAAGGAATCTTTGTGCAGAGTCTAATCCCATTCTGCGTGGCTACCCACATGACTGCCCCTGGCAGTTTTCTGCACAAGTTCCCGTGGTTGGTGCCTTCACCAAAAGTATATGCACATCATGCCGTTTCTACTCTTGGCATTTCGAAAAGGACCACAGGATATTGGTCCCATTCTATTCAGGTAACAATATGCTTTCACTTTTGTAATTAGGTTAATGCAATCTTAAACCTTCCTAAATGATACGTGGGAATCTGACTGAAGCCTACAGCTGAAAGATGAGAATTGCAAATTCTGATTCTTAAACCTGACACTTTTTTTCCCTCAGTAAAGAAAGTAAGGGTTTATTTTTAGGAAGTAGCCCATGCCCAAAGATAAGTGACCTAATGCTCAAAGACCTGGCTCCAAATCTGATACTGTTAATGGTTCTGGTTAAGTCACTAGATTTTCTTTTGTGCGATTATAGAGCATTCAAGTTTAACCTATTTGACATCTAAGAAATGAAATGTGCTCCTTTAATATAAGTAGATGGTAGCCGTATAAAATATTAAGAATTTAGATGGGGATTTAAAAATGCAAACATTCTAGTAATGCTTTATTGGGTACCTCTAAGTCAACAGTTTGATCAGAAGACATGAACCCTACAAAGGTCTATTTCATGTAACATAGTTGTCACATCTCAGTAATCTCAGTATATTCTTGGACTCATTTGTTTAAGAAGCATAGAATTTTTTTTTTCTTCAGGCATGACAAAGACTTGGGTCGTTAGTGTTTTAAAGAATAACTTTGTTAAATATTTGAAAATTTGATTTTAAGTATTAGAGAACTCATAATGATAATAGACACCTGTCTCTTTATCTGGCATAATAAGTAGATGTACCCTAATTTAGAATTCTTTTTTTCTATAATATGTATAATTTTCTTAAGTTACCAGCAGATATTTGAGGAATTGTAATAAGATTATGAACTTTACCAATACCAAATAAGTAGATAAGTAAATCAAGAGTGAATTTTTACTTTCTTCACAAGTTTTGGCTGTAAGTTTTTTTGTTTTTTTTTTCTTAATAAGAGGTAGTTTTATTTAAGTGGTTATTTCCAGGTCCTTAATTACTGGAGAAAAGCAGAGAACCTGAAAATAATTTTACCTGCCACTGACCATGAAGGCTCCTGAGAAATGAAGATATAATAAAGATGATGTTTAGATGCAGTAGATATTTTGACTATATTTATGAAGCACTAACATTTTAATTGCAGTTATACTGTATTCACATTGATGGGCTTTTCTGGAGAATGTAGAGATTTTCTTTTTCTGTCGAGAAATCCTATTAAGCTAATTTAATCCCTAGAATAGTTTTCTATAGAAAACTTAAAATTTTCCAATTTTTTCTATTTTAATTTTATTTTACTCAAATTATTTTCAACATTATTAATATTTTTTTCAGTTTTACAAAAAAATATTTGATTCATTAGTAGCTGTTTTGTCCATAGCAGTTTTCTTTGGTAGCTTTTGCTGTCATGACTTTTTCTTTTCTTTTTATTTTCCTCTTAAAAAATATTTTTATTGATTTCAGAGAGGAAAGGAGAAGAGAGAGAGACAGAAACATCAGTGATGAGCGAGAATCAGTGATCTGGTGCCTCCTGCACACCCCCTACTGGGTGGGGATCGAGTCTGCAACCTGGGCATGTGTCCTTGACCAGAATCGGAACTGGAACCTTCAGTCCGGGACCCTTCAGTCCTCAGGCTGAGACGCTCTGCCACTGAGCCAAACCGGCTAGAGCGTGACTTGGCTTTTATAATTACTTCCTCTGACTTCATTTTCCTCAGATTGCAAAGATAGAAATTTTGTCAAGGTTTTAATTTCTGTCTTTAGCTTGTAAAAAATTTACTGTATGAAGTTTGATATGCTAAACATATTGTGTAAAGTTTTGTGCTGTTTATTCCAGTTAGTCTTTTGAAAAAATATGTTTTATTGATTTTCCACAGAGAGGAAGGGAGAGAGAAAGCTAGAAATGTCGATGAGAGAGAGACATTGATCAGCCGCCTCCTGCACGCCCCCCACTGGGGATGTCCCCACAACCAATATACATGCCCCTGACTGGAATCGAACCCAGGACCCTTTAGTCTGCAGGCCGATGCTCTATCCACTGAGCCAAACCGGTTTTGGCTCCAGTTAGTCTTATATGTTATGAATTAAATAAGAATGATGGACTGACTATTCCTTGAGAAGATGATAAGATTAAACATGATAGGTTGAAGGAAAGGAAGAAACAAAACACATTCTCAGGTTTCTGGCTTCAGAACCTCAGTGGTGCCACTTACTCAGGTAGCATGAGAGGAAGAAATCAGGTTTTGGAGAAACAATAAGAGTTTTACACATGCTGGATTTGGAAGGTCTGGGAAATAGGAGAAGTGGAATTGGCAGCTGCATAGATGGAAGCTCAGGTGAGAGGTTTGTACAGAGGTATAGGCTTACTGGGAATCAGCGTTTAGCTGGATGATATGCTATGGGGTCAGTGATATTATCCAAGGAGAGTGTGGGGTCGGTGATATTATCCGAGATGACCTGGTCAGAGACTCTAGGAACTCCAGCATTCCAGGGAAAGTGGACTGAGAAGGGCAGCCAGTGAGGTCAGTAGGAGAGGAAGAGGGTGGAATATGGACGCCAGGGGGAGAGAGTTTTCAGGTGGAAGGCATAGTCATCAGTGTCACGTGGTGCCATCTGGCCCATAGCATAAGGACCAACACATATCTGTTGGGTTTAGAATCTTAGAAATCCTCGGTGACATTGATAAAAGCAGTTTTGGAGGCATTTTGGGGAGCAGCTGCATTGCAGTGGATAGGTGAGTACAGAGAAATGAGGACATGGAGACAGTGTGCTCGGGATACAAGGCTATATAGCCTGGCTGGTGTGACTCAGTGGTTGATCGTCAGTCAGGACACATGCCCAGGTTGTGGGCTCCATCCCCCTGTAGGGGGGCGTGCAGGAGGCAGCCAATCAATGATTCTCTCTCATTCCTATTTCTATCTCTCTCTATATATATCCCTTTCTCTTTTTCTCTCTCTAAAATCAATAAACCTGTTTTTTTTTTTGTGTGTGTGTGGGGCGGGGGGAGTGTATATAAGGCTCTACAGGCAGTGAATTGGATCCAAAGGAAGGAATTCTGTTTGCTGTTTAATCTATGCAAATCAGCAGTGACTTGACTGTAATTTAATGCTGGAGGGATGGGTTATGTGGAGAAGAGCTTAAAAATGGGAGAAAGGAGGTATGATTCCTGGAAGTGGGGGAACAAGGCTGAAAGCACAAGTAGAGGGGACATGATGTGAACTTTGGAAACAACTAGAAAGTGAAGGAGACAGGCGAAGCCGGGAGTCCACTTAGCAGTTGAGGAACCCAGTCTGATGGCTCCTGTGAGGTGAGGGTGAGGTGGAGGGAGTGCGAAGCTGAAAGAGTGAGGTTTGAAATGATACTTGTGAAGAAAGGGGAGTGAGGTGCCTGGAGACCCATCAGTGGATGGCTGAGCAGAGAGGAGGCCCAAGTGATGGCAGGTCTGAGAATCCACGGTGCCTTCAGCTGTGCGGCTTGTCCTTAGCAGCACTCAGCACATTCATATGCACCAATTACACATCTATTATCCGCTTTAAGCCACTTCAAAGAGGGCATCAAAGGAAATTTTACAGAGACCATTTCTAAGTTGGTGTAAAAGAGGTTATATTTGAAGGCTTGCACAGAGGTTAGGGAGCAGCTTTTCTCACTCCTGACCTGCCTCAGCCTTCCTTATACATGTCTTCATTTCCTTACAGGCCTGTGAAACGGCACTTCTGAACAGGAGCAGTTAGAACTGACTCACAACCATGGCATCTTTGCTTTTTATATAATGCAGCAATTGCATCTTATTATGCTAGTTGTCTTAATAAGATTTGCAAGCAAAAAGTAAAAAAAAAAATGATTTGGGCTTTAAAAACAGCTAGAAAGGAGTCAAATGTATTTGTTTTCATTGCTAACTAGTTATTAATGTTGATTTGGGAGCATTTCTTATTTCCAGAAGTGGTATTAGGCAATATTAAATTGTCAACTTGGAACACATACTAAGCTGGACAGAAAATGGAGGGCCTTTTCTTTATAGCTTCTGTTTGTGATCCTTGACATAAAGGCCAGAAACATGCTGGTATGTGTGTGGCTGAAAAAAACAATTCATTTGACAACTTGAGCAGTGAGTTTCTTGCCTATGAACATGGAGACTGTGTTCCAGATGATAAGAAAGCTCCGAGGAAAGGGGATTAGAGTGGGAGAATCTGAGCTCTCTGACTGGATCCTGGTCTTCTCTGAATTTCTGTCTACTGTTGATGTGTTGGTTCACACATGTGCTGTGTGTTGCTGTTGGGAAGAGAACACATGGCATTGAGGGTAGTGGTGGAGCTCAGTGGAAATGAGAAGGCCCTGAGCTACCTACTGAGCTGTGGGTGAGGGCCCAGCAGCCAGGCTGACAACCGTGTCAGAGGTTAGAGCCCTTTGGGTTTCGTTGCAGAGGAGGACCAGCTCCACTCTCAGGCCTGGACAGACTGGCCAGGAGTCCTGAGCAGGCACAAAGCCTTACAGAACCCGAAATCCACCTCTCCTCTCTCTCATATAAACACTCACACTCGCACCCTCCTCCTCATCACTGTGGCACTCTTCTGCAGTTTGGAGTGCCAGAGACTTGGCATTCTTTCCTGTGACCGTTGTTCTCGAAATAGGTGACGATCAGCCGTCTGTCAGTACCCAGGGGATGAAATTCTCCTCCTCTTCCATTAGCTCTTTCCACCTGCTTCCCAGGATGCTAAAAACCTCATTGGGATGAGCTAGACAAGATGAGCCAGTGACATCTCCAAGTGTAGCACCTTAGGAAACTCAAAACACACCTTGATGTTGGTCCCCCTGCAATAGATGGTGGCAATGGATGGACATTGGAAATAAGCAGATTTTTAGATACTGATTCTTTCTCCACTGAATAAAGACTGAAAAAAAAAAGTACTTTGAAGGGGGATCCAGTTATCTAGTCTGTCTTAGGTGTCTTTGTGTTTGCGACACTACTTACTGGATCCTTCTCGGAGACCAAAAGCTGACTTCTTTCATCTCCTCGGATTCAGAATCTTTTGCTTTAGGACAGCAGCTCCAAGGAGGAATATCCAAGTATTTCCCCCCACGAAATCCTGTGTAAAGAAGTCCAAAGAGACCTTAGTCCTTCTCCCAGAAACTTACCCATGGTTCCAGGCCAAATACTGGGCTCCTGTCTCTGAGGTGGTGGGTTGGAGTTTCTGTGGAATCTGCTGTGAGCAGCTGTGGTTCCCACTGTCTTCCTGCAGTTCCCCATACTGGGACCCCCTCCTTATGTGGTGTAGTTCCCAGGAGCTGCAGGGTAACCTAGACTAGAATTTCAGCACTTGCTGGGGGCCTGCCCATCTCCCTTTCTTAACATGCAGTGTTAGAACTTTCATGCAGTATAACTTCTATACTGACATATCTGCCACTATAGTGCAGGGTTTCTCCACCTCGGCACTATTGGCATTTGGGGTTGGATAATTGTTGTGGAGCTGTCCTATGCATTTTAGGATGTTCAGCCCATCCTTGATGTCTGCCCACTGGATGCCAGTAGCACCACCACTCCGATTGTGACAACCACTAATGTTATAACCCTGGGAGTGGGGAGGGGTTGGGTGGGCAAAATGGCCCTGGTTGAGAATCTGGTAGCAGAACAACATCAGCTGGACTTCCTGGATCCCCAAGCTATCCTCATCACATCTCAAGACAGTGTACTAGGATCCTAGTGTTTATTCAATTTTCTTATTTAACTTGGCTCCTTTCTACCTCTCAAACCTGTTTTCTTACATAGTACTAACCACACATGTATTTATTTTAGCTACCTTTCCTTCTGGAAAGATTTTATAATTCTTAAGCAAATTAACACACTTCATATCAAGTAATGATGGAATCCTATTACTACATATACGTCTGTCCATCCTTATTAGAGAAAGAGGATGGATGGGTGGTGATCATTTTTCTTTTCCCATAAGTCTAACATACAGTCTTATGCAAAAGAGGTGCTAAGTACAGTAGCACCTAAAGTCTTTTTCCATTTTAGTATTTAAAGTGATCAGTGATATTTATTGGACTAAATAAGATGCTGATATGTACATTTCAGTGTCAGTGGCTTTGGGTTCTAATCTTTTAACCTTTTTTCCTTCCATTTTTAGTTTCTTTTTGCACAGTACATGCCTGAATGGCTCTGGGTGTGGGGAGCAAATATTCTCAATCATTCTTTACGTAAGGAGGCCTTATCCTGCAAACCGTGAAACTGGATGATGGTTTGGGAAGCTTTGCCAACTCATGGGAACCTACAGTATTCTGACATTTGGAAGGACACATCTCATTTATCTTCGGTATTTTCTTTTATTACTGATGACTTAGCATATTGTTGGCTCATCATTTGCAAAGCAAACATAATACTTGTAGAGAATGTTGTGGAAAAACTCAAGGGCCAAATGGATGCCACAGAGTAAATAATGACTGAGGACAAGAACTGATTGAGGAAACTCAAATTTCAATGCTTTTTCCCCCTAAATTGTTCAAAAGTTGTGTGGTTTATGTTGTTCTAGGAGCTACAGCAATCTGGTACTGAAATACAGGTAACTTGTGACCTCTTTCAATTTTAGATGTTTTTTAAGGGAAATTATTTCAGTAGGTGAATTATAGTATTGGTTTTCAAATGTTCATCAGGAAAGACTATTTAAAAGTGTTATTTTATAAGGTGGCTGGTATGATTAGCAGTAGAAACCTGTGTGTGTTAATATTGTGTAGCTCTAGTTGTTTGTCTACAATCTGTATATGAAAATGCTGCTTTTCAACTGATATTTCTTTAGAGAACCATATGTGTATCTGGGCAACTTTATGGGTAAGTTACTTAAAAATTTTTTTTGTCAGGATGGTTTAATATGGAACCTTACAGGGTATTAAAATTCTAGATTATTTCTCTTCATACTAAACAGTCTTACCCAATTTTGTGCTATTGGCTTGCCGAGTATAATATTACTTACAACATTCTGTTTTTTAAACCTAGATTTGGAGGTGTAATGACTGTCAGTAATCTGTTGATTTATAATTATTGTGGATAAGTAGTGATTTCTTAGCCTATGACCCATTTTATAACTAAAATGTAGCCATTTAGAGCTTGTTATATCTCGTTTTCATACACTTTTCTATGTAATATTATTTAATTCCAGTAGCATTATTGGTGTAAATACCAAGTATTTATGAACTTAGTAGTTAAAATATGGACAAATGTATGTGATATGTATTGTGTCTGTTGAAATAAGTTAGAAGCTCATTCTTGGTTCTTGTAATTACTTTATGCATTATAGTGAATAGTTTTATTGGTGTGAAAATAATTATGCATAGTTTCCCCTCCCCCAATATGGGTTACCATTGAAAGCTACTGTGAAATGTTTTTGGTTCTGGTCCTATAAAGCTAAACATTTTGAGGACCACATACGTAGTGCTTGACAGTTGTAAATCACTGTATGAACATGACAATGTGTGCAAAGTAAAAATTTGGGGTTTAATATTGGGACACTGATGCAGAAACTAGTAAATTTTTTAAATCAGGACTTTTATGGAATTGTTTTCCTCTGAGATGATATTCCATTATGAGTAGGTCTAAGCATGTCTCATGTTATACTCACAGTTTTGCCAGTGACATTGCTTCAGTCACTGAAGTGACTTGGACTTAGTTCAGAAGCTCTTCCACTTACAGATCAGGCCTTCATCACATAAGAGGAAGACATTCAGATGTGAAAACGTACACACTAATGGCACTACATAACACTAAAGGTATTGGTGGAGTGAGTTTAGAAACCTTTATTTGGTTACATTTGACTTTTTCCCTCACTCAACAATTATGGTCATTAAGACTAGGAAAAATTTGATTTCCTGCTGAAACCAGTTTGGCTCAGTGGATAGAGCGTCGGCCTGTGGACTGAAGGGTCCCGGGTTCGATTCCGGTCAAGGGCATGTACCTTGGTTGTGGGCACATCCCCAGTGGGGGGCGTGAAGGAGGCAGCTGATAGATGTCTCTCTCTTATCGATGTTTCTAAGTCTCTATCCTTCTCCCTTCCTCTCTGTAAGAAATCAAAATATATTTTTAAAAATTTTGATTTCTTGCCACATAGACCTGAACTTTGACATGTAATAAGCAGCAGCAATGTTATGTAAAAAGTACCATATTTATACCTGTGTTATGTGTTACAACATTGTCTTATATTTATAGGTTAGGTATTGAATCATTGTTACATGATGAGAATAAACAAACCATGTCAGTGATGTTTTAAAAATTCTTTACTTGGCAGGACGTATGTAAATAAGCTTAAGTCAGTGAAAGATCAAAACCAAGAATCTTCCTTAGGTTTTATGTTTCCTAAAATACTTTTTCCCAGAGCTCATTTTAGAGTAATAATTGGACCACTGTAGATGGGGTTTCTTTTTTTATTTTTAAAAAATATTTTTATTTCAGAGAGGAAGGGAGAGGGACAGAGACAGAAACATCAATGATGAGAGAGAAACATTGATCAGCTGCCTCCTGCACCCCACACTGGTGATTGAGCCCACAACCCAGGCATGTGCCCCGACCAGAAATTGAATCATGACATCCAGCGCTTAATGACTGAGCCATGCTGGCTCAACAACTGAGCCATGCTGGCCAGACCTAGATGGATTTTCTTACTAAGAATGGGGGAAATAATCTTTGAAACAATCTGTGAACTGAAAATTTAACAATGAAAGTAGAGGTTTTGCTCCATATATTTGTAACTGTATTGTCTGGAATGAGGGATACATTTTTTCCCCATAGAAACAATGATTTACAAATTGCAAAAACTTAATTTATGAACTTAATTTATGGATGCAATTCAGTAAGAGCAGGTAATTAAGCAAGGAAATTGTACATATGTATGTCTTTGGAAATATTAGGTTGGTCTCTTCATCATTCTTCTGATAAGGTAAGATGAAGGTTGATTTTGATCTTTGACTTGGTAAATTAAGCAAATTAACACACTTCATGTCAAGCAACATGGAGATCAATGGGTGGGGATGAAAGGGAGATTGTAGTGAGTTCAAGAAAGAGTGGAAAGGCAGGGAGACAGCAAGGAGAGAGCTCTATTGGGAAGTGTTTTTGTTTTGTTTTAACCTCAAGTTACTTAAAATCTTGTCACATTTGGGAACCAGAGGGTTTAGGTGGTGTCCTCTGTCTTTGACATTGTGTGTCCTCCGAAACAAAGACCAGGCTCATTGTGTCTCTGTCTCAGTATAGGCTAAGCTGTTATTCTTTAAAATAACATTTAGTTTAAATAAAGATTTACCTTCCACGGAATTTCGAATGCTTTATTACACACCTGAAGCATAGGTTCCGGAAGTTAGACCCTGGAGTGGTGGAAAACCGGAAGACCAGGATGCTGTGGTTCTCAGCCGTTCGTGGTAGATTTCTCAGCCGTCTGTCTCACGTCTGGGTCTCCTTCAGTTTACAGGGTTCTAAGGTGCTGGCAGCAGTCTTCACTTCCCTATTTTTTGGGCTTCACTGTCACATGACAGGGATGTTTGCAATGCACTCTGGTGGCCGGCAAACTCATTAGTCAACAGAGCCCAAATATCAACAGTACAAGGATTGAAATTTCTTTTGAGAGCCAAATTTTTTAAACTTAAACTTCTTCTAACGCCACTTCTTCAAAATAGACTTTCCCAGGCCGTGGAATTTTGTGAAAGAGCCACACTCAAGGGCCCAAAGAGCCACATGTGGCTCACGAGCTGCAGTTTGCCGACCACGGCACTAGCCTACCTTAACCCCTGACACTTGGGCTATGTAGTCAATGGTACCGTGACTTAAAGGGCCCTTAAAAAGAACCCTGGCCAAAATCAATTTACCTCAAATTAGGATAGTTAAGTTTAAGATCAAGTGCATTAATCATGGCTGCAGGGAGTTCTGCTTAACTGGGAGGACCTCAAAATGGGGAGACTGTTTCACCAGGTGTGGAGGGGTCTAGATGTAACCACCACTGTTCGCTGAACATATTATGACCCTAGCCTTGTATGTTTTATTTAACCCTCCTTCCACGAGGCAGGTATTAATGTCTTTGGGGGAGTAGGAAGGTGAGATATGAAGAACAGAGGTACAGCTTGCCCACGATCAGAAACTAGCAGGTGCTTCTGCAGCCACTATATGAAGCCCGTTCGTTAGCGGGAAGATGAAGTGCGGTGGTGTTTCTGGTCATACTGGGCCTGTGCAGTGGAAAGTCAAAACATAAGCAGTCTTATTTGACTACACAGCACATAATCTTTCATAAACGTCACCTAAAACATGTTTTCTGTTCCCCAGCTGTGCCCAAGCCAAGGGGGGCCCCTTCAGCATTTCTACAGAAAACGGCTGCGATCCTAGCAGTGAGATCACGCCCGCGTTTGGGGGGAGGCAAACTTTTGACACTTGTTTCTGAAGGGGTGACACTAGGCAAGGCGGAGAGGGGACCCGCGTGGAGCAGACAAGATCGGGGCGGGGGTTCGCCGGTCAGGGTGCGAGGGGGACAGGTAACTGACGGACTCACAGGTGACCGCTCCGGCGGCTGCCTTGTCGGTGGACAGGTCGAGCGGTTGGTAGAGTTGGTGCCGCCAGGCCTGGGCTCTGCATCCGGACACCCTGGGCCCCAGGACAGCGCCGGGCACCGTTCCAGGCGTTCATAGCGAGTGCTCGCCCCGGGGCCGTTCCCTCAGGCCTGCCGTCCGCGGGACCCGGGCCAGCGCGGCTGCTCTGGGGCCTGCGCCTGTTCTCTGACCCCGGCCCCAGAGCCCAGCGGATCCCCCGCCTGGTGCAGAGCAAGACGGACGGCCTACAGCCCCGCCCCTTCCCCGGGCTGCAAACGTCGCGAGACTGCCGTGCGTCTTCCGGCCCAGACGCGGGCCTCGCGCCGGGTACGCACCGCTGGCGGGATTGGTGTTCGCCGCCGCGGGTCTCCCCGTCCCATGGCGCATTCTCGCGAGAGTTGGGAGTAAACAGCCCCGAATGGAGACTCGAGGGGCGTTCGCCGCGGAGAAGCAGTGATCCTGGGCCCCCCCCCCGGACCCGAGTGTGAGGCAGCAGCAGGTACGTCAGGAGGCCCGCTCCGAGCCCCCGCATCTCCCGCTCTGCGCGGCTGGCCGCGCCTTCTGAGGGGCTCCGCGGCCCCGAGGACGGGGGTCCGCGCTGGCGGAGCGGCGGAGGCTGCGGCCTCCCTGCGACCCTGGGCCGGCAGAGAGCGGACCCGGGTTGTGGGGCGCGCGCGGGCCTGGGGCGTGCGGCGCAGCGAGGCTTTTAGACACTCGGGCTGCCCAGCGGGCCGGGCGGTGGGAAATGAACAGTCCCCTCCGCTCGCCAGACCCAGCCTGGACTTCCCCGGCTGTGAGCCCGCCCGCCGGCCTTTTCTGCGTGTCTGCACGGTGCGGGGGCTGGCCGCGTTTCGTTTTCTGTATGTGAAACAAGCTTTAACGGCGTGAGACAGCGTGCGGGGCTCGGGCTCTGACCCTCAGCCCCCGAACACACCCGCCTGCGAGTTAGACCGCGGAAGGGTTGGTGCTGGGACCAGGTTTTCAGCGACCGAGGTCCTTTGCCCCGGCCGAGTCTGTGCGCACTGCTCCACCACGGGTTTTAAAAAATGCGGTGCCGGAAGCCCGTCGGCAGCGGGGCCCCGGGGCGCTCTGGTTCGCTCAGAAGCAGAAAGCCTCTCAGACCCGTCGGATCTTCAGGGCTTGCCATGCCCTGTCATGGTGTGCCGCCTATGACTGTTACAGATCGACATCGTTTTTATTAAGGTGTTCACCCCCTTGTTCCCTTGTTTTTGTTAAGAGCCACTGAGAATCTTGACCTATTTGTGTATGCAAATTAAGTTCTTAGCATTTACATTTAAATATTTACATTTACCTTAAGAATTTAGTATTTACATTTGCCTTAAGAAACTTCCAAGAAATGGAGTGACGTAAGATCTGAGTTGAACTCTGGAGGATTTAGTTTCCTATAGTCCTTTAGTCTTTTTTTTTGTTTTGTTTTGGAACCGTATTACTTCTCTTTAAAAAAGTTTTAATAAACCTTTATTGTTCAAATTATTACAATTGCCCCTCTTCCCCCCTCTGCTCCCCTCCACCCTGCTCCCACCCCTTCCTCTGCTCTTACCCTGCGTTGTCCTCATCCATAGGTGTATGATTTTTGTCCAGTCGCTCCCTGCACCCCTCTCACCGTTCGCCCCCTGAGAATTGTCAGTCCACTCCCTTTCTATGCCCCTGATTCTATTATGTTCACCAGTTTATTCTGTTCATCAGATGTTTAATTCACTTGACTTTTATTTTTTGAAGGCTTTTTAAAAAAAAAAAATATATATATATATTTTATTGATTTTCCACAAAGAGGAAGGGAGAGGGATAGAGAGTTAGAAACATTGATGAGAGAGAGACATCGATCAGCCGCCTCCTGCATGTCCCCTACTGGGGATGTGCCCGCAACCAAGGTACATGCCCTTGACCGGAATCGAACCTGGGACCTTTCAGTCCACAGGCCGACGCTCTATTCCCTGAGCCAAACCGGTTTTGGCTCACTTGATTTTTAGATTCACTTGTTGATAGTTAGGTATTTGTTCATAATTTTTATCTTTATCTTTTTCTTCTTCTTCCTCTTCTTGAAGAGTACCTTTCAGCATTTCCTATAATACTGGTTTGGTGTTGATGAACTCTTTTAGCTTTTTCTTATCTGTGAAGCTCTTTATCTGCCCTTCAATTCTGAATGATAGCTTTGCTGGGTAGAGTAATCTTGGTTGTAGGTTCTTGCTATTCATCACGTTGAATATTTCTTGCCACTCCCGTCTGGCCTGCATCGTTTCTGCTGAGAAATCAGCTGACAATCGTATGGGTGCTCCCTTGTAGGTAATTAACTGTTTTTCTCTTGCTGCTTTTAATATTCTCTCTTTGTCTTTTGCTCTTGGCATTTTAATTATGATGTGTCTTGGTGTGGTCCTTTTTGGATTCCTTTTGTTTGGGGTTCTGAGCACTTCCTGGACTTGTAAGTCTATTTCTTTAACCAAGTGGGGAAAGTTTTCAGTTATTATTTCTTCAAATAGGTTTTCAGTATCTTGCTCTCTCTCTTCTTCCAGCACCCCCACAATTCTGATGTTGGTATGCTTGAAGTTGTTCCAGAGGCTCCTTACACTATCTTCACATTTTTGGCTTCTTTTTATTTTTTCAGTAGAGTGTTTTCTGGTTCTTTGTATTTCATATCATTGACTTGATTTTTGCGTTCCTCTAGTCTGCTGTTAGGTCTCTGTATAGTATTTTTTATTTCAATCAGTATATGTTTAATTTCTAGCCTTTTTCATCTCCTCTTGGATCTTGCTAAATTTTATCCATCTTTTCTAGGAAAATCTTGAAAAACCTTATAACCATAGTTTTGAACTCTATATCCAGTCATTTGTTTTCCTTCATTTCTTTTGTTTGTGATCTCTTCCTTTGTCTCCGCATTTTTGCTGCTTCCTTGAGTTGGTAGAGTAGCTTTGTGTGCTAGTGTCCTCTGTGGCCCAGTAGCTCTGCCTCCCCAGTTACCTGAGGTGGACTCTCTTGGTGCACCCCTTTGTGGACTGTGTGTACAGCCTTGTTGTGGTTAAGTCTTGATTGTTGTTGGTATGGGGGTGGGCAGGGAAGAGGGAGGGGTAAGAGGGAGAGGGCACGGGGAATTGACTTCCAGGCCAATTAGTTGTGAGGATCACCTGTGTCTATGCTGCCAGGAGAACTTCTGTGCTGCAGTCAGCCTTATGATACAAGACTTGCAAAATTGCAAAAGCCTCTGTGTTCAGCTTGGATGGGGCGGAGTCTCGGCTGAGCAGAGACAGCCTTGTCTTCCTGTCAGCCCTACCCTACGTGGCCCCTGGGCCTCAGTGTCCCTCAGTAATTGCTGCAGCCCTCTCTGTGCGTGAGTGTGCACGTGCTACCAGACCTCTGCCTTTCCAGCTCCCCTGAGTATCCGTGCGCTCCAGGGACCCCTATGAGTCTGGGTCCCCAGGGTCTCGCCTGAAACGAGGGTTCAGTGCAGTTGGAACTGGATTTCAGTGCAGTTGGGAGGTTCTGTCTTCCTCCCACTAGAGAAAGCCAGTGGCACAATCAGCAGTCATCCCTCTGTGTGCCTCCAGACCTCTGCCTTTTCTCGACTCCCCTAAGTTTTCATCCACTCCCTCTTTTCACGACAATCCTGACTCCGCGGATTCAGAAGTCGAGTTTCGCCCAGAACTGGGATTCAGTGCAGTCTGAACTGGGGTTCAGTGCAGTCGTAGTTTCCATCTCCCTCCCACTAGAGGAACCCAGCCAGGCCCTCTGCCGTCCATCCTCTCTACTTGCGTGTCTCTGTACCTCAGCTTTTTGCAGCTCCTTTGAGGCTCCGTGAGCCCCTCTTTTTCCTTCTAGTTGTAGAATTTCCACTCAGTCAGCTTTCCTGTGGTTCTGAATGATGTCTGTTCTCTCTTTAGCTGTAGTTTTGAAATTGTTGTCCAAGGCAGCAGTTTAGGTGTTCACCTATGCCGCCATCTTGGTTTCTCCCCGAATTACTTCTTGAGTCCCCTGGTCCTTTAGTCTTAACTGTACTAGTAAGTAGCTCTCTGACTTCAAGGTCTCATTTTGTATATGTATATTAACAGGGGGCCTAGAGAACAGTGATTCTTTCAAACTTTTTTAATCTTTTAATATAAAAGCTTTGTTAAGGTAAAATTTACATCCCGCAAAATTCACCTGTTTTAAGTACTGATCCATTTATTTAAAAAAAAATCAAATTTCAAGTTGTGAAATCATAACCACAATCCATTTTTAGAACATTTCTATCACCCCAAAAGATCCCTGGTGCCCATTTGTAGTCACTACTCATTTCTAACTTGCACCCCACATTGCCACTAATCTTTCTGTTTCTCTAAATTTTCTTTTCCAAATATTTAGTTGATTCAGGTGGAATCATATGTGCTTGAAGAGCTTTAAAGCACCCACGGGTTCTCTTCTAGTCAAGAGTTTTTTTAGCCGAAGCTGGTTTGGCTCAGTGGATGGAGTGTCGGCCTGCGGACTGAAAGGTCCCAGGTTCGATTCCGGTCAGGGGCATGTATCCTGGTTGCGGGCACATCCCCAGTAGGGGGCGTGCAGGAGGCGGCTGATCGATGTCTCTCTCTCATCGATGTTTCTAACTCTATCATTCTCCCTTCCTCTCTGTAAAAAATTAATAAAAACATATTTTTTTAAAAAAGTTTTTTTAGCATTTCCTTCAAATTCACGTTTTTTTTTAAATTATTATTCTGTTTTCTATCATTCTGGTTGTAGGTAGTTCTTGCCTGCTGCCCCTTTATTTTTGTGGCACAAATAATGAAAATAAGAACCTGGAGGGCTGAAGACTAGGTGAACTGCACATGACTCTCATTAGTGCTTTAAGCAGGGTTTGGGGGCAGTGGGATTTGCAACTACCTCTTTGCACTAGGAGAGAGTTGAGACATTGGTTATATTTTATTGGAAAGGCTTGACAACTCCAACTCTTGGTGACTTGAAATACTGAGAATGTGAAACTAGACCTTTATTTGGTGTTTGGATAAGGGACCTCGGTTTCTTACAGTGTTTTGCCTGAGGAGGTGGTTAAGAGACACTTTAGTTGATTTTTCCTTCTCTGTTTTTCTCATTAGTTTTGATGTGCTGCAGAAATCTGTTAACTAGATTTATTAATCTTGATAATGCCTTTTTGCTTAAGAAATGAGTTTAAAGTAAAATGAGGAAAGTGCTGAATTTGGGGGTGCCTCATATGTGGCTAGCCAGTACTAGAGGAATGAGGATAAAGAGAATAGCACACGGGAACAACATGTGTGAAAGAATAGGCAATAAAGACAGTATAGACTGGATTCTTTTAAAACTTGGGCACTATTGACTCTGGGCTGAATTATATGTGTTCTTCCCCCCTCCACTCTTACTAGTGGACAGAATGTGCTAGGAGGAACCAGTTCCATCAGGCGTAAGAACACACCTTTTTAAAGACAGTATGGTCTGGCATCACTTAAATGCTAGGCTATTAATGCTAATACAGCCAACTATGCAATTAGTTACAAAAGTGGTATTTTTACAGCTAAATTTTAATTGAATTGCATGGTACCCTTTCATGGCCTAATCATAATTCCGTTTTTTCTGGAGTTAATTCAGTAAAGATTTATTAAAAGCAAGGTATATCTACATGCTTAGATGACCATTGGGTGATACAAGTAATTTCCTCTCATCTAAATTGTATTTTTTAATAATTTGTAAATAAGTAATTTCAGATGTACTTTAGCTCTACCCAGAATTATAATTGTAGCTATATTCTTTTTTAATGCAGAGTAGAAGAATCTCAGAGTTTCATGGAATGTTAGTTGTCAGCAAGATCAATTGTTTGTCCAAGTAATGCATATCCTCTACTTTGTCTCCCTTTAAAAATATATCATTGAGTCTCATTCTTGGCATGTATTATTTGAACTGTTTTGTTTGCATTCAGTATTTGATGTCCAATATATTTTTATTATACTTGTATTAGAGGCATAATTATACTTATTTATGTATATACCATCTTTTAGAGTTTGCCTTTGTATGGAAAGATAACCAGATCTATATATAGAACTGATAAATATTAAATCCAATAAACACTTAGTGGATCCAGTAACAGCCCTAATTAGGCCCTAGGAGTAAGTAATACTACAGATGGTAAGCCCATTCAGAATGAACTAGCTAAAAGCTTAGTCTTACTTTAGGAGAGAGACACAGATTTTAGTAAACAATTCCTAGGAAATAGATCCCTTTTAAGCTTTACTATATTACATGTAAAATTAAAATTTAAATATTTTGAATCTTTGTGCCACTGTCTTTACCAGAAACTATTTTTCTTGATAATATTTACCTTACAAATCTCTATCTTAGGAGGTTTATAAGGTATTTAAGTAATATAATTTACTTAATTATAAATGTGTAACATACACTTTTTGTAAAAATATGAATGAATAGAATTTAAGAAGAAAATAACTACCTATCATACCATTGAAATGTAGAACCTGTGTTACCAGTTTGGTAGACTTCTTTTCACGTTCTTTTTTCCTGTGCACATAGATACATATATCAAAATCAAAGTGTACATTAACAGTTTTATTTAATGTGTCATGAATATTTCCCTGTATTCTTTGGAACATATATTAGTTTCCTTTTGCTGTTGTAACAAATTTCTACCAACTTAGTGTCTTAAAACAACCCAAATTTAATACCTTACAGTCCTGGAGGTTAGTAGTTAGTAGTTCGAAGTAGTCTCACTGGGCTGAAGTCAAGATGTCAGCAGGGCTTCATTTCTTTTTCTATTTCTGTAGGCACCTGCATTCCTTGGCTCTAGCCCCTGGAAGCACTTGCATTCCTTGGCTCCTAACCTCTTCCTCTGATTACTTCAGCCTCATTCATCATCACATCTACTGCCAGCTCAGAGCTCCTGCCTCCCTCTTACGAAGACTCTTGTAATTACATTGGACCCACTGGATAAGCTAGGTTCATCTCCCCATCTCAAGATCCTTCGTTGCATTATACCAGCAAACTCCCTTTGGTCATATAAAGGAACACTTACAGGTCCTGGGGAGTAAGATATGGACATCTTTGGGGGATCATTATTCAGCTTTCCCAAGGAATATCATTAAGGAACATAATTGGGAATTTCTGCATAACATCCTATCTAATAAAACCCTAATATGCAAATTGTCTGAATGGCAGAATGCGTGTTTCCTATGATGCTCAACACAGTAGCTGCCCCCTGGTGGTCAGTGCGCTGCTACAGGGGGAGCACCGCTCAGCCAGAAGCTGGGCTCATGGCTGGCCAGCGCAGCTGTGGTGGCGAGAGCCTCTCCAGCCTCCACTGCAGGCGGGCGATAAGGAGCGAGAGGGCACAGGCCAGGCTGAGGGGACCCCCAACCCCCCAGTGCATGATTTTCATGCACCAGGCCCTCTAGTTCTATAATATGGATGAACCATAATTATTTAGCTAGACCCCTATTATACTTTTAGATAGTCTCTAATTTCCCCCAGTTACATAAATCATTGTATGCTTTCAGATTCACACATATATGGAATGAATTTCTAACGGAGATTTTAGAAAAGCAGTGTAGCCTACCACTTAAGAGTGTGGCCTCTGGCCCTCCCCGGTTTGGCTCAGTGGATAGAGTGTCAGCCTGTGGATTGAAAGGTCCCAGGTTTGATTCTGGTCAAAAGCATGTACCTTGGTTGTGGGCACATCCCCAGTAGGGGGTGTGCAGGAGGCAGCTGATGGATGTTTCTCTCTCATCGATGTTTCTAACTCTATCCCTCTCCCTTCCTCTCTGTAAAAAAATCAATAAAATATATATTTTTAAAAAAGTGTGGCCTCTTAAGCCAGATTTCTCCAGTTCCTACCCCTGCTTTCCCATTCACTGGCCATGTGACTCCAGGCAAGGTTTTGAACTACCTTGGGCCTCAGTTTTCTCATCTGAGAATGAGGGTAATAACAGGTTTTTGTTAGAATTAAATGATTTAATACATGCAAATTACTTAGAAAAGTTCAGTAAGTAAGTATTCCTTTTTATTGTTACTACTGGTTTTATTAGACCAACATTTTTCACATTCATCTTTAAGGCTTTTAAATACACACTGATAAAATATCATTCTAAAAGGTAGTAAGAACTTTTTTGCATTCACTAGCAACGTATGAGAGTACACATTTTATGTTGAGTTCTTCAACATGATTATATTTTATACTGATTGTCTCAATTTATGTCTGTTAAAGTATTATTAGAGTTTTATAATGTAAACTCAAGGCCTTGTGCACAAAATTCTTGCATGGGGGTAGAGCGGGTTGTCCCTCAGCTCGGCCTGCACCCTCTCCAATCCAGGGCCCCTCGGGGGATGTTTGACTGCCTTTCGAAATCCAGGACCGCTTGGCTCCTAACCGCTCCCCTGCCTGATTGCCCCTAATCCCTCTGCCTGCCTGATTGCCTCTAACTGCTCCCCTACTGGCCTGATCACTCCTAACTGCACCCTTGCTGGCCTGATTGTCCTTAACTGCCTCTGCCTTGCCCTGCACCTGGGACCCAGAATTCTCTCTAGCCAGTTGCAGGCACCCGGGACCTGGGCCAGCTTCACCCAGGCCAGCCACAGCCACAGGGGACCGTGGATGGGTGGGTGGATACACCTGGGCCAAAGGCCCTGGCGCCTGGGACCATGGGGCAGGCGGCTTGTCACTCTCCCGGGATGCAGCCACTGGTGCTGGCACCCAGGATTGTGGGATGGGCAGCTTGTCCCTCTTCTGGGCTGTAGGCACTGGCACCCAGGATCGCAGGGCAGGCAGCTTGTTCCTATCCCAGGCTGCAGGTGCAGGCATTGGCACCCGGGACTTCGGGGCAGGTGGCTTGTCATTTGTGCCTGGCTGGTCCTATTCCTCTCTCCAGTGTTGAGTGTCTGAGCCTTTATGGCTTGAGAGCGTGATGAGCATTTGTATATTAGCTCTTTATTATATAGGACTAGCGGCCCAATGCAAGGATTTGTGCACTGGAGGGGCCCCTTGGCCTGGCCTGTGAGCTCTCATGCTCCAGGATCCCTCAGGGGATGTCAGCTAGTTTCAGCCCGATCCTCCTCAGGCCAGGCCGAGGGACCCCACCAGTGCACCTTCGGGGCTGGGGAGGGACCATGGAAAGGCTCCAGGGCCCCTCTTGCCCAATCCTGATCTGCCAGACCCCAGCAGCAAGCTAACCTACCAGTCGGATCATCTGCCTCCTGGTGGTCAGTGCATGTCATAGTGATTGGTCAAATGGTCAAAAGAACAGTTGGATATTTAGTATATTAAGGCTTTTATTATATAGGATTATAGAAACATTGAGGTTAACTTTAACAGAAATTTACTTTATGATGGTTCTTTTCAGGAGTTCTCTCAATTTCTTAGATTGAGAAATACTTTTAATTTCACTTTAACTAGCTCAATCCCATCTGTTAGGATATCATTCTGTGGTATGTGGTCTGGTTATGCACACAGTGAGTCTAATATAAGAAGCTTGTAAGTGCACTCCCCACATTTTAAAATTCGGTACTCCCACCCTTCTCAGTGCATTTCTAGCACCTAAGACTAAATATAGAACTTATTTATTTGCATATTTTGGAAACAATGTAAAGGTTCCAAGAATAATATAAAATCTTTTCTCTTTGAACCATTTGAAAGTAAGTTGCAGGCCTGGTGCCCATTATCCTCACATTCTTTAGTGGGCATTTCCTGTGATGCTTGGACTTTATTAGATAATCATAGCACAGCCTTCAAAATCAGGAAATTAGTCTTTTTAAGATGTTCTTATTGATTTAAGAGAGAGGGAAAGAGAGATAGAAACATCAATGATAAGAGACAATCATCCATCCAGTGCCTCCAGCACACCCCCTACTGGGAATCAAGTCCACAACCCAGTATGTTCCCTGACCAGTAATCTAACTGTGATTACTGGTTCATGGGTTGACGCTCAACAACTGAGCCATGCTGTCAGGGCAGGAAATTAGTCTAGATACAGCACTGCTGTCTAATCATAGGCCTGCCCCATTCCGTTTTTGCTATTTATTCCAATAATGTCCATACAGCAAAGGGGCCCATTTCTGAATCTTGAGTTGTAGTTATGGGTCATGTTTCATAACTTATGATCTATAGCTCTTGAGTTTCCTTCAATCTGGAGCCATATCTAAGCCATTCCTTAGCTTTCATTACCTTGGTACTTATGAATAGTCTCAGCCAGTTGTTTTGAAAACTGTCCCTTGGTGTGGGTTCTGATACTTTTTCATGATCCGATTGAGGTTGGCCACAGGGCTCTTGAGCGCATCTGCTCCGTGACCCCTGTTCCTTGTGTCCCATTGCTGGTTAACTTGATGAAGTTTCTCCACATAAACTTAGCCTTTTCTCTTTTGTAAATGAGAGTTTTGTTGGGAGGCATTCTGAGTTTATGTGAATATCTCATTATTTAAATTTTCAATTTATTTTATTAATATATGTCATCGTGGACTTATGTTTTCCTGTTTTACTTAGTGGTTAGGATCTGTTACATTCATTATTTATTTTGATGCTCAGATTATCCAAAGCTGGCTTCTGTATCCCATTGACACATCCCCATAATTCTTTGAGCACTTTCTTCCTTTCTGCAAGAATAAGATGTTTCAGACTCATCTGTTCTTAACCTGCCTAGTCTGGTACTAGCTCCTCCTCCAGAGAGCCTGGTTTCTTTTAGTGAGAATGGTGTTTAGAAGACCAGTGCTGGGCACTAGGTGAGCTCCCTCCTATGGGGATGTCACTGCTCCAGTGTCCTTTCAGGAGACAAAGCTAGGAAATGTATGTGTGCATATGTTTGTTTCTACATCTGTCTATATATTGAAAACTTTGAGTTCATACCAGTACGTACTTCCAATTTTAGTCTGATCCTACATGATTCATTCAAGTTTAACTCCTTTTCATATTTGTGACTTTATTCTTTGACAATGAGAAAACTGCCTCCCACTACCTGTAAATTGTTTATTTGATCAAATCAATTTCCTTTTGTTGTTGCCATCACCCCATTCAGGCAGACAACCCTTACCAGATGCCTCTCCCCCACACGCACCTTTCTGATCCTCTTAGATTCCATATTCCCACACCCGCCACTGTTGCACTTCTGCCAGTGCCAACTTTCTTGTCCTCAGCTGAATTATTCAGAAAGGGAAGAAAAGGAAAAGTTAGAAGTTCTTTTTAAAGAGTGTTTTCCCCCCATATTGTATGTGTCTCTGTTTATATACTCTGTGCGTACCTTATACGTACTTGTTGCTCCTTATTTGCTTGCCAGTAGATAGGGAGCCTGCCTTAGGGAGAGTGCTCACAGGTTTGCATTATATATGAGAACCAGGAAGGATCCATTATAGACACACTCGAATAGATGCTTTAGACATGGGAAAGTGCAGTCTGTGCCTTTAAAGGACCTGTAGAGGAGTTACTGAGACTGGCCATCTTTGAAACAAATAGGCCAAAGACACAGATGTTGGTTGTAAGTGGCCTGTGTTGCAACCCTAGTGCCCAGGCCTCTAACTCCCTAGTGGTGTTTTTTGTTTTCCTCAAAGCAAATTTAAATTTTGAAGCCCTCTTATTCTGGGTGCCTTCAAAACTTATGATCTATAGCTCTTTGAAGAGAATGTCTCCTTAAAACCCAGATTTTAGTCCATCTTTAACGTACATAAGCAGATCAGCTAGATCCAAACAAAACAAAACAAAACAGGTATATCCATGTCCCTGTCATTCCCAACCATATCATTTATCCTGCAGGGTTTTTCTACTTGAGGCTGTCTTCCTTCCAGCCCTGGTGGGTTTGGAGACTAGAGTAGGCTGGCCTTCACTAGTGTGCCCCTTTAGGGCAATGACTTAAACTAGTGGTCTCTTTCATTTGACCACTCTTCATATAGAAAGTTTTTTTTCCACAGATTTTTTTTTTTTTACCTCCCTGTTCTCTTCTGCCCTAAGCCATGGCCTCACAACTCTAATGCTCCTAAAATTTCATATGTTCAAAACTCACCTCCTACTGGTATTTCCCAAACCAGCTTTCCTGCAGCCTTCTCCATCTCAGGTTCATTTTTTAGGGCAAGAGGCCTTGGTCTTATCCTTGGGTCCTCACTTGCACATCTGCTACACCTGGACACCTGGTTGTCAGTAGATTGTGTCAACTTTGCGTCACATCTGTAATGTGACCACCTTCATCACCTGTCCAGCCCCAGCCTGGCCCAAGCAACCATCTTTACAGGCATCTTCCAGTTGGTTCCCTGCTCCTGCCTGTGTCACTTCCCTGCTCTTATCATGTGTTCCCTTCCCATTCATGGTGAAAACTGAGGCCTTTCTCTGACCCATGAGGCCCTCCTTGGTCTGCCTCCCTGTCATCTCGTTTCATCTTCTGATTGCCCTTCCTTTACGCTGCCCAACCACACTGGCCTCTATGCCTTTCTTTACACAAGTTCGGCATGTTCCTTGCCCCATGGCTTTGCACTTGCTTTTCCAGTGCCTGCAGTTCTCTTTCTCCCGGGGCTTGATGCGCTTCCCGCTTCCATCAGAGGCTCAGGAGGTTTCTGGAGCACTCTGTCTGAAAGTTCAGCCCCTCCCTTGACATGCCATAATGTCATATCCCCTTCTTTCTTTTTTTCTCTTATAAAATATAGTACAGTATTTATCACTAGCTTGATACTGTATGTTTTAATTATCTTGTATATTGCCTGTCTCCCTACAATGGAAGGTGAACTCCATGAGGTCAGATGTTTCTGTTCATTGTTTTTGCTGCTCTATTCCTACCGCCTGGAATGGCGCCGGGCTCCTCAGGTTGCTCAGTAAATGAGTTGGATGAGTGAACAAAATTGCTCAGCCGTCACACCTGGCTCTGTTTTATCTCTGCTCGTTCACCCTCATTGGATGCAGAGGGCCTGTATTTCCAGTTGTTTACCAGATGTTCTGGCTTGGACTTCACACCTGCTTGAGGTCCTTGCGTCTCATCTTTCAGCTTCTCCAGACTGGCATCTCCTTGCCTCCCCCTCATACAGATCACCTGTTGATTCTGTTCATGACCTGTGTTTTCCTCTCCTGTGATGGAGCTCTGCTCAGGATGATCCTTGCCCCTCCTTATTTCCCTACTTCCAGCCCTACCAGTTCAGATTTCATCAGAGCCAGCTGCCATCCACTTCATCAGTAGAAGCCTCCTGTACACCAGGAAGAGTCTCAATCTAGTTCCTTGGCACTCTCCGTATGCTTCAGTTTGACACTTTACTTTCCTATGCCATGTTTGCAGTTATGGTTGGCCTAATTGGTGGGTCACACCTGGAGGACTGTGTCCTTCACTTACTAACAATACTTACTGCAATACCTGGCGATGTCTTAAACTTGCTTAACACTCTGTAAACTTGTATGATTGAATGAATAAATGAAGGTAGACTGCCTTATGCTATTACAAAGCCCTGTTTTCCAAAAGCCTAAAAAGTTTTGTTTTCTATTTGGGGGAGAACTGATTACCTTAGACATTTTTTAAAGTGAGACTCCTGCCTCAGTTGTAAGATATCATCAAGCCATCTCTTCTGCATAAGGTTGCATTGAATTTGGGGGGAACAGATTTAATTACAATGGATCTGACACAGTTAGGTCTAATACTTGCTTCTAGTATCACAAATTAATACTTGGGTTATATATAATCCAAATATGTTATATATTCTTTAGCTTGAGGCAGAAGAGTTTTAATAGATTTGTTTATTTAAGTGAGAGATCCATTTAAATCTTTTAACTATAAGGTGATTTAATATGACATGAATACTCATCACCAGTGATTATTAGCTTCAGTTTCTTTGACCAGTAATACTATAATTAAGTGCAACGTATGCTCAATGTAGTTATATTCTGTGATAATCTATCACTACAAATATCTATTCTATATATATAAAAAGCTAAGTCACCGATCATCTGTCTGTCCGACTAGCCAGCCAGTACATATGATGCACACTAGCAATTTAAAAATAAACGTTGACTCTTGCATGTACAATACATATAAAGTTCTCGCTGGCACTAAATGCCTGTGTATATTTTGATTTGTCATTGTTGATTGCGAATTTGGTTGTTTTTGTTGACATTATGAAGCTGAAAGAAAGCGGCATGGACAGAATATGTCTGAAGACCAATAGGCACAACGAACCTCTGAAGCCAAAAGAAGCCGTTGTCCCCATCCGACACTGGCCTCACATTTAAATTAATTCGAAGACAGTTTCCCATGATGCCAGCATTTGCGGTGACTATTAATAAATCACAAGGACAAACTCTAGACAGAGTAGGAATATTCCTACCTGAACCTGTTTTCAGACATCGTCAGTTATATGTTGCTTTCTCTTGAGTTCAAAGAGCATGTGACGTTAAAGTTGTAAGTACTTCATCACACGGGAAATTAGTCAAGCACTCTGAAAGTGTTTATACTCTTAATGTAGTATAAAGGGAGACATTAGAATAAGTTTAATCAATTTATCGGTCATTGTTTTTACCAATTTTTTTATATCATGTTTTTGTTTTTATATCATGTCTTTTTTATATCATGTTATTGTTTACTAATCAATTTATATATTATTTTCATACATTTTACTGATTTTCTCTCATCTCTGAAACTTATAGAGAAAGGGTGAATGGCGATATTAAAATATTTCTTCTAATTAATTTCCTTTCAATGTGCACGAATCTGTGCACTGGGCCACTAGTCTAATACTAGTATAAACAAAAATAATTGGGGCTCGTTCCCAAGCATATTACTATGAAACATGTAAGAATGGCTTTTGGTGACCCCTACTTCTTTTCTTTGGTCTTTCTATTCTTGTCTGTTTTTAATTTCTTTGTTCTTGTGGTTGGCATACTTGTTGTTCTAACTGTTGGTACAGAAATAAATTTTAAAGTTTCGTTTCTATCTGATGAGCTTCTTGTCACCAAGTTTAGTCTTTAGTTTCAGAGATAGACCTTTTTAGGATCTTTTGTTATTACAGCAGTGAAAGTGCTAATTATTGACCTTATCAAAATTCTTTAGACTCTTGCTCCTTGCCCAGTGTTTTCCTATTTATAGAAGCACACATGGATAGTCCCAGAAACTACAAACTCCTTGTTATTACTCAATAGCTGATAGAAGATGAATTTAACAGCTTGACAGACCTCTCTTGAAAGGGGCTAACTCCTTGTCCTAATCTTCAAGTGGCAACAGAAGGTCTATCTTGTCTCATTCATTTGTCTTCACTTGCTCAGTTATTTATGTTTCTGGTATGATCGATGCAACTGATTTTTCTGGGCATATTACAGCCAGCATTGTTTTTTAGTGCTGCTCTATTTTTCATTGTGAAGAACGATCTTTTTTTTTTTTTTTTTAACCATTCAGATATTTTGAAAGGTATTTGTAATTTAATACATAACATTTTCTTTGGCAACAGCTTACTTCACAAACTGTCTACTCATTACTTCTAATGAAGAGATAATCTCGTTTTATAACATATTTAGCAGGTTAAATTTCTTTAAGTTGAGGCATTAGGTAAAGTAAATTAAATGATAGTAAAAATCCTTTGATCCTCCTTTCATAGAATTAGCAGAAAATATTTCAAGATCTGAAGTGTAACTTGAATACTTTCAAAGCACAGTATCTCTTAAAGAAGGTGTTAAGTACATGACTTGAGTGAAAATTAGTTTGTTCTTAGGTATTCATTTTGCACTAGAAAGTAAGATTGCATACCAAGCTTTTGCCTGAAAAATTACTGTAATTTATGGCAAATTAAAGTGTTAATTAGGAAAATACCTGTTGAAGAGTTGCAAATAATAGGAAAATACAGAATCTTAAAAAGAAGCAAAATAAAACATAATAAGCAAAGTATCATGATTCCCCTTCTCTCTGGTTGCCAGGATGATTGGGGCCAATATGCTTAATATTCCTGTTATTTCTTATCCTTAATTTTCTTCATTTTTTTTCATTATTTTATCCTTTCTTATTTTGAAACTGAAAGAGATGAGAAGTAACTAAAAGTGAAGTAATGTGTTTTGTGATTGTGTCTTACATTTATCTTGCCTTATACCTGGGATATCCTCTGACCCTCTTTATCTAAATTGCACCTATAACTAAATCCTAACTAGTCTGTCAGTGTGCTACTAATGTCTCTGTGCTTGTTTTGTTTTGTAGATTGGCTCGCAGAGTGATTGCTCATCCCCTTGGACTTTGGTTCTGTGGTGCCAATGGAGTGTAGGACTCAGTTGTCTGGGCTAGAATGACAGAAGCCTAATGTCCAAGATGGAGAAGAAACGAAGAAAGAAATGAAAGCCTCTTTTCAGGCCAAATCACAAAAGGCCATGAAATTTAACTTTTATTTACATTGGACAAGACTGTAAAATGGCTTATCAGTAATGTTTCAGCTTTTAGCTGAAACAAAAATTAACTTATAATCAAGGAAGAAAAAAGTGTGATTTGAATTTATGTGATTTTATGACCAAATTCACTTATGACCATGAAGCTTGTCAACATCTGGCTGCTTCTGTTAGTGGTTTTGCTCTGTGGGAAGAAACATCTGGGTGACAGACTGGAAAAGAGATCTTTTGAAAAGGCCCCGTGTCCTGGCTGTTCCCACCTGACATTGAAAGTGGAATTCTCTTCAACAGTTGTGGAATCTGGTAATGATATTCTTTTTAATATTTTTTTATTGATTTCAGAGAGGAAAGGAGAGGGAGAGAGAGCTAGAAACATCAAAGATGGGAGAGAATCATTGATCAGCTGCCTCCTGCACAACCTGGGCATGTGCCCTGATCAGGAGCTCCTGGTTCATAGATTGATACTGAACCACTGACCCACGCCAGCCAGGCATGATATTTTTTTAAATATTAGAGATTTCGTCTATGCTTTTTTGTTTCAAACTTACTTTAAACATTAGCTTTTATGAAAAAAAAAAACACCTAAAAAACATTTAAAAAAAAACACGTACATTTCTTTTCACAATAAAGTTCAGATAGGGTGAGTGCATAGCACGTGAATATTATATTCACTCTACTGAAATTTCCTTCCCCAATGTAGTTAGCTTATATGAAGCAGGGAAATGGATGTTCTGAAAGTCTTTTCCTAAACCTTGATTCCATGGAACAGATGCCATTGTAACTGGTGAGGGTTGGGAGTTTGGAGATGCCAAATGTTTAATGTACTGAAGTACAAGTGAGCAGATGTGATAACTAGCAAATAGTCTTGTATAATCTCCAAATTTTGTTACTATTTTCAGTAAAATAAAATTGAACTTTCACTTCTCTGGGTTCCTTTTGCTTGTTTGAAAAACTTACATGTATTTCTGTGCTGTATATTCAAACTTCTGTTAATATTTGCTTTTTTAAAAATAGCACAGGTATCTGATTTTGGGTAATGTCGTTTGTAATCAGGGGATTCATACAGACTATTTTAAAATAAAGTTCTGGAAACTGCTGTCCAGGACATTTAAGCCAGTCTTTTTGTTTACTGCTCTTTTTCACTGTAGATTTTAAAATATGTAAGTTTTCTTTTACCAGGGACATTTTAGATTAGATATAATCTTATATGTGTACATAATTTCTTATTTTTATTTGTGGTCATTGATTTCAGAATATATTGTGGCTTTCAATGGATACTTTACAGCCAAAGCTAGAAATTCATTTATTTCAAGTGCCCTGAAGAGCAGTGAAATAAACAATTGGAGAATTATTCCTCGAAATAATCCATCCAGTGACTATCCTAGTGATTTTGAGGTGATTCAGATAAAAGAAAAACAGAGAGCGGGGCTGTTAACACTTGAAGATCATCCAAACATCAAACGGGTAACACCCCAACGGAAAGTCTTTCGTTCCCTCAAGTATACAGAGTGTGAGTACTGAGATCCAGGCTAATGTGTATCAATTTCTGTTTCACTTGGATTTAGAGAGAGAACATACTTACCCATGTTGTGCTCTACTTCCCCCATACTTCACCCTCGAATTTATTTTGAAAACTCAACTGGTAGAATAGTTGAAAAATAGTATAGTGAACACCCATGTCATCTCATCTAGTTTCCTCAATTGTGAACATTTTCTTGGCAGGAATTTAAAAAACAGAAAAGAGGCTTGTTCTGGTAGGAAAAAAACAAAGTTTACAATAGAGGATAATAGCGATTTTTGTTTCTGTTGGGAGTAATTTTCACCCAGGTTTGTCTCAGAGCCTTTAGATGTTGAGGCCGCGATGTCCCTTCACACTCTGAAATGAAAGTTGGTGCCTTTATGAGTCTCCTCCTTGCTTGCATTTTGCTTCTGTCAGTATGTTTTCATTTCTTTCATGGCATCTCGCAAAATGTCTTTTCCTTGGGTTTCATTTGGTTTTCTCAGAGCCTCCTGATCATGCATGATCCTGTCTTAGCTGAGTTTATTTCAGTCTTAAGTTGTGTAGGTGTGAAGATGGAAAGAATTCAGTTACTGCCTTTTCAGTTCGAGGGCTTATTCTTTCCTACACTTTTACAACTCGGGCTTGTCAAGATAGAGTTTATCCTCAAAAATTAATTGCCTGTTATTACATAATATTTTTCAAAGCATGTATTAGCAAAGAAAAGGTGTGTTTTTCCTGTTATAAACTGAAGTAACAAATGTCTAGTTCTATTATTTCTTTCATTGGGAGGAAAAATAAATGAAATTTTGATTTTGTTCCTTTGACATATAATGGGCCTTCGAGCCTCTGAGTTTTAAACACACAGGGGAGAGAAGGCTAATTAATTTGCATAGTCTGACCAGCCACATCCCAGTTTCAGGTGTCTGACTTCTTCAGAGCTCTTTCTATTAGTCCAGATGTTTTGTGGTGCTTTTTCTCTTTAAAAAGCAATAGCCTCAAAACAATCCAGGAAGATAAAAACAAATCAAACCTTGTACAATTAGCTAAATATTGCATGTTGTTCTTTTTATTTTATCTTAAAAAGCTTCGGAATATTTTAGGAAACATGGGAATGCCTAATTTTAGCACAGTAATCATAGAATGTGATGGTTAAGCTTCTTTATAGCCTCTCCACTGTGGCTGTCTAATAATGTGCTTAACTATCCTGGACTTAGGAGAAAATCCCACTCTCTTAGTGCTATTCGTGACTTTGTCCAGTGACCAGTTTTTCTTAGTTTCAACTTTTCTTATCCTAAAAAGGACATAATACTGTCTACTTCATAGGGTTCTTATGAAGCTGAAATGCAATAGTGGATGTGAACAGACCTCATCAGGTTTTAGGTTATTGTAAGTAGACATTAAATATTAATTATTCCTGTGGTTTTGTTGTTAGAAAGCTTTGCTTTATTTTAGGCTGACACCTGTCTTACTCTGGATCTCATCCCTGGCTCTATCCCATGAGCCCTAAGACAGAGCTAATCTGTTTTCCACCAGATAGAACTTAAAGATGTATTTTGAAGATATTCATGGTATCTCCTCTTGAGAATTGCCTCTCTACAATTAATAAAAATCTCCAGTTTCTTCAACACTTACTCATATGACATGATTTCAAGTCTCTCATCATTTGAATTGCTTTCTTTTGAATACTTTTCAGTTTTTCTAAATTGTTCTCAAAGAGTAAAGCCATACTGAATTCAGTACTTAACATAAAACAGAAGAGGCCCCTCCCTTGTTTTAAATATTCTTCTTCACTGAGTACCTCCAGTATTGTCCTGTGCTGTTGACTTAAAGAATAGAATCAACAAAGGAAGTTTAGTACAGAATAATTGCAGTTGGACTGTGCAAATAATTGCTTAGTGGAATTGACATGACTATATATTTTTCCAGTTCCCCTATACTTTCTTGGGTGTAGCCTGGTAAGACCAGGATAAAAATTATAGTAATTTGCTTTAGAAACAGACTTCAGGAGTATTATAGATTTGCTCTTCTTAAGACTGAGTTGAAGTACATTTTTTTTCCTTCATTATAGCATTAAAAAAAAAAGTATTTACAGATAGTAACGTCCCTGCTTTTTAGTTAACAATTTGGCAAGTTTTGATGAATGAGTAGCAACAAAATCAAGATATAATTTAGTTCCATCACCTTCAGAAATGTGCCTGACTCCTTCATAGTTCTTTGCTTTTTGAAAGGTGGCATTCTAGTAGGTAAGCATATTGAGAATATCGAGAAATAGATGGATGAAGGTCCTATTGATGTTGGCCAGAGATGGGTATAATAAGGTAACATGGCTTTTTCCTGTCCCAGAAATCAAGTGCTGTAAAACTTCACAGTTGAATAGTGGCCGTTCTCTTCAACTTTCCACCTTTTTCTGGTTCAGCCAGAACAAGTTGCTGATGAAAAATCTTCAGTGTTAGTATCACAATTAACTTTATTGCTTAAAAATTGATTATTTTATCAGTCTTTCTGCCTTACATTGGTTAGAAAATGTTAGGTAAAAAACTTATTTGGGAACCAAATGATGGCCAATAAGAGGCTATAAATATAACTGCATTGAGAATATCCTTCTAGCAAAGGGAGAGAATCCCATTTTCCTTCACAGAGGATTTCAGAAGGTAATCATTGCTGTTTAGAATGATTGTTTTCTCTGACAAGTATCGTGTCATTTCAGTGTTTTTATTTTCTTGGCTCTAGCTGACCCCACAGTGCCCTGTAATGAAACCCGATGGAGCCAGAAGTGGCAGTCGTCCCGTCCCCTGCGAAGAGCCAGTCTCTCCCTGGGCTCTGGGTTCTGGCATGCTACTGGAAGACATTCGAGTCGACGGTTGCTAAGAGCCATCCCACGCCAGGTTGCCCAGACACTGCAGGCAGACGTGCTTTGGCAGATGGGATATACAGGTGTGTGCCATGAACCTGGGAGCAGGTTAGGGTCTGGTGTCCAGGAAGACCCCTCTCGAGTGCCTAGCACAGAAGCCAGGTGGCCTCATGCACCTATGCATCTCATTATTTGTTGAGCTGAACACAGTCAACTTCCCCTCCTCTTTGACTCCTGCTGTGCTGGGCATCTATTGCTGTTGCTCTTATAATTGTTTGATTTGTTCATTTTTTGTGTCTTATTCTTCTGTACCATTTCCTGAGGTTAGACGGGGTAGGTTGCAACGCATTTCTTTTCTCATGACAGATCCGTGAACAAACATAGCACTGTCCACTGTTAGAGCTGACTGGTAGTTCAGCCAAGTTCTATAATCTCTCAGGAAAAGAAATGAGATTTAAGATAGCTAACCTTTCATGATTTGTACAATGTCATGAAAATGAGTTTATCATTCCAATGTGGTGCCCTATGTGCAGAATGGCTAAGTAATTGGCTGTCACACTTGATCATTTATTTCAGAACAGGAAACAACAACCATGACCATATCCTATGAAAGAAACTCACATCCTTTACATCCAATAAGATTTGTTTTTCTTACTGATTCATCATAGCAGAAAATTTCTATATCAACTAATGTGAAGATTTGGACCCTAACTTTTAAATGTAAGCTCATTTCCCTAGCACCCAGCACATCACAGTTTGCCTAGGTGTCTTTCCCCATATCTCCTAGACTTGGAGCCCTTACCTCTCCTCTGATTTCCTCAGCCTCCTGCCTTTCAGAATGCCTGACACTTAAACTTTTAACACCTGGTGGACTGACATTTTATTAAAATGATTGTGTTTGCTTGGTTTTATCTTGTGAGGGTGAAGATTCCTTCACAAAAGAAATTCTCTAATCTTCAGAAACACATTTTTTATTCCCCAAACCAAATGGTTTCCAACTTTATGTATACCCTTTTTAAAAGTAAACAATGCATTTTGATGGTTATCTCACTATAATTGATTATTTAAGGTAGTACTGATACATAAACACAACTTTCATTTCAGAAAGACATTGCTTTCATTACAGCTGTTAGCTGTTAAACAATAGAATTACCTTTTTTTTCTATAAGTTCTCTAGAATTTTTTGATCTGATAGCATCTGTTACTTCCCATGGGTGCAGATGGTTTTTGGCCAGTATCTGAAATAGACTCATTATTATAAAAATGTGTTTTTTTTTTTCTTGAAACAGGGGTTACCCCTGCATGTTCACAGTTCCTCTCTGCAGAATTTGTTCTCATGAATGAGTAGCAGTGAATAAGTCACTGTCCTTGTCAAGAGTCAGGATAGTTCCCCTGCTCCTAGAGTTGTGTGCTTTGTGAGTGCCCCTCTGAAGAGGTGAGAGGACAGACTTGGAGGGAATTACTGCAAGGGGAAATCCATCATTGGAGGAGGAGTGGGGAGAGATGGTTTATTCCTGAGCACTGGTGACAGTCGAGTGTCCAGCGAGATATTTTTGTTTATTCTCAAGTCTTGTTTAGCAGCAGATGATGGTGTTCCCCAGCCAGGACCCTGGGGCATCTACCCACCTTGTGGATTCTGGGGTCAACTTTGGCTCTTGATGACATGCTCTCCATGGGTCAACAAGGAGGGATGTGTGTTATAGACAAAAATTCAAAATGATTTCTCAACCTGATTGTGCTTGCTTGCTTTTTCGGATAAGGTGCTAACGTAAGGGTTGCTGTTTTTGACACTGGCCTAAGTGAGAAGCATCCCCACTTCAAAAATGTGAAGGAGAGAACCAACTGGACCAACGAGCGAACGCTGGACGATGGTAGGTGGCCACAGTGGTGAGAGTATGCGTGAGGCATTTTCTGGTCACATGTGGGCTTCATGCAGGACTCCCACCCCCCATTTTAGCTGTTAAGTATTTTTTTCTGAGTGTCAATGATTCAACAGTTTGTGTGCAATAGTTATTCAGACAAACTCAAGTTGTTACTGTGCCTTTTAGTAGAAACTTTTCTAAATGTCTTAGGATGTTGGGAGGTGATATTTGAGGAGAGAGAGGGGTGCCTGGTGGAAAAGAAGCTCCCTGTTGGGAAAGAGCGGGACTGTCTAGATCCAGAAGTGAGGCAGGTATGGTGTGGCCTCTGAGTGGAAGACAGTATGAGGGACAGAGGTTCTACACTAGGACTTGGAGAATGTGCCTGTTTGAATTGGTTTGAAATGTTGCATGTTTATGACTTTTTTTTTCTTATGGACAACAGGGCTGGGCCACGGCACTTTTGTGGCAGGTGTGATAGCCAGCATGAGGGAATGCCAGGGATTTGCTCCAGATGCTGAACTTCATATTTTCAGGGTCTTTACCAACAACCAGGTAGGTGTTGAGGACCCCGGAAACTGAAGGAATTGATACTAAGATATAAAAAACTAAAACTGTAGAAAATACATACTGGTTTAAATGTGAATACATCAGTGGGCTGAGCTGCTGCAGACACTCCACGTGTGCCAGCTTGTCTCTCCGCTGTCCCTTTGTACGGCTTTGCCCTTCTGCGCCACCCCTGCAGGGCCTCACTGGAACCCAGAAGACTCTGCTTCGGGGCACCTGTGCATCGGGATTCCTTGACTTCCTGTTTCTTCCTCTCCTTTGGGCCTGGCTACGGCTCCTGTGCCACCGCATCTTGGGCACATTTCTAGTACTTTCTACATGAGAAAATAACCATGTTGGTGTGTTTTCACCCCTACTGGATGTGACCCTGCGGATTACCTGTGTAGCCCAGCATTTGGCATTGTGTTGAGCAATGCGGATTTAAGAGCCTTTTCCCTTACTCTTCATTAGGAAACGATTTCTAGGAAAGGGAGAGGATCCTAGTATTTATTTTTAACACTTAATTTCTGTTAGGCAACACATAGTTTTATATATTTGTGTAAAAGGCAATGCAGGGTAATTCTCCCAACCCTGTCCCCATCGGGCAGGTGCTCCCCTTACTTCCCTGTCTCTTAAGAGAGGATTTCTTAATTTCTTATACCCCTCCTCCTAGAATTTGTTTTGCATATACAAGCAAATATAAATATGTAGTCTTACTTTTAAAAGCCTTTAGAAAACATGATAACTATTACACTCATTCTTTTTATTGTAAAGTTTTATATTTTATAGAAACACCTAAATGGTGATACACAAAGTAATTTAACTTTTGTCAGGGAACTAGGAGGAATAGAACATCAAATAAATAGTTCTATGAAATAACTTAAACCTATTTATCCTTAATACCTATTTAGCAATAAAGATTATTAGACAAATACATTAAACTAGTTTAATAAACTTGACTTAATACAAGTGTCTTAGGATCAGTTGTTTTGTAAGAGGGGCAGTTAGAAGTTTGGGGTTTTGCCTCGGGTGGTGTACTTAACGGTAAGGAGCTGTACCTTAGACCTAGAGTGGTAGGTGCTCTCAGAACATGCTCTCTCGCTGAAGTCTTAGAGTTTCTAGATATAGAAGTTTACATTTCGGAGCATTGTTTATTCTTGGGATTTCTGCAATTTAAGTTAATACTTCATATTGCTAAGAGTTTATACTTTATCCTTAAAATTAAAAACTCTGTTGTACACTTTGATACTTTCACTGAAACACTGTCTTAACATTAACCAGGTGTCCTACACATCCTGGTTTTTGGATGCCTTTAACTATGCCATCTTAAAGAAGATAGACGTGCTCAACCTCAGCATCGGCGGCCCTGATTTCATGGACCATCCCTTTGTTGACAAGGTTGGTCATTTCACTGCATGGAATGTTGCACTTGGTAATGGTTCCCTTCACAAGCCCAACTCTGAATGCTTCATCCCTGGTGTGCTGCTGGTTTGCCACCCACAAGGTGACAGCCTTGTAAGGACAGATGGCTGATGATGTGAGGTTTAGTGACTTGCATTGGATAGTAGGACATGGTATGTTGTTGACTCCATAGGTAAACTCATAACTCATGTTTTCTGAACATTCCTGGAAAGCCAGTGTCTGCTCCATGTATTGCATGGTCCTATGTCCTGGCTCTTATTCTTGCTAACATACCAGTTACCACATTCATGCCTATAAGGGTTTAGTGGTACATTTTCAGGGGGAACCCTTCTTTTCTTAGGACTAATTTTCAAAGTTGTAGTTGTTTTATTATAGTTATCCATTGATTGTTTAAAAGTGGTGTTCTTTCATAAATAAATGCTTGCTGATTTTGTAGGTCTGGGAATTAACAGCTAACAACGTAATCATGGTTTCTGCTATTGGCAATGATGGGCCTCTTTATGGGTAAGTGTCCCCAATAGGGATGAATTTAGAAGTGGTTACCCCTCTTAAATAATTGAAAAACTGTTGTCTGTCTTTGTGTTTATACCTTTTTATATCTATCTAAACTGCATATGGAAATTTTCAGCATACCAGAAAAATAGGCTGTGTACTGACCCTCAGGTTCCCACGACTTGCTTCAGTAGTTATCAACTCAAGGCCAATCTTGTTTCTGTTTAATTTCTCTTTTACTTTGCTATAAATAGAAACTTGAAAGCCTAATATTTTTACTTTACTTTTTTTTCTTCAAAATCAGGAAAGTCCCATCTGTTAGAAAATGAAAGGACTTTTGCAATATTTATGGAGACCCTCACTGTAGGAGGCACAAGAGTGAGGAAGTAGATAGATGAGAAGTCTGCCTCTCTAGGAAAGATAAGGAATAAATGTAAACTAACATGGGAGAAAACATAATAGACACAGATGGTGGTGCTCTTGGGGTTGATAAGAGGGATCAGATGGGGAAAGCAGAGAGAACAGGGTCACAGAAAATTCCCTTTGTGCTGTGCTGGCGTGAGATACAGAAGCAGCATGAGATACAGAACATTAGTCATTGAATCACAAGCAGAAAACTGGTTTAGAGATCCCAGTTTTATTTTTATCTGCTGCTCCAATTTTTATTCTCTCGGTAATGTACATAAATAATTTCTTGTGCTGGAATTCTTTGGCAGTAAGATTTGTCACCCTCTTTTATTGGGTTACTAAAATGTGTATGGTTTAGGGCAGTGAAAAAGAGTTTGAGATCACCACAAAGGGAAAAGAAAATATAGAATCTGCCCTTAGTGTGTCATAACCCGGTAGAAGTAGAGACGAATGTGTGTGTGTTCCTTCCCGAATGCGTGTGTGTCTATGGTGCACACAATGAGGATATGTGCCTGGGCCTCAGAAACACTCACTCATTGCCTCTCAGCTGGGAGAGCAGGTGGCCTTGAGGACTGGCTGAGCTTATGCAAGGGATTCAGGGCATAGGGTTAGGCTGAATATGTAAAATTAATGTTTGTATAGACCAAAAACCATGCATATTGGCAGTCATGTTTTTGACCCAATCGTTCGTTAGTCGGTGATCTTCTTGTAAAGGGTCCAGGGTATTGGAGTTTTCAGTGTCGTCAGTAATATTTGAGTCATAGGTGGCATAACTATAATTTTGCCATGAAAAACACCAATTTCTAAGTAATCTCATATCAAGTTTTCTTGTTTTCCCTTTCAAATGTTTTTCATGTTTGCCACTTCTTCCATTTCTGATGTCTTCCCTCAAGGTCAGCCCTTATCAGTTCAGAGTCATCCGATTATGAGGTGGGGTCCTAGCCTGTCTTCCTGCCTTTAGTCTCTTCCTGCCTTTCAGTCTCTTCCCAGCTCTTCCTGCATGGGTGACATGGGTTGTGGGAAGAGTGCAGGTATGGAGCCAGTCTAGCCCCTGTGGGCTATGGGACCTTCACTCTTGTGGCCTCAGACTCCTCACCTGTCACAGGAGGGCATGACACCCAACACAGTTGGTGGTTTAGAGGATAAGATTAGATAGGGAAAGTACCACAAATATTGGGCCTCTATAAGTAGTGGCTCTCTCTTTTTTTTCTTCCTTTTTTGTGTGTTTCTACTGTTAAAATCCATGTTCTGGCAGTTTTCTTATTCTAGATTTTGCAGTGGATTATTGCCTAATCAAATCTTAAGTTTTCTTCTTGATTTTCAAGGTCCTCAGTATTCTAGGCTGCAGTCGCCAAATTTTTTCTGTAAAGGATCAGATAATCAATACTTAGGCTTTGCGGGCATGTAGTATGCCCCTTGTAGTGTGAAGGCAGCCTTGGAATGTGTAAATGAAAGGTTGTGGTTGTGTCCCAGTAAAACTTTACTTACAAGAACAGGTGATGGGCCTGTTGTGGCCCTCTGCCATAGTTCGCTCTTGTCACCTGAAGTTATGGGCTCAGCTTTATTTTCCATTATTCTGTGTGTACCTTCCTCAGCTCCAATCTCCTCCTGGGTCTCCCTAAAGACCATGTTTTTTCCAGTCTCCATGACCTGTTCTTACTGCTGAGCTTCCTAGTTAGCCTTCCTTCTGTTCACACCTGTGGGCTCCCAGCTCCTCCACATGCCATTCCGACCACTTTGCCAGACACAAATCGCTCTTCTGAAATCCTGTGACTTCTCTGGGCAGTCACACACACTCAGTAGCTTGTAATCAAAGAGTTGTTAGTTTCCAGTGTATTAGAGAAGAACCCTGGAGAGGAGGGCCATGTGTTACTCATTGTGTCTGCCCGTAGAGCTGCACAGATCCGGATCCGCCAGCTGCTTAATAGTGATGGGAATGGCATGTAATCAGGATAGCACAGCTTGTGTGGTTCTGGCTTATTGCTTGGGCACATCGGGTAGTTCGATGACGGTATTGTACGCGAATTGTTGGGTCACTTATTGCAGACATGGAGCTGCCAGTCACTCTGCAAATAATGCTCGCATTTCCAGATCCCCTTGCTGTGAGCACTGTCAGGGTCCTGCACCCTTTACACTTAAACTTCACAGTTCAAGGGTCTGCAGCTGCAGCTTCCCCTTTCATCACCAACAAAGATTTCTTGATGTTTTCCCTTCTAGTTTAAGGATTTAAAGCACGCTAATATTATAGGGATTGACAGGTAGAGGGAGGGTCAGAGGATGGCTTTCTTGGCGTCAACTACAGTGGGAAGTTTTGTCAGTGACTTCTAAGCTTTGCTCCTTGATTTCATAGAAATTTATAAATTTTTAGCATCAGACAGAAAAATATCACTGTTGGTGCCTCTGAACAACCACTTGATAGCATGTCATTGGCCAATGGGCTAAAAGGCAGTGCCAGGGTTGATTGAGTGTGATTTAAATAACTGGTCAAAAGCACATGCTCTAAAATCTTTTTACTAATTTCAGTGAAACCACTTGGAATCAGGTTTGGTTATTGAATTGACAGAGTTCATTTTTTTGGTAGTAGAACTACCAAATAGATAAAGCTCGGAAATGCATTTTCGTAAGTGGTTGTTTTATATTTTCAAATAGTTTAGTTGCATTTGGTTTTAGTAGTTTAAACATTTTTGTTGTTATCAATATCACTATAATTTCTTTGCAGATCTAGTACACCTGAGGTATGGAAGAGAGAAGAGAATTACATGGTTTTTCTCTGCCTCTTTTCTTTGAGGACCTCAAGATTATGGAGTAATGGTTATTTCCAACAATTCCCAGTGAGGAAAGGGAAACACCCTGTAAACGATCAGTTGAAAACTAACTTCCTGACCGTGGCAGGTGCAAATGTGTGATTACAGCTCCTTCCCAGAGGAATGTGGGATCTAACTGAGGAGGCTGATGAATACACTTGGAACAATTTGAAAGGGATGTGAGAATGTATAAGTAGGTGATGAATTACCATAGTGTTAAATCTTGTGAAGTTAGAGAAGGGGGATTCCTTCAAGTCAGAAGTAGTGAAGGAGCCGAAACCGGTTTGGCTTAGTGGATAGAGCATCAGTCTGTGGACTGAAAGGTCCCAGGTTCGATTCCGGTCAAGGGCATGTACCTTGGTTGTGGGCACATCCCCAGTGGGGGGGTGAGAGGGGTGGGGGGTGCAAGAGGCAGCTGATCCATGTCTCTCTCTCATCGATGTTTCTAACTCTCTATTCTTCTCCCTTCCTCTCTAGAAAATCAATAAAAATATATTAAAAAAAGAAAGTCCCTGTTGGCAGGGAGGAAAGGAAGAAATGGTGGTCATTGTGAGGGTAGCAGTGAGCCTGGCCTTCCACAGGACAGCTATAAGTAGCAGCAGTCCAACTCAGCCGCATGTCTTGATACAAAAGAACCTAATACCGTCTTAGATTTTTCTGGGAGGATTTGCCTTTGAATTATTCACTTAAAATTAATTTTTTTTTCTTGTGTTTTTGTGCCTCAATTTAGCACTCTGAATAACCCTGCTGATCAAATGGATGTGATTGGAGTAGGTGGCATTGACTTTGAGGATAACATCGCCCGCTTCTCTTCAAGGGGAATGACTACTTGGGTAGGCTTTGTTTCATGTGCTTAAAGGAACCATTTGTCTCAGAGCCTTTGGGTGTAAGTGCACAGATAGAAAAGCTTGTAAGCCCAACACTCATCTGCATGTGGCATAGCCAGATCTTGCCAGTCATGAGGACAAGAGACCTGGCCCCGTTCATCTGGCCTGCCACTTGACTATGGTGCAGCAGGCAAGGGACATGTTCTGAGTGGTGTTTCCTGGTTCCCCTTCAGTTTTACTTATTTCTGAGTGTCTTACTATATAGGTCAACTGGATTCATGCCCATTTGTCCTAAGTAATAGGAAGGTGAGCAATCCTCCTTGGTGCTAGATGAGATGATTTATTGTTTTTGGACTTAAGAAATGAGAAGCCAGTGAGAATAATTTAATATCAACTCTGCTAATGCAGAAGTAATAGTATTTAGCTGGACAGAATGGAAATAACTCCAACAAGTTAATTAATTCAGTTACTCTGAGTTTAATCATGCATCTAATTTGTCCTCCTCTACCCATCAGAACAGTGGTGAAGTCAATATTAGATGCTCCCTCAGGCAGCAATAGGCACTCTTGCCTGCCCTGCAGGGTCTTCAGCGTCACATCACTCTGGGTGCTCTAACTCAAGGGTGCCAAGCTTTGAAGTCTTGGAAAGTCCCAGAAAAGACTCGCAGCCTCCTCAGAACATGGTGGCCTTATCTGCACTGGCGCCACTTTGTGGGGTAGCCTTCTCCCTCTGTAACATCCCCTCTCCTGGCACCGTTTTCAGTTGGCCTCGCAATGGGCCCATGCCATATGCACTTGGACGCCTTCTTCTTGATGATGTTCAGTTGTCACCAGTAGGTGGACCCTACCCTAAGAAAGTCAGTCCCAGGGTTATGTTTCATATTCATTCATCTATACTCCCTCAGCACTTCTTTGTATGGCTAAGTACTTGGAAACAACACCTCCACCAGTTGATGTCTCTCTGGCTCCCTCGGAAATGTTTTCATGGAATTATGATGCACTGTCATGCCTTTAGAAATGTTCCTGAAACACTTACTTACAGAGATGTAGTTGAAGGTATCTTTACACAGTGTCCCACATAGCTGGATACAAGTCCATTTATGTTTGACCGCCACGAAAGATATTTTCTCTTCAGTTGGATTACTTCTTTCTACAGAATATAAGATCCTATTGTAATTCTCATTTTTCCTCAATTTCCATGAAATTTCAGGGTATTCCATTAAAATCTTACCTGTTACTCATATAGTTACATTTATCATTCTGAATGGTTTCTTCTTTCCCCTCTGGTGGAAGATTAAAATCTTCAGCTATATTATTTACATTTTTTTAATAAATAGAAAATTTTTCTTTTAATTTTTAGTTAATACTAAGATTGTCTGATTTTTCTAAGACATTTTTAATTTTTAAGTTATTTAGCAATAAATCAGTTTTCAGTTTCTAGTTTTGCAAGCTAACAAAATTTAAAATATTCACTTTTTAATTGCTCTTTGGCATTACTATTACCCTGGTTATTTAAAACACTCCAAAAATAATTGTATTTTCTACATTATCATTTAAGCTTGTTTTCTGTATTACCCTGAATAATTTAGTTTTTTCAGACTAAAACCAGTATCTTACTGGTTTTTTAAGTAACCCTTATTTCTGTTCTATGTGCCAGGGTGTATGCTGTGGTAGAAATCAACCTCCTTTTATTTCTAGGAGCTCCCAGGAGGTTATGGCCGTGTGAAACCTGATATTGTTACCTATGGTGCTGGAGTGAGGGGCTCCGGTATGAAAGGGGGCTGCCGGGCCCTTTCCGGGACTAGCGTGGCTTCTCCAGTGGTTGCCGGAGCTGTCACCTTGCTAGTAAGGTGAGTGTTGCCTAGCAAAGACAAGGTGGTGCCAGCAGACCAGCTGAGTCTTGTTTGTCACCAACTTAGAATTTTAGAGCATATCATGTGACCTTGCACCATCTGTTTCTTCATCTCCACAAAAGAGGTCAGGATTTATTCTTTGAGGTAGGATTCTTTTGAGTTAGTGGACATACGAGGAACACTCTGTAAATGCTAAACCATAAAGCAATACATAAGGCCATACTAATAATACCTGTTACTTTTTTTATGTTTGAAGTCTGGTTTTGTGTTTTGAAGACTTTTTTTAAGAGCAGTTTTAGGTTCGTGGCAAAATTGAGAGGAAAGTACAGTGTCCCCATTTTTGTTTACTTTTATACCATTTTTGTGCTACATTTGTACTTGTTACTAGGTGTACCAGTTAATAATACAGATTTTTTTCAATAGATGGAGTTATACATATGCTGATATATATGCGATTTGGTATGTATGCTATTTTGTTGTATTGACAAGTTTCAAAATTTCATATGTCAAATTTGCTGAAGGTGTTAACATCATAGATATTTTATGCTTAGAAATGTTGAATTTCATACCAAAAAAAAGCATTTGCAGGAAGTTTTAATTCATTATTTTGAAGAAGTTATTGTATACTTTGGGAAGTTTATGGTGAACATGCTCCATCACATACTTGTGAACGCTAGTTTAAACTCTTTAAAAGTGATGACTTTGATGTGAAAGACAAAGAATGTCCAGGTCAACCAAAAAAACTTTGAAGTCCAACAATTACAAGCATTATTGGAAGAAGATGCATGTCATACTCAAAAACAACTTGCAGAAAGGTCATTTACAAGCAATAGGAAAGATTTTAAAGGAAGAAAAATGGATGCCACATCAACTGAACGAAAGACAAATGGAAAACTGAAAGAAAAGTTATCAGTAAAAGAAAGTCTTTTTTGCATCGAATTATGACTGGCAATGAAAAGTGGATTTATTTTGAGAATCTCAAATGCACAAAATCCTGGGTTGATCCAGGTCACCCATCAACATTGACTGCAAGGCCAAATCGCTTCAGAAAGAAGACAATACTCTGCTTTCGGTGGGATCAGGAAGGTGTGGTGTATTATGAGCTTCTAAAACCAGTGAAACTGTTAATACTGATCACTACTGACAACAAGTAATCAATTTGAACCATGCTTTGAATGTGAAATGACCAGAATGTGCCAGAAGACACAGCAAAGTAATTTTGCTTCATAATAACACATCATCACACACTTCAAAACCAGTTAAAGACATGTTAAAAGCCTGGGAATTATTAACCCACCCGCTGTATTCACCAGACTTTGCTCCTTCAGATTATCACTTTGTTCGGATCAATGCACACGCACTTTCTGAGCAGCACTTCAAAACATATGAAGAAGTGGAAAATTGGGTCTCTGAATGGTTTGCCTCAAAACAAGAAAAGTTTTATTGGGACAGTGTCCACAAATTACCTCAAGATGGGGGAAATGTGTAGCTAGTGATGGACATTATTTTGAATAAAGCACTTTTGATGTTTCTCTTGAAATTATCGTGTTTTCTTTTATTACAAAATCCACATTATTAACTGGTACACCTAGTATATCCAAACAAGTGTGTATATCAGGCAAGGATCAAAAAGTGCGGTATTTCCGTGCCATATCCTCCATTTCCTTGGGGTTTCACTTTTTAATGTTCTCTGTTAGCTGAGGAGCTGTCAAAACAGGCAGTGGGACTGGCAGTCACCATGCCTTTGGGAGAGACAAGATTCTCTGTGTATTGCCTTATGCTCTTTGTCTTGTTGAATCCCAACTATGGTTGGGATGGAGCTTAATGATCGATCCTTCATTTTGTAGTTAATGAAACTGAAAGTTCTCAAAGATAGTCAACTAGAATTGATGCTTATGTGCTCTAACTTAGTCAAATACGGTTCCTCTCAAAATTATAAGATGTCTTAGGAGCTAGCACTTATTTTGTATTTTACCTTCAAGCCTACCTGCCCCCCAAAATTTCTATCTAGGTGAGGCATTAGTTGAGCTTTTGTGTTGTAATGACACAGAACTCTGCAGTTTTCAAAGTTATACTCTATTAATTTTAAAATTAAATTAAAACAGGTAAAGGATACTAAATGTTTTTATATTTAAAATTCTCTTTAAAAGCAAGTAAATTTTAGCTTCAATGCCAGGGATGTGTTTTATTAATAATCCTTTGTAAAAAGTACGTCTTTATCTCTTTCTTCCTTTTCCCCTCCTTCCCATATATTTCAGAGCCAAATTCTTGAGATTGTTGACATTGGTGAGAGTAATCTTGGAAAATAACCACATGCCTGTTGGAAACATTCTCTTTCTTTTCTAGTTGTTTTTTTCACTCTCGTGTTACATACAGTGAAAGAAGAGGGAAGGGCATGCCAACTGTGTATTTATCTGGCTCCCTTAGGCTTCTGGATTCTCTAGTTAGGGCTCTTATTTCTACTCTTGTTGATTATGAAACAAAAAGTACTAGTGTACGGCTCCCACTTGTCATGATGGTTAATAGGAACGTGATTCGGGGTTCTACTATTCTGTCTGTCAAATCCCCCTCCTGTGAAATGAGTGGGGAGATGAGGAGGATGTGTTTTCCATTTCCAGTGGCATCTCAGTGCAGATATTCTCAGCGTCAAGGAAAGCTTTCACTTCCCTCATCTCCCTGCAGCAGATGAAAATGCCACTGTGACAGTTCAGAAATATTTTTATGGCCTGACTAATAGCTCAGAACAGATTCTGAGCAACAAGGAAGTGCTTCCTCAGCTTGCGGCCTCCTGATGCTCCGGCCTCCATGATGCTCCGTAAAGAATGAGAGCCTAACCTTTGGTCTTGCTCTATCAGCAGGAAGAGGGGGAGGTTGTTGACCTATAGCTGAGCTTTTAGCAGTTCTTTTATTGTTGTTGAGAATCAGTCCTACTTTATGTCCTCTTCTCATTATGTCTCTCTAAACCTATTAGAAAAACCTGCGTACATTCCAAGACCAACCACTATATAAAAAGATTTAGGAACTTAGAGTAAGTTTTTCTTTTTTGCTTACTTACATTTAGAAGTTAAAATTCACTTGTGTTTATAATACATAGTTATACAACAGTGAATGTCTTAGTGCCAGCATTCTTAAGAGGGTAATGCTGCTTAGGTGACACTAAGTTTCTAACCAAATAGAGCTGAGTTTCAGTGTGTCCAGATGCATCCTGCTGATGAAACTCTCAAGGTAGCCTCCGGTCTCCATGTTCTCCTATCAGGTTTTATCCACCAGAGTGATACATCACATAGTGGCTTCCAAAACAAAATAGTCAGGGTTTCGCCGTGGAGGCAGTGAGCTTCACTCAGATGCTGTGCTTCTTGCCCATCCTGCATTCACTTCCCTTCCTAGGACCTGTATGTTTTCCTTTCCTTTTCCCAGCTTGTCCTCTTCCTGGTTTCACCTGAGTAGCCACTATCTCTTACCTCGTCTTGCCTCCTATAATTTTTAAGGTCGACTTAGTAGGAAAAAATAGGTTTTTCTGGTCCATTTAGTATAAACAGATACTAGCCCCATGAGTCACTGCTCTCACCAGCCATGTGGTCACTCCCAAGTCTGGTGCAGAAATGACCACACAGTATCCTCATCTTAGCACGGGCCCCACCAAGAAACTCATTATAGACAGAACAAGATTGGAGGTCACATTTGCAAATTAGGAGTAATCAGATTTTCACTCTTTTATGAGAAAATAAGAAAATACATGATTTTCCTCCTCAGCACAGTCCAGAAACGTGAACTGGTGAATCCAGCCAGTATGAAACAGGCCCTGATTGCATCAGCTCGGAGACTGCCTGGGGTCAATATGTTTGAGCAAGGCCATGGCAAGCTGGATCTCCTCAGAGCCTATCAAATCCTCAACAGTTACAAACCACAGGCAAGGTCAGTATGTTTAACTTTTGAATAGGACTTTCTCCTCACTGGGTCCTGAGGGTGTTTTTCCCTCTGCACTAAATATTAGCCTCCAAACTGGAACTACATACAACACTTAGAGCCCATGGAGAGCTTCACTCTGCCACTTCTACTCGGTGTCAGAACTTGAACTGCTGTCCACTTCCTGATGTTCTATTTTATTTTATTACTTATTCATTCATTCATTCATTCATTCATTCATTTATTGTGTGTGTGTGTATGTATATATATACATATATATGTACACTGAGTGGCCAGATTATTATGATCTCTGAACGCAGAATAATCTGGCCACTCAGTGTATTCCTATATAATAAAAGGCTAATATGCAAATTGTCCCCTTGACCAGGAATTCAACCAGGAGGCAGGCCAGCCAATTGCCCATGTCCCCACCCCTGGCCAGGCTGGCCGGACCCCCCCCCCCCATGCACAAATTCATGCACTGGGCCTCTAATGTGTGTGTGTGAATCTCCTCTCTAATAAAAAAGTAATATGCAAATTGACAGCGCAACTACTACACCCCAAAGTCATGCCCACCAGCCAATCAGGAGTGAGTATGCAAATTAACTCAACCAAGATGGCTGCAGCCACGGAGAGAGCAGGAGGCTTGGGTTACCCAATCAATGGAGGAAGCCAAGCTTTTCACCTGCCCTGGCCTGCCTTGGCCTCTGGTTAAGGCTACAGAGTTTCAATTATAGAAGATAAATAAATCCCAACAAAAATGGCAGCAGCCATGGAGCTGGAGAGAGCAGGAGGCTTGAGTTGTTCCCAGCAATGGAGGAAGCCAAGTTTCTGCAGCCCTGGCCTGCCTTGGCCTCTGCTTAAGGCTATAAAGTTTCAATTATAGAAGATAAATAAATCCCAGATACCAAGGCCTCTACTTGGGTCTCCCGGAGGCATGACTGGCCTGTAACCCACCACAGGCCCCTCACCCAGGCAGCCCCATGCTCCAGGGGAACCCCCACCCTGATCCAGAACACCCTTCAGGACAAACCAGCCAGCCCCCACCTGTGCACCAGGCCTCTGTCCTATTTAATTCTCCTATCTAATAAAAGAGTAATATGCAAATTGACTGTCACTCCAACACAAGATGGCTGCCCCTGTATAGTCAAAGATGACTGCCTCATGTGGACATACGATGGCTACCACAAGATGGCCAGCAGGGGAGGGCAGTTGGGAGGGAGCAGGCCTGCAGGGGAGGGTAGTTAAGGGTGACCAGGCTAACAGGGAAGGGCAGTTAGGGGTGACCAGGTCTGCAGGAGAGGGCAGTTAGGGGCAAACAGGCTGGCAGGGGAGTGGTTAGGGGGTGATCAAGCTGGCAGGTAGAAGAAGTTAGGGGCAATCAGGAAGGCAGGCAGGCAGGCGAGCAGTTGGGAGCCAGCAGTCCTGGATTGTGAGAGGGATGTTGGACATTCCTTGAGGGGTCCCAGATTGGAGAGGGTGTAGGCTGGGCTGAAGGATACCCCCCAACCTGTGCATGAATTTAGGTGATGTGTCTTTTCCAGACCCTCCAGGAAGCAGACCCCAAGATGGGGTTAGCGGTCCAAGAGACCCATTGGGGTGAGGGCCTATGAAGGATAAAGGGAAGGAGGCAGGAATAGGCAGGAAGAGTCTTGAGCTGCCATGCTGACTCACATCTGTGAAAAGAGGTGGGAGAAAGGAGTGTTACAGAGGAAGATCCTCAGACTGCAGCATGGGTCTAAAATGTTTCTCCTGATGGGAGTCCTTGAACCAAAGTCACCTGTTAGAAGAACCTGTGTCTCACAGGGATGGACTTCACTAGTCCCACCTAGTCATTGGCTAGGGGCAGCCCATGGGAAGTGGGGCCTTGGCACAGAGGTGGTGGAGGATATAGAAGGGCAGCAACTGGAGCTGTCCTAGCTGTGCTTCGGTGGCAGGAGATCCAAGCAGCATGGCTCACGGTGTCTGCCTTAGGTGGCGTTCCACTGCAGTTACTATTTGTTGCTTTGGCACTACTAAGGGCCTGTGCTTTCAGATAACCTTGTTTCTTGACATACTTCGCTCACTCATTTTAACATCCATTGATGGTTCTTGTTTGCAGTGATTATTATGCAACTAGAGACCCAGTGCACAAAACTCGTGCATGGGGGTGGGGCTGGGGGTTGAGGGGTTGTCCCTCAGCCTAGCCTGCACCCTCAACAATCTGGAATCCCTTAAGGGATGTCACACCACTGGGAGAGGGTGCAGGCTGGGCTGAGGGACACCACACCCCCATGCATGGGCCTAAATGGGTGGTTGGACATTCCTCTCACAATCCAGGACCGCTGGCTCCAAACCACTCCCCTGCCTCTTCCTGATGCCCCTAACTACTTCTGCCTGCCAGCTTGATCATCCCCTAACCATTCCCCTGCCAGCCTGATTGATGCCTAATTGCTCCCCTGCTGGCCCAGTAACCCTTAACTGCCCTCCCCTGCAGGCCTAGCCACCCCCCTCAACTGCCCTGAGGGCCTGGGGTGTCCCCCCCCAACTTCCCTCCCTTGCTGGCCTGGTCTCCCCCAACTATCCTCCTCTGCTGGCCTGTTCCCCGCAACTGCCCTCCCCTGCAGTCCTGGTGCTCCTCCAATTGCTCTCCCCTGCTGGCCTGGTCTCCCCCAACTGCCCTCCCCTGCAGGCCTGGTGCCCCCACCTAAACTCCCTCCCCTGCTGTCCCGGTCACCCTTAACTGCCCTCCCCTGCTGACTTAGTCACCTCCAGCTGCCCTTCCCTGCTGGCCCAGTCACCCTTAACTACCCTATCTTGCTGGCCTGGTCACCCCTAACTGCCCTTCCCTGCAAGCCTGCTCTCCCAACTGTCTTCCCCTGCAGTCCTAGGATCCCCCCCCCTCCCCCAAACTCCCTTCCCCTGAGGGCCTGGGGTCCCCTGCCCCCAACTGCCCTCCCTTGCTGGCCTTATCTCTCCCAACTATCCTTCTCTGCTGGCCTTGTCCCCCCAACTGCCCTCCCCTGCAGGCCTGGTGCCCCCCCCCAACTGTCCTCCCTTCAGGCCTGGTCCCCTCCAACTGCCCTCTCCTGAGGGCCTGGGTCTTCACCCCAACTGTCCTTCTACTGCAGGTCTGGTCCCCCCCAGGCTTCCCTCCCCTGCAGTCCTGGTCCCCTGCCTCAACTGTCCTCCCCTGCAGGCCTGGGTTCCCCCCAACTGCTCTCCCTTGCTGGCCTGGTCTGCCCCAACTGCTTTCCTTTGCCAGCCTGGTCACCCCCAACTGCCCTCTTCTGCTAGCCTGGTCACCCCTAACTGCTCACAACTGCCCTCCCCTGCAGGCTATCTTGTGGTGGCCATCTTGTGTCCACATGGGGGCAGCCATCTTGTGTTTTGGAGTGATGGTCAATTTGCATATTACTCTTTTATCAGATAGAATTGCCTCATGGTGACTTTATTTCTCTCATTCATTAAATGGAATTCTGCTGTAAGGAAGAACTATCTCTTCTTTCCCATTTATTTATTTATTCATTCAATTATTTAAATCATTATGGAAACAGATATTTATTTGGCTCTGTGGATTACAATTCAGTATCATTGTATATTTTCTTTTTTAAATTGTCCCAGATTTGGCTATTGTGGGAGCATCTTCTAGTTGGCTCCTTTGTCTTTTTCAATGCCTCCCTCATTTTCTTGAGCACTTTTCTTCTTCTTCTTCTTCTTTTTTTTTTTTTTTTTACTTTTTGGCAGCATAGCATTTCCATATCCAGCCTCAGTCTCAGTTCTTTCTCCAAGCAGCCTGGGTCCATTTATTGAGGAGTGGTATTTAGAAACCAAGACTTGGGCAGAATTTTCCAGTAGAGATAAGAAATGTCTGTATGTACTCACACATCTGTACCTGTTTTTTGATATTCCTATCTGTAGATATACTAAAAACATGAGTTCATCTTTCTCCTGGTTCCAGCCAGCACCACAGTTCTCAGTCTAGTCTCCTCTCCTGATTTGTAAGTCTTCTCCAACAGCAAGAAACGTGGCTCTCATTACCCATATGTCTAATGGCTCAGTCCTAGTATTTGCCCTTGCAAAAAAAAAATATTATATTAACCAGAGTACAGTATTTATGTATAGTTTTTTTAATCGAGCTTTACAGAATATAGTCATATTATTTTCCAAAGTAAGGTTAATTTTGCTTTTCAATTTTAATACAGTTGAGTTTATCTATTAGTATTTGTATCTCTTTTTGGATCCCCCCCCCACTTCCTGATTGATTTCAACTATTTATGGATTGAGTACGTAATGTATTACGATGGCTCTAAAGTCAGGACTGCACACAAATGTCACTTTCCTTATAACCTCTGTCCCCATTTTCTCCATGTTGTCCCCACTCATCCCTGTGGGTAACAATCTCAGTTGTTGGTTTGTCTTATATTTCTCTTTGCACAAATGAGCAGATACATATATGCAGGGGTGGGGAAAAGTAGGTTTCAGTTGTCCTTATAGGAAGTAATACAATCCTATCTAATAAAAGAGTAATATGCAAATTAACCATCACTCTGCTACACCACAAGCCACATCCACCAGCCAGTCAGGAGCAAGTATGCAAATTAACCCCAACCAAGATGGCTGCAGCTATGGAGCGAGTAGGAGGGAAGCTCGGGTTTCCCTGGCGATGGAGGAAGCCAAGCTTTCCACATACCCTGGTGGGCCCAGGCCTCCACTCAAGGATACAAAGTTTCAATTATAGAAGATAAATAAATCCCAACAAAAATGGCTGCCACCAAGGAGCAAGCAGGAGGCTTGGCTCTGCTCCAGGCTACAAAGTTTCAATTGTAGAAGATAAATAAGTCCCAGTTACCAGGGCCTTCACTTGGGTTGCCGTGGGGCGTGGCCAGCCTGCAAAGCACCACAGGCCCCTTTTCCAGGCTGCCCCACGCCCCAAGGAGACCCCCATCCTGATTCAGGACACCCTTCAGGGCAAATCATCTGGCCCCACCCATGTACCAGGCCTCTATCCTAACTAATAAAAGAATAATATGCAGATTGACCATCACTCCAACACATAAGATAGCTACCCCCATGTGGTCAAAGATCTTGCCCCTCTGTGGACACAAGATGGCCAGCAGGGGAGGGCAGTTGAGAGGGATAAAGCCTGCAGGGGAGAGCAGTTAGGGATCACCAGGCTGGCAGAGGAGGAAAGTTGAGGGTGACCAGGCCTGCAGTGAAGGGTAGTTGGGGGGAACCCAGGCCTGCAGGGGAGAGCAGTTGGGGGGGTACCAGGCTTGCAGAGGAGGGCAGTTAGGGGCAAACAAGCTGGCAGGGGAGCAGTTAGGCATCAATCAGGCTGGCAGGGGAATGGTTAGAGGGTGATCAGGCTGGTAGGCAGAAGCAGTTAGTGGCAATCAGGAAGGCAGGCAGGCATGCGAGCAGTTGGGAGCCAGCAGTCCTGGTTTGTGAGAGGGATGACTGTCTGTTTTGGCAGTCGGACATCCCTTGAGGGGTCCCAGATTGGAGAAGGTGCAGGCTGGGTTAAGGGACATGCCCCCCTCCATGCACGAATTTCATGCACCAAGCCTCTAGCAATTAATAAATAATGTTGGAATAGACTATTTTGCACACTCACAACTATAAACCTACTTTTGCCCACCTTTTCTTACAGGAAGGAGAGCATTATTATAAATATTCTTTTGTAGTTCGTTTTTGTCACTTAACTGCACCTGGAAATTGCTCTGTATTAATTTATAGAGATTGTCTTTTTACAGCTGCCTAGTGTGGATGTACCTTTGTTTATTCACCCACTTATTTATATTTGGGCATTTACACTGTTCCCAGGATTTTACAGTTGTAAATTATTGCTTTGAATAACCTTGTGTCTAGTATTTTAGCTTCGCTGAAGGTTGTGTTTTCGGAGAACATGCCTACAAGTGGGATTGCTGGGTCAAGGAGCTTTGTGAGGTGTCACTCCATTCCCCTCCAGAGGGTTGTGTCTATGTGTATTCACAGTGAGGCATGAGTGCCTGTTTCCCCAGTGCCTCACCAGCATAATGTTGTGCCATGCTGGTTACTTTACCTGCTCAGTGAGAATTGGTCTCTCAATATTGTTGTAATTTCCATATCTTCTCTAGTTATGAGTGAATTTGAACTCTTTTGTTTATGGTTAACAGCCATATTTACACTTTTCTTGTTAAGTGTGTGTTCACATTTCCTCTTTTTTTCTAGGCCTTTGTCCCTCAGTTGTTAAGGGTTTTTTATATATTAACCATTTTTTGGTGATATATATTTGCAGATGTTTTACAGTTTGTCAGTTGTCGTTTGATTTTTGCATGAAGTGTTTTGCCAGGCAGTTTTTGTTTTTTTTAAATAGCCAACTTTATTCATCTGTTGTTGTTGTTGTCCTTGGATTTTGAGTCACAGAAAGCCATTTTCTGCACTGGGGTGAAAGAGAATTTACCCAGGTTTTCTTTTAATACTTGTTTGCTTTCTTTTATGTACTTGAGACTCCCTGATCCATTGTGTGTGATGTAATCCATTTGTGTTTATTATTTGTGTGGTGTAAGGTCTGAATCTATTTTTATCTTTTGCCAAGTAACCACCCATTTGTCACAGTTGCATTTATTTAAAAGTTCATCTTTGCCTCAGTGATTTGAGACTCATGAGCCAACGCATTCACTGCCACTGAAGTTCTAGACTTGCAGAAGGAAGAAAGTGTTCTGCTCCATCCGTTGTTTGTGTAGACAATCTGGGCAAGCTGGCCCAGAGGCCTGCTCAGCACAGGGAGCATTTCAAAGCCAAGTTCCCAGATGCCTGCTGTGGCCCTTCTAAGAGCCTTGTCGCCTCTTCCTACAGTGTGTCGCTTCAGTGTTGTGTTCTAACATGCCCTACTCTAACACCATATTCTTTGTTTCAGTTTGAGCCCCAGCTACATAGATCTGACTGAGTGTCCCTACATGTGGCCCTACTGCTCCCAGCCCATCTACTATGGAGGAATGCCGACCATCGTCAATGTCACGATCCTCAACGGCATGGGTGTCACAGGAAGAATTGTAGACAAGGTGAAATTGCTCTCTGGCTTGTAGTGAACTTGGACCTGGCCCAGACCTTTGTGCCTTAGCATTTTCTCTTGAAAATAAAACAGGAAAGGTTCTCTTGTCGAGTGCCAGGCTATTGGAAGCAGTAATTTATTTCCCCTAAGTCTTTTATGCACAAGTCGGGGATAAATTAGTAAAACCCATTTGCTATTTTTTTACTTTGGCATATTAAGTTTAGCTTCTGAGTTGACTAATTACATATGATCCTTTATCTTTATTATTTCCTACCTATAATTAAAGGCTCACTTGAGAGAATAAGTACGAATGGGTCTTAAGGTCTAGAAAGTATGGTCTTTTTTTAATTTTGTTTTTATCATTTTTTATACTTACTACATAAACATTATCTCAAAATAAAGATAACTTTCAGCCCCAGCACAATAATATAGGCATTTTTAAAAATTTTTGCATACCATCTGGTTTATTTGTTTTTCAATTACCATTTACATTCAGTATTATTTTGCATTAGTTTCAGGTGCACAGCATAGTGGTCATAACCATTATTTTTTTTGATAATATTCTTGTCCAGCTCTTACCTAAAATACATATTTTTTGTTAATCATTGTGCACTAGGCAAAAATTTAATTCTTTTTTTCGGTTTTCATTATGTTGAAAACATTAAAAAATGTATATAGGTACCTATGTACTTTATAGTGGTTGTTTAATATTGCATAGAACTATGAAGTTATAATTTGCTTACTATTTCCCCCTGCATGAACAAAAAATAAGCGGTTTTCCAATATAAGCATTTCACTGAATATCTTTGTATATGTGATTTCCCTTTCTTCTGGATTATTTCCTTAAGGTAAACTCCCTGGGTTGGAATCCAGAGAGTATGGACATTATTATGGCTCTTGGTACACACTACCAAATTCTTTCCAAGAGGACATACATCATCTCAGACTGTAGAGGGCACTGTCTCCACCATGTCCGCACTGGGTGGTACTTTTTATTTTAATTCCATGAGATTTTTTAAAAATGGAATAAAATTTGCATAGCATAAAATTTACCCTTTTAAATTGCACATTTCAGTTTTTAGTGTATTCACAAGTAGTAATGCAATTATCACTACTATATAATTCTAGAACATTTTCATCACCCTAAAAAAGAAACATCTATTTGCAGTCACTCCCCATTCTCCTTGCCCTTGGTCCCTGGCCACCACTAATATCCTTTCTGTCTCATTGGTTTTACTTATTCTAGATAGTTTATTTAAATGGCATCCGACAATATGTGGTCTTTTGCGACTGGCCTTTCACCTGGCATGATGCCTTTAAGGTTCATTGGTATGGCAGCCTCTATCAATGTGTCACTCCTTTCTCTGGCTGAATAATAAATAGTCCATTGTATGGATGGATCTCAGTTTGTTTTATGGATATTTGGTTTGGTTCATCTAACCAAATATCCATAAAGGTGGTTCATCTTTTAACTTTAATTTTGTGAAGAGAATATTTCCAGGTAATAAACCTGGAAAATGCTAATTCTATTTTTTCCTGTGTGAATTAGCTTTTTATTGCCTGGACCCATTTTTGTACTGGAATTTAGGGTTTCCCTATCCATCCGAGCAAGAAGACCATAGAGAAATTAACCAGTGTTGTTGTAATTTATGCAAAAAGTTACACAAATTATTGTTTAATTTTCTTTTTAATGTAAGTGGATGGAAGTTATGTAAATGTTTCACGTTTCCATTCAGCTGAATTTTGATCTTTTGTTCTTTTGTTTCAAACATTAGAAACATGTTTCCACAGATATAATTAAAAATTTCAATTTCGTTTTCTACTGACTTTCATACTTGTTAGCTATGTAGCTTTTAAATCTGTGTTAATTTGATATGTAATATAAGAAATAGATGAAAATTAACTTTTTTCTCAATTGCTAACCAGTCATCTCAAGAGCATTTATTAAAAATTCCTTTCCTTCCTCATTATTTGCATGCTGTACCCTATAAATATTTTTCTCCTTTTTCAGATTTTTTTTTAATATGCTGACTCATTTGGGGAGTATTGTTACTATCTGGCTTATGAGGAAAATGAGTAATTTTGGTTAGTTTGAAATATTGGTTATTGAAATTTTGAAATATTAGCATGTTAGAGCTCATTTATGTTTCTTCCAGATGGTCTCTCTCATGCTTCCCTTTTCACTTTCCTCATACCTGGAAGAGACTAAAGGGCAGGCATTCTGAGAGCAAGCCAGCTCTTCCTCTGGGCATCCCGTAAACTTCATCTCCTAGTCATTGGCTTCAGAATTTGAGGACCGTTTGTATCCATGTCATTTTATTATTTGGTTCCTTTAAATTAATGTGATTCTTTTAAAAAATTTATTTTTATTGATTTCACAGAGGAAGGGAGAGGGAGAGATAGAAACATCAAGGATGAGAGAGCATCATTGATTGGCTGCCTCCTGCCCATCCCCTACTGGGTATCGAGCCCGCAACCCGGGCAGGTGCCCTTGACCAGAAAAGAACCCGGGACCCTTCAGTCCAGAGGCTGGCGCTCTAACCACTGAGCCAAACCAGCTAGGGCTAATGTGATTCTTGAAGCATACAATTAATTGGGATCTAACCTCCAACCTGAGAGTTTTAATTTATTTAAATTCACTACATCTGTACATCAACTTTATGTGATATTTTTTTAAGGTTGGGAAAAACATTCTCTTTAAAATTCGAGGCTGTCAGAAAAAGAGAAAAAAAAATTGGAGGCTGTCAGAAATAATGGATTCTATACATTTCTAGTGAGCGATGTTCTAGATATTCCATAGGCTACTTTGGTTATAGGTTGCTTGGTATACAGATTTCATCTTGCCTTATTTAAAATACAAAGTATTTCTCAAAAAGTGCTGTAGATAATTTAGGAATTGAGCATTTCACCTTAGCCTTGGCTTGTTTTTCTCCTGCAGCCTGACTGGCAGCCCTATTTGCCACAGAATGGAGACAACATCGAAGTGGCTTTCTCTTATTCCTCGGTGTTATGGCCTTGGTCAGGCTACCTGGCCATTTCCATTTCTGTCACCAAGAAAGCGGCATCCTGGGAAGGCATTGCGCAGGGGCACGTCATGATCACTGTAGCTTCCCCAGCAGAAGTAGAAGTAAGTGCGTGCAAAGAAGGGTTTGTGTTTCTTAACCTTTCACTTCATCTGCCAGGAAGGGGGCTCGGGCTCAATGCTGATGGGCTCAACTTGGAAGCACAGTTGGTGTGATTAGGCTTGAAGGCCATGATCAGTGAGTCTAGGGCCTGTACAGCAGCTGGAGTTTAAAAGCCAGCTGAATAATGAGTGATGGTGCCTTCAGTCCTGTTGCTGAGCAACAGCAGATAGGACTATTTCATACCAAATTTCAAGCTCAGAATGATTATAGAAAAATATGTGTTCTCTGAAAGGGAATGTGTAGCTTCAGAAACAAGGTGATTTAAATTTTAAGTCTCGAACTCAAGGTCTTGAATGGAATTAATGGTGATACATGAAGGTTCCTTTCTACATTTGTTACCGGAAATTCTGGTATTCAAATTTAGGGTTAAAATGATAAATAGAATCAACTTTTTAAATAAACCTCCAAACCTGAAAGTTTCTTCTGAGCAAAAGGGCCACTTCAATTTTTTTTTTTTTCAGTCAAAAAATGGTGCAGAACAGACTTCAACAGTGAAGCTCCCAATTAAGGTGAAGATAATTCCTGCTCCTCCTCGAAGCAAGAGAGTTCTCTGGGACCAGTACCACAACCTCCGCTATCCGCCCGGCTACTTCCCCAGGGATAATCTGAGAATGAAGAATGATCCTTTGGACTGGTAAGCAGCCACTAGAACAACCCTCATCACTCTCCCTGCCCCCTCCCCCCCATCCTTGCACAGCAGAATTAGGGGTCACTGTCCCTGCAGGAAGCAGATGTTGCTCCTCACTGAGCCTGACTTCCTTGATCCTCAGAATTTGCAGGTCCTCATCACAGTCTTAGGGCATCCCTGTGAATCTCCCTGCAGACTTGCAAAACTGTGCAGTAAAAAACCTGAACTCATCCTTACTTGCTCTCTTCCCCCCTGTTGAATCATTCAGCAAATCCTATTAGTCCTCTTTTCAGACATGTCCTGGTTCCCGCCCTGTCTGGCCCCCACCTCTGTCCCACTCTTGTTCAGGCCATCATCTCTTGCCTCTGGATGGCATCCATCACCTCCTGATGAGTGACTGCTACCATTTTTGCTCCCTTAAATTCCTTTGTCCACTCAGCAGCCCTGGTCACCTAAAAACAAATTCTGTCATGGTTTGCTTAAAACTCCCGTGGCTGCCTATTCATACTTCTTCATATGCCAGACTTCCTGATGTGTCCTCCTCAGGCCTCCAGGCCCTGCCCCTCACAGCCCCTCCAGGGCAGCTGGGCTGATCCTGAAAATGGTGAGCAACAATGATTGAAAGATTTGAGGACACTTATAAGGTGTCAGAGCATAGCCAGAGCCCTGCACGAGCTCCAAGTGACTTTGAGTTGCTCTGAGTCCATGTATTCTTCTACATTCTTCCCAACTACAACAGAATGGTTCTTCCTTGAACTCTGCCCACTATACTAACTGTTGGGAATTTAGTTCAAGTTCCTTCTTTACCTCTGCTTGCCAAGTGTCAGAGACACAGGTTAATTCCCGGTGGCAGGGCAGACAGAGAAGCCATGAGAAGTTGTGGGTGGGTATATAAGAATGAGTCTTTATTGCAGAAGCCTATGGCCACATAGTCATCAGACAAGACAGTCCTCCTAGGAAAGTCTATGCAGAAGGCAGCTGGACATTGGTTGGTTAATACATATCTTTTCTATAAAGTAGCATCAGTCTCTTACTCACAGCTAGTATCTGAGCAGCCGCATGATGCCCTAGACTCAATGCCTTGTGTTGTAGCCGTACCTATGCTCTTTGGCTCAGCAGCTTCTCCTGTATCCCCTGCCCAGCTACTTTCTGTAGCAGACTTCTTCACATACTCCAGCTGACTAGCTGGTCAGTAACCTACTTTTATACTATTTAGACAAAGAGGGCTTCATGCCGATAGTTACATCAATCATATGGCTACTGAAGGGCACAATGTACCATGTGTCCTTGCACCTGCTCATGGTATCTTGGCCTGATTAGAATTATCAGGCTCAGAGTCCTTGAACATCCCATTTAGGCAGATGGCCAGAGTAGCCTTTGACCATTCTGGTGTATTGATAACAAGGCCTCTGTGCTCCCATGGGCCTATCTGGGGACCTGACCTGGTTCCCGCATAAGGTCAGTGCTGCTCTTTATAAAGATGTCTCTGGGAGGTGGATTAGAGGGGCTCAGAGCAGAGGCAAGTAGACAAGAAATGAAGAGAAGTTGTTAGACAAGGGCAGTAGTCATGGTCCTGGAGAGGAATGCCTGGTTCCGCCCTGCTGAGGCGCCATACTGTGTCAGGCTATGAGGTGGGGAGTGGGAGGTAGAATGACCCTGGGTGTTTGTTGGGGCATTTGGGTAGGTGGCTGAGGGAGTACACAGTAGGGAAATGAGCACATTAAGGAGGATGAAGGATGGAAAGGTAAGCAGTAGTAATGATGTAAGATTAACTGTTTTTCACCGTCTTAGTTCATTTGCTCTGTGTGGCATGGCCCAGCATGTCTGTGTTCCCATGCCCAAACTGTCAAATGCTGGTGATTGCCACCATTCACATGTATGCCACTGCTAAAGTGCATTTCTTCTTTTAAATATATTTTATTGATTTCAGAGAGGAAGGGAGAGGGAGAGAGAGTTAGGAACATCAGTGATGAGAGAGAAATTATTGATCGGCTGCCTCCTGCACATCTGCATGTGTGCTGATTGGGAATCAAACCAGCGGCCTCTTAAGTTCCTGGGTTGATGCTCAACCTCTGAGCTATGCCAGCTGGGCAGTGCATTTCTTCTTCATATTTTATCCCTTCATGCCTGAGCCTGGAGCACGATTTCCTATTACTTCTGCTGGGGATGGAGCTGTGCTCCTGCAGAGGTGACAGGTTCAGGAATTAACCTGTGGCTGCCTTTATGACAAGGAGAGATTGATCATTTTAGTGCTAGGGCTTGCTGTTTTTCAGGAATGGCGACCACATCCACACCAATTTCAGGGACATGTACCAGCACTTGAGAAGCATGGGCTACTTCGTCGAAGTCCTCGGCTCCCCCTTCACGTGCTTTGACGCTAACCAATATGGTGAGCAACAATGGGGTACTAGTCAGATGTTCTTTCCTCTCTGTGGGGTGTTTGTGAAACGTTTGAAAGGCGAATTACAGGTTTAAATGAGAGGCCAACAAAGGGAACATGTGTGGGATCTCCTGGTCCCAATGGTGACATCAAGCAGAGCGGTGCACATTCCTACTTAGTGGTGATGGTGGTCATGTTCAGCTAAAATGCGATACTGTCAGAATGTACTTTTATTATTTTATTTATTTTTTAATTAAAAGAAGTTCTAGCACTGTATTTGGCTTCTTCTGCAGTAAGGGAAATATATTTGTGTTGGATATCACAAATGAAACAGAGGCCACCGCTAGCTGGTATCTGTCTGTGTACTGCAGGGCCCCGATCCTTTCTTTTTCACCCCCCAGCAAAGTGGATCGGGGGCTACAAACTAAAATGTCAGAAGCTAGTAACTTGTGGCATGGATGCCAGTAAACTACTGTTTCTGAGACAGTGACATCCTGTCGTCCAGAGGTGAAATTTCTCAGAGCGTGGCATTTGTCCCTCAGGAACTTTGCTCATGGTGGACAGTGAAGAGGAGTACTTCCCCGAGGAGGTTGCCAAACTGCGGCGGGACGTAGACAATGGCCTTTCGATCATTGTCTTCAGTGATTGGTATAACACGTCTGTTATGAGAAAAGTCAAGTTTTACGATGAAAACACGAGGTACTGATATGAGTTGGTATTTGGATAAGAAATTTCACTTTGGGGGCGTTAAGTTCTATCTAGTAAATACTTCAAGTGCCTTTTGGCCCATTGGTGGTCTTTTCAGATGTCAGAGGCAGGTTCAGACACTTGGTTAGAGAACGCTTTCTCTTCACGTAGTAGCGATGTTCCTGAAAGCTGCTTGTAAAGTCAGTAAAATGCTCCTTGATTCCAGGTATTAATTTAAAGGCTTGGTCATTCCTTGTTGATCGTAGATACTTGAGCTTTAAATTTCTGTTTAGTTCTTTTCCATTCTTCTTTTGCTCTGTTACTGAATCCTCACAAATTTAAATGCACCAAAGCACCTGTTATTTAAAAAAAAAACATAGTAAATTAGTTATTAATCAAAGATTTCCAAAGTATTATGAATATGTCACTCCTATAATAAAGTTTGAATTTTTTCTTCAGACTGTGATGAACTTTATAAGCTTGTCATCTCTTTTCTTTCACAGACCCCTCAAGGTCTGGTCTTTATATGCAGTGCCTTTATGTTATGTGGACTGCATTTTATAAAGTAAATTTCCTCTGAACACTGGCTGAAGTATTTATGTTATAGTATTGCTCACACCCAGGCATAGTTTCAGCTGCAACCTTAGTGTGGCTGGGCTGGATCTGGCAAGTTCAGTTTTGTTGTGAGAAGAATAAGTATATACACAGTGTTTCAGTTCCGTCCTTCTTGGCGCCTCCTTGTCACTTTCACAGGCAGTGGTGGATGCCGGACACCGGGGGAGCCAATATCCCAGCTCTGAATGAACTTCTGTCTGTCTGGAATATGGGGTTCAGCGATGGCCTGTACGAAGGGGATTTTACCCTGGCAAGCCATGACAGTAAGGTTCTGAGTTTGTGTTTTCATAGGGCGCATTGTTCTAGGAGAGCCTATGTTGCAGAGAGAGGTGGTGTAGTTCCTGAAGCAGGGAGTCTCTGGAAAGAATGCTTCAGTGTCTTCCCAGAGGACATCTGGAGAGCAGGGTGTTAGCTACTCTAGTTTTGCCCAAATGTTCAAAATGAAATATTTTGAACATTTGGGCAAGCACCTCTAGTTTTACTGCCACCTGGAAGGTGCTCTATATCCTGTATTTTCCCAAATAGGCAATACCTCATAGGTTCCTGATTATTTATACAATTCTGTTTATGACATAACTTTGCAAATCTCATGTAAGACGTTTTCCCATAGAGTTAGTTTCTAGAACAATATCTTTTAACAAAAAAATGTGTTTTTTTCTATTTCAGAGAGAGGAAGGAGAGATAGAAACATCAATGCTGAGAGAGAATCATTGATTGGCTGCCTCCTGCGTGCACCCCACTGGGGATCAAGCCCGCACCTTAGGCATATGTTCTAACCAGGAATCAAACCTTGACCTCCTGGTTCATGGGTTAATGCTCAACCACTGAGCACACCAGCTGGGCTAGAACAATATGTTGAGCACTATGATTACTGATTCTGCTCATCCTGTCTTAGTTGTTTTAAGTCTATGACAACTCTGACTTCTGAAATCTATTCAGAAACTTTATATTAATAGTATTTTTTTCAGTTCAATTCTAAGGTCATTCCTTTTAGTTTAAGTATCACCAGGTAATAATAGCAGTTCTTCTCCTAAGATTAAAAACAAGGTTAGAAAACATATAATGCCTAAAGAATGCATTTTAGGTAAATGAATAGCTCTTAATAAAATGTTCCATGTTTCTCTGTTCTCATAACTTTGAACAACTGTTTTCTAGTGTATTATGCATCAGGGTGCAGCATTGCTAAATTTCCAGAAGATGGCATAGTGATAACACACACTTTTAAAGACCAAGGTAAGGAATGCTGTTCATGTGCTCTTTGGTTTCCTTCTTTCTCTTTTTATTTTAATTAACAATTTTACTGCATATAACTTACCCTGTTAAAGTGTGCAATTCAGTGATTTTTAGTGTAGTCACACAATTGTGCATTCATCACCACTGTCTACTTCCAGAATATGTTCATCACCCTGAAAAGAAATCCCCATACCATTAGCAGTTTTGTTTTGCTTTTATAATTTATTATTTTGTGCAGTACCTATTTTAAGCAAGACTTCTGGGTAGAGGCTTTGGAGATGCAAAGATATAATAAGATAGCCTCTTGCTGCTAATTTGAATATATGTGTATACTAACCACTACAGAATAAATTGAATTTCCCATAGGAGAGGGGCTGTTGAATATTTGTAGATATTCTTTAAAACTACCTTTAAAGTTGCTTAAAATTTGTGTTACCATTTATAAAGCATTCAGATTATTGAAATTTAGAAAAATGATGACCATGTTTTGATGTTTTGAACTGTATGAAGGTAAAGAATATTAATTACAGTCTTCTCTTACAATTCCCTTAAGAATTTGAAGAGGAAAAAAAAGTCTTCCTTTTCAGCTTTCTTTTATTTTTTTCCTGAACCCAGAGAAACATAATGCTCATGTATATTATTAGGTACACTGTGCCAGTCCCCATTTTATGTGCTTTTTGTGTTTTATTTTTTTGCAATAACTCATATGCACTATCATTAAAACTCCCTTTTCAGGGCAAACAGGCAAGGTAAAAGCATCTAAGGCCACAATGAGAGTTAAATGGCAGAGACTCAGGATTTGAATACATTCTGTCTCCTGAGAATACATGGTTCACAGTAACTGCCCTCTGAAATAATTCCAGTATTACCATACTAGACCCCCCACCCAATTTTCTGAAAGCCAGTTGTGACCCATTTATTATTCTCATAGCATCCAGTTTTGTGTGCAGAGTGACATATATCCATGTCCACAAAAGCTGTTAAGTGGCATGTTCATTCTTAATGGAGTTGTTCTAGAACTACTGTTAACTAGAAGTTACTAGAATGATCACAACATCTCCACAAACTTTAAATCTCCATCCCCTCCTAAGTCTCAGTTAATATTAATACTCTACTTAGGAGGCCGGGGGAAGGTCAGTAGGGAAAAAAAAGGAGACATATGTACAACTATTGTAATATTTTAAACAAATAAATAAGTAAGTAAAATGAAGAAAAAAGTGCTTTTGCTATAGGTAATCCACAATTAAAGCAAAGCAAGTAGATATATTAACAAAAAATACTAATCTACTTATTATGATACCAGTGTTTCTAATCTGTTCCCCTCCAAGACCAGGAATTCTAATTTTACGTGCTTCAGGCATAACATAGCTCTGGCCACCGACCCAAACATCAAGCAGGGATGAACTAAGGACTGTACATCTGCTTTGCCCTGATTGATATAAGAGCAACACCACCCATCAGGTGTCCCCTTGCCCATTGCCAGGGGAGTTCAATTTTCTTTCTTTAATTGTAGCCAGGCATCACGGAAGAGGCAAATGATACAGTTCCCCTCACTTAGTATCTGAGACACTGCGTTAGTGCCTTAAGCATACTGGGGGAGCAGAGATGAGGCATAGCAACCTGGACTGCCTTGCCCTTCCCAAAGGCAAGAAGCCCTGGTTTCCGGCAGTCTTCCTGCAGCCCTGCGCTCCAGTCTCTCTCACCTCGGCCAAGAGTTTGAGACTGTTCTGTGCCCAACAGAACAGGCTTATCGAAATTTGCAGAAAGGATTCATTTTCTCATGCAAGTTGATATTTCTTTTAAAATTCCAGAATGGAAAGCCCCTTTATTGTAAAGTTGGCCATTTTCTGTAATTAGAAGTTAGGAATAGTTTCATTAGTTGCAAATGATGAGAAAGCAGGAAGTATTTCTCACTCATCTTATTTGCAAGGTAAAATTTATTTTTGTATTACCTGGAAGGGCTTTTTCCCATCATCCAGGCAATATCAATCAATAGGTCTGTGTTCATAGGGTTATATTTTAACTTTAAGCACATAAATAATCATGTCTCCCAGTCACTTGGCACAGTTTACCATGGGTTAGTGATTCTTCCTGAAATCAGGTTCTCACAGGGCAGTGTCATTTCTGGTAGGGGTCAAACAGGGATGACAGCAGTGGTCTTGTGGCCAGCTGTTAGTGCCTTGTTTTGTCGGGAGAGGAATCAAAAGTAGATTTAAGGGTACGTACTTCATTTGGGGGTTCTGGTGGCCTGAAAATAAAAATTGCTTTGAAATCCTTTTTAAGGGGATTTTTATCTTCACACAGGCTTTAAGTTGAATAATCTTTTGGACAGGAATTTGAAAATCTGGGTTATGCTGGATCACAAAGGATCTTATTGTGAGAAACAAAATTGTGTGAAACCCAGAGGCCACACAGTATATACCCCCCTGTCTCATCTGTTGTACTGTGCTGTCTCCCTCTCCACCAAGAACCCCTTGCTGTCTCCCACTCAGTTCCTAGTGGAATTTACACAGAGAGCAGGAAATGCTGCGCTTTTGTAGCCACAGACATATTCGATGTTACCAACGTGGTAAATACTGGCTTTTGATGAAGATGTGCGTCAATCTAGTGCCAGGGAACGTGTTTGCTTCAGGGCTAGAGACTCGTCGATTATGCGATGATGTCACTGGCAGTTGCTGCCTGTGGCATTTTATGCATTTTTTACTTTTTGATTCATTAAACATTGTAAATTGTGCCATCTGTTTGGGCAGAGATAAGGCTCTGCTCTGGAACATTTGTATTTATGGATTAGTATAACAAATATCTTAAATCTAAATTTAAAATATTGTGGGCATATATTTTTTAATTAGTTTGTCCTAGTTTTCAATAATAAGACATGAAACTGGATATCAATATCTGACAATGTCTGTAGATGTATCTATAACTGCCTGGCCAGCTGCCCCAAGTGGATGTGGTCCAAGAACATAAGCCTTTTTAGCAGGATCAGACAGGACAAAAGTTTGTGCTTTTAATATAAAAAGGGAAAAGTGAAATCTTTCAAATTGTGAATACTATTATCACCATTTCAAGTGAAAACGAAAGGATGGATATGGCTATATAGGGGGTCCCCAAAAATGTCTACACACTTTGAATAATTATTAATTCCAATGTTTCTTTCTTTTCAGATTTAACTCATTGGAATTAATAATTATTCAAAATGTGTATACATTTTTGGGGACATCCTGCATATATACACATATAAGTGAATTTTGCTAAAACTCCAATTAGTGGCACTTGAGGCCTTGTTTTTTTTCTATGCTGAAAGTTTGCACTGATTTGATTGAAGAGTGGGTTTTGCTGTGATTTCTTTGTCACATGTCAAGTTAAGTGGCAACTGGAAAATAATTTATTCATCAATAAATTTTTTCATTGCTGTTCTTGTATTGTTTCAGGATTGGAGGTTTTAAAGCAGGAAACAGCAATTGTTGAAAATGTCCCCATTTTGGGGCTTTATCAGATTCCAGTTGAGGGCGGAGGCCGGATTGTCTTGTACGGAGACTCCAATTGCTTAGATGACAGTCACCGACAGAAGGGTGAGAATTGGTGGTGTGGCTCAAAAGTAGATTGAGCTTCATGACTTTGATATTCAAATCCTTTCTCCTCCTTGTCCCTGGGAAAGCACAGATGAGATGCTGCTAAATTAACAGAAACCTGCTCATGAGAGACAGGTGCAATTGGGGAAGTTGCTGCTGCTTTGATTGCTTGGGCTATTTTAATCCTATATAATAAAGAGGTGATATGCAAATTGACCATCATGCCCTCACATAAGATGGCTGCCCCCATGTGATCACAAGATGGCCACCACAAGATGTCTGGCAGGAGAGGGCAGTTGGGGGCAACCAGGTCTACAGGGGGGAAAGGGTAGTTAGGGATGATCAGGCTGGCAGGGGAGGGCAGTTGGGGGAAATCAGGCCAGCAGAAGAGAGCAGTTGGGAGCAATTGGGCCAGCAGGGGAGCAGTTAGGTGTTGATCAGGCTGGCAGGGGAATGGTTAGGGGGTGATCAGGCTGGCAGGCAGAAGTGGTTAGGGGCAATCTGGCAGGCAGGTAGGCAGGCGAGTCGTTGGGAGCCAGCAGTCCTGGATTGTGAGAGGGTGTCCAACTGCTGGCTTAGGCCCGATCATGTGGGGTCCCAGATTGAGAGGGTACAGGCCAGACTGAGGGACATCCCCCCCACCCCAACTGCACAAATTTCGTGTACCAGGCCTCTAATAAGTATATAAGTCTGGGTGCATTTAATATGCAAAATGACATTCATTTATTGCCTCCACTGTCTTCCCCTCCATGTCCATTGTCCTGGGTCCAGTAAGTACAAGACCACTGAGTTTCAGTGGAGAGACTCTTTGCTGGCTTACCTAGACTACCCTACCGGCTTCCCCTCTGAGCCCATGCAGGTGCCCCTCTCAGATCAGACCCACTTTTCCTGGAGGGCCAGCACTTGGTTCTCCTCCAAACCAAATGGTTTTGGCTGTTAGGAGTCTTCACCAGTGGGGAGTGTTGGGTTAATAGCAGGTATGTGGTTTGAAGGCAGAAAGGCAGGAGTAATCCTTAGTAACCCCCTTTTTCAGCATCCTCCAAATGTGGGGGTTTCGAGCTTGAACACGGTTTATTTTTCTCTTTTTGTAAAAGAGGAAGTGAAATGGTGAAAATGTTAATATCTTTTTGCCTGGTGGGATGATGACAAAACCGGGATTAAAACCTAATCTTCTAACTGGAGAACCGGGCGGAGGAGAGGGCAAGGAGTTACACTATCACACTGGCGAAGAGGGAACAGGCTTAGCTGGGAAGAATGAGGCCACAAGGGCATGAATTGGGAGTTGTGTGGTGTACTTCTCCTCTGACTTAAAATTGAAGTTGACTAAATTCTTAACATTTTATGTAAATCCTTAGAATCAGATTGGTCTTGTTAAAAATCAAAAGTGAAGATTAGAGTCGAAGTTAAAAGAAGATTAATGTTTTATTTCCACAGAGATCTTTTTTAAGACCTGAAATCTCCTGGTCTGACTCTTTATGAAAATTTTCAATGCCTGAGAGAACTGTCCTGGTCTTTAAAATTCGGAGGGGAGTGTAGAGGACCCTCGGGGCTTTGAGCACTCCACCAGAAGTGCCCTCAGTGGGAGGAGTGCTTCCTGGGTGGCTCATCTTGTGAATCTTGTCTGGGCAAGCTGGTGTTGATGGGATTTGGAGTGGCCGCTGCGGGGAGTACAGTGCGGAGGTGGTGATTCCAGGAGTAGAGACAGCAGTGTCTCAGTCTCCGGATAGACAGGGGCCATCCACATGGCTCTGATGGGAGTGTTGGTCACAGCCCAGCACCTAGACTCCCTGTGGTGTCTCCCAGAATCACTGAGCATTTTCTGCTCTTAAACTTGGTGGTTTGGGCCCACTGACTCATAGTGCAGTCTCTAACCCACGTTCCTGTGGAGTGCACAGGTAGTCCTGGCTCTGCCCTCACAATCAGGGTCCTTCCCCCAGGACAGCCTCAGGCATTGACAAGTTTCAGCACCCTGCTCTCCTCTCTTCTTGCCTGGAGCCCGGACTCTGGGTGGTTCTTCTCTCAGTGGGTGTCATGTGGTCTGTCTTCATTGTGAGGGCCTGGAGCCCAGTGGTGCTCTAACAGTTTGTCCAGCCAGTGCCCAGTATTGCTGCCCTGCCCGAGCCCTGGAGCAGGGCGTGAAGCCCACGGCCAGGTCGTGTTTCTTGCTGTCCTCTGTGGCTGGTGCTGACCGCTGACCGTGAAGAATGCATGTTCCTCAAGTATAAGGCTTATTCTGATATTCTGATCTAATCTCCCATCTCATTCCCCACCCCCTCATTTTGGGGGCTTTTATTTTCCTGTAGAAATTAATTTTTAAAAAATTTAATTTCTAAGCAGTATGCTTATTGAACCCACAGACTGCTTTTGGCTCCTGGATGCGCTCCTCCAGTACACGTCGTATGGGGTGACACCTCCCAGCCTCAGTCATTCTGGGAACCGGCAGCGCCCTCCCAGCGGGGTGGGCTCGACCCCTCCAGAGAGGATGGAAGGTGAGTGAACTGATAGGTGCTCAGTGCAGGGCGGAAGGGGAGGGAGGAGGGAAGAGATTAGGCGAAGCTTGGTTCAGGCTGTTTCAGGAAATAGTCATGCCTGCCAAAAAATGGAGCCAGTTTAGAGGTGCCTCTGGTTGTTTTTCTTAACAACTGTGGGCGGAGTAAGGGCCAGTGGCTCTAACCTGCAGACAGGGTCATTCTGTGAACAGAAGGAACATGGACTGAGGCCCTCAGGTGCCATGTGCTTTCCCATGCTCTCTCCTGGGTCCTCACAGTGCTCCAAGTTGATGTTTATCATCCACTCTCACAGACAAAGATCCTGGCTCCTCCCCAGGGAGGAACAGCCAACATTTTTTTGTTTTGTTTTGTTTTGTTTTTTATTGTTTTCAGAGATGATGGGAGGAAAGAGAGAGAGAAACATCAATGATGAGAGAGTGTCATTGGTCAGCTGCCTCGTACACACCCCACGTTGGGGATCGAGCCCACAGCCCAGGCATGTGTCCTAACCAGCAATCTAATCATAACCTCCTGGTTCATAGGCTGACAGTCAGGCAACAGCCAGTGTGTTTGAGCTCTCACTAGGTAACAGGCACCGGGCCTGGGTTCCTTTACAGATTCCCTCACTGGGTCCTCGTAGAACCCTGTGAAAATAGATAGTATTCTTTCCAGTTCACCAATGAAGAAACAGGAGCTGAGGGAATTCAAGTAACTGCTCGAGGCCACCAGTGGTTATGCAGTGGAGCCTGAAGAGAAGGTTCTGTGGGACCTGTGGCCTCGCCCGCGTGGTGTACAGCAGGCAGGGCTGATCTGCGTGCTCTCATGGCCCGAATGTTGTGATCCTCGCAGCGCTGTCCACAGAAGTGCAGTGTGAGCCACAGGCGTAATTCTGAATTTCCCAGTGGCCACATTAAAAAGGTAAAAGGAAACAGGTGAAATTCACTTTAATAAAATACTTTAGCCTAGTATATCATAGTATTTTTTAAATATGTGATACCCCATTTCATTTGCTCAATAGCCATATATGGCCAGTGGCTACAGTGTTGGACAGCACAGATAAAAGTAGTTTTGAACTTTGAAGATGATTTTTTTGGCCTAAAAATTAAATACTTCAAAAGAGAAAGAATTTTCTATGAAGAGTATCTGCCGGTTAGATTCCTCAAGTATAGCCTGGTACATGTACTTCCAGTTAGTAAAGGTTGCTCAGCCCCTGCAAGCGTAGCTCGTGGCCACTTTCAAAGGAACGGCTGTTCCCCTTCTGCAATGAGCACACATCACCGGGTGGCCCCAGTCAGGTCTTACTTCTGAGGCACCTGGAAGACAGGTTAACAGAGCACACAGTGGGCACGTTGGCAGGAAAACAGACAGAGAAGTAATGAAGCTTTGTTTTTTCCCCTGGCATTTTCATAACATCCATCGGTTCCTGCTGTCGGTTGACGCTGCCTAGGGAACCACCTGCACCGGTATTCCAAGGTCCTGGAGGCCCGTTTGGGAGGCCCGGAGCCTCGGGCTCTGCCCGCCTGCCCACACCTGTCTTGGGCCAAGCCACAGCCTTTAAATGAGACAGCTCCCAGGTTAGTGTCTTCCTGTGCTTTTCCACCCTTTCTGCAGGATTTGTGATTCATTTCCTTTATTAAAAGGAGAGAATGGAATTTTACTAGCATTTTTGTCAAATCTTCTAGCTTGTTGCTTTGTGGTAGTTATTTAAATTAGTGACCTTTAGAATTGTGCTCTCTGGTGGTATTCTGCATAAAGAAGTACTTTGGGTAATTAGCATTTCCTTAGGTTTGGTCGATGCTTGCTCTAAAAGCTGTGATCCTATAGTGATTTAACTTTAAACAGAAGCTCTGGATTTAGCGTTCAGGGGCTGAGTCCTCCCTGTTTGCGATGTTGATTCTGAAATACAGACTTGTCCTTTCTTTTGTCATGCCCAAGGGGCTGGGACTGCTTGTGGTAGATCCGGTCCTTGGTTGTAGCTTGGCTGAATGTGCATCTGTGCCGTTCTCCCTGTGCTTGGTAAAGTGACCTCCTACCACAACAGGGTCATTGTGGGTCCACTTCTGTGTGTGATGCACAGACATTGACCTGCCTGCTTCTCTGTCTTACTATCGAACTTGAGCTTGCGTCATTTCTATTTGGAAGCCAGTTTGAGTTATCTATGTATCTTGCTCTGTCAGTGAGAATGGGCTTTTCCTGACTGAGGATCTGGCATAGTGAAATGGGGCCATGTTCTGGGCATAGGACATGTGGTAGTCCTCCCCCTCCCTCTCCTTTGAGTGATGCGGTGAGAAATGGTCCTCCCCTGACAGGCAGCTCCTCCACACCCTTCAGGCAGCTTCTCCCTCTAGGGAGGCTTCTGCCTTCTCTCACCCACCAGGCTGCCTACTTTGCTTGGGTCTCGGTGTATACAGATGTCAGTGTGGCTAGGGGTCATGTGGCAGGGGACAGGACCACCATCTGTTCTTCAGCTACCGAAAGGAGGAGGCCTGCACAAGGCCTCGGAGCTGCCTCTGCTCTCCCGCTGTCATGAGCAGCAGCACGGTTCAGCACTCACTGACCATATGTCCTTGTTAAGCGCGCTCCATAGAAAACAGTGCGATGATAGCATCATCACCTTGTGTTCCCATCAGCACTTTTCCTTCTGAAGCTATAATTACTGGTATTTTTCCATTCTAGTTAGCACCCCATCATTTAAAATTTTCTGAAAAGATTCCATTTTTACATGTCATCTATTTATAACGCACCATTATCTGGCATTCTGACCAGACTTTAATTCCAGCTGTGATCAGCAATTCATACTCATTGGACAGTTGTTGTCGGCTAAAGTTCCCAAAACTCAATTATTCTTCACAGTGCAGGTCAGGGCTCTGAGAAATGGATAACCACATCCTTAGTCTCTGCCCATTGATCAATGCCAAACTGGCCCATTAAGGGTGCCAATAATGCACAGCTCCTAGAATGTGATTTTCTCCTTCTCGCTCAGGAATTCCTTCCTTACACACTCCTAAATCTTCACCTTTCGCTCACATTTCACATCTTTTGAATATTAGTCTCAGTCCTCAGAGATCTAGACCTGCATTGAGTCTCTGAAGAGATTGGGATGATGTCAGACAGCTGCCTAGAGCCCTTGGAAGGCCCGGTGTCCATTGTCAATGTTGAGTGCCTGTTTCAGGCCCATCTCTGAAACGTAAGCTCTTTTTCTCCTTGTCTTTGCTGAGCATAGGAGTTCTTAGAGCAGTGGCATGCGTGTCACACCCACTGGGAGCTCCCTCCATCAGAACACTGTAAAATGCTCAATGGTAGCGTTGTGTACTGTTACCACAGGTGCATAACTATAAAGTGCCATCACCAGATAATTAAATTCCAGAACAGGATGTCACCGAGAATTAAAATACAGGCCCATATATATTCACCTATAGCGTCATAAACTTAAATGTCGTTGATTCTGTAATTTAACACTGTCAGTTTAATTTTCAGAGTGATTGAGCCTGAAATGAAAAGTTAAATCATACAAAGTGGAAAGGTTGTAATACTCATTGGCAATTTTCAGGCAGCCGCCCAGGTGGAAGTACACGATAGCCGTTTATCTCTTTCCTATACAGAAACCCTCTCCACAGACTGAGTGTCTGCAGCTTCTGCTGACCTCGCCTTGATTGCTGATAGAACTGAACATCTTCGCTTTTACTTGGCCAAAGATGTTTTCAAGAATCAGAAAAGTAGGAATTCATAACTCACAAACATATTTCATTCTGCCCCTCACTTTGGCCAGAACAGTCTTCACATTCTTCTGTTTGCACTCTTTGCTCTGATATCTGGGTGTCCTCCCAAGCTCTCTACTGCTCTTGACAGCATGTCGGCCTCTCTGTGCTTCAGGTCTAAGTTATATTGGCCTGAACACGTCCTTCTGATCTCAGCATTAATGCACTATAACGAATCCAGCACATTTCACAGCCCGTGTTTCCTTTCCTCACTGTCCTGGTCCAGGGACAAGGCAGGTGCTCTCCCCATTCGCCTCCTGGGTTCCTGTGTCTGCCTTGTTTTCCATCCTGATGATGGTGCCCTTGAAAGGAGAGACAGAGTCTGGCTCTGGCACCAGTGTAGCCAGCTTTGCTGCGTTGGTTTGCATTCATCTGAAAATAGTTCCCGCCTTTAGTGTCTCGTGGCAGAGACCGTCAGGTGCCTGTAGCCCTGTCTGTGGCCACGAAGCTCTAGTTTAGCCCCTGCCCGCTCCGAGCACCTTTCAGAGGTTAACATGGGGCTTCCTCTCCCAGTGCTCTGAATTTTCCAGGCTGCAGTGTTAAAATCCAGCAGAAATGCTCCCTGCGCAGATATGAAAACCTCATGGGTATGGACTTGATTTTGACATTTCTGTCTCAACCTGGAAGTTATCTCTACAGCTGTTATCCAGTTGCATTGAGGTTGATGTAGATGGACTTCATTTCAAATTTCTCTTTAAATCACTTTTTGTTTCACAGATATTGGGTAAGCTTCCTAAGGTAGTACAGTTGCTTATTTTTTGTTGTTGTTTTAATCCATTTTCCTGAAGTAATCTTTGGAAACATCAGAAGCTACTCTCCATCGACCTGGACAAAGTGGTATTACCCAACTTTCGATCGAATCGCCCTCAAGTGAGGCCCTTGTCTCCTGGAGAAAGTGGTGCCTGGGACATTCCTGGAGGTCAGTTCTCAGTGCTTCTTTCCTGTGCTAAGTCACACTGCAGTTGTTCAAAGGCTCTCCCTCTAGGTGGTGGGCTGGATGGCTCCCGTCTTTGCCTTCTTGAAAGCTATGGTGGCACGAATCAATAAGGCCATAAGCAGGCCCAAGAAAGTAGCACACTATCCTCTCTCTCAGAAAACTCTATCATGGATTTTCAGATTTGACTTTCTTTTATGATAGTTCAGTATGACACTCGAAATTTTTCCAAAAGAGTAACTTGCAGATTCTTATTTAGGTTCTATAAGCAAAATCTACCACAGGGGATGCCTGTCATCGGCTGTTTTTTGGTCCAAGCCAGTGGCTGTAGCCACCCTGGCCCCCGAGCCCTCAGCCCAGAGGTCTCTACCAACTCTCTGCCCTACTCCATGTGGGCCAGACTTCACTGGGTCTGATCTGATTTTGTTTCTTCACCCTAAGTGACATCCAGTGTACCCACTACAGATAATGGCTGAGGCCTGACTGGTCTGTCTGGAACAGGTGCTCCCTGACCTGGGACAATTGGTTCCAAGTCAGTTCAGCAGTGAGCAGGTGGCGCTCTTGCTCTGGAAAAGCCTGTGCTCCTCTAAGGGTTTACATCTCCTACCCGGGGTTTCTTCTGGCTCCAGGAATTGGCCAGAAATTCTGGGGATCTGAAAGGGGCACCACAGTCCATTCAGTTCAACTCTGGGAGCTTTGTGTAGTGATGCCACGCCTTGGAGGGCCTTACCTACAGGTCCTGGGATGCACTGAAGACAGTCATTTTGAACCCCAGATTCCTGAGTTACAGAGTCTTTCTAACCATAAAGCGAGGGTTCTCCAGTGGCCACTCTTAGTTTCTGACCACATGTCCCATCTGTGCAAGGCTTTCCCAGGAGGCTGGCTGTTCCTTAACTTCCCCAGCCATCCTTAACTTCCTGCCTGGCCTCCTCTGTCTTCCTTCCACTCAGCCAGGACGGAAGCACCCTCTCTCCCCAGCATCCATACTTACCCATCTTCCGTTGTTTTTGAACAAAAAGCAGTTCTGGGCAGCCTTATTATAGAGTGTCTATAACAGGAGAAAGGCCAGTTCTGGTCTCTGTCTGAGGTGAGCACAGACCTCCTGTACCCCTCTCCCCTCTATAGGCATGCACATGCACCCCCATATCCACACCCACACTTAGAAGCTGCCAATCTAAGAACACACCTGCAGGTTGCTTTGATTCATTCTCTACTAATTCCGTGGGTTACTTTAGCTAAGGTTTAAAAATTATGTTTGCCCTGCAAGACCAGCTAATACAAGTAGTTAGCATTTTGTTCCTGATGAGCCTGCCTCTCCTGGAAGAAGAGGCTGTGGTGTTACTGATCATTCACTGCTGTCGCCTTGCAGGGATCATGCCTGGCCGCTACAATCAGGAGGTGGGCCAGACCATTCCCGTCTTTGCCTTCCTGGGAGCCATGGTGGTCCTGGCCTTCTTTGTGGTACAAATCAACAAGGCCAAAAGCAGGCCGAAGCGGAGGAAACCCCGGGTGAAGCGCCCACAGCTCATGCAGCAGGTTCACCCACCAAAGACACCTTCTGTATGACGACGTCAGACTACTGACTGTGAGAGCCAGAGAGGGCCTTTGCTGACAGTCTTGGTGGTCAGGCGGGATGTTTCTAGAGGAGCTGCCTGCTTATAGGCCTTAGTCTTCAGCTGCAAGGGTCCGAGAGGCTGTTCTAAACAGGCCTCCCCTTGTGATGCATGGAGGCTCGTGTACATCTCAATGTGTCCCAGGGCCAGGGTCCCTCAGGAGGGATTCTGCGGATCAGCCTCAGGTGGACTTCATTCAGCCGCTGCATGCACCAAAGACTTGGAGGACATTAAAGGCGGTTCGGGGTCTCCAGCCCAAGAGGGAGGGTATACCGTCAAACAACGACACAACTCTGACCAAGCTAAGATTTGCTCATTACGGCTATTTTCTATATTTATTGTTGGGGAAAAGTCACTTTAAAGACTTGTGCTATTTGAAAGCAAAGCTATTTTTTTTTTTGTCAACGGAATGCAGTTTTTTACTATTCCATCATGAGGAATAACACAGATTCCGTGATCTCCTTTTTGATGAAAGGACAGACTGAGATTTGAAGGCAATTGCACAGATCTGTGAAACATAGACCTTCGCTTTATTTTTATAAGTCTCAACTGCCATCATGTTTTGTAATTTGGGGTCTTGATTTCACCATTGTCGGTGAAGAAAATTTTCAATAAATATGCATTACCTGTATGAAGCTCAAAGGATTGTGTCACAGGCTCTGTTTTCTCCTGCCCCCTTTCTCTTGGATGATTAGTCTGTTAATTTTTGTGGAATGTAATTCACATACTATAAAAATCTTTTTAAAGTGTACATACAGTTCAGTTTTTAGTATATTCATCACCCCCACAATTCTAGAAGATTTCCATCACTCCTAAAACCACCGGTTTGCTATCTATGGACTCGCCTATTCTGATCATTGCATATAAATGGAACCATATAACATACAGCTTTTGTGACTGGCTTCTTTCACTTAGCATGTTTTCAAGATTTATGAGAGCAAGCCAGTACTTGGTTCTTTTTTATGGTGGAATAATATTCCATTAAATGGATAGACTTCGGTTTGTTTATCCATTTCTCAATTGATGGACATGTGAATTGTTTCCACTTTTCGGCTATTGTGAGTAACACTTTCTCTGGGCATTTGTGTACAAGTTTCTCTGTGGACGAAAGTTTTCATTTTTGTTCGGTAGATACCTAGGAGTAAAATCATACAGTTCCTGTGTCTGTGTTTCTGAGAAATTGCCGAACTCTTTGTTTCCAAAGTGGCTGCCTCTTTTTACATTTTCACCAGTATGGATGAAGGTTCCACATCCTCACTGTTACTGCCCATCTTTTTTATTCTAGCCACCTTAGTAGTGTGAAGTGGTATCTCATTGTGGTTTTGATTGGCATTTTTCTAAAGACTAATGATGTTGAGCAACTTTCCATGTGCTTCCTGGCCATTTGTATATCTTCTTTGGAGAAATGTCTATTCAGAGCTTTTACCCATTCTTTTATTGGGCTGCTCTTTTATTAGTGACTTGTAAGAAATCTTTATATTTTCTAGATACAAGTCTCTTACCAAAGACACATGACTGCAAGTCTTTTTTCTCATTCTGTCTGTTTTGTTTACATTCCTGATTTTTTCTCATTTTGATGAAGTCCATTTTATCTACTAGGTGGCATTTCTAAGAAACCAGTCTAAGGCAACCTGTTTTTAACCCCTGCCTGACCAGTCTTTATGTCTACTGCCTGAACATCAGCCTTCACATCAGAGGTGAGGATGGACAGACTGGAAAGGAGGTGGTAGAGGGCATGTGGGATCAAGGTGCTGATGAAATTCTGGGAAGAAAAAGGCCCAGGGATGAGGGAGCAACAATTAAGGCTCAGCTCCTATGATGGGTTCTCCTTAGCAAGTCATGTTGGTGACCTTGCACTTTTAAGTGCACTCTGTGGCTGCTATTGGTTTGAGGCTTTGAAGAAATTGCTGAGGGCCCCACAAAGCTTTCCCATTCCAAGCACCCCTGAGAACTACAGAGTGCTGCCCTTAGAGATGGGCATCAGTGGATCTGAGTGTCGCTCCCATGTATCAAAACAGAGGCTTTCACACTATTTGCTATGGAGCCTTCTGGTTCCTCTGGCTACCCTCCACAGCCAGGGTCTTGGCCCATCCTTGTCGCTCAGGGGAATGAGGACATGGCCCCAGCGTAAAACAGCAGATTGCAGGGTTGGTACAGGCTGGAGTGCCCAGACCCTGTCTCAGGGACAGCACATCTTAACTTTTCTAGAGAAGCCTGAAATCTGTGAAACCTCCCATTTTAATGTTGGCAAATGATTGGATTAGAGAAGGTTTTGTGTAAACTAGGCAAAGCTTCTCCATCTCTGTCGTACAGTTATCCAAACCCAGTAGCGGGGTGACTGTGGAATGAAGTTCTAGTCCCCAGGCAGCACTGAGTTTGTGGTCCCTGCTGGCTGCCGCCTCTGGCTCACCAGTCTCTCTTGAACTTGGATGCCTCACCTCCAAATGATGGTGCTTGGACCCGGGGTGTCCCCTGTTCCTGCCCGAGGTGTATGTCTACATGTGTCACTTGCCTTCGGGGCTGGCTCTCCTGCCTCCCCCCTTCCCTGAGCTTAGGCCGCTCACTGCCCTATTTGCTCACTGCAGAGACGGGCCCTGCTCTTTAGATGAGGTGGTCCTGCCAACCCCAGGAGCGGGCACACTCATGGCGTATTTGTCTCGGTGCACATTTGTAGGGTCATGTAGTTGGGACAGGTAAGGACAAGCACAGACACCCAGACAGTAAGGGCTAAGTCAAGAACAGAAGAGAGTTGTTAAGATAGCAAGATGGTTAGGGACCTGTGGTTACTGCAGCTCCTTTATGCAACGCGTAGAGGCTGGTTGGTCTTTGAATAAAGAGCAGCTCTGTGCAGTGTTGAAGCCCTAGGGCAAAGAAGGGTGCCTGGAACGGGCAGCAGTGTGATGTGCTTGCCAGAGAGGCTGTGTTAAAAGAGGAGAAACAGAAAACGAAGGTGGCTCCTGTCTGGTACTGTTAGGAGCTGGGAGCCAGACTCACTGTGCTACGTGTAGTGTGTGCACTAATGTCACCTGTGCGCCAACACAGGCGAGTAGGCATCCCTGGCCCCATTCACAGGGAAAGCGGCAGCTGGGCTCAGTACCTTCCAGAATCCACGGTGAGCAGTGCTGGCAGGATTGGCACAAAGCCTGAATGCTCACTTCTGTCCCTCCTGCTGGCATTTGCATGATGCCTGTGTTTGCCTCATTTTAGGGACAGTGACACATTGGAAGGCTGGACTGGGGGTCTTGGGACAGAGTAGAATCAAGGGAGTGCTGTCCAAAGAGAAAGGCCTTGTCAGGTGGTTGCCATGGGATACCTGGTCCACCTGGGAGGAGTGTTCTAGAGAGGATGTTACCGGGCAGGGCACAGGCATTAAACTGTGGCTCCGGCCCTGGGTCCAGTTCCAGCCTGGCCACTTACTGCTCGTGGGCCTTCACTGATCAGGCCCTGTGCCATCCTACAGCCACAGATCTTGGGTGACAGATGGACTTGAAGGCTGTGGGCCTGGGCCAAGCCAATTCTGCTTCAGGGAACCTTCTGGCGTGTACTCTCATTGTTCTAGTGAACAATTATATCTTAAAAAAAAGAAATCAGTGATCAACCCATAGTAATTATAGATAGACCATGGGGCCCTGGGAACCAAGAGGGGCCAGGTGTGAGGTTGGGCCCTAGGACTCACCACTAACCACTTTCTCCCTGGAAAGGTAGGAGGGGCTCTGACTGCAGGAGCTTGAAGGTGCTGCACCACCTCAGCCCCACCCGGTGCCAGGGACATGCAGGACTGAGACCTTCCCTCTCCGTGCACTTGTCCATCTTGTGCTCTTAGGGGAACAAGCCCTGTGCACGAGGAACCTGAGGGAGCAGGAATGGTCCCTGCCATTGATGAACCTTCCCAGCAACCGTTGCACTGCGTCTGTTCACTTGTCGAATGGACCAGTTTAAAAACCTTGTGCTAAGTACCAGGAGCCAGACACAAAAGACCGCACAGTGCATGAGCTCATCTGTGAGAACAGGCCTCTCTGGTTGCTCAGGGTTGGGGAGGGGACGATGAGAATAGCTGCAGGTATGGGTTTCCTCCGGTAGGGATGAAGAGTTTTGGAACTGGATAGTGGTGGTGGTTGCACAACATTGCAAATGTACCGAATGCCCATTTTAAAACGGTGAATTTTATGTGCTACGGATTTTGCCACCAAGTGACACCGGAGAAGGAAGATGGCTCCTGAGTGTGGGTGGGCTGGGCTAAGCCACCACCTGCCTCATCCCAAGGCACCCGTGTGCCGCCTCACTGCCTTCCTGTGCACGGGAGCACCTGCCACCCACACAGATGGGCCCCACAGGGCGCTGCTTTGCTGCTACGAAAAGGTCAACAGCCCTGGGATGCTAGCAGAGAGAACATATCAAAGCCTCTCGGAATTAAGAGGTTTTCCTATTGAGTGGAATTTCACAGCCCAGTGGCCAATTTCTAAGTCATGCACATTAATGGGCAGCTAATGAGGGACCCAGGCAGGGACAGGGAGGTGCGGGAGCTGAGATTAAGGAGTACAAAGGCACAGCCGCTGCTCGCTCTGCTTTGGGGCAGCTTTGGGAGAGAAAGTAGAAGGTGGGGCTACATTGCAAGGCCTGGGAGAGCCTGTACCAGGATGGCATTGCAGTCTGGGATGACACCCACTCAGGGCTAAAACCCTGTCCTGTCACTTGCCAGTGATGACCTTTTCTTTCATTAATTTTTTTACTTTTGTTTTAGAGAGAGGAAGGAAAAGAGAGAGAAACGCCAATCAGGTGGCTCCCATATGCACTCTGACCAGGGATCAAACCCACAACCTTTTGGTGTACAGACGATGCTCCAACCAACGGAGCCACCTGGCCAGGACGCCAGTGATGACCCTTTGAGCCACTGGCTTCCCCTGCCTGAGCCCCGTTCCGGCTCTGCGAGCTCTGGCAGCGCCCCCGTGGGATTAGGTGAGTGCTGGATCACACTGTGCACTGCTCCCCTGGAGTCAGCGTAAACACTGCAGAGACACGGCCCAGCTCTGAGCGCCTCGCCAAAATCCTGCTCCCTCTTCACTGGTGCATGCCGGAAGGCCGGCCACACTGCAGGTCCATCGTTTATTGGCCATCTGTTGTGTGGAGCCTGAAAAGGTATGAAGAGAGTGGGCCCTAAGGAAGTGACAGGGTTAGAAACTTCCTGGAGAAAAAGTGTGGGGTGGAACTGGTGTCCCACAGATAAGGGCTGATGGGGTGAAGCTCTGGGCATTGAAGATGTTTTTAACATTAGGCAGTGGTTCTCAAAGTGGGGACCCCAGCCCAGCAGCCTCAACACCATCTGGGAGCTGGTTAGCAAAGGCGATTCTTAGACCCACTAAATCAGAAATGCTAGGGATGGGGCCCCACAGTCTGTATTTTAACACACCCTCACTTGAACCTGGGTCCAAGGTGGCCAAGGACTGTCTCTCACCTTGACATCTGCACAGGGTTTTGAGCCTTGGGTACCAGGGATAAACAGTCACATCTGAATTCAAGATCTGACTTCCCTAGGCCTGTATTTCCTGGAACAGGGCCATTTTTTATACTCTGCCATCTTTTTTTTTTTTTAATATATTTTTATTGATTTTTTACAGAGAGGAAGGGGAGGGATAGAGAGAAACATCAGTGAGAGAGAGACATCGATCAGCCGCCTCCTGCATGCCCCCTACTGGAGACGTGCCCACAACCAGGATACGTGCCCTTGACCAGAATCGAACCTGGGACCTTCCAGTCCGCAGGCTGACGCTCTATCCACTGAGCCAAACCGGTTTTGGCATACTCTGCCATCTTAGCTGACAATGTGTGGGGTCAGATCGGTGGTCTCTACTCAAAGGGTGGCTCGGGGACCAGCAGCACCCGCCTCCCAGAGCTTGTGAGAAATGTGATTCTCCACTCCTCTCAGGATGGGATGAACGGGAATCTGAGGTTCTAATCACCCCCAGGTGATTCTGCGCACAGGCAATGGAGAGCTTCTGCACGGAGTACCTGCTGCCTGTCTGGGCCTCTGCCTGCTCTGTCTCCAGCTCCCTGCACCCCCTGTGAGGCCGACACACAGATGGGCTTGGGGAGATCACTGCTAACAGGTGACAGATGCTGTGCTCCCAGCTCTTTCCTCCCCCCTCATCCTGGGGTCTCGGGCATGGAGGGAGGAGCTGTTGGAGAACTGACCCAGGTCTCTGCATGAGATCAGGTGTGCCCCTTGATCTCTCCCAGCTGAGCTCCCTCTCCCACTGCAATCAGTCGGGTAAAGCCCCGCCTACAGGGAGGAGGGGAGGGAGCCTTCACACTTCCTCAGGCCAGAAGTCTCCGAAGCCGCAAGTTCTCGGGACAGATGGCCCTGACTTCAAGTCCCTGCTCCCTAGGTTTTGGGACATGACCCAGATACATGCTCTTTAGGACTCCCTGAGTTCACGACTCACTCATGACCCGTCCTGGCAGAGCGGGAATCTTCCCTCTTCCACCCCTCTGGGCCCAGGCAATGCAGCGGAACCACCTGGAGTGAACCCGAGTCCAAGGCGGCCAAGGACCGTCTCTCACCTTGAAGTTTGCACTTGGTGGTAAGGACTAGGGCTGTCACAGGGGTGGGGGCGGTGGGGGAGGGAGCCAAGGGCTGTTATGGGCAGGAAGGAGTTAGAAGTTTGGAAGAGGAGGGAAGGGAGGAGGGGTCCTTCCGTTTAGTTAGAGCAGGAGTGAGGATAAGCTGGTAGAAAGCTAGAGGAGGGGCAGGGGCGACATTTCTGGAGGCAGAAAGCAGCGAGGAAGAGAAGTGATGGGCCATTGAGGGAGCAAGGAAAGGGCGGCAGAGGTGCAGGAAGAGGGAAATGCGATAGCTGGGACAACTGAGGAAGAGACCTTTCGCAGCCAGAGAAGGGAACGGCCTATGGACAGGAAAGACAGTGTGAAGATTGTCCTCTCTCCACCCTGCTGCCGCTTCTAGCCATGGAGGGAGAGGCTGCTGGAAGCAGAGGCCTTCTGGAAAAGCCTGTGACGGCCAGCCCGGGTCTGTCCTCACTGAGCGCGGTCTTCATCCTCCTGAAATCGGCGCTGGGGGCCGGCCTGCTCAGCTTCCCCTGGGCCTTCCACAAGGCCGGGGGGGTGGCCCCCGCCTTCCTGATAGAGCTGGTAAGAGCGTGGGAAGCGATGTGGGGGTCTCCCCGGGCAGGGTCCAGGCAGCATCCTGAGTAGCAGAGCTGCCTGTCTCAGAAACTACCTCCGTCTGTGGGGTTTGATTTTCGCCCGCTGAGCTCAGGAGGGGATAAGATAACTGTTCCTGGGCACACAGCATCCTCCACCTGCCCAGCCAGCTGCCAGGCACATCACCTGGACCCAATGAACCTGACTTCTCCGCTGGGAAAGCGCTGAGAACTCTCGGTCTCTGAGCACCGGCCTGGCCCAGTGGCGGGCAAACTGCTCTGTGACTAATGAGTTTGCCGACCACTGGCCTGGCCAATCGACCTCACTTGCCCACTGGTCTCAGGTCCACATTCAGGTCAGGTCGGGACCAGGACTAGCTGGGACAACCCACCCGAGCTGGAGCAGCCACTTGCAACTTGCAGGGCCTGCCTTCCAGCTGAGCTCCCTGCCCAGGCAGCGGCGGCTGAGCAGCTGTGGGGAACAGAACCACTGATGAGCACAGCTCTGTTTTGTTTGCAGTGATTCTCCTCCTGACGGCCAGGAGCCTGTGTTTTGTGGCAAGTTCTTTGACAGGCATCCCAAATGCTTTTCCACGGCTGCCAGCTGGTGATGGTCCTGTCCCTAATGGTCCCGTTCTGTGTGTAGGCCCCAGGGCTGGATACAAGATACTTGTAATATCAAATGAAATATTTCAGATGGTGGGTAGTGTGAGGAGGGTCACATGACAGGTGCTCAGAGGACTTTGAGGGGGTGACATTGCCCTGTGCCCTAGTGGAAATGGAAGAACTTGTCCATGTGCAGGAGAGGTGCAACATCACGGTGTTTGGATGGGTGCAACAGAAAGGCTGCCCTTCCAGCTCTGGCCAGTGGGCTCAGTGGTTAGAGCATTAGCCTTCATAGGGTCATGGGTTTGATTCTCAGTCAAGGGCAGGTGCCTGCATTGCAGGTTCTATCCCCAGCCCGGTTGGGGCTGGTGCATGAGGCAACCAATCAATGCTCGCTCGCTTTCTCTCTCTGTCTCCCCCTCTCTTACTCTTCCCCTCTCTTTCGCTCTCCCCCTCTCTCTCCCCATTCACCTCTCTCTCCCCTCTCCCCCTTCCCCCTCCCTCCACATCCATTCTCCCTGAAAAAAATATCAATGGAAAACAATATCCTGCCGAAACCTGTTCAGCTCAGTGGATAGAGCATTGGTCTTCCGACTGAAAGGTCCCAGGTTCAATTCTGGTCAAGGGCATGTATCTTGGTTGCGGGCACATCCCCAGTGGGGGGCGTGCAGGAGGTGGCTGATTGATGTTTCTCATCAATGTTTCTGACTCTCTATCCCTCTCCCTTCCTCTCTGTAAAAAATTAATAAAATATATTTAAAAAGAAAAAAGAAAACAATATCCTAGGGCAGTGGTCGGCAAACTGCGTTTCGTGAGCCACATGCAGTTTGCCGCTCTGTTGACTAATGAGTTTGCCGAACACTGGGATAGGGGCTTAATCACAAGGAACAACATCAGCCTGTAATTATTGGAATCCAGAATCTAGGTCAGTGGTATGTGGCTCCCGAGCCTCCGCTATCCTAGGGTGAGGATTAACAAAACAAAACAAGGCTGTCCTTTCAGACAATGAGGAGTTAATGTAGGGGCGGGGTTGGGCACAGAGGTGTCCAGTCTCAGGGTGGCAGGCAGGGCTGTGAAGCAGAGCTGTGGCCCCGCTCCTCACACCCCTGCAGCACTCCTGCGCACCATGCTGAAATGCAGATGCTGACTCAGCAGAGCTGGGCAGGGCTGAGGCTGTGCATTCTGATGAGCTCCCGGTGACATAGGGGCTGCTAGTGTGGCTTGCACATTGCACAGTGTAGTCTAAAGCCCTGAATAGATTGAAACCCTGAACAAGCGAAGGAATCAGACTGGCAATGGCATGCAGACCCTCCCCGCCTCTCCCATCCTCTGGGGAGATTTCTACCCTGTCCCCTTTGCAAGGGGCCAACTTGGACTTGAGCATTTAAACATTCCCACCACCAGGAGGTGTGAGAGGTGGTAGTCTCTCATGACCCGTTAGCACTGGAGGATAAATAAGATTTAATGAACCTGACGCTTGGAAATTGCAGAGGTGGAGCCTGGGCATGAGCAATAAGGGCTCTTCTCTGTCTGCCAGGGCCCCTCTCACGAATGCCTCACTGGCAGAGGCATGCTCCCCACCCCCTTCCCTTCATCCTCAGGTACCTATCTACTGAGTGTCTGCTATGTGTCAGGCTCTTCTTCTCTGGGGACTAAATGCCACAGCCCCAGTGTGCACAGGCTGTGGATGAGAGATGGAGACCCTGTAGTATATGTTCAGTTGTAAGCGTATGTCTGTGGGCTACTAGACCAAGGATCACAAACTGAGTGGCTTAAAACAGCAGACATGTATTCTCTCACAATCCTGGACACAGAAGTGTGAACGCAGTCTGTCAGTTGGGCTCTGCTCCCCTCCTCGCTGCCTCTTCCAGCTCCTGGTGGCGCCAGGCATCCCTTGGCTTGTGGCCACATCACTCTGGCTTCTGTCACATCATCACAGAGTCTTCCTTTTATGTCTTCTGTTCTGTCTCGTCTAAGGCACTTGTCATTGGATTTCAGGCTCACCCAGATGGTCCAGGATGATCCCATCTCAAGGTCCTTAATTACATCTGCAGAGATCCCTTTTTATTTAATTGCATCTGCAGAGACTTCCCAGTAAGTCACCTGCACCGGAGGTGGAGGTGAGGGTGTGGACTTGTCTTCTCGGGCCCACCATTCAGCCCACGGCAGGCCTAGTGTACCCTAGAAGGCAACGTTCTATGAGAGCCTGAGATGGGGGCTGAGTCCACCTGAGGGTGAGGGAGGCTTTCTGGAGGAAATGGCCTTGGAGAGGAGGGGGAAGATGAGGTGTTTCGGAAGTGGTGGAGGCGAGAGGGCATTCCAGGCAGAGGATCTGGCCTGGGCAAAGGTTCAGGGACCGAAGGGAGCTGTGTGTTCCTCCCAGCTCGGAAGTTCCACGTTCCTCTCCCACAGTCCAATTAGATGCTCCCCCTCAGCAGCTGTGTCGTGGCGTCTGGAGTAACAGAATTAATCTGCTTGTCAGGGCCGTGTGCTCTTTGAGCGTGTCCCAGCTTGGCATTCTTCCTCCCCAGTTCCAGGCAGGGGGGTGGGGGCCTGGAGACCAAGTTCACTTTGGGGCATATAGCCATTGGTCCTGCAGAGGCTCAAAACCACACAGCAAGTGGGCTCCCGTGCACCACTGGGGTGTCCAGTGGCACAGGCACTTGGGAAAGCAGTTTGGCAATTTCTTAGTTAAAAACAGGTCTAACCTATGACCCAGCGATTCTCCTGAGTGCATGTCCAGAAAGACAAAACACATGTCCTCAAAAGGACTTGTTCTGGGTGCTCAGCCCCTTATCCACGGCAGCAGCCAGAGACCCAGAACCACCAGGTGCCCGTCAGCAGCAGGCTGGAAGAAGCAACTGTGCCTGCATCCATCCAAAAGAGGGGAGACGCTCGGCAAAAACAGGAGCAACATGCGATCAACAGTGTGGCTGGATCTCACAAGCCTGACACCGAGGAAGAAGCCAGATACCAAAATACGTAGAAAAGGATTAGATCAGTGGTTTCTGGGGACAGGGCTGGGCATGAAGGACTGGGACACGACAGGAGGGTGCGTCAGAGTGGTAGAATGTCCTGTGTCTTGATGGAGGTGCATCTGTTGTGCCTCATCGGGTGAGAACCCTTGTCTACATGCAGCCCGTGCAGTTTTAGCCCCATTTGGGCTTCTGATACCTCATCTGTCCGTCTGGTCAGAGTGATATGAATCCTAGACCGAGTGCCAGCAAGGCCTCAACAGTCCATCTGCCCTGCAGCTCTAGTTTCGGGGTGGTGGAGGGTCCCCAGGCCGTAGGCAGCGTGACTCCTACAGGGGAGAGGCCCAGTGGAGGGAGCCATATCCACGTCCCCAGGGGCAGCTGGCAGGGTGGTGGCCTTTGGGAGCACCCTGGCCCACAGTCGCACTCTGCAGGTCTCCTTGGTCTTCCTGGTCAGTGGGCTGGTCATCCTGGGCTACGCCGCCGCCGTCAGCGGCCAGGCCACCTACCAGGGCGCGGTTGGAAGGCTGTGCGGACCTGCCATCGGGAAGCTGTGCGAGGCCTGCTTCCTCGTCAACCTGCTCATGATCTCCGTGGCCTTCCTCAGGGTGATCGGGGACCAGCTGGAGAAGCGTAAGTACTTGCCCTGGAGGGTGGTGGTCTCAGGGTTTGGGGCTCCTTATGCCCCCTGAGGCTCCTGGCTTTGGACGAATGGGGACAATGAGCAGGATCCTGGGGGACAGCAGAGACCGAGACCACCCCTGGGCTGCCAGTGTCCTGGAGAAGGGAGACTTGGAATTAGTAATTCCCAGCACAGGGAGAGTCCTGGGTGGGGGGTAGGGGCAGGCTGTGGCTGGCTGGCTGGTGGGGTCCACTGCCAAGGAGCCCCTGTGGGGGAGAACCAATCACACCTTGAGTTTGGACATTGGAGACTAAACCCCATGCACCTGGGTCTGCAGTTCTGCACTAACCATTTCCCTCTAAGCACAGCTCTCGTTGCATCCCCATCCATTTTGATATGTTCTATTTCCATTTTTGTTCCATTCAAAACATTTGTTAAATTTTGCTGTGATTTCTTTGACTTACAGGATGTTTAACGTTGTGTAGTTTGATTTCTAATTATTTGGGACTTTTTTTTTAGATCCTTTTTTGAGATCTATCTTAATTGCATCATAGTCAGACAGCACACTTGATGATTTCCATTTTCTTGGTATTTGAGACTTATCTGTGGGCCCCCACATGTTCTGTGTTGGTGAACATTTTGTGTGGGGTGCCGTGTTCTGGAAATCTCCATCTGGTCAAGGTTCTCCACAGCTCTGAGCAGGTCTACATCACCTTGCTGACTTTTTTGGGCCTAGCTATTCTATTTGTCTGAGTGAGGGTGTTAAACTTGCCATCACAGTTGCAGGCTTTATCTGTTTCTCATTTTTAACTGCCCAGTTTCACCTCATGGTCCTTGAAGCTCTGTCATAGACACCCACCCAATCACTACCTTTGATTGTTATGAAATACCTGCTTTTGTCTCTGGTGATACTTAATCACTAAATCATCCTTCTCGACTATAAATGTAGGCGCCCCAGCTGCCTTCAGATTAGTGGCTATGCAGACTTCTCTTCCCCTCCATGCTCTGTGAACCCAACTGCAGGCTTTTCCATGCGTTTCTCGTAGATGGCATATGGTCGGGTCATGCTGTGTTTTTAATCATCTTGACGATCTCAGACAGGCTTCTAATTGGGATGTAATTATTGATATGGTTAGATTTCACGCCGACGTTTTGCTGTTTCTTTGGTTTGTTCTCTCCGCCACTTTAACCGTGAATAAAAAGGCCCCTGGCTCTGGGCTGCTGAGAATAGAGGCTTCTGTGTTTGAGGCAGCACTCTTACCCAGAAAGCATTGAGGTTGGTAGATCTGAGCCTCCGGTGGGTAAATGAGTACAAAATGCCCTGCTTCCAAGTGGCAAATCGAGGCCACATCCGTTTCACCTCGGGTCACCGGGCCGTACTGCCGTGTGAGGAAGATTCTGAAGCTGCGTGCAGGCTCAGCTATAGAGCCCAGGGTGATTAGATACAGGCCGCCTGGTTCTGGGGGAGGAGAGGGCATTGTGTGTGTGTTTCTGGTTAGGTATTTGGGGTGGGGGGATCTTTCTGGAGCAAGGCCAGGCTTCTCAGGAGGAGGGCTACCTAGAGGTTGGGTTAGTCATGGAATGCATTGGGTCCAGATGAGTTGACTCTAAGTGACTGGTACTGAGGGTGTCAAGGAATGTCCCAGGAAGTGTGGGTTCGGGCAGGAGTCAGAGTATCCATGGGAGATCAGTAGAGTGGAAGGGCCCCACGCGGGCTCTGACAGGCACCCAGATCTCTGAGCTTTGGTGCTGCGTTCTTTCGGCAACCCTGGCCCAGAAAACTGGCTTCCTCCTCCTGCATGGGCATCCTGTTCAGTGACCTTGGTGTGGAACCGTCCCCGTGTGCCATTTCAGTAGAAGTGAGCTATTCTCATCGGGCATTTAGTGGTTTGCATGGCTGGCTTTACTGGGCATTTGGTGAGGACACAGAAAGGGCGGTGCGAGTAGTCACTTCCCAGCCACTCCGAAGTGGGGTGGTAGGGGCCCTCTCACCCCACAGGTTCCACCCGTAAGTCCCCCTCCCCCACCCACCTGTCTGGCCCCTGATACCAACTACAAATTCTCCATCTCACGTGGTGGAATGAAACAGAGCCAGTTCTTAGTGTCCCCTCCACTGAGCGGGGGGCTCTGCGGCGTGCTGGCCCAGGAGAGGACGGCAAATGTGGCACCAGGCTGATTGCAGGCCTGGCCTTTGAAGGATGGGCAATTTCTCCCTGGTCTCTGGGAGAAATAATTACAGGCTGCTGTGGTTCCTTGTGATTAAGCCCCAGTGGTCGGCAAACTCATTAGTCAACAGAGCTCTGCCCGGGCTCCCAGCTCTCCATCCCTGGCAGGGGTTGCCATGGGCACTGTCAGCCCGTGAGTCTAAAGGAGTGGGACAAGCGTGATGGAGACCCCATCACGTGCCACCACGAAGGAAAGCTCTGGCTGCAGAAACTCCTTCGACAGATGCTCCCTGGGCTCCTGCCAGCCGGGCACGCTCCCCGCGCTGGAATCCAGCCACAGGGGAGACAGAGGACCTGCCCCGAGGCACCTGGCCCTCATGTTCTGGTAACTTGCGAGCCACAGCTTGCCGACCACTGGACTAGGGGGTCCGTGTGGAGAGCCCCCAAAACTGCAGGGAAGGCCCCGCTGAGCCCAGGTGTCCCCATTGAGAACCCTCCAGACCAGCCCTCCCACCAGCCAAATACCCACAATGACCCCCAGGGGTTCCACATGGAGCAGAACTAGCCAGCTCAGCCCTATCTCACTCTTCGCATCCTGCTCATGGCAGATCATCAGGTGGACACAGCAGGCCTTGTCGGGGTAGCTGGTTGTGCAGCGGAGACAGAGGACACGGCTTGGCCCAGCACCACAAAGCCCCCCTGGCCCCCGCTACACCCACACACCCGCGGAGCTCCTGAGCAGAAACAGAAGATTCTGTTACCAGAACATGAGGGCCCGGTGCCTCGGGGCAGGTCCTCTGTCTCCCCTGTGGCTGGATTCCAGCGCGGGGAGCGGGCCCGGCTGGCAGGAGCCCAGGGAGCATCTGCCGAAGGAGTTTCTGCAGCCAGAGCTTTCCTTCATGGTGGCACGTGATGGGGTCTCCATCACGCTTGTCCCACCCCTTTAGACTCACAGGCTGACAGTGCCCATGGCAACCCCTGCCAGGGATGGAGAGCTGGGAGCCCGGGCAGAGCTCTGACAGCTGGGTGAGAGCCACAGGCTCACTGCGGCCCCCCTTCCTTCCACTTCCCACCAGTGTGCGACTTCCTCCTGCCCAGCGCGCCGCCCGCCCTGCAGCCCTGGTATGCTGACCAGCGCTTCACCTTGACCCTGCTCTCCATGCTGGTCATCCTGCCCCTGTCTGCCCCGAGGGAGATCAGGTTCCAGAAAGTCACCAGGTATGGGGCTGCGTTGTGGTTGGTGTTGGTATTTGGGGGGGCTGTTAGCATTGGCCTTCATTTGTAGAAGGAGGAAAACATTAAAAAATTACACAGGTAACATGTGTGTGTGATAGGAAATATAGAGAAGCAGAAGAGAAAACTGCCATAATGGCATAGCCTGCTGCTGCTGTTCTATTGAACTATTACAACCTTCATATGCCCACGCATGCGTACACACATGCACACATACTGTTTTTCATTTTGTGATCTGTGGCCTTATGTATATTTTTGAAGGAAAAAAAAATGTCTGGCAAAATATTCATGCAAATTTGCAACTTGTGTTTTCCTGGAGCAACAGTGGACATCTGACCTTGGAAACAAACAGTGGGTAGGGGACTAGAGCCCCTAGGTGCCCCAGCCTCCAGTCTCTTGTCACACCCAACTGAATCAGGATCCGCCTCCCCATAGCCAGTGTCCTGACTTAGCAGCCACGTCCGAGGCCGTGTGGCTGGTGGAGACAGGGTGCCGGTGGTTAGGAACTGGCCCGACCTGACCCTGGGCCTGGGCACGCTGTGCCTGAGAGACGCCACTGTGCAGCTGAGGCGTCCAAGGTGCAGAGCCCTGAGAACTGCCTGGCACGTTGCCCAGAGCCGCATCCAGACCCCACTGTCTGTGGTCATCACTGTCTGTGTGTTAGCATCCTAGGCACCCTGGCCGCCTGCTACCTGGCCCTGGTCATCGTGGCACAGTACTACCTGAGGCCCCAGGGCCTTGCTCGCGAGCTCCGTCCTGCGCTGAGGTGAGTCTGGAGGGAGGGCCTTCCCTGGCTTCCCAGGGGGCTGCTGCCGGGGATCCTGCAGGAAGGACACTCCTCCCCCACCGTTGGCACAGAGCCCGCTCCTCTCCGAGAAATCCTTGGTGTCTCTGACGCCTGAGGCCCCGCGAAGCATGGACACCGCGGTGGTTAGTGAGAACCAGGGCAGGCCGAGCAGCACAGCGCTCAGCCTGCTCCGCCCCGGGGCTCCTGGGCTTTCGCAGTTGTGTCCCCGCAGCCTGGAGCCTGGAACTGGCCGGCGAGAGGCCGATGCCTGGGCAGAGGGAGCAGGCGTGACAGAGGCCAGTGTGACCCTCCAGCCTGAGCCCGGCCAGGATCGGGGTGTCACTGAGGAAGGGTTTTGCTGGGCAGCTGCTTCAGGGTGGGAGCACAGCAGAGGCTGGAAATCGGGTCTTTGGGTGACAGGCCAGCTCAGAAGGGCTTGCACTTGGTTTGATGCCCTGTTGCCACCATCCCAGCGTTCTCAGTCATTGTTGAACAAGGGTCCTCCACGTTCATTTTGCACTGGGCACCTCCTGGCTGGCAGCTTGGACGTGGAGCATGAGAGAGAGGAGTCCAGGGCGGCTCTGAGGTTAGGCCTGAGCACTGGGCGGATGGCGGTGCTGTATCAGAGGACAGAGGAGGAGAGAGGACAGGTAGCGGGGGGAGAGGCAGGAGGTGGGAGGCTGGAGTCGGCTTTGAATGCCTAAATGAAGGCACAGGTAGCTTGTCAGACCTGCGTCTGGAGTTCAGGGAGAGAGAGGCTGGGCTGGTGTCAGCCCAGAGATGGCATTTAAGGCCCGAAGCTGGGCAAGGTGGCACACTCAGCACCCACGGGGCTCTGTCTGGCACTGGGAGGTCGGGGGAGGAGCAGGAGCTGCCGAGGGGTGGGGAGTCAGATGTGTTAGCTTCCTGGAGCTGCTGTGACGAGTGACCACAAACCTGATGGCTTCACGGGTTTTATCCTCCCTCAGTTCTGGAAGCCAGAAGTCCAAACCCAGGCGGGCAGGCCAGGCTTCCTCTGGAGGCTCCAGGGGAGGGCCCTGCCTGCCTCCCCCAGCTCCGGGGGCGGCCAGTGGTCCTTGGCTGAAAGGTGGATGCGTCGCTCCCGTCTCTGCCTCCATCGTCACGCGGCCTCTCCCTGGGTGTCTGTTTCCCTTCCTATGAGGACACCCGTCATCGCATTAGCTCCCAACCTACTCCTCTGTGACCTCATCTAAATCTAACTAATTACATCTACGGAGACCTGTTTCCAAATGAGGCATCCCTCTGAGGTCCCCAGGGGATGTAAATTTGGGGGGACAGTATTCAACCAGGATACTAGGTGGGTCCCAGGTGTCCGTGAACAAAATTTCAGGAAGGTGGTATGATCATTACCAAACATTGCTCCTGGTTACAGTGGACGAGCCCCGGACCTCGATGTGGAGGCTGCTGGGGGCATTACTTGGTCAGGGCAGGAGAGGGAGTGAAGGCCCAGGTGGACTGGGTTCAGGAGAGAAGGAAGAGGCAGGAAAGAGTTCTTCTGAGGAGGGGAGGGGAGGAATGCGCATGAGCTCTAAGGGACAGAGGCCCCAGCCCCTGTTTATGCTGATGGACATCTCTTAAAGAGGGAAAAACCAATGAGGAGAGGGCCAGGCTCACTGCTAATCTGCAGCCTCCAATCAGGGCAAGGGGAGGTCCTGTGCTCTGAGGACGAAGGCTAGAGCTCTGACTCTCTTTCCCGGGGCCTGCACATGTGGGCCCAAGGGATGCGGCAGGCAGATGGGGCCGTGCCTACATAGGCACTCTGGTGGTGGCCAGGAAGCCTGGCTGTTGATAAAGTGCCGATGAGGAAAGTGTGGGAAGCCTGACCTGGTGGGGAGGCGCCCTGAGCAGCCTTCAGAGTTCGGTCAGCCGTGTGCAGCACAGAGCAGGAGTCACTGCTGTGCAAGGGTCCAGTGGCTGCTGTAACAAACTGCCTCCATCCTGGGGGCTTAAACAGCACGGTCTACTCTCTCTCTCTCTGGAGGTCAGAAGCCCAAAACGGGTTTCACGGGGCTAAAGTCCAGGGGTTGGCAGGACTGCATTCCTCTTGGAGGCTCTGGGCGAGAATCTGTTTCCTGGCCTTGCCCACCTTCTAGGGGACACTCACTCTCCGTGGCTCATGGCCCTGCCTCCGTCTTTAAAGCCAGCAGCATTCCTTCTCTCTGCCCCTATCTCCGTAGTCACAGCCCCTCTGCCCACCCCCAGGAAGGGTTCTCATCTCAGGAGTTCCTGTGACACCTTGGGCCTAGGTAACCAGGATCACCTCCCACCTGAGTCCTTCCCTTCTTCCCACCTGTCAGCTCACTTATTCCCAGGTTGCGGGGATTCGGACATGGGCCTCTTTGGGGGTCATTGTTCTGGCACCACCAGGAAACCCTGATTCTGTAACAGGGTTATTTACATCCCACTTCACTATATGTTCCTAAAGGTGCTGGATGCTGGCGTGTAGAGGGCCACCATCCTGAAAAGTCTGCCCAGGCACACCTCTGTCCTTTTGGAGCTTGGGCAGAGGTCAATCTATCCCTGCACTGTTGGGGTCTGTTTGATGGAGGTCAAGCCATCCCTGCACTGTTGGGGTCTGTTTGATGGAGGTCAAGCCATCCCTGCACTGTTGGGGTCTGTTTGATGGAGGTCAAGCCATCCATGCACTGTTGGGGTCTATTTGATGGAGATCAAGCCATCCCTGCACTGTTGGGGTCTGTCTGATGGAGGCTGCCTGTGCTCCCCAGCCCTAACCTCGCGGGAACAGGCAGCTTCAGAGGGAGGCTGAGAGTTCCTGCTCATCATGGCCTTTCCAAGTGCTGCCGGCCCAGAGAATGTCAAGTTACCACACTGTCAGCTCAACTGTAATTAGAAAGTGCAACTCAGAGCATGCCTCTCTCTCCACCTCCCAAACCTGGGAGTGGACACATAATTAAGAACACCTTTTACAGTCATGTTCAGCGACGCCTTTCTGGTCTTTAAAACTCATCTTCAAGCTGAGCGTGGCTGAGAAGTGAGCTTTCTGTCATAAACACCTGTTCTCCTCTGCCTGCAGTCCTTCCTCCTGGACCTCGGTGTTCAGTGTGTTCCCCACCATCTGCTTCGGGTTTCAGGTAAGCTCAGCTCTGTGTTGGCGGGCGGAGCATTGGCAGGTTGTGGGGACTCCCTGCTCCCATGGGAGACTGGCCTCCCTGGCAGGAGAGAGGGTGAAGGCTTGTTCCAGGATGTGATAGGCTGTCTTCCGGAGACGGCGTGTGTGTGGGAATCTGGGTTCAGTGAGGTGTGACTTGCTGTTGAACTGGGGAACCCGGCCCCCACTGGCAGCCAGCAGCAGCAACAGCAGCAGAGTGGGAATTCAGCACCGGTCCCTCTGTCTGTGAAACCCTCGCAAGGCTGTCGCCATGCTAGGACACCCAGAGTTGTCCATGTCTTCAGCAGATCTCTGTCCCAGGGGCCTCCGCGAGGAAGCATCCTGCCTCTGGAGGCATGGAGGCGGGGGCTGGAAGGGGTGCAGGGGGCTGCGTGGTGGGGGGACGGGGCGCGATGTCTGACAGGTCATGGGCTGAGTATGGGCTCTGAGCGCAGTCCAGCTGAGGGGCTTCTGACAGCCCTGGGCGGGCAGAGCCAGAGACGCCCTCTTTCAGGCCCGGATTTCTGAAAGGCATCTTGGAGAACGTGTGGGAGGCGCCAGGTGAAGGGGAGGGCGGTCCAGCTGGAGGGGACAGCACAGGTGAGGGGGCAGGGGAGGAGAGAGCATGCCTGGTGGGGCCGCAGGGCTGTAAAGGGCTCTGCTAGGTGGGGTCCCTGGGGTGCCGGAGGGTACGGGGAGAGTGTAGGCTCTGCTCCCTGCCTTCTGGGTTCTCCAGGCTCCTAGCAGGTGGCAGCTGGCTCCATTCTTCCATTGTTTATTTTAGGAAGGCTTTGCCTCTCTCCTAACAACCTACCCACCACACCACGAGCAAAACCACCCCAAAGCCAAGCCGAGTTGGCAGGGGCGGTGGTTCAGGAGGGACAATATCTCAGCTTCCTCCCCTGAGTTTTTTCTTCCTTTAGCCACCAACTGGCTGCTGTTGCTGTTCTTCATCTTGCATTTTCTTTGAGAAACATTTTTGGAAAAAAATCTTGAAACATTTCCATTTCTCTTTCTTATAAATGAGTTGATGGTATCACTTCTGGAGCTTAGCAAGCCATTTATAAGAAATTCTCACATTTTTTTCTGGCACACCCAATATTTTGGGAGATTTAGAGCAGCGATTTTGCTGTCAGCTGTTTGTCTGGATGTGGCTTAATGCCGCCCTGTCCAGTGTCTGAGCACCATATGGTGTGGCAGGCCCCCTCCCACTGAGGGCCGCTTTTCAGATGCTTCCCGGGGTGCCCCCCTCACCTTTGCCTCAGCTCCCTCATTCCATTCTCCTAGCAACTGAGGCCTGGCTGAGGTTTACAGGGATAGGGATGCAGGATGGAGATTTGGGGAAAGATGCGAATTGCAGGGTGGGGGTGGGCTGAGGCCAGGGCCAGAGGCAGAGGCAGGGTCTGGCTGGGAGAGTCTGAGAGGTAAGGGTAGGAAATAGGGAGAGAGGGCAAGGCTGGAGGGCCGGGCGAGAAGGGAGGTCTCCTTGTGCTCAGGAGCCCTGGCCTGGCTCAAACACCACCCCCACATTTAGCAGCCCCACCCCAGCAGCAGGAGCTGGTAAGAGGGGCCTGCGGGAGCAGAGTGGGCGCGGCTCTGCTCCTGCCATTCTGGCTGCACTCGGGACTTCTCTATCACTGTTTTTTAAACAACAGCTTTCTTGAGATAGAACTCACATAGCAGGCATTTCACCCACCTGAAGTGTAAGATCCAGGGGTGTGGTATGTTCACAGAGCGGTGCGACCATCACCACAGTCGATTTTAGACCATTTCATCCCCCCAAGAACCCTGAACCTGTTACCAGTCACCCCACCCCCTGCCATCCCTCCCTCAGCCCCTGCAACCGGGAGTCTCCTTGCTTCCTCTGCCTGCTTCACGTAAAGGAACCCCCCCGACGCTGGTCCTTTGTGACGGCTCTCCCAGCATCGTGCCCTTGAGCTCATCCACCTGGCAGATGTGTCTGTGCCCTGTTCCTTTTTATGGCTGAGTCACATCCCACCTTTGGCCCATCCTTTCCTCAGCCATGCACACCAGGCAGTTTCCACTTAGCCAGCGCAGGCGCCTCTGCCCTGCATCCCGTCTCAGCGAGTCTCGAGCCTGCGCACAGCCAGCCCCTCCCACAGGTCCTTCCAGCAGGCAGCCTCCTCTCCCCGTCCTGGGGGACCTGTTGTAGCCTCCCCACGAAACCAAGAGAAACGTGACCCAGGGATCAAACAGAGAAAGAAGGGCAGGGCTCATCCGGACCCCGCCAAGCATTTTCCCCATTTCTGAGTTTGGGAGACAGGAGGGCGGGGTGGAGCATTGATCCACAGAGTGCCCTGCCCCCGCCGCTGAGGGTCCCCAGGAATGGAGGGCTCCTCTGAGGTCAGAGAAGTCCCGGGAAAGAAAGCCCAAGACGCACTGGTGCCCGGAGGCTAGTCTGTCCTAGAAGGTCCATGTGATTCACTGGGGACCCTGTTGGTACCCAGACTTGCACTCAGTCAGACTGGTAAGAACTGAGTCCCCGAGAGCTTGCCTCCCTGTTGCTGGGAGGGTTACTGAAAGGGGTGGGTAAGCCAGTGACCCCTGGAGCGTTCCTCAGCGGAGGGCCAGGCTCCCCACTCGGCTTGAGCAAGACAGACGTGGTCCTCGATGTCGGGGAGCTGATGGTGGATGCTGAACAAGCAAACCCAAACCTGCTCATTGGGGGGATTAATGAGAGGGGCGGGAGAAACACTTGAGAGAGGAACTTGGCTGGCGGGGCTGTGGGGAGGTGTGGGAACACATGAGAGAGGAACTTGGCCGGAGGGGGGGGGTTGTGTGGGGACACATGAGAGAGGAACGTGGCCGGAGGGGGGATTGTGTGGGGACACATCAGAGAGGAACTGGGCTGCCTGGGAGGCTTCCTCAGGCAGGAGGAGGAGCCCCAGGCAGGAGAGACTTCCAGGGAGGGGGAACGACTGGAGAAAAGGGCCCGAGGCCAAGCAGGACACGTGGGCCTGGCTCGGTGAGTGGGAGGAGGGGCCCAAGCCTGGAGAGTGGGCAGGAGTAGATCAGCACGTTTGGTTTTAACCAGAAGTGAATGAGCTCTGACGTGACAGTGGGAACCTGGACCCAGGAGCCTGGGAAGGTCCCAAACCCACGGGGCACATCCAGGTCCAACGGCGCCTCTCAGCCCTGCCTGCGTGTCAGGGCCCCCGGCTGCCTGTAATTCACCCCTGCCCAGGCCTGCCCCCGGGAAACACGCCCCCGCACAGGTGGCTCTGGGCAAGGGCTAGGTGTACTTTATACTAAATGTGTGACGTCGTAGTCATACTATGAGATATACGGACACTAAGTCTGTGTGCTCCCGTGCAGCCACCACCCCCATCGGGATGGAGAACATCGCCAGCACCCGTGGAAGGCTCCCTTGAGACATTTTCCACCGAGTCACATCCACACCACCCACCGTTCTGCCTGTGTTGCGATGAGTGGTGGTTCTCAATGGGGATGATTGCGCCCTGCCCCCAGTGGAAATTTGGCACTGTGTGGAGACATTTTTGATTGGAACATGGGGCAGATGTTGTAACAATTTGGCACTGTCTGGAGACATTTTTGGTTGGAACACGGGGCAGATGTTCCTGGCATCTAGTGGGTCGAGGCCAGGGATGCTGCTCAATATCCTACAATGCCCAGATTGGCCCTGTGTGGGCCTGTTTGGGTTGTACTTCCAGCTTCACGCACAGGAAAATGTTCTTTCGTGTCTGGCTTCCTTTGCAAAAACATCAAAGCTGCAAGGTCCTTTCTCGTTGAGGTGCATAGTGCGTTCGTCCTTTTTCATTGCCGTGTAATATTCCACCAAATGAAAACTTAAGCCTCTTACCGCTGGTGGGCATTCGGTGGTCTCCGGTATTTGGGGACACTGACCCTTTTGAGATTGTTCTGCGTGAGCCCACTGCCCAGCTACCCACTGCGCCCGCCTGTCTTCTAGTGCCACGAAGCCGCTGTCTCCATCTACTGCAGCATGCACAACCAGAGCCTGCGCCACTGGGCCCTGGTCTCCGTGCTGTCCTTGCTGGCCTGCTGCCTTGTCTACTCGCTGACAGGTAAGGCCCTGCCTGGGGAACCGGGGTAGGGGTTGGCAGGAGAAATGGGAATAATGACGAGTATTCATAGAGAGCTTACAGGAGCGGTTCTCAACTTGTGGTCTCAACCCCTTTGGGGGTGGAACGACCCTTTCACAGGGGTCACCTAAGACCATCAGAAAATGCAGATATTTTTATCACAATGCATAACAGTAGCAAAATTTCGTGTTTGAGGGTCACCACCACATGAGGAACTGTATGCAAGGGTCTCAGCCTTAGGAAGGTTGAGAACCACTGGCTTACAGTGTGCAAAGCACAGCGCTATGCAGTTTGGGTGCCTTCTCTCATTTAATCCTTAACACCCCCTGGGATGAGCAAACTGAGGCTTAGCAGGTCCAGGGGCCTGAAGGGTCATGGGTTGACCATGGTCTCCAAACAAGGTGGCAAAGCTGTGACCCTAACCCTGGCCTGGCTGTCTCCAGGGCCCCTCCCTGTTTTGTGCCCCGCCTGGCGCTGCCTGATGGGACAGTGATAACAATGGTCATCATTGCATTGCATCTGGGTAGCAGTTTGCAAAGTGCTCTCATGGGTTCGATGGATTCGGGTGCTCACAAACCTGTACGCAGAAGGGTCTTCCAAGGTGGCGGCAGTGTGGCTCAGAGCGGGCCTGTGATTTGCCCACAGTCATTGCATGCCCTCGGCACTGCCCAGGTCCAGGCTCAGGCTGAACTCTGGGCGCCTTCCTCCTGCCCAGAGGCCGGCTGTTGCGTCTGCCTGTTGGGGCCTCTGACTTGGGAAGCCCCAGGGCTGCAGATAAGGTGTCAGGTGCCTTGGGCACCATGATCTCAAAAAACTGGTTGTGCGACCTCCCCCCACGCAAGGGAGGTCCCTGCCAGACTGTGGCCCCAGCGTAGGAGGGCTGTGACCTGGTCACGGAGAGTCACCTCCAGATGGCTCCGGTCGAGGGCCAGTAGGATCATGAGGTTAAAGTGAGCCATAGCGCTTGGCCAGAGATGGGCGTCTCCGGGGGCAGGCGACTAGGCTGAGAGGCAGCACTGGGTTGCAGGCAAGGGGCCCGGTGCCCTGTACCCAGGTCTGTGCTGTCTGTGTGATGCTGGCAATTGTTGACACCTGGGTCTTGGTCTTCCCCGTCAGGAAAACGGGGGCCCTGCCAGTGGCTTTCTGTAGGTACTGTAGGAGTGGGATGGCGGGCATGAAAGGCACTGATCGCGTTTTCAGAGCGCTCTGTGCCCCTGCAGTGTCCACTCCGTGACAGGCCCCTGTTGGGCTATTTGGAAGAAGGGTTCGAGGTAGTTTCGCCCAGTGGGAGTTTTGAGTCAGAGGAACAGAGTCTCCCATAGGCTGAGGACAGGAACACGTTGGGAAATGGCAGAACAGAGAACTCTTCCAGAACCTTCTGTCGGCTCCTAGGAAAGGCCTTCCAGGTGGTAGAAGCTGGCGGGTGTAACAGAGTTGGGAGGGGCCCAGCCTTTCTGATCAGCTCCCTGCCCCACCCCCCTTTCTCCCTCCCAGGCGTTTATGGCTTCCTGACCTTCGGGCCCGAAGTCTCTGCCGACATCCTGATGTCCTACCCGCGTGACGACGGGGTCATCATCGTGGCCCGAGTCCTCTTCGCCGTCTCCATCGTGACCGTCTACCCCATCGTGCTCTTCCTGGGGAGGTGAGCTGGCTCGGGCGGGTGTGTTCTGCGCAGGGCACTGGTCCTGATCCTGGTTCCGCTGTGCCAGACCCTGCCAGCCAGCGTGTGGTGGGACGGCCGTCATCTCTGCTTCAGAGAGGAGTGACCGGGTCAGGGAATGAGGTCACTGGCCCAGCACTCATAGGGAGCAGCATCACACTGGAGCCTGGTCTCCAGCCGGCCCTTGACCACCCACTGCGTGGCCCCTCGCTGCCGGCCGCCTGGCACGGACTGACCTCCCTAGGCTGGTGCGGAGCCTGGGTACAGTAGCCCCCATGTGGGACCGGAGCCCTGCCAGGCGTGCAGGGCCTGCAGGGGGCGGGACCTCTAGGGCGCCCGCAGGCAGGCAGGTGAGAGGGCTGGAGCCTGGAGCCGTGTGAGCCTGTGTGGCGGGGCCTCCAGGTCGGTGCTGCAGGATTTCTGGAGGAGGAGCTGTTGCCGAGCGTGTGGGCCCAGGGCCCTGGCCAACCCCTCGGGGCTGCTGACCGTCCTGTGGGTCACCGTGACCCTCGCCATGGCCTTGTTCCTGCCGGACCTCGGCGAGATCATCGGCATCATCGGCGGCATCAGTTCCTTCTTCATCTTCATCTTCCCAGGTGAGGTGCCGCTTCCTGGGCCTCCTGCCTGCTGGTTGTCTCTCCCCCGCCTCCCCACCCCCCTCACACCCCCCCCTCCGCTCCTCTCAGCAGGGAGTCAGGGGTCTGGAGGCAGGAGCCCTGTGTAGACAGGATGGTTCCCAGCCCTGTTTCCTGGCCAGGCACGGGCTGGCGGCTCTATAGACCTTCCCTCATTCAACACCTCTGTGCCCTTGACCCTCCTGACCTCCTGATGGGGCTCCATTATTCCCACCAGCAGATGGGGACCGAGGCCTGGGGGCCTCCCGGTGGCATGGCGAGCGTGTAGCAGGCCCAAGTCCACCTCCCACTGCTGCTGCGCACTGCAGGACTTTTTCTTTCTTACAAATGTTTTCAAGTTCATGACATTCATGAGGTCCAAAGGCCTCCATGAAATCTTTGTCCCACCTCACCCCCCAACCTGGGAGGCAGTTTCTGGCAATTTGGTAGGAAACTTTCCCCATGTTAGTGAATCTCCAAATGTCCTGAGGGTGAACCGTGGAGGCCAAGGCCTGCGGGCCACACTTGCATGGCCTTAAAGCCCCTCTGCCTACAAGGAGGAGCCCGGATGGAGTGCTGCGGTCGCAGGCGGAACCCAGCCGGCTGCCCGGCTCTGGGAAGCGCTCTCACATGACGGTGCTGCGGTCAGCGTGCCCCTGGGCCTCCTGGCCCAGCTGCGGCCGCAGTCATGCTCATTTGGGGTCTGAGAGATGCACGTGTCGGCCTCGGTGCCCATGACCGGGGTGGTGCCGTTAGCTCCAGCTGTTTCTCGTGCTGGAAGGACTGGCGGGGACAGGTCTGGGATAGGGACATGCCATGGAGCTTGAGGCAGAGCTGTCTGGCTTCAAATCCAGCAGAATGATTGGCGGGGGGTGGCAGGGGAGACAAAAGAAAAGGAAAGAAAGGAAAAGCTGCCAGTTGTTGAACTCATCCCAGGTGTCACCCCGAGTATGGCATGAACATCTCACAGAGATCCTGGCTCGCAGCTGTGCGTCAGTGTCATCTGTGAGACCCAGGCTCAGGGGCCCAGGTCTCAGGGAGACGTTGAGCTGGGACGCACAGCAGGCCTCAGCCACTGCCCTGTGCCCTTCGCCCCAAGCAGGGTGAGCCAGGGGGCCTTGAGCAACAGGTTAGCTGGGTCCCTGCGGGGTGTAGGTTGAGCTCTGAGCTCAGGGCTGCTTTGGGCTCCATATTGAAGAGCCGGGGCCCCGTCTCCTTTGCAGGTCTGTGCCTCATCTGTGCCATCAGCACCGAGCCCATAGGACCACGAGTCAAGTAAGTGTCTCCCAGGGAGGGTGCAGCGTGGGCACTGGGAGGGCCTGAGTGAGGAGAATGTGAGGCTGCAGGGGCCAGGGAGACCCTTCGCCTTTGCCCATGAGAAAACGGTTGGCCATGGGGGTAGGGCCGTGTGCACACAGAGAGGGAGTCTGAGCCAGGACTTGAGCCCAGGCCAGCAGCACATGGCCTGTTACCTTCCCCTTCATCTCTGAGTGCTGTGGTCTGTGGTTGGAGCTTTATGTGGACTCGGGGTCTTCCTGATGAAGACCTAGGTCACATTCACAGGTTCCGGGTAGATGTGAGTTAGGGGACCACCATTCAGCCCGGTTCAGACGCTCGTCAGTCACAGCAGCCATGGCCTTGGGTCCCACCTGCAGGCCGGGGCTCTGTCTCCCACTCCCACACTCGGCTGGCCCAAAGCCTAGCTCGGCTTGTTTCCTTCTGGGTGAAGGGTTTTTCTGGATGTGCCTACGCCTGCCTGGGCTTAGGGCTGGCTCGGTGGTCTGGTGGTCCCTGTAATGCCCTTTGAAGTCCTGCCGCTCACAATAGTTTAGTGACAGCTTTCACAGTATTTTTAATTCTGAAACTGCCTTAGGGCCTCCTGACCCATCAGAGCTGCTCTGAGCACGATGCGGCCCCGTCACCATCACCTCGCTCTCCCGCTCCGATGGGTGGATGTTTATGGCACCAAATTGCCGTTCCGAGATGCCGCTTGTGGAGAGATGGTCTTTCCATGACAACGGGTCCTCGTGGCCTTTGTTAATGGGGCCAGAAATATCTCCGTTGGCCCTGCCATTGTGTGGAGATCTCATTATCATCATGCTCATCTCATGGCTGCACCCTCTCTTTTGGTTACATTAGGATGCTGGGGATGTGGCCTGGGTGGCAGCCAGTTCTAGCCACCTCCGCCTCCCACACGCTCACCCCCTCGCCACGGTTCCAATCCCGTGTGACATAGGGCTTTCTTCGTCTCCCTTCTTTCTGGGGGCTTCGCCCCTCCCACCCCAAAAGGAACAGGGAGGGGCAGGGAGTTTGAGATTAGTGTCTCCCTCCTCCTATTTCTTTGGCTTTGATGAAAATCCAGACAGGACTGAGGTGTTGAGAGGACAGGTGGAGGGTTTTTAATTGCCTCAGGTTCTTTCTTTCCCATTGTTTCAGAAACCCATCCCTACAAGCAGAGGAGGGATACTTGGACATTTTCCCCAAATCGATGATGCTACTGGGCTTCAAATAATGTTTCTCTTTGTGCTTGGCTTGTGCCCCGTCAGGTAGCCATCACTGATGTCTAATTCCAAAACTTCCGGGGCGTGCGTGCTGACGTGGACTTGTTGACTTGGCAGGTGCTGCTTGGAGGTCTGGGGAGTGGTGTCCGTGCTCGTCGGCACCTTCATCTTTGGGCAGAGCACAGTGGCCGCCGTCCTGGAGCTTCTCTGAGGGGCAGGCACCCTGGGCAGGCGGGGCGCTTCCCTAGACCACCCAGGTGCGGCTCCCTGGTCCCTGTGTGAGACCGCTGTAATCCCATCATAAAGATGCTGGACACAGTGTACTTCTGCCTTCTCAGGTGCTCATTGAGACTTCTGCTTGTCTGAGGGTCTCTGGTCCATGGTGAGGGGGTGCTTCAGTGTCTGGGGCTGCCCTAACAAAAGACCACAGGCTGGGGGCTTGACACAGCAGGCGTTTATTCTCTCATAGCCCAGCGGTCAAGGTGTGGGCAGGGCCACGCTCCCTCTGAAGGCCCCAGGAGAGGATCCTTCCTGCCTCTTCCAGCTCCAGGGGTTGCCAGCAATCCTTGGCTTGTAGACGCATCCCTCTTTCTCTGCTTTCCTCTCTAATGGCCTTCTTCCCTCTGTGTCTGTGTTCTCCTCTTGTAAGAACACTGTCATGGGATTAGGGCCACCCTAATTCATCTTAAGTTACTTAATCATGGTCTGCAAAGATCCTGTTTCCAAGTAAGTTCTATCCAGGGATAGAACTTAATATTTCTGGGGTGCACAACTCAATTCAGGGGGCTGAGGCCCAGACATCTCTGCTTTGGGGCACCAGGATCAGACATGGGATGAGGGTAGCAGAGAGCCCCCAAAGGGATTTCTGGTGGCATCCACTGGATCTGGAGGTGGACTCAGGCTGGTCCTCGGCCAGGGCACAGGGAATGTGGGAGATGCCCAAGGCGATGAATGCCCAGAGCTGGCCACACAGCCTTGCCCCTGGCCCACGCTCCAGTGGGCAGAGCACTTGCCTCCACTGGCTGGACCTGAAGGTCCTACAAGCCAAGCGGACCATTTGCTCCATGGTTCCCTTCTGAGCCCAGACCAGCTCTGCAGTGAGGAGTCACAGATTCGGCTGAAGATGGGGACAGACGGAGGGCCTGCCCTGGGGCCAGGGAGGGAGAGGAGATGTGGGGGGGGGTGGTCCAGCGGCTCCCCAGGCACTGACGCTGCACAGGTCCAGCGTGTTGCTGGGTTCAGGCCACTCCTCCCCCTCGGACGTCGGACAGAAGCCAGCAGCGCGGGGCTGACGGCCCAGGACACCTCCCGAAGGGTAGGTCTCTGTGCCCTGCAATGTGTACGTGACCGTGAGGGGGTGGTGGTGCTAGAACCGCTTTTTGTGTTTTTCCAGCTTGTCCACCTGCATTAAGTTTTTTGAGAGATAATTCACGTGCTAAAATATTCACCCTTTTGAAGTGGAGAATTCAGTGGGTGTTAATTGACGCAGAGTCATGTAGCCATCACTGATGTCTAATTCCAGTCCATCACCCCGGCTAAGAAACCCTGCACCGTCAGCAGCCACTGCCCGCCTCCCCCCGCCACCCCTCCCGTCCCCAGCAACCACTAATCTGCTCTGTCTCCACGCATTTGTCTGGCCGCCTCATGCAATGGGCTCGTGTACTATGGGGCCTTTGCGTTCGGCTTCTTTGACTTGGCCTAACGTTTTCCAACCTTCCCCTGTCACAGGTGAGACACCTGAAGCTTAGAAAACATAATCGGGGCCAGTTTGGGGTTAAATTCCCTCTTCTGTTTCCTTTCCACTTCACTCCTTGAATGGCCAAGGGGGTGGGGACGGCTGTGCCTGACCCCATGGGCAGGGATGGACCCTCTGCCCTCCTCCTCCTCTCTGGCTGCCGGTGGAGACTCTGACCCAGGGCGGGGACACGGGACCCTGTGCCCGTCCCACCTCACCCTGCCACAGCCTATGCTCACTGGCCACCGAGTCCTCCCGGACAAGGACGTGTGTCGGGGCAGAACTGCTTGAAGGAGCATTTCTCCTCCCAGTGCTGGCAGTGAGAACAGATGGCCTGTCGCGTGCAGGTTGCACCCTGCCTGCTTCCTACAAGTGCCTCGGTGCTGGCCACATGGCTGGGCTGTGCTGGGGCCATTCACAGAGTCACGGAGAAGAACAAAGCAGGAGGGGTAAGGGTTGTGCCAGTGTATGAATTGGCTTTGCAATTAGACTACTAAATTTTAAACATTTGATATCTCAAGATTTGGGAACTTTACAAACCTAAGAATCAATTTCTCCACCAGCAAAATGGAACATGCTTATTGTATATGATGCAATGTGGGCTTACTGTGAGGATTAAAGGTGATACTTTATCTACAGCAGCTCATGGGGAAGCCAAGCAATAGTTTTATTTCCAGAAAACCTATGTTGATATTGGCAATGCTGAGCTTCCTGGCAGCCAAGGGAAAAGGGGAAACACGAGGACACAAAGTTCACCCAAAGGCAGGAAAGCGCATCCGGAAGGAAGTGGGATGACATTAAATGCTACCAAGAGATGAGGTGATGCTGTGTAAGGGGTGTCAAACATCACCACTGGGGACAATCGTTTCTCCTCCTGTGACAGGTACAGATGTGATCCTCATAGGATTGAGCCTCAAATCAGCCATCATAATGCAAAAACACAATGCAGCCAAAGCATGCACGCTGGGCTGTCCCCCTCTGAGGTCGGACCTAGGGAAAGAAGGTATGTATGCGCTCTCCCGTGGGCTGTCCTGCTCTGATACTAAGTGGTGCCCCAAGTTCCCAACAGCCGCCAGATGAAGGCCGGGCGGAAGGGGCATCCGTGGACCTCATGCATGGGCTCCGAGCCCAGGACCTGAGCTGCCTGCCTGCCCCTTCCCAGGCCTGTCCCCCCCTCTTCCCTAGCCTGGGCATCCTTCCTCAGTCCCAGGTGAGCAGCCCCCTCTTCCCTTCTTCCTTCCGGAACCTTGGTTGAGGTCTTCTTCATTCTCCTCTGACACCTGCCCAGGATGGCCATGAGGGGCTATGCCTGCAAAGCCCCTGGCACAGGCCTGGCCTGTCACAAGTTCCTGGTCAGTGCTCACACCTGTGCTTGAGCAGAGGCCTCCCTGTCCAGATGAATGTGAATGTGGCCCAGGGGCGTTCTGTAGTCTAGGGGACTAGTTCTCTCGGGACGGCAGGGCCTGCAGGGGCTCTGAGGCTCCTGGGGAAGCGCCTTCCCACTGGCCCCGGGGCCCCAGGTAACTGCGCAGGGGCGCAGCCCGGGGTGCCAGTTCCCACTCAGGATTGCCTCGTGCCTCCCCAGGAAGGTCAGAGGTTTGACCTGGACAGGGGAGCGGCTACTGAATGCAGGTGGTAAACGCCTCTGTCTGGGCAGGTGAGTTGATTGGATTCTTTTGTTAACTGGGATGAGATTTGTGTCACATAGAATTAACCACTTCAGTGGGTGGCAATTAGTACATTCACAACATGTGTAACCACCACCTGTGTCTCGTTCCAAACCATGTCCACCATCCCAAAGCCGCCACACGCCCACCTGCCCCTTCCCCAGCCCCTGGCAGCCAGGAGTCCGTTTCTCTCGGTGTAAGTCTCCTAGGCATTTTGTGTGAATGGGATCACACAGCTGTGGCCACTGTGTGCGGTTCTTTTCACGTAGAATGTTTCCGAGGCTCATCCGTGTGCAGCGTGTCAGAGGTGCCTGTCTCTTCATGGCGGAACCACGTTCCGTTTTGTGGGTCGAGCTGTTTATTTCTCCGCCTGCAGGTGTAGGCCTGCAGTTGTTGCCACCTTTCGGCTGTTGGGAACAGTGCTGCCAGGAACATCTGTGCACATTTGCTTTAATGCGTCTTTTCAATTCTCCTGGGTACCGACATACAGACCCACCCAGGAGTGGGACTGCTGGGTCACTGTCTTTCACCGTTTGGGGAAGCTGACTGGGGTTTTAACGTTCTCATTCGGAGCTGTTTCTCCCCACAGATCTCTGTTGGGGGGTTACGGGTTTAGGATGCCTGACTGGGGATAGAGAGCTCTGGGTTTGGATATACTTGCTGTGTGACCTTTGGCGAGTTGCTTGCCCTCTCTGTCTCCATTTTCTCACCTGCTGATCACAGGATGGCTGGCGTGGGCAGCCCTGAGGGAGTCACTGCCTCCCCAGGGCCTGACTCGTAGTGTAAATTGCGTGGGAGCTCTCATACCTTTTAGGGTTGAATTCTCTCTTCAGAGCCTGTTTCCACCCACTCAGAATGGAGGAGGCGCTAAGCTGCTTGTGGGCTGCAGTCAGCAGAGAGGCTACGACGTGGGGAGAGCCCGGGCGGGTGTGTGATGAGTGGAAGTGGAACATGCCCAGCTGGCAGTGTTCCTCAGTTGCACCTCGAAGAGCCTCAGCCCCCCGTGAATAGTACTTTTTAAACAGCCGATTGGAACAGTCCCAGCTCCTGGCTGAGGTGGGCTGCCGATGCCGCCAGCGGGACCTAGTGCAGTGGCATTATCAAGAGCCAGGCAGTTCCTTAGCTTCAGAGGAGGGGGTCTTCTCCCCACTTTACAGGGAGGAAGAGAGGCTCGGAGGGGCTGGTTGCTAGGAAGGGTGGCTCAGAGATGCACCGCTGGGACCCGAATTAGCGTTTCACTCTTCCTACGAACCCACGTTGTGTTTTGTGTTACTGCTACTGGGTGAGCCATCGACATCAGACTGTATAAGGAGGTGGCACGGGTGTCAAGGTTCCAGGCAGCCAGTGGAGGCAGCATGGGCGGGGACCTTGCCCAGGGTGAGGGCTCTAATCACAGCCCGTTTCACAGGCTGGCTGTCCAGGCTGGAGCAGGAGGGGGAAAGATGCCCATCTCTGATCCCACCTCCCCAGGGCCCCCACCGGGCCCAACTCACAGCTACCAGGTTAAGGCCTGTCTCCTTCCTTCCCCTCCTCCTCCCCAGGCCTCTGCTGCTCTTAGTGTCTGTCCCCCACCTGCCCGCTCTCCATTCTGCCTCCTTTGCGCCTTGAGCTTGTGTATGACGTCTTTCCTGATCCCCAGGACGGGGACATGGCAGCAGGGATGTCACAGAGGTTCCAGAATAGGGCTTAACTGTCACCTCACGTTAAGGCCTTGGTCTCCCGTCTTAGAAGAACTGATGGTCAGGTGCACATGACCAACTGTGCCCTGAGGTCTGGCCTTTGTGCCCAGCTCCTGGGAGGTCACCTCTGGACCTCAAATGTCCTTCCTGATATGAGTGTCTCTTTACTTGGGGCCCCGTGCCACCAGCCCGAGGGGCTGGACCCCATGAGCTCCCATCACCTCGGCTCCATGAGCGTCCCTGATTGGCAACCCTCTGTAAAGCGTCACCCGTTAGGGAGGGAGAAAGGCGCTTTCTCTACCTGCCACCGGGAGGACACAGTGTGGGGTCTCTGGGACTTGTCCTGCGTGCCTGCCGCGTGGTCTCCTGGCCTCGATGAGTCCTAGTGAACGGCTGGCACCTGGCTTGGTGCCAGGCACAGATGTGTCAAAATAGGGTGAGTGCCTCTATTTTGCAGATAAGAAAACCGAGGCTCAAGGTGACCTGACCCAGGTTTCATGGCTGAGGAGGGCCCCAGTCATCCCAATGGCTCCACTCCTCCAGCTGCCTTCACTGGAAAACAAGCAGAAGCACACACAGGTGACTGTTCCCAACGGGAGTTTATTTGTGCTTGTCCCAGCGGCGGCTGGTCGCCTCGTATGGCACTGGCTACGTGGGCGCTACTGCGTGTGCGGACTTGGCACGGGCCTAGGTTGGGCACTACAGGGTGTTGGCTCCTACCAGGTAGAGGAATGTGGACCGGGAGTGGGAGAGGCAGAGGGAGAGGCGTGGCCTGCGAGGACGAGGCCGGAGGAGGCCGGTGCCGTGGGGGGTGGGAGGATGCCGGGGAAGGGGGTTCGCCTTCACTTCAAACAGTGGGAAATACATTCTTGTTTGGAAGTACGTGGAAAAGACCGCTCCTATACCAAAGTTTCTAGAAAAGAGGGGGCGACCTTTAGAAGACAGGGAGGGAGGGTGCCAGGCTCGTCCGCAGGGCGTTGGGGAGCGGGTCAGTCTCGGCCCACCGTGCACCAGGCAGCTAGGGAGGGGCAGGAGAGAGGCATTAGGCGGAGAAGGCTGCTGGGGACCTGGAGCCCCTTCCCCGTGTCCCATGGGCGCTGCAGTGAAGGGCAGCACACCCCTCCATCCCCCGGTCCCCGCTGGGTGGGGGGCTGTGAGTCACAGGCCCGTGGAGGGGATGGCAGTGGGGCTGTGAAGGTGGGGGTCCGCCCTGGACTGGGGGGCCCATGCCAGGGCTCTGGGCCCACTTCCCTAGTGACCTCGGCCTCCGGTCTTATCCGAGGCTCCGTCCTGGGGCCTCCCCCGTTGTTCCAAAGCTGTAGGCCAGCCTGTGCCTCTGCCCTCCTCATCCCTCGGACCCTCTGCACACCGGGCACTGATGTTGAGCACCCATTTGTGGACCAGACTGCCTGGCAGCTAAGGGGGCAGAATTCAGGGTCACTGGCGGTTTGGGCCTGGCTGAACTCAGCCCTCTGTGCCTGGCAGAGGCTCTGCTCCTAGGGGTAGGGGGGCACCCCCAGTGCTATCCCAGGTCCCCCCATCGGCCCTCTACCTGGCACCGAGATCCTGGAGAGGGCCTCCGGCTGGCTCAGGGTGTCCACCTTCACGTGCCGGAACGCCTTGCACACGGGGCTCTGCAGGTGCCTGTAACCCGGGCACTGGTGAGCCCGGAGGCTACGCTCGCACCGGATGGGGCTCAGCCCGGGGCCCAGCCATCATGTGATGATAAGAAGCTGAGGCCCCAGGAGGGCTGATCTGGGGGCCCGAGTGAGGGGCAGGTTTGGGAGGGAGAAAAGCCTGTTTCTCGCGTCAGTGAGCATCGTTAATGAGATCGCTCTCCTGGGTTTTATCTCCTGGGCAGCAGCTTTCACACTGGAGTGGTCCTGGCCTCAGACCCCAGGGCCAGGGACCTGCATTCAGGACCCAGCTGCGGGGTCACGCCCGCCACTGAGAAGTGCTGCCCCCACTGGCTCCCGGGCACAGGAAGCCGTGAGGCCAGTATTCCGGGTGGCGGGTGCTGCTGGGCCTGGCTCACGCTCCCCTTCCTCCCCGCTGCCTGGGACAAGGAACGGGGCGGGCGTTAGTGGACCTGCGTGCTTACCTCTTCCACTCCTCCTCTGTCTCCCAGAACTCGTAGACCACGAAGGTGAAGCCGTCCGACAGCCTCCCAGCGGCGATGCTGCAACGGGAGGGGCGAGGCAGGATTGGCCCGGGCTGCCCTCCCTGGACTGCGGTTCCCTCATCCCTGTCCCCCACACAGGTCTGGACAAGACACCCCCAGAGCCGGGCTACGGGATACCCTCGGACCCTGGAAATGAGAGCCTGGCAGAAGCCGGGCACCCACTTTGCCACCCGCCCAAGATCGGGAGCCACAGTGCCGCTGCCTTTCTGTCGGGAACCACCCAGCGCCTGCGGCCCCGCGCCTGCCCCAGCAGCGGAGCAAGGCCTGGCCCAGGCAGTGGCCACCTCCGGCTTGTTGAGTGAATTACAATGAGATGTCATTTTAAGGCTAAATATTTTTCTCCTTCATTTAATCCTTCACCCTGCGAGTCAGAATTGGCCAACTGAGGCTGGGGGTCCTGCAGGCCCAGGTCACTCCCCTCTGGCCTCCCACCGGCCGCTGCTCTTTCCCACGCTCAGCAGAACAGAGCCCCCCCGCCCTCCGAGGAGCGCTGCCGTGGTGGCATAGTGGGTAGTGGCGGCTGCTGTGTAATTACAGGCATTCCCAGGCTCGCCCACAGGACAGGGCAGGGAGGGAACGAGGCTGCTAACAGCATCATTAGGTCATTAGGCTCCGGCTGAAATTACAGGTGCCTGCGGCTGTGATCTGACGAGAGCCGGGGGGCCGGGAAGCCGGGGGGGCCGGGAAGCGTGCCGCCCGCGGCTCCGGTGGAGCCAGGCCTGTCGCCAGAGCCAGGAGGCGTGCTCAGGGGCCCGCCTTTGCGACAGACGAAGGTCATCGAGCAGCTTGATGCGTCTAAGTCGGCAGCTGCAGCAGAGTGAGGCACTGATTGGGTTTTGGGGGTGGAGTGGGGTGTCTCTGGATGGGCAGGGAAACACAGCGGGCTGGCGTGGGGTACAGGAAGGACTCAGAGTATGAAGCCCTACTGCGTGCTGCCTGTGTGCTGAGGAGGAGGGGCAGCCAAGCCCCTCTCCGCTCCACCCCACCCAGCCCTGGGCCATTGGATCCCTGCCATGAACACACCGCTACTGTGGCTTTCGGTGCCATCTGCTGCCCACCACTGCCAGCCCGCACTCTCCTACGCGGTGGCATCTCGAATTTAATGTGACTCCCCCACACCAGCACAACTGACCTCCCCGAGTCCTCTAGGTCGTCACACGACACCAACCTCTATCGAGTTTCTGAAGCCAGGCCATCTCGGATGCTGCCCTGGCTCCACGCCCCTCCCTGTTCTCCAGAGCAGCGCCAGCTCCAACCATGTCGCACAGGCCATGCCCCTCCCTGTTCTCCAGAGCAGCGCCAGCTCCAACCATGTTGCTCAGGCCATGCCCCTCACTGTTCTCCAGAGCAGCGCCAGCTCTCACCATGTCGCTCAGGCCATGCCCCTCACTGTTCTCCAGAGCAGCGCCAGCTCTAACCATGTCGCTCAGGCCATGCCCCTCCCTGGTGACCACAGGGCCTCTCCCTGGCCCCTGCTGCACCTAAGAGGCCACCCCGCGCCTCACTCTGCTTGCACATCTCCAACACGGTTCATTGTACTCCAGACGAGCAGCGCGGGAGTGCGTCCTACCCACGACCCCGGCCCTCGCCCTGTCACCTTGTCCAGACATACCTGCTTGTCCTCAAACATGGTGCCTTGCTGCCTTCCAGGCAGTGGCTCCAGCTGGTTCCAGCCCCACTGCCCTTCCTCAGACTCTGCTGTCTGAGTGCTCCGGATGCAGGCCTCAGTGCACACACAGCCTCTCCCCCCGCCCCCAAAGCCGCTTCCTGGCCTCCACAGCACCCATCGCCCTTCAGAACCACCCCTTTTCCTCTGCCTCTGCCTCTGCCCTCTCCCGCCGCCTAGACTACATGTTCAGTAACAGCAGTGTCTGATTCACGCTGCACCCAGCTGGCCCCCAGGAAGAGGGTGAATGCGCGTGCTCTCGGGGTGCAGAAGGCAAACTGCACAGGGAGGATTGGGGCAGAGAATGGCACAGAGGCCATGGCTACTTCCTGGGCACAGATGGGTGGGCCTGGGACAGGAGAGGGCCCAGCAACTGGTGCCAGCAGCCCTCGGGGACTACCCCCAGTGAGGGTGAGGGCTTTGTCTCTTGTGGCCCGGTCTGATATGGCTGCGGCCACCAGGTTCAGCTTGGCCGAGAGGCAATGCAGGCCTCAGCGGCAGGGACCACAGCGGGAGGCCTCGAGGGGCAGCCACATAGAGGGGCCGCTGACCTTCCTCCAACTACTTACCAGGCACTGGCCTACGCCTTCCCATTCCTAGTTCCATTACACCTCCCACAGCCCCAGGGAGCGGGTCTGGTGCGTGCTCCCATTCTACAGAGGAGTAAGCTGAGGCCTGGGAGATGAAGTCACTCGCCACGTTTGCACAGTGGGCAAGCCCCCCAGCTAGGACTGGACCCGCTCTCCTAACCGCCCTGCCTGGCTTTCCCGGGGGGCATGGGTTGTCCTCGGAGGCCCTGCCCTGTCCTCCGCCCGCCCACAGCTTACTCACTGGAAGCAGCTCCTGGTTCCGGCGGTGCCGCGCAGGTACTGTCGCAGCGAGTCCAAGAACTCGCTGAGCTGCTCAGGGCACACGGCCATCTCCTGCCGGACCAGCTGCAGATGCTGTGGGGTGCAGGGTGCGTGAGCTTCCCCGGGCTCCCTAACAACCCTCCCCCAACAGGACCCCAGCCTCCCCACCCCTCCCTCCTGAGAAGACTGGACCATTGGGTCAAAATAAAGCAAAACCCCAGGCACACATGCTTTCCATCCTTACACATGAACACTGGCTAAAAAGCACAAGAATTCTAAAAATGCAAATGCAGGGAGGAGGCCCACAGAGGCTGAAAGATGGGCAGGGGTGTCCAGAGGCTCTGCGGAGGGGCAGGGCTGCTGCAAGGCATCCCGGCTGAGGCACAACAAGCCAGTGACCAGCAACATGCATTTCCAATCAGATCAGGGTTTCGATGTCACCGTCCTGTTGACCACGTGGTCCCAGGCCTGGCTTTTTTTACCAAAACCCTGGGCTCTCAAGGAACCTCCGTGGAAGGGGAGGTGACCAAGTGCTGGGCCACATCTCCCCATGTGTGCTCCCCGGGGATGGGGTGGCAGGGCCTCTGAGCCGCTTGTATCCTGCATCCTGGGTTCAGGCAGGGATTGGGCCACAGGCAGGGAGGGGAGGCCTCAGGGAGGGGGTCCTCACCATGTTGGTGCCTTCTTCATCTGAGAGGCGCTGCTGCAGGTCAAACCAGAGGGTCTGAAACAACAAAGCATAAAGGTATGCTGGAGACCCAGGCCACCTCCATCAGGGAGGCCTCCAGGATCTCCAACATCATAGCAGAATACCCAGGGCCACTGCACAGCCCCAGCCCTTCCACTCCAAGGTCCCAGGGGCTCGAGTCCCCAGGCTAGTGGGAGCTCCCAGGGGCCAGGCCTCACCGGGCAGGGCTCACTCCACCCTCCAGGCACAGTGCTGGCTCAGAGGGAGGCCAACCCCAGGAAGTGGGGGAGATCCTTTCTGGCCCCGTCATCTGGGGGCACTGGGAGCCACAGACACCAAGCAAATCTACTGCAGAAACCATGAAGGAGACTCCATTTTCCGGTGGGGGGTGGGGATGGTGTCTTGGGGGAGAGAGCAATGGGACTCAAGATTCTGGAATCCAAGACGCCAGGCTTTTGCCATAATTGCTGGCAATAGCCCTGAGATTCCCCATCAACTTACAAATTGCCCCCAATCTTAACTCCTGATGCCCCTTGAACTGAATGGGTCTAAGTGGGGTGTCTGTTTTCACTGCCTTCCGCAGCCCTGGGCTCAATGCTTTACTTATTTAACTTCCCGACTCCCTGCTCCCTCTAAGCGCCAGGAGCACGTGCTGTTTATGGCCACATGCTAGCGTCCAGATCAGGGCCAGGACGCTCAGGCATGCTCAGTGGTCACTACTTAGCAGAGAGCCCTGGGCTCCAGAGGCCACACAAGCTGACTAGATGCTGAGCCTGGATTTGAACTTGGGGCCTCTCTCTTCCTGGTTCTGCTCCCTTTAACGTGGGCACCCCAGGAAATGCCACCTCTGTGCCTATCCAGCTCCCCAGAGGACAGCCTGCCGTCTTTCCTCCTCTCTCATAGCACGTGTATGCCCATCGCTGGTTTTTAAGGAAACAGACTGGCAGATGTGTTGGCCTGTGACCTGTGCAGGTAGCGCCTTTAAATTCTTAATATATTTTATTGATTTTTTACAGAGAGGAAGGGAGAGAGATAGAAAGTCAGAAACATCGATGAGAGAGAGACATCGATCAGCCGCCTCCTGCACGCCCCACAGTGGAGATGTGCCCGCAAGCAAGGTACATGCCCCCGACCGGAATCGAAGCTGGGACCTTTCAGTCCGCAGGCCGGCGCTCTATCCACTGAGCCACACCGGTCTCAGCCCGCCTTGAAATTCTTAATTGAACAAGGGGCCCTGCATGCTCATTTGCAGGAGACCCTGTAAATTACAGCACTGGTCCTGGAGAGGGTGCTCACTTTCCAGGACACGCGGTGCAAACCTGCTTCGTGGGCAGCCAAGGTGTCCGCCAGGGGCTAGTCTGTTCCCATTGTTTTACAACCTGGTGAGTGGGCTCCAGGAGGGCAGGGGTAGTAACTGGCTGTGTGGCTTAGGGCCAGGAGGAGGAGGAGAGGGGAGGGTGGGGAGGTTCAGTGGCCCACCCACTGCCCCACCCGCTCCCAGACCGGCCGCCCCAGCGTCCACCCTCTGGGCCCAGGCAGAACCGGGAGGGGCTCCGGTTGGCCCGCAGAGGGCGGGCCCGGAGGCGGCCCTGGATTGGCTCCTACTCGGGGCCTGGGCCAATCAGAGGCCGGGGAGCAGGCCCCGCCCTGTCTCCAGGACGCCCAGGTGCTCAGCGGTTACCAGCCTGCCCCTGCCGGTTGTTAAGGCGACCAGGGCGCTAAAAATAAACTTCAAAGAGCCTCCCTCTCCGGGTGCCTGAGGAGTTGTTATGACAACCTGGCCACTGGGTCCACAGAACCGCTGGTTCCCCACCCAGCAGCTCGCTCTAAGAGGGGGAGATCCCACCGAGGCCGCAGCCCTGCAGGTGGGGGTGCTGCCACTTGCCTCCAGCTCCCCACCTCCCCCCTAGGCCTCCCTCTGCCCCCCAAGGCTTCCTCCTGCCCCCACGAATACTTCAGAACCAACCCCCAAACCCATCAAAGTACTTTTTTTTTTTGCCCTTTTGCAAAAGATGTAAGAAATTCAGAAAAGTCAGAGAAATGTGAAATTGCTGCAGCCCAGGGCTCTGAGATAATTGGGTTTATGTAGATAGATGGGTGTGGGGTGCACATCGCTATAGTTTTTAGCACCAGAACGACTAATAAATAACCGCTAGCATTGCTAATGTTACATACTCGCTTCAAGCAGGCTCTGTGCTAAGGCCTTAAAGACATCGTCATCTTTACTCCTCAGGACAGCCCTGCGAGGGTGCTCTTCTGGTTTTCTTCTCTATTGTCGGGGGAGAAATCTGAGTCTCAGAGAGGGTAGGTCAGCGGCCCCAGGTCACACAGCGGCTAAGTGGTGTGGCCGGGCTTCAAACGGGGCCGTCTGATACCTGAGTCCACTGGCAAACCTGAAGGCGGCCCGTTTCCTTTCTTCCAAGGAATGGTCAAGGTTAGGGGCTGAACTGTGTCTTCCCCAAATTGAAGGACCAATCCCCAGCACCTCGGAATGTGACTACATGGGGAGATACGGTCACCACAGAGGTGGTTACATAAAAATGAGGTCAAGGGGGCGGGAGGACCCTAATCCATTATGACTGGTGTCCTTATGAGAGGAGGAGACTAGGACATCAAGGAACGCAGAGGGGATGCCCTGTGAGGATATCATGTGTCTTCTGGGGAGAAGACAGCGGTCTGCACGCCAAGGAGAGAGGCCTCAGCAGAAAGCAGCCCTGCCTACCCCTCACCGCCCCCCAGCTCAGACCTCTAGCTTCGAGCTGAGAGAGAATAAATGTTTAAGCACAGTCTGTGTATGGTACGTGCTGGTGGCAGCCTGGGAAGCTGGTACAGCGCATTGTGAGTGCCTACTGAGTCATGAACTGGCCTCTGGAAACACGCTCTATCATCTGTGGACGTGCCATGGCGTCTTTGCAAGCTCGCATGCTGCTGGCCACTCAGACTGCTCCTCTCTTCTGGGCCGTCACCAGCCCTCAGGCCCTTACAGCTCCTCGAAGCTCTGTCCCCTCCACCCACAGTGATGCTGGCTACCGGCTGCTCCTGGCAATGCCCCTCCTGTGCCCGCCCGCCCACCCCACAGCTCCCCCTTCCAGGCATCTCTCCCTGCGCCTGGGCCCTGGGCACAGCTCGGGGTCTGTCCTCATCCCAGTCTCCATCTCACGCTCCACTGGGCGATGCCTTTCCAAGGCTCCCTGACTTCTGCCCCAGACTCTGGGCCTAACCCAGCCCTCCAGGGTCTGGGGAATGGAGGGGGGTAGGGGTCAGCGACCTTACCTTGCTCTCCAGCCGTCCTATGAGCTCTGCCAGACGGCTGATCTGGGCTTCCAGGCCCTCCTCCTTGGGGTCTGAGGTGACTGAGGAGGAGGAACGGAGACACCAGCGTTGGGCAGGGGCAGGCTGGGGAGGGGAGCTCCCAGGACCCCACCCAAGGCCCCCGGTCCGGGCCGCCGCTCGCTCTCACCAGAAGGCAGGCTCCGCTCTCGCTCTGGGGCCGTGAGCTTGTGGCTGGGGACGCAGGGGGCGCTGGGGCTTCCGTACCAGGTCTGCACCGCGCCAGGGCCGGGCTTGCCGTGGTTCTGGCTGCGGTGCGAGCGGGGGAGACACGCGGTGAGGGAGCCGCAGGCCCTGAGCACTGAGGCGGCTTTGACACACACAGGCCCCCCGGGGGCTGAGACGGGCAGCTCGCCCCCTGGAGCCCGTTCCGGGAAGCGGGCCTCGTGCCTTTGTTTCAGGAGGAAACAGGCTGGCCAAGACCACGCGGCCCAAGGACTGACTGGAGAGATGAGGGATACCAGTCTCCCCATTCCAGACCTCAGCTCAGGCCCTGTTCCCAGGGGCTTAGGATCCAGGCCCCCACACAGCGGCTCACAGCTCCCCACCCCTGCCTGCTTCACTAAGAGCCAATGTGTGCCGTGTGTGTGTGTGTGTGTGTGTGTGTGTGTGAGAGAGAGAGAGAGAGAGAGAGAGAGAGAGAGAGAGAGAGAGACGGGGGTGGCGGGGGAAGGGGCTGGGTTTGTACTCTCTCTGAAAAGGGGAGACTTACAACCTGGCAGAGAGGAGGCATATGACAGAACAGCAGGTCCTATGACTGCCGGTCCCCACCCCCACCACACACACAGGTGCCCACACGTGCACAGCCCCCGTATGCCCTGACAGGCACCCTCAGCTCACCAAGCTCTGTGCCTGGCACAGCAGCAGGGACTCAACCAATGCTTGGCAAAGGTCGGACACCCATGCGCAGAGAGATGCTGGGAAACTCACCACAGGCACCCAAACACACACTGGCACGCGTGTCCGCACACAGCACACGCACACTCCCGGTGGACGGCCGCCAGCTCTCCGGCCTTGGGCAGCGCGGCCTGTGCGGCCAAGTCTTCGTGAACCTGCAAGCTCACAAGCCCCCTGCAGAGGGTGACCTCCCCCGACCCCCCACTTGGCGGAGTCTCTGCGGTCCGATCCTGGGGCTCTACAACCAGCAGCCAATCAGATGTGGCCCTCGGACCCTGAACGGGGCAGCGGGAGTCCCTGGGCGGCAGGGTTTGAACCAGCAGCTTGTGCCGAGACCCTGGCATCCACAGGCCGGAAGCAGGATGGGACTTGCCGCCCAGGGGAGCTGAACGAGCTAAGGTTTGGGGCCGGAGGCGGGAGTGTCTCCCAACGAGAAGTGTCACCCCCACCACCGACATTCCAAAGTGAGGCCCCAGTGGGGGCAGACGAGATGAAACGAGCCAAGTGCGGCCATCGGACCTGTCCCACAGCAGGACAGAGATGGCAGGTTTTCATCAGGGCAGGGACAGGAAACGAAGGGACTCCCAGGGTCAGCGCCCAGAGCTGCGGCTAACGCGGGACCCTCAGAAGCACGAGAGCGATCACAAGTGCAGAGCTCTGGGCTCCGCTCCCAGGGACCCCACTCCGCTGGGCCCGGCCGGGCCCTGGACCTGCCTGTCCCATCTCCCAGGTGATCTGATAGTGGTGATGATGGTGACAGTGGTGAGGGTGATGATTGGCTGCAGGTGTTCCGAGCAGACACCTTTCAGGAACCGTATCATTGGGCAGCTTTGCATCCACACCTGACGGGACCAGCTCCTCACCGACTGACTGTAAGACACACTCCAACCCCACACAGCAACCAACCAGCCTCTGCCCGGGAAACCCGCGGCTACACACGGAAATTGAAGGGTCAGTGATACTTGGACCAGACACCTGGCCCTTGTGTGTGTCTATCTGTGTGCCTTCATCTTCCCTTTCTGCCGGGCACATCAGCTGTTCTAGAAAGAGCGGGCAAAGAGAGGTCTGTCTCAACTCGGGGCAGTAAATGCAAGGACTCACAGCCCAGAAGTAGCACTCCCCAGACAGGAGGGCACATTAACTGGCTGCTGGCTAACCTCCTCTAGCTAACCACCTCACAGTGTCCCCAGCAAAGTGGGGGGGAGGAGGGCTTAGAAGCTTGTCCATGGCTTCAACGACATACAAACAAGGCCTTAAATGTTGCTTCAATGACACCGTGAGACCACTGCTCCATTTCTCTCAATCCTCCTGAGAAAGTGACTTGGTGCCACCCTGTCCCCACACCTTGGATGGTGTCCCAGCCTCTGACAAAGTGGGAGCCAGGCTCAGGATTCCAGTGACAGCAGGTGCTGTTGTACAGTGACTTTGTTTATGGCACATTCTGCAATTATGGTAACCACATACAGTTCCCAAAATTTACCTCCAGTTTTCAAAAGTAAGTCAAGCAATAGGATAGTCTTGAGTGGTGTGAGAGTTGAGACAGACTTCTCTTTGCCTGCTCTTTCCAGAACAGCTGATGTGCTGATAAAGAATAGTGTGAGTGGTGTGGGGATGTGGTAAAATGGATGAGAGTTTAGAAACAGTAGTAATTATGTATTGTATGTAGGTACTGCACACACACCAGGCGTTCTTCTAAGCACATATATCTCATTCAGTCCTCACAGGCACTAAGGGGGTGGGTATATAATTGTCCCCACATTACAGTTGTGGAAATAAGAGGCACAGAGAGGTATAGCAGCTGGCCCAAAGTCATCCAGCTCTCAGGTACACAAATATCCCTATCCCAAGTCGCAAGCTGGTACGTGCACGGCACACCCCATGTGTGACCCTGCAAGGGCCCCTGGACGCACCGGATCTGGCTGGTCTGCTCTTCGATGGCCTCCACTGCACTCTCCACGGAGCTCAGCAGCGACTGGATCTGACTGGCCGTCTCCTTCAGGAGGAAGCGGGTCACAAACTGGTCCACGTTGCTTCCTCCCTCATACACCTGTGGAGGGAGGAGAAGGGACAGCTAGGGTTAAGGGTCCGGGAGGAACTTGGGTGTGGGGCTGGCCCAATTGGAGGGGCACCTGGGGTCCGTGTTTTGCCTTACAGTGGGAAGGGGGAAGCCCACGCCGCTACTGCCTTCGTATCTCGGAGACTATCGAGCTCCTGATCGAGGCAGGGGCGTGGACTCAGACCAAGGTTTGAGCCCTGGCTTCACGTCTTACTAGTTCTGTGACCTCCAGAGCCATACCAGCAGTCACCGCAGTACTATCTCACAAGGTCATGGTGAGGATTAAGTGACAACATGTGCATAAAATGCTCAGCACAGGGCCTCAGTACGAAGCAAATACTCAATAAATATTAGCTGCTATGATAAAGATGGTGGTAGTGATGGTGATGTTAGTGAAGATGGTGATATGATGTAGGTGCTGATGACAGTGAGGGTGATGGTGACGGTGGTGATGGTGATGGTTGTGATAGTGGTGATGGTAGTGATGATAATGGTAGTGGTCATAGTGGTAATGACGGTGAGGGTGATGGTGACAGTGGTGAAAATGGTTGTAATAATGGTGGTGGTGACAATGGTGATGGTGGTTGTGGTGATATGATGGTGGTGGTGATGGTGACAATGGTGAGGGTGAGGGTTGTGATAATGGGGGTGGTGACAATAGTGACAGTGGTGGTTGTGATGTGTTGGTAGTGATGGTGATGGTTGTGATAATGGTGGTGGTGACAGTAGTGGTAGTGGTGATGGTGATGACTGTGAAGATAATGGTGGTGATGGTGGTGAGGGTGATGGTGACAGTGGTGAGGGTGATGGTTGTGATAATGGTGATGGTGACAATGGTGGTTGTGGTGATATGATGGTGGTGGTGATGGTGGTGATGGTGACAATGGTGAGGGTGAGGGTTGTGATATTGGTGGTGGTGACAGTAGTGGTAGTTGTGATAGTGATGACTGTGATGATAATGGTGGTGATGGTGATAGTGGTGAGGGTGATAGTTGTGATAATGGTGATGGTAACAATGGTGGTTGTGGTGATATGATGGTGGTGGTGATGGTGATAGTGGTGATGGTGGTGAGGATGAGGGTTGTGATAATGTGGTGGTGACAGTGGTGGTTGTGGTGATATAATGGTGGTGGTGATAGTGACAGTGGTGAGGGTGATGGTTGTGATGATGGGGATGGTGACAGTGATGGTTGTGGTGATATGATGGTGGTGCTGATGGTGATAGTGGTGAGGGTGATGGTTGTGATAATGGGGATGGTGACAGTGGTGGTTGTGGTGATATGATGGTGGTGGTGATAGTGACAGTGGTGAAGGTGAGGGTTGTGAAAATGGGGATAGTGACAGTGGTAAGGGTGAGAGTTGTGATAATGGTGATGGTGACAGTGGTGGTTGTGGTGATATGATGGTGGTGGCAATGGTGAGTACTGGTATTGTTCCTGATGTTGTTGACAGAGATAAAGCTTTAGGGGAGAAGAACTTACAACCTCCTCTCCCCCTTCTTTCTCCAAGAAGGACCCTGGGCTCCTGGGCCTGCACGCTGCTAATCAGAGAAATGCAGATGAGAATCCAAAGCACTCAGAGAGCTTAAACTGACTCCCCAAAGAGGGTGCCCGAGCCTCCGTCTCAGAGGGAGGGCGAGAACGGAGTCTGGGGGAGCCGAGGGAGAGAGGCAGGCCTCAAGGAGAGACATCGGGGAAAAGGTGGGTGAGGAGGGCTTTCTACAGGTTTTGCTCTGAAATGTGAGACTTTGGCTAAGAGTCTGCAGCTAAGACATTTCTCAGGGTTTCTGGAACCAGCTGAGTTTCTCTTGGCTGCAAAGGCTTTAGGGTGGACGGGAGAGCACTCTGGTTCAGCCGGGTCACTCAGGGACGATAACAATCAAAATGACATTGTGCTGCGAGACGCGGGTCCCCAAGCCCCGATGCTGCTCTCCTGCCGCCTCCGCAGACCTGACCTTCCAGAGCCACCTGCCCCGGGGAACCTTGGAACTCGGCCCGGCTCCTCGAGCAAGGCAAGGGGAACAAGGAAGCAAATGAAACCATCCATCACTCTGACTTGGAATTAATTAGCAATAATTGCGCAACGGGAAACATAGCTGGAGACAGACGGAGAAATGGAGGCAGGAAGCGGGGGAAGAGGAATGGGGTGCAGGGAGGCCGAAAAGAGGGGCACACAGATGGGGAGGTGAGGGGGTGGACATCCTGGGCCCACCACCAGACCCGGCACGCTGGAGAGAGGCCCCGACAGAGAATTAATTTGTGGCAGAAAGTACCAGTAGGTGAGCTTCTGGTAGTCTAATGCTATGGTCGGCAAACCGCGGCTTGCGAGCCACATGCGGCTCTTTGGCCCCTTGAGTGTGGCTCTTCCACAAAATACCACGGCCTGGGCGAGTCTATTTTGAAGAAGTGGCGTTAGAAGAAGTTTAAGTTTAAAAAATTTGGCTCTCCAAAGAAATTTCAATCGTTGTCCTGTTGATATTTGGCTCTGCGGACTAACGAGTTTGCCGACCACTGGCCTAATGCATCACAATGATTGATTATCCTTCCTGGCAGACAAGGGAACTCACAGCCCAGTGATCAATGGGCTCTGGACAAACGAACAAGAAGATCCGTGGTGAAAAGTGTAAACACAGAGAAAGGCTGCCAGAGTCATCAAACAGAAAAAGGAGCTAACGTGCGTGGGGGAGAGGCACCCAGACCAGGGACTGGGGGGTCTGTCTGCTCAGGGATCAGTAAGTGTAACTGGTTATTGAATTCCAAAGACAAGATATTTTCAAAGGAGTAGAAATGCAGCTTCTACAGATTTCTCCTCCACAACTGATGTCTCAGCTGAGACATTCCACATTCCAGAGGAGAGGGGTCGGGTCAAGGAACTTGGCATCACACGGACAGATTCCTCCTTTGCAGAGTAAGAGGCAGATAATTGGGAAATCTGCAGACCTATGACACGCGACCAGATGAGCACCTTTCCTGCAAAGAATGCCCAGGAATTTCTCCCAAACCATGTAGGTTGAATCGGAGATAGAATGCAGCAACAGGGGAGATGCGAGTGAAGGTGACCACCCAGATGAAGCAGTTCAGTCACAGAGGTCATGAACTAAAACAGCAAGCACTAATCACTACATTTTAACGACACTGATTAAGTCAACAAAGTGTAAACATCTGGAAAAACAACGGAAAATCTCAAAAATCTCCCTCATTCCATAAAAGAGAACAGAAAGTATAGTTATCAGTGAAGTTTAAAGACAGAATTAGAGTCCTGGCTGGGTGGCTCAGTTGGAACACTGTCCTGTACCCCAAAAGGTTACGGGTTCAATTCCCAGTGAGGGCACACACCTAGATGGGGGGTTCCATTCCCGGTCGGGGCGTGTACAGGAGGCAACTGATTAATGTTTCTCTCACATCTCTCTCCCCTTTCTCTTTCCCTTCCCCTCTCTCTAAAATGAATAAAAACATATCCTCAGGTGAGGATTGAAACATTTTTTTAAGAGTTATAAATGTTTAAAATGTGTGTTTTAGAAGTCACTAGTGAAATGAAAACTAGAACGTTCACCTTTGAAGTTGTAATCAATGCTATAAACAAAGCGGACCATCGGAAGGTAAAATGCCAGAGAAGAAGGAAGCCTAAAAATGCAGGAAGCATACAGGATGCTGGCAGCAGTCAGAGCAAGAGATCATAACAAAGCAGCAGCCAAATCCCCGGCTGGAGACTCAGCCCCAGATCTGATTCAAGGAGGCGCAGCTGGAGGTGCCCGCAAGCCACAGAGTCCAGGAAGCGGTCTGCGCTAAGCCACTGCGACCAAATCTGAGATGAACCGGAGGAGTTGCGACATCGCTGTGCCGGTCGGACGGAAGGGAGAAAGGATCCCACGGAAGGGTAGGCACGTGATGACAAAAGGCACGATGCATACCAAGGACAGCATCAGACTCCTGCAGAGCTCCTGGCTGCCCATCTACACGGTGTGTGCTTGAATTTTCCTTTAAACGAGCTGCAACCTCTTACCGGTTCTCACACTAATGAATGAGTTAAATAAGATCTTGGACATGTGTGCATTTCATATTTGTCCCAGAAACATGATTTTACTTTTTTTTCGCAAAGTTGTCTTTTAACAGAATAAATTTCATAACAAGGAAAGGATAGCTATTTTCAAACTGTACATTCTGAAAGTATGAGCCACATCTTTTCAAGCATCCGTAAGATACGTATAAAAATCTATACTAGCCGAGACCGGTTTGGCTCAGTGGATAAAGCGTCAGCCTACGGACTGAAAGTCTCAGGTTCCATTCCAGTCGGGGGCATGTATCATGGTTGCGGGCACATCCCCAGTGGGGGGGTGTGCAGGAGGTGGCTGATCGGTGTCTCTCTCTTATCAATGTTTCTGACTCTCTATCCCTCTCCCTTCCTCTCTGTAAAAAATATATATATTTTAAAAAATCTATAGTAATAAAAGGGGAATATGCTAATTAGACCGGGTTGACCAGCCATCTTTCAGATGTCCAACTTCCTTCCAGACAAAGCCATGGTGGTGGGGGCCAAGGCAGAGGCAGTTAGGGGTGATTAGGCCAGCAGGGGAGGGCAGTTGGGGGTGACCAGGCCTCCAGAGAAGGGCAGTTAGGGATTATCAGGCCAGCAGAGGAGCTGTTAGGGGCGATCAAGCAGGCAGGTAGAGTGGTTAGGGGTGATCAGGCAGGCAGGCAGGAGAGCGATTAGGAACCAGCATTCCCAGACTGCAAGGAGGATGTCCAATTGCTGGTTTAGGCCCAATCCTTGTGGGGTTGGAGAGGGTGCAGGCTGAGCTGAGGGACTCCCCGCACCACCTCCATGCATGAATTTCATACACAGGCCTCTAGTAAATTATACATTATGAAGACATCACAGCACACCCTGGCTGGGTGGCTCAGGATGTTGGAGTGTTGTCGTACACCAGAGGATTCAATTCCCGGTCAGTACATATACCTAAGGCTGCAGGTTTGATTCCTGTTAGGAACATCTATGGAAGACTACAATCAATGTTTCTCTCTCTCTCTCTCAAACATATCCATGGTTGAAGATTAAAAATCCTATCTAATAAAGAGAGAATATGTTATTTGACTGTCACACCCTCAAAAGATGGTGGTGCCCCCAGCCAATAAGGAGGGAATATGCTAATTGACTGCCATGCCCTCAAAGATGGCGGCGCCCAGTCCCCTTTGTCCTGCTGGGGTGGCAGGCACGGTACAGCTGGGCCCATCCCCAGGAAGGTCCAGCCGCTCCATGTGCCTGCCTTCAGAGTCCCCAAGTCTCCTGAGCCCCCAGCCACCCAGGGCTGGCCCAAGGCAGAGGCAAGCCTCAGATAGTGGCTGCCCAGCCACGCAGGGCCACCTAAGGCTCAGGTAACCAGGGCTGGCTGAGGTTTGCACTGCTGGCAGTGGCAGCAGCAGAGGTATGATGGGGGCATTGCCTTTCCCTGATCACCAGGTCACCTCCTGCCCCTGAGGACTCCCAAACTGTGAGAGGGGGCAGGCTGGGCTGAGGAACCCCCCTCCAGTGCATGAATTTTCATGCACCAGGTCTCTAGTAAATAAATAAAAAGAAATCCCAACATATTAAAAAAATAGGGTGGAAACCTTACCACTCGGTTTTATCCTAACACCATGTAATAAGTGAGGGTGAACTGTTAGAGAATAACATTCATATCTATGGTTGCAGTGAAAATATCATTAAAAGGTAAATTTTTAAATTCAAATTTTATTATGAAAAGTTTAAGCATTGCAGTTCACATGTCAAGAAGAATAGCAACAACAACCCTAAGGAAATGGGAGAAAGAAAAAAATGATGATAAAAACTGAAAATATGTCAGAAAACATTGTCAAATATAAGTTCTTAAAATGTAGCAAAATAGGATTAAATGGAAACAAGAACTGAGCTATATCAGATGTTTTATTCAACTTATTCTGCATTAAGTGCCTGGTTTGTGCCAATGTTTTAGATTTTTTTTAAATCCTAAGACTATACACCGCATAATTTCCCATAAAACTGATCACGTCTGTGTGATCAGTTTTATTCAAAACTATACTAAAATGGACAAAAAAGTTTAAAAAATTTGCCCTGGTGTGGTTCAGTAGTTAGAGTGCTGGCCCAGGCACCACAGGGTCATGGGTTCAATTTCCAATCAAGGGCATGTACTCAGTTGCAGGCTTGATTCCCAGCCTGGCTGGGGTGCGTGTGGGAGGCAATCAATCAACATGTCTCTCTAACATCCGTGTTTCTCTCTCTTCCCCCCTCCTTCCCTTCCACTCTCTCTAAAAACATCAATGGAAAGAAAATTGAACTAAAACTAGTATTGACCTTAACCTAATTATTAAAACAATCCCCTCTCCTGTTCAGTACCTGGGTCCAAGCCTCATGGATAAATTCTATTTTGGAATAGAAAAAATAATTATGTTAGAGAAACTGATCGAAAGCCACCTACAGTTCATTTCCAAACTCTCATCGATTCTCAAGTCCCAGTAGAGACCGAGATAAATGCTCAGCTGGTGACAGAATCCTGCAATGTGATAGAAGAATGCCTCATTGAGGGTTTATCAGAGGAAGCTAAGGGCTGTTCAATAGGAGAGCAGCTAATAATAGAATCCACCCCATCAACCGCTTAAGGAAATGCATACCATCGTTTTTAAAAGACAAAAAAGGCGTTTCAGAAAATTCACTACCACCTCCGAGGACAGCATTTAATGAAGGGAACGCAAAAATAATTATTGAACAGGCTGCAGGGATCCTAGAGTAAGAGCTGGTATTCATATAATAATTAGCAGCGAAATACCAGGGAGATGCACGTGGAAATTGGAAGCAAAACGAGGGTGCCTGATGGAGCACCATTCAGACATTTTAGGATTGGGGACAAATGCAAGAGGATCGCGGAGACACAGGAGGACGCCTCAGAAATGAGGAATCGCAGCACTCGCAGCCGATGCTCCCGCTGCGCAGCAACAAAAGCCAACGAGCCGCTAACTAACCTCAATGGGTGCGTCTGAAATAATGAGCTGCATTTCTACCCACAAATCGGCGAGAAAATGCGCAGTCACCACGGCAACAACCCACTGCCGCCACCACCGCCACCACCACCACCACCACCACCACCACCACCACCACCACCACCACGCAACGTGTCCCAGGACTGCCCTGCACAAGAGTGCATGGTTTCTGAGAGTAAAATCTCCAAACTGGTCCAGGTCAATGCGAAAGTCCTCTTCCGAGGGGAGGCTCCGGTCACATCCCTGAAGTTGTGACCAAAGACCCACACTGCGGAGAACTGGCCCCTCACAGCGAGAAAGCTGGGCTGCAGGAGGGGCTGCAGGCGGGAGTCACACAGCCTCCCGGGAGCAGGGCTGAGGCCGCCGATGCCCTCCTCTGGGCAACTCAGATTCTAGAGTCTGGGCTCTTCCCGTGCTCCCCATTACCCACCGCCCGCCCTGACACCTTCAGATTTCACACAGTCTACACGAAAAACATGAAAAGGAGTCGCTTCCACGTGTTATGAAAAGACCCTGTAAGACACCAAGACTCAAACCAGCATGACGTTGGGATGTGGGTGGTGGAGGCCCAGGGTTGGGCTTGGCCATTTCGGGCTCCAGGAAGAAAGGGATCCTCTAACGCTCTGCAGAGCCACGACGGAGCAGCCTCTGGAGAACGTACAGGATGGTCTTACCGGTGCCTGGGCATACAGCGGGAGCCTGATGATAAAAACTAGTCACCTCTGCTCTGTGCCAGGCCCTGTGCTAAGCAATCAGACCTCCCTTACATCATGCAATCCTCAGAAACATCCTTGTAGGGAATGCTCCCATTCCACAGATGGAGAAACTGAGGCTCAGAAAGAAGGTGACTGGCTCTGGGCCCTTCAGGCAGGTCTGGCTGACTTCATCCGCCGGGATCCCTGTCCCCACCCAGTGGATGGGGCTGGCCTTTTCTGAGGCCCCACAGGCCGCTGCAAGTCCTTGGGTGTCTCGGTGTCCCTCAGAGCATGGCCCTCTCCAAGCTTCCTCCCTGCGTGCCTTGGTCAGTGTACCCTGGAGGCCGCCCCTACTCCTGGTTAACACTCCAGTCACCCCTGGGCAGCCTGAAGTCCCAGGCTGCGCTCTGGACCTCCTGACAGGCCCCTGACTCAGTTTCCCCTCTCGTTTCAGCCAGCAGGCCTGGCTGTCTGGCTGCCACTCTGTAGGGTGCACCTGTCTGAGCCTGTTTCCGTAGCTATGAAATGGGGGGAGTGAGCGTGGCCAGCCATGGGGCTGCTGTGAGGATTAAACCGAGTGGTTAATCCTGGCCATCGTGGGTCCTCGGGAACTTTCTGCGCCTCTTCTCCATGAAAGCAGAACGAACACGCCCACCCGTCCCCGCTGCAAGCCGCCAGCCAGTGGAGGTACAGACGCAGGCAGGAGAGGAAGTTGGGGTGGGTGGGCTGCTGGCCCCACCTGGAGAAGGCGCAGCGCCCCCAGCCCACCCTTGGCCTGATGTCCCTGCCCCTGTCCTCCTCTGGGTCACACACGCCGACGAGGAGGCAGGACCAAAGGCAGAGACTTTGGAGCCACATGGGAGACATGAGGGGTCTGCACTCACAGGGGCCCCTCTGCCCGGCTCACGGCTTCGGGCCTGGGCACGTGTTCTCACACCGACACCCTCCGGTTCCTCAGACAAGGTCACATGTGAACCCGCCTTTCCCCTTCCCCTTCCCCTCTTGTCACTCTGCTGCGTGATGCTCGTCCACAGCCCGTGGGCTGGGCTGCCTGCTGCTCGCTTCCCAGGACCCCGTCCGGGGCCACGCGCGATGCTGGGAAAGGGTCTCACCCTCCAAACCCCGGAGGAGACACGGGGGTGCAGGGCCATTCTCAGAGCTGCTCTCCTCACCTCCCAGTCCATCTCCGCTCCCTCTAGGAGACCCCAGAGCCCGCCCAGAGCCAGGCCCACCCACACGTCATCTCAAACCCAGACCCGTGGGTGTAGATGCCCAGAGAACATCGGAAACCAGAGCTTGGACCCCCAGGGGCACCCACACCTGCTGACCTTCTTGGTGTAGCCCATGGCCTTCAGGACAGAATGGTTCAAGGTCTCCAGGGAAGCCAAGACGTCCTCATAGTCCCCCATGTGGTCCACAAAGTAATCTGGGGTAGGAGAGAGCAAAGGTCAGGGGTCACAGGATTCTGCGCCTTTCACCGATCCCTCCCCCCGCCCCCTATTCCTGCTCCCCAGTTCCCCTCCCTCCACACCTCTTGGTCCCTTGCACTGCCTAACCCGGTACCTACCACACAGCTCCTTGGTGTCCACGTGGCTGCAGAGAGAACAGAGAAAGGGGGACTCAGAAGCCGGCCTGACAGGCCCCATCCTCCCGCCCTCCCTCCACAGCGCGCCCGGCCCACGGAGCTGGTAGAAGGCCTGGTGCCTTCTCTCTTCCTTTCATGCTCTGGCATCGCGAGCCCCACTTCACAGGTGAGGGTGCAGCAGGTCAATGGCACCAGCCCCTCCGAAGGGTCAAGCAGGGCTCTGTCGGCACCGCAGTCTATCTGACCCCCTCACTACACACCCACCCTGTGTCCTCTCCCACAGCCTGCTGATCACATCGTCAGCAGATGGGACCGGGATGGGGCTCAGGAAAGGGAGGAGGCGAAAGGGAGGGGATGACTATTACAGGCTGAGTCAAGCTCCCCTGCAACCCGCTGCCCTGGGCACTCCTGCCTGCTGGGTCCTGGGTCAGGGACAACGTCCTGTCCTCACCCTAACCCCAAACCCCAGGCCGCACCCCATTCCTACAGCCTGGATGGAGAAAGGTCCTGTCCTTCCAGGAGGAGGCCGAGCAGGTGCAGGTACAGGCAGCAAAGCAGCCTGGGAGCACAGCTGCGACATACGAGTGTGCCCAGTGGGCGCCCAGGGACCGGAGCGTCTGTGCAGGTTGGAAACCTTCACGTTCTGGGCCCCAGTTCCCTCACTGAGAGGGGGGGCTGGCCTAGAACCTGAATCCTCCCAACCCAGGCTCCACCACACGCTCGGGGAAAAGCGCCCGTGCACGCCTGCCTGCTGGGGCCCAGGTCCAAACCAGCTAGTCCCAGGGCCAGAGGCTGTGCCAGCCGTCCCGGAGGCGCCCTGATTCGCTGTCCTAGTAAAAGTGCTGACAAGTCTTGCGGAAAGGAAGCCCGATGACTTGTGCTTAAACTAGCATTTCCCCGAGCCTTCTGACCTGTGGAACTGTTCTGAACAGAAAGCCTACCTAGCACCCCCAGGAGGGAAAGCCCACAGCTGCCACTCTGTGGAGCGCTGGAGGAAATACCCAGGCCTCCAGAGATGGACCTTCCCCAACGGGGAGACCTCCGCTCGCTCCCCACTCGCCAGCTCTCAAGGTTAAATGCGCAAAACCTGCACCTCTTTCTCTCCACCCAGCTGGCCAACACAGAGGGACCAATGAGAATGCATAAGCAATGGGTCTCAGCCTTCCGAAGTTCCCAGGGCAGAAGGGACCCCCGCAGACACCCCGCCTGGATCCAGGCACAGGGCCCGTCTCTGGAGCCCTCACCAGGAAGCTGTTTCCTTCAGGCGCCTCCCTGGACATGACACCGGCTCCACCTGCCCCGTCCGGCCTCCGCCCCAGGACCTCAGCCCCAACCTCTGGTCCAGGCCGCCACGGAGCTGGGTCTCTTGCAGATGAGCCTGGGGCAGCTCCTTGTTTCAACATCTCTAGCCTGCCTCCGGGGACCCCAACTTCTCGAATCTGCCCCAAGCACCACCCCTTTCCCCCCGCCAGGAACTCTGGTCCTCATCCCCGGAAGTAGGCCTGAGGAAGGTGCACAGGTGTGGGGGGAAGAGGAACCCAAGGGAAAGGGGCAGGTGGAAGTAAGCTGGGGGAGGGCAGGGTAAGCAGCATTTGCTCTTGATGCAGGGATGGTGAGGGCCAGGAGGTTCAGATGATGCTGAGATGTGGGTTAGGGTTATGACTGAGGTGATGAAGAGGTTCAGTTAGGCAGAGTCAGAAGTGGATTCAGGTTAAGAAGTAGAGTTATGGGGAGATGAAGCGTAGGGAACATAATAATACTGCGATAACGATGTATGGTGCCAGCTGGATGCTGGAAATATTGGGGTGAACACTTTGTAAGGTATATGGTTTTCTAAGCACTACACTGTACACCCGAAACCTATGCAAACTAATATTGAAAGTAAACTCTAATGAAAAGAAAAGAAAATTAGGTCTTAGCCAGTCTGGCTCAGTGGATAGAGCATTGCCCTGCAGGCTGAAGGGTCTCGTGTTTGATTCCAGTCAAGGGCATGTACCTTGGTTGCAGGATCCACCCTCATTGGGGCACATGCAGGAGGCAACCGATGAATGTGCTTCTCTCACATTGATGTTTCTGTCTGTCTTTCCCTCTCTCGTTCACTCTCTAAAAAATAAAAACAATGGAAAAATATCCTCAGGTGAGGATTTAAAAAAAAAAAGAAATAGCCCTAAGCCGTTTTGGCTCAGTGGATAGAGCATCAGTCTACGGACTGAAGGGTCCCAGGTTCAATTCTGGCCAAGGACACATACCCAGGTTGCGAGCTCAATCCCCAATAGAGGGTGTGCAGGAGGCATCTGATCAATGATGCTCTCTCTCATCATGTCTCTATCTCTCTCTCTCTCTCCCCCTCCCTCTCCCTTTCTCTCTGAAATCAATAAAAATATATTAAAAATAATAAAATAGATTTAGGGTGAGCATTTAGTTAGAGTTTGGTTCCAGTGAGAACAAGACGACAGAGCTCGTGTTGGTCGGGAATAAAGCACCTGATCCGGCAGAACTGGGCTGAATTAGCAGAAGGGTGACAGAGCCGCCCACTTCCCTTCACCGTCCAGTGTGATTTCTGCAAACTCTAGGGTCTCTCTTTGATTAGCCACATGTGCTCAGAAAAAGACCACCTTGCCAATTCGGTCTCTGACTTCTGGGTTAAAGAGTTCGGGGGC